>CAWUFW010002858.1:1200000-1800000 GCA_963921515.1 Calotriton arnoldi
CTCAATTGACTAAAGACTAGAGCAAATACTGTGAACAAGACTGTTCCTTAGATCAGATAGGTTGTAGTACTTGAAATTACACAGTAGCAGGAAATCCCAATCCTTTAAGCAAATGAATTATGCCCAGGCTTGGGCTGTCCGGTAAAAAGGACACTGGTGGGGCTGCAAGGCGTATTGGAGCTGTCTTGACTTGTTTCTGAAATTCCTTGGTAAATGACACTTGTATCCTCATGTTTCTTAGACTCTGTTAGTTTCTTCAGTTGCACCATCTTCTTTTCTGTCGTCATCCTCTTCATTAAGACCAGTAGTCACGCATGAGTCTGTCTCCAAATCGTAGCCAAAATTATGTTGCAATGTACGAGACGTAGCCGAAGAGTAACTTTGTAGATTCTTTATTAGATCTTAGTTACAGGTTAGCATAAAGGTAAAGCAGCCCCACCAGGAGCAGCTTGCCTGCTGCTCAGTCCATCTTCAACTGTCATACCTCACCACACAGGCACCTAAACATTCCATAAATCAACAAGGGGGGACTTCAGGGCTTTAAGAGAGGTCCAGCATACATGCCCAGGCATATAATAAAGAAGAGAGTATGCAGTTCCTTAAGTGGGTCAAGAGCGGAGGAGAGAGATAAGGAATGTCAGGTTGTCACAAAGGGAAGTGGTTGTCCTGCGACAATCGGCGGGAGGAAAATTCCTCCTTTCCGAACTAGGGCACTCACACACCCAGCCAGCTAGGTGTCATGCTTCATCATATGGGCCTGCTCCTCGTCGGGTCGGCTCTGCAATACCCGACGGGCACCCATAGAAAGGCTCTTCGGCGGAGATCTTTTGTTCCTTGCCGTATGGTGCAGTGGGGGTGAGGGACCTAAAAAGTGTAGATGTGGTGTAGTGAAAGGTGATTAAAACAGGTTGGGTAATCGAAAAAAGATTTTTATTCAAGTTGGCTCTCCACCTGGTTAAAAAGGGGGAAGAGTGGCGACTATCTGAATTAATGGTTCAGGATAACTGCGCTCTACTCTTGTGGGGTCAACATGTTTCTTGCCAAATAGTCTGGAGGATCAGTGGCAATTCATCAGGACCTAGTGAAAAAACTATCTACATACCGTGGAGGGTGGGCAACCTACCTACCACGTGTCAGCGCTGCGAGTAAAGTACCCACAGCATCAAAGGACGACCTAAGGGAAAAACAAACAGTAAAAACCACAACAATGTCAATGGCAGCAAAATCATTGTGACAACACATCTCTCTCTCCAAAACAATTCATATTAGTGACCATTAATGTGTGCAAAAAGTGGTTGATAATGTCACACAACAAGTGGTAAGTGATACCAGCAGGCATATGGTGAAAACCTTCTCAACGTGGAGGTCTCTTAATAGATAAAAACTAATGAGATGGAAACTCAAAACTAACAACTAAAAATTAGCGATTGCTCCAAGGGTGGCCGGTGGAGGACCTCTCGACTCACCTAAATGTTTTCAGAGTGTCGCCTCAACAGTATCCGGCGTGTTATAGAGACACATAGAGTATTGTGTCCTGGGAAACATAAAATGGCATTGATATCAGGTAGAGGTCGCTGAGTACACGGAGAATCCTGTTACCCTGGAAACAATAGCAAGTATGCAGGAAAGCAATAGGGAAAGCTGCGTGTCTGTCATGGAGCACGCTTTCTACCACAGAGTAAAAAGTGCCAAGCCGTGGGCCCGAGCTACTGCAGTACAAGGCACCCCCACCACCCGTCAGGAAGTTACCCACGGTGGTCAAAGGCACTAGCCTGGCGGGTGGGGCTCGGCCGCGCTCTCGTGCTCGATAATGGCCCGACGGTTAACCAACTCAATGGCTGAAAGTGCATGGCTGCTACCGCAACCAGTCGCTACACTCCCCAACAGCTTACCTCCCACGTCGCTGAAGATCGGGTCAAGGTTGCTCCTTCATCCAGGTATACTCACCATGAAGCCTCAAGAGTGAGCCGGGTGACCTACCCCTCACCGCCGGAACCGGGTGGTAGACTGCTGAATCCCAGGGACGCAGATATACTCACCGCTATCCGATTAGGGGAGGGGCAGGCATCTGGATAGGGTCAGCTGTGACATGTAGCTGAAGCTTCAAGACCAGGGAAGGTTTAATGGTGTAACCGGCGGCCATATTTTAGTGTGAAGTACACAGTTGGGGTAGTGGACTCGTTTATCAAGTGTGATCACTGGGAAGAGTCCCTACAGATGAGCGGGTCAAAAAAGTGTGAATGGGCAATAAAATACCCGGATTGCATCAGCTGTGACATGTAGCTGACGCGTCAGGACCAGAAGAGGTACAGAGGTGTAACTGGCGGCCATCTTGTAGTGTATAGTACTACAAGCTAGGGTAGTGATCTCATTATCTAGTGTAATCACTGGGAAGAGTCCCTGGAGATGAGCAGGCCAAAACAGGAGTGGGCCAAAAAAGGTCTCAACTAAGGATGAGTGCCAAAGACTGGGGAATGACATAACGTACAAAAAGGGGGAAGTATGACATCGGGCCCAGTGATTTCTCCGGTGCACTGGGTCCACAGAAGTAAAGATACGTTATAGTCAAATGGTTGTTAAGCAATAGCCAGTGTTGTAGGGCCCTTCCTAACTTGGGGGTGGTCCAGATTTAGCATTTACAATCAAATGGAATAGTGTGTAGTAATAGAATGAAAACTTATCATCTGTTTGATAGTGCCACCCAGGGAATGTCGTCATTCAGTCCCTGCCGGTCAGTGGAGAGTCGATGCACCCATCTTTGTTCTATCTTGAATAAGGCTTCCTGTGTGATTTCTTCAGAAAAATCCGTCTGAAAGCCTTCTTCCAAGACAAACCCCAGACTACATTTGAGGATACTGGGTTACGGAATCCATCTACCTTCACTCCCAATAACAGCATGATTCCTTCTGAAATATTGACATTCGAGCAAGCCGTACTCAAAGACCTGTCAGTGACCTCTAATATGGTCCCCTTCCATAACCTCTCAACAGCTGAATTAGCTGCAGCCAGATCCCTTGCGGATGACACCAGCATTACCATTAAACAGGCTGACAAGGGAGGGGCAACGGTGATTCTGTCCACTACTGACTATGACCTTGAGTGCCAACGCCAACTCAATAACGCGAGGTTCTATACTCCCATCACTGTTAACCCTACTTCGCGACTTGCCACCAAGATTGCTATTATGGTATTTGAAGCAGAGACCAATGGTTGGATCAATAAAAAGGAGGCAGACTTCCTGATTACAAAGGAACCTAAAACACCTTATTTTTATACCCTGCCCAAAATTCATAAGGGTACAACACCAGTTCCTGGGCGGCCCATAGTCTCGGGTATAGGCTCACTCTTGGAGCCTTTATCTAAATTCTGTGATCACTTTCTTCAGCCACTAGTGAGACAAACACCCTCCTTTGTGCGCGACACTACTGACATCTTACGCATTATAGAGGAGGCACAGGGCACAGATGAGATTAACCTTCTCGTTACATTGGACGTAGAGGCGTTATATACAAATATTCCCCAACGTGCCACCCTGACTGTCATTGAGGCAGCCCTTGATAAAGAGGAGTGGACCTCACCGACCCCTGTCTCATTCATCATGGAATGTGCTACCCTTGCACTGACAGAACTTCTTTGAGTTCAAAAAACAACTCTTTCATCAATCCCAAGGTACTTCCATGGGAAGTACCTTTGCCCCAAGTGTAGCCTGCCTGTACATGGCTGCCTTTGAGGAGAATGTCATCTTACATCCAAGCAACCCATAACCAGTAATCTGAGACTGTAGAAAAGGTTCATTGATGACATCCTCATCTTGTGGAAGGGTGACTTATCCACCTGTGAGGAATTCTGCCAGTGGATTAATATGCAAAATGAATACCTGAAATTCACTCACACCATATCAGACACCAGTATACCATTCCTGGATCTAAGTATCAGACTCAACGATGAACAGTTGAGCACTACCCTTTACAAAAAACCTACAGACAGAAACAGTTTGTTGCTGTACAGCAGCTACCATCCGAGAGCCCTCAAAGATAATCTGCCCTTCGGGCAGTTTTTGCACATTAGGAGAAATTGTAGTTCTGTAGCAGACTACAAGACTGAGGCTCAATCCTTAGCAACCAATATAAGACAAAGGGAATACCCACAACGCCATGTCATGAACTCTTTGAAGAGAGCCAGAAACAATCCCTGTGAGGCATTGTTGAAAGTGACCTCCAAAGAACATACAGATGCACTTACATGCGTCACTTCCTTTACACCAGACTCCACCCGTATTAAGGGCATCAATAAAAAACATTGGGGAATTCTGGCTACTGGGACACTACAAATGCCGACACCCAGGTTCGCTTTTAAACGAACAAAAAATCTAAAAGACATTCTTGTGCACACAAGGCCTAAGACTGAGAGTATTAATGACAAAAGAACTCTCTGGGATCTTCCACCAGTCATGGGCCACTACCCTTGTGGCTCTTGCGCAGTTTGTCACCAGACTACACCCATGAAGGAGATAACCCTTTCGGACACCTTCATTTGGAAAATGATGAGACATACCAACTGCAATACCACTCACTGCATATATATGGTCACCTGTCCTTGCAACATGAAGTACATAGGTATGACCATGAGGATGGTCAAAACGCGCATTACAGAGCATAAGAGCAACATTCGGTGCCAACGAGTAACCACAAAGATGTACACGCATTATAAGGAGCTTAACTACTCCCCAGACACCCTCCGTTGGTTGGTACTTGAAGCTCACCCTCAAATCACACAGAAAGCCTTATTCAAGATAGAACAAAGATGGGTGCATCGACTCTCCACTGACCGGCAGGGACTGAATGACGACATTCCCTGGGTGGCACTATCAAACAGATGATAAGTTTTCATTCTATTACTACACACTATTCCATTTGATTGTAAATGCTAAATCTGGACCACCCCCAAGTTAGGAAGGGCCCTACAACACTGGCTATTGCTTAACAACCATTTGACTATAAAGTATCTTTACTTCTGTGGACCCAGTGCACCGGAGAAATCACGGGGCCCGATGTCATACTTCCCCCTTTTTGTATGTTATGTCATTCCCCAGTCTTTGGCACTCATCCTTAGTTGAGACCTTTTTTGGCCCACTCCTGTTTTGGTCTGCTCATCTCCAGGGACTCTTCCCAGTGATTATACTAGATAATGAGATCACTACCCTAGCTTGCAGTACTATACACTACAAGATGGCCGCCAGTTACACCTCTGTACTGTTATATCCCGCATAGATGCCCCTAATGTAGATCCGTTCGTACATGCCCTACAATGGACGTATTCATATTTACCCTAATATGGTCATATTCGTACTTGCCCGATTATGGTCATGGCCGCATATGTCCAATTATGGTCACAACTGTACATGTCCTATTATAGTATGATTCCTTATATAGGCATGATCTTTCACCTACATTGGTCCCAGCTAGTACACAACGAGCTCTAAGGGCTGAACGTTATCTATCCTGTGGTTTTGAATGCAGCAGGGTTCTTCCAAACATAGGCCCACAGTGTACTCATTAATTATGCATGGCTTTCTAAGAATACACCACCGGCATAATATGTATGTACAAAGTTCACCCCTGACGTCTTCCTCATGTCCAATACAACCCATACTGAGGACAGAGACTCTTTAGGGTATAAATACACCACATCTTGCCCCGGTAAGGTAGAGGGAACCGAGACTTCCATGCTGACACACTGACCAGAGACGCTGAGGCTCCTGCATGCAGTCGCTCAAGCTGACAGTGGTCTGACCCAACCCGGATGGGGTGTCCAACTCGAGACCAGGACGGGGTCCCACACTCTCTCTATTCAGGTATGGGGGTTCGACTAAATCCTAGGAGGATTCTTGGCTCTTAGCTTCTAAGACCTACACACATATGCTAGGTACATACAGGTACATCTAGGTAGGCATCGTAGGAGTACGCGCACTTGCATAATGCTTTTATATTCATGTATGTATCCATGATTATCGCAGTATGGTAGAACTGTTCTATCCCTTTGCTTTCTTCGTACTGCTGATAATATATCTCTGCTATTGCCTGCTGGTCTCTGCAGCACATATATTTTACACTAGAATAACAACTGTTCAATAAATACTTATTGAAACGCCTGACTGTTTATTCTGTGTAACTCTCTGAGACAAACAGAATAAGTGAGCACGAATGACTGAGCGAAAGGTAGTACATTGTTTCCACGATTCTGAGGGAATCAGGGTTGTCATGGTCTAAGGTTGCCAGAAACTAATCTCTCCCCGATAAGAGGAGACACTAGTGGCACTGTGAGCTAGCTAATGCAAAACTAGGCTAACATATACGGTGGGGTGCACGGAGTCAGTCTGCCACCAAGCCCGCAGTATATGTTATCCAAACGCGCAGGTCCTGCAGGGGTATTATAGGAGCTACACGACATGGCGCCCAACGTTGGTTGGGTACTTATTTAACAGTAGAATCTGAGTAGTTCAGTCGTGCTATTCTCAGAGAACCTACTCACAAAACCCCAGAGACGTCTGGAGTGGGTGGGCACAAAATCCGCCGCAGCTGAGTAGTACGAGAATACTATTTATTGGCTGTTGGTTACTCAAGCTTGAAGGATATTTAGTTCCTACAATTGTGCACTTACACCTTATTTTAAGAACTCTTTAACCTCCCTTCTTCCAATTAAAAATGGTAGAAGAAACAAACGCAACAGGGAGAGTTACAACAAACCTCTTCGGTTTAGAAGAAGACCCTGAGGATGCAATACAAATTGCACCAAATTTCAGAAGGGCAGTCACCATAAAACTTCTAGAACATGGCTTAAGAGCCAGGGGTGGTACAGTAATTTTCGTGATTGAGGCACACGAATCAAACAAAACAGAGGTGTTCTATTCATGGGTTACAATCCCAGCAGCGAATCCAATTACAAATGTATTTCACTACTACCTAGAAGGTGAAACACCAACGGACTATACTCCTTTTGAGGAAGTAGAGGTCCCGCTCACTTACCAGGAGCATAATTACTGGTTTAAAGGCGCCCTACTCCACGTACATGGAAGAGCAAGATCAGGCCCGCTCGGAGGAGCAGGAGCCACATGGCCCATATTAGCGGCATACACACCGCATCCTGACATTAACACAATGACACAGCCAGACTTACTCGTACAACACAGAGATTTAATTAAAATCTACAGAAACCTCACACAATTCGTGATGAGGACTTTAACAGTTCAGCCTGCACCAGCTGCAGCACAAGACACTCCAGTCCAAGGTACAGTTAATAAAATAACTCCACAAACATTACACGCGATAATGGGCAAAATGCCAGCAAAACGAGAACAAATCCCATTCTGGATAGCTCAGAAAATAACTCAGTTTGAAGCAGTATTCCCGAATACTACAACCAGTGATAAACACAGGATTCTAACAATCTGCTTGCCCATGGGTCTTACACCACAAGTAGAGGACTGCCCCTCTTGGGGTTCAGTCTTTGCTGCCATATATACCAGAACACATGGTATCCCGTCAATAGCAGTAGTACCTGAAGTATTGAAACAGATACAAAATGAGTACGGAGCAGAGCCTGCCCTTAACTTAGGGATGAAGTTACTAAATAACTTTGACCAGGTCTCAGCCATAATACTAGCTAACATTAAGGGGGAAGCAGCTTCAGTGGCGATCCGCCAACGCCTAAGGGAGTTCGGTCCAGAGGATCAACAACATGAACTACCCAAAATAATTGAAACTGCATATGCAGAACTAGGCAGAGACAGTTTGGGTGGGAAAGCATTAAAACCACAACTGGGCAGTCCTGAAAAGGACACTACAAAGCAGACACCTACTTCTTCTAAAAAGAAGTGGGAAAATAAAAAACAACAAAAGTCTAAAGACAGCAGATCTCAGTCCAGAGGTAGGTCTCCTCAACAGGAGCCCTCTGAAAAGAGGTATAACCTCAGGAATAGGGATAACATTAAAAAAACCTGACAGGTATCAGGATACTGATACTCATTCCTCTCGTTCCTTTCAGGGTTCATCAAGAAACTCCGAGAGGCAAGGACGGTCAGAACACAGACAAGAGGAGCGTACAAAGTCCAGAGACACGCAACGCGCTGCGGACTACGCACCTAAAAAAGAAGATAAACAAAAATCAAAACCTCAGTTCAAAAAGAAGAAGGTAGCAGGTCTCAAGATCCGACATGCCCAGAATTCTGAGGACACAGCTTCTGAACGGGGAGTGGGCTCTGACGATACTAGACAGCGCGGCAGAAGTAACGATAGCTCGCCAGAACCTGAAGGAATTTCTGGTGACAGCGGAGTTGAGTGAGTATATCACAGTGGAAACACCTGATACTCGGGTAAGTGTCCCACATAAGGTACATGAGATAACACTCCGGATGGAGGGGGACAAGCCCAGGAAAGTTAAAGCTCTCTTTTGGAAAAATTTGTCATCCGGTTATGACATTCTATTAGCAGAACAAGACTGGCCGCCAGCATTCGTCATGGAGTGCCCTAGGGGAGAAACTGTAATTTTTCCAGCCTTTTTCGACCTCGTTCCCATTCACCTAAAACATGCATATGCGCAGGAGTGGGCGGTGGCCCTAGCTCCAGCATTGTATAAAAATCATGCTGGTTGGGATGAGGAGTCAACCCACCACGTGATCCCGTTAAAAGTTTCCCCAAATGCTCAAAGGCAATACCCTATAAAGCAGGAAGCTAAAAAACAAGTCAGGGAGATTCTAGACCAACATGAATACCAGGAGGTGATAGAAAATTGCACTTCACCTATGAACAATCCTTTGTTCCCCGTAGCCAAACCTGACAATACATATCGTCTAGTTTTAGATTACAGACATTTAAACACTTGCACAAAGACATTTGCAGTTCAAAATGCACATAGTGCCGCATTAATGAATAACATTGTGCGGAAAAATTATAAAACAACACTTGATATCTCAAATGGATTTTTCTGCCAAAATATAGCGCCTGAAAGCAGGTATCTAACCGCATTCAGTGCGTTAGGGTCCCAACGGCAATTTTTCCGACTCCCCCAAGTGTACAAGAATAGCCCGGGGTTGTTTTCAGCAAGGGTAACAGAGTTACTCCAAAATTTGGATGAAGAAGCATTGTCCTATGTGGATGATATTTATCTGACGGACGATGACTTAAAGAGGCACTTGACCAGGGTGAGTACCATTATTATGGGATTCGCCTCTGAGGGCTATAAATTTAATTTCAAAAAATCAAAAATTGCCCACCTCAATGTCCTGTTTTTAGGATACGAGCTGTCAAGTGAAGGAAAAAGCCTAGCAGCTAACTTTTTAGAAAAATGTGCGCTGCTCCAACCTCCAAAATCATTAAAGAATTTACAATCAATTCTGGGATTCCTAAATTTTGGTCGAACATACATTTTGGATTACGCAGAAAGGGTAAAACCTTTCTACGACTTAATAGAACCTGACTTTTCAGTCAGACAATGGACACAGGAACACACAAATATCCTCCGTTCCCTACAGGAAGACATGATAGCTTCTAAACATTTACAGACACGCGTAAACGCACAGAACTTAGTGATCCGAGTCATAGCAGGTCAATGCGGGTACACTTATTTAACTTTTAATGAAGGTGAAACAGTACCAATCGCATACAAATCACACCTGTATACAAACGCAGAAATGCGTTTCACTTCAACAGAAAAAATCCTGACAGCAGTGGAGACCGCTGTAGCAAGAGAAAGAGCTCTGGCTCAGGGAAAACGCATAATTGTCGTGACCCCAGTACCAGCTTTAGAAGCTGTTACAAAAGCTAGCATTCCAAATGCGAAAGCCTTACATCCGAGATGGATACAATGGCCTAATTCTCTTCCTGCAAAGGATGTTGAATACAGATTTGATCCTAGTTTGAAAACACAGGCATTCCTGCAATACGAACAAGAATATCCTCTACCAAATGAAATTTTGCCTCTAGATCAGTATGAATACATTATTTACACTGACGGTTCTGCTCAACCCGCCACAGGGAGTAACCAAGCTTACAGCGCAGCGTGTGCGATTGTTAACGGTCGCATGCACGATGGCAAGTTCCATCCGAGTTGCACAAAAACGCAATCTCTAGGAGACTGCACGGCTCAGTTGGCAGAACTCAAAGCACTAATACTGTCACTTATAAATACGGATCACGAATTCCCCACACTTATTGTGTGTGATTCCTTTTACTGTGTACAGTCGTACAATGAATATCTACATCATTGGGAACAAAACGGGTTAAAAGGTGGCACAATTAAGCATAAAATGCTATGGGAACAGGTGGTGGAGTTGAAAAACGAACTACCAAGGGCTCACGTGATACATACACTGAGTCATCAGCGTGATGGCGTTCACGTTGAAGGGAATTCATTGGCTGATGAAGCCGCAAAGGGGGCTGTTCGCACAGCCACCGTAGCTGCAGTTACTCGTTCAAAGACGAGGGTAGACGGCGAGATAATGGTAGCTGTCAATGCTTCACGCAAAGGCAGCACAGCAGTACCTAAAACATTTCCACTCAAGTACTCCTACAAGTTAGATGCACAAAACATTCCATATGCTCAAATTCCTGGAGTGGGGGATAGAGTAATACCAAAGATGGATCGTAGGCTAGGCTTAATTGTGGCAGCACACGAAGGAACAGGTTCTGTACATAACGGACTTAAGGAGACTGTTGCTTTGTTAAAAGAACGCTACTGGTGGCCCGTGATGAGAAGGCTGATTAGAGACTACGTCTGGAACTGCGACATCTGCAAGCAGATGAATGGGTCCACCACAACACGTCCAGTACAGATACCATTGTTAGACAGCATTAGGTTGTCCGTTCGTGTGCGTCCAGCTCAAGTTTCCTCAAGGTTTGGCCTCAGCGCTCGGCTGACGCTCGAACTGTTATAAAAGATTTGCGAGTCTTTATCGGCACATACGCAGTTGGCACGTTACATTCTGACCGTGGTCCGGCGTTTAGCTCTCGGGCTTACAAAGAGGCCATGGAAGGAATGGGAGTAGCATTGCGGTACTCCTCTCCATATCATCCCGAGGGAAATTCTGTTGTGGAGAGGAAAAACCGAGACTTAAAGCAATCTTTAACAACTAGGGTATTAGGCAAGGGCGGTAGATGGGTCGATCACCTTTATGGGCTACAGCACGCGCTCAATAATCAGCCAAGAAGCTCTCTAGGAGGTGTCACTCCTTACGAGGTCCTATTTGGGACAAGAATGTGGGTACCTGATCTTGATTGTGAAGGCACAGTGGCGGATGAAAAACCATTTGATATCCATGATCGTTTGGCTGTTTTACAGGATCTAAACAAATCCAGGAGACAACAAAGTAACGTGCTCCAGAAACAGGCCGCCACTGAGGAAGTCAAGGTAGTAACGGCAAGACCAATCTGGATCCCAAAACTCGGGGATCTAGTCAGAGAGAAGATTGCTGACAAGAAAGAATTTGGGCCATCCTACAGAAAGCCTGTACCGGTCCTAGCAATCCACGGCACAAGAACTGTACTTCTGCCGCCTCTTGCCGGAAAAAAGGAGAAAAGATTTGTCTCAATCGACTTAATCAAACCACACTATGTGACCGATACTAAACAGTAGGCCTCGTGGACTCCACAGTAGCAGACGCCCTTCTCTCGCTACAATCCAAGAAGTCCAAACAGAAAGACTCATCACGTTTGAAGAGCCACCTGTACGGAATGAAGGACTAAGCAACAATGCTATGGAACTCGTTCCACTTCACCAAGAAATTCATCTTCAAAATGAAAATCAACTTAACAACGAAGTTGCAATCAGACCGACTACTGACATCTACGTCAACATGCCTCGTCAAGAGCAAAATCCAATTTTAACAAATCCCGATGCAATTCCAACAATTGATCGAACTGCTTCTGGCTATTTCATGAACTTTGATACGTTTTCACTAGATCCAAGCGAAATGGAAACGACGCCAGCCCAAAAATCACTCCAACACAAACTCATTGACTTTTTGAACTTTTTTAGAAAGACTCACCTGGTGTCACCTTGGATAGAACTATGGTATATCACTGGGATTTTATTTTTCATTTTCTGGCTAGGTTTAATAATAACTTTTAGTATGCTTATTAATGGACGATACCTCCAGCCAAGCTCTACAGCCCAAAGAGTCAATTTGATTTTAAAACCACACCAGTCTTCACATCGTGAACCAAGAGACTTGTCTTCAGTGAACATTACAGCAGTTCCTATACATGGTATAGTATGGGACAAGATTGATTATGATATATTAGGTCCGACTGAACTTTTAAAGCAAAAACATGTATTTAAAATTTCTTTAAGTGATATCATTACCTCAAGTGCATATTCTGATGATTGGGACACTGAAACTGTAAATGCTATGATGTCTGATCTAGAAAAAACAGCTGCATTTCCGAACAATGAAATGTTAGAAGGTACTTCAGACTATGATACATTGTACTGTTACCAACATTTTGGTGATCATTTCTTACACAAGTCTATCACACCTAGAAATGTATTTGAGTACCACCAGTGGGAACACTGCCCAACACCTCCAAAAGGTAGTTCAGAAGCATTTGCACAAAAATTCACATACTTCTCAGGGTTTAACACATCCGACCCGAAGTCATTTTATTATAAAATGGCGAACATTTCTGCTCAGAAAATTATGTTAACAAACACCAAACATATTTACTCTGCATCCTTTCTGAACCAGTTGTCTAAACAGGGTTTCGATCTATGGAAAGACACAATAGATTCCAAATCAATCTGGGGTTCGAGGGACTGGCAAGTCCAGGGAATAGAAGCACTTTTTCAGTACATGCATCATTCCGCAGCAGATTTTATTTCTGAATGAAACTGTGCAACAGACATCCTGTCTTGGATTAGCCAAAGGCAAGGAAATGAACACACCGGGGTTTCCAACACCAGCGCAGATGGGTGGGGGGCAGAATTCAACTACACAAGGGGTAGGATTAGATGACATTTTCCAGTACAACAGATCAGATACTGATTGGACAGAATGGCTGGTTTGGCCCATTGACACAAACAAATGTCAACAGAGATTTATGAATACAACCAAAGGGTTTAGTATCCATAGGCCAGATCCACGCTATGTACAAAGACAACACCCAGGGGTAGTGACATTGTTTAGTGTTGGGAAGTTGTGCCTTGATTGGCTAGAGACCTCGACACTCACAGAAGTAAAGCACCACTTGACCCTACTCACACCTGACATGGATCTTAGAGAGTTTCTACTAGGACCCAATAAACAACGTCAGAAACATTTCATATATGCAGGCCTTTATGCCTACTATAATGAAAACTGGAAAATATCCCAACAAGAGGCCGCAGAAAGAATACGAGAGATAGACCGTATTAACTTAGAAAAAGCATTGGCAGTGGTGGATAATGGGTTAACTACTTTGACCTCCAGGATTTACTCCTTAGGCAACATTGTGTCCTCGGCAATCGACATATTAGAACAAGATCTGGCCTTGTTACAACACGGGCAATCTCAGCTACGTTCTATTATGATGTTAAGCTGGACGCTGCAATCTTTGCGGGCAGGCTATGTGCCATGGCGTTTTATAAACACCACGTCTCTGTTTTCAGAATACAATCTAACTGATAAACAGACAGAAATGGCACAAAGGGGAGCCAAATATACAATGCTGCGTATTGAGAAACTGGAAAGGTTACCATTCACTGTAGCCGAATCACCATCAACAGAATGGCTCATTCATGGCCAAATCACTCTGCCGGTCACTACGTTTCAGTTTCAATATTGCCTTGAGCAAAGGCACGCAGGCAAATATGTAAAAATGGGTAAGGGATACATCAAGGAAACTTGGGAGTTACCATATAGATACCGATGCCGGAATGGGGATCGAGAAGTGTATCTGAGTGGTACAAACTGCAAGAACGCTTTGAGCAGTTCTCTCATGTGTCAGGATATTTCTCTACACGGAGCCTGCCATGGTTCAGTGGTGAACTTATCTTGTCACATGTCAGGGACCCCAGCGGCCATGATCACGCCGGTTTTCCAGCTGCTCTCGAATGGGAGTTACTTAATGCTAAATGATCAAGGTTGTTGTGGGATGCTTCCGGGCGTCGCATATCTAGTAACTGTTAACTCCAGGGTTACTTGCTGTATGTAAGTATTGTTTTCGCCACTGAACACAGTCAGGGAGGCGCCGCTATGGCCTTCGCTGAATGTTTCTTTTATACAGTTTGATACTCTGAGCAGATTGAAAGCCATGCTTTTACAGCAACCCGTGCCCTTAACCTCCACTCGAGAAACCTATGAACTTCAAGTTGCAAGGACCTCGACTGAGATACAGGCACTCATACGTACAAACTGCCCCATTCATTTCGCAGAAATGGTGGGACGTATCTTCAATATGTCTGATACGAGCGGAATTATACACCAATTTAAGACCATAGGGTCCGGACTGTTAAGCACCTTTCAGACAGTCCTCGGAGTATTCCCAAATTTTATACACTCCGTATTGGGAAGCGTATTTGGAGGATTCCCGCTCATCCTGTTCCTAATTGTAGGAATCCTGATTGTCATATTGCTGCTACGCAATGGACGGCCCACTTCCCGAGGGAATGGTGAACACGCTCCTGGAGCGGAAATTCCGTGAACGCATGGTACAACTTCTGGGCATTTCTTGCCTGCGAGAACTCAATGCCTCCTGGTTTCTATCATTTAGACCAGTCTGGATAGACTGCATCTTACCTGTGCTTCGATGCCTGTTCTGCGGAGAAGAATGCACGTTGGATCTTTGTCTAACTTTTCCATCAGATGCGCCTCCGGACACGGATGCAATGCTGGACCCCGTAAAGGCCCACGCTCTGCGTTGTCCTCAACGGCTTCCGATTCTGATGAATGCATTCCTGGAGAATCCACAGGTGCCGTTTGCTCCTGCTGGGTTAGGTGACTCCTCCACAGGCACCCAGGTTACAACTGCCGCACAAGCTGCCGCAGCACCGACTGTTGGCAGTACTACATTCCATCTATGTGCGATTGACGTTCTCTGTGAGGCATTGGATTTGTCATCTATAGCAGCTGACACCGATAATATTGAGCTTCCCAGCCAGGACGCGTAATCTTGAATTGGCTCATCGTGTCCTGGGAAAGAATTCGGCTTCTTCACTCGTTTCAAAATAAACGATCTAAATTTGGAACATTTTCTTACATTGACACTTGAGAAAAGCATGGCCTTCTCCTGCTTATGGTAGTACAACTTCTATAGAGAGACGATATTGACTTTTAAGAGGCAACTAGAAAAAGCTGAATTTAAACATTTTTTTAAGCACCCAAACATTTTTTACGATTTTTTAGAACCATGTTTTTACTTGCTTTTAAAAATATTTTTAAATTGGCCAGATTTTAAGTATGGTCATTTATTATCCAGTTCGGAAGAGGAGTGGGTGTTATATCCTGCATAGATGCCCTAATGTAGATCCGTTCGTACATGCCCTAAAATGGACGTATTCATATTTACCCTAATATGGTCATATTCGTACTTGCCCAATTATGGTCATGGCCGCATATGCCCAATTATGGTCACAACTGTACATGTCCTATTATAGTATGATTCCTTATATAGGCATGATCTTTCACCTACATTGGTCCCAGCTAGTACACAACGAGCTCTAAGGGCTGAACGTTATCTATCCTGTGGTTTTGAATGCAGCAGGGTTCTTCCAAACACAGGCCCACACTGTACTCATTAATTATGCATGGCTTTCTAAGAATACACCACCGGCATAATATGTATGTACAAAGTTCACCCCTGACGTCTTCCTCATGTCCAATACAACCCATACTGAGGACCGAGACTCTTTAGGGTATAAATACACCACATCTTGCCCCGGTAAGGTAGAGGGAACCGAGACTTCCATGCTGACACACTGACCAGAGATGCTGAGGCTCCTGCATGCAGTCGCTCAAGCTGACAGTGGTCTGACACAACCCGGACGGGGTGTCCAACTCGAGACCAGGACGGGGTCCCACACTCTCTCTATTCAGGTATGGGGGTTCTACTAAATCCTAGGAGGATTCTTGGCTCTTAGCTTCTAAGACCTACACACATATGCTAGGTACATACAGGTACATCTAGGTAGGCATCGTAGGAGTACGCGCACTTGCATAAAGCTTTTATATTCATGTATGTATCCATGATTATCGCAATATGGTAGAACTGTTCTATCCCTTTGATTTCATCGTACTGCTGATAATATATCTCTGCTATTGCCTGCTGGTCTCTGCAGCACATATATTTTACACTAGAATAACAACTGTTCAATAAATACTTATTGAAACGCCCGACTGTTTATTCTGTGTAACTCTCTGAGACAAACCGAATAAGTGAGCACGAATGACTGAGCGAAAGGTAGTACATTGTTTCCACGATTCTGAGGGAATCAGGGTTGTCATGGTCTAAGGTTGCCAGAAACTAATCTCTCCCCGATAAGAGGAGACACTAGTGGCACTGCGAGCTAGCTAATGCAAAACTAGGCTAACATATACGGTGGGGGTGCACGGAGTCAGTCTGCCACCAAGCCTGCAGTATATGTTATCCAAACGCGCAGGTCCTGCAGGGGTACTATAGGTATAGGAGCTACACGACAGTACCTCTTCTGGCCCTGACGCGTCAGCTACATGTCACAGCTGACGTGATCCGGGTATTTTATTGCCCATTCACACTTTTTTGACCCGCTCATCTGTAGGGACTCTTCCCAGTGATCACACTTGATAAACGAGTCCACTACCCCAACTGTGTACTTCACACTAAAATATGGTCGCCGGTTACACCATTGAACCTTCCCTGGTCTTGAAGTGTCAGCTACATGTCACAGCTGACGCTATCCGGATGCCTGCCCCTCCCCTAACCGGATACCGGTGAGTATATCTGCGTCCCTGGGATTCAGCAGTCTACCACCCGGTTCTGGCGGTGAGGGGTAGGTCATCCGGCTCACTCTTGAGGCTTCATGGTGATACCTGGATGCAGGAGCAACCTTGACCCGATCTTCAGCGACGTGGGAGGTAAGCTGTTGGAGAGTGTAGCGACTGGTTGCGGTAGCAGCCACGCACTCTCAGCCATTGAGTTGGTTAACTGTCGGGCCATTTTCGAGCACGAGAGAGCGGCCGAGCCCCACCCGCCAGGCTAGTGCCTTTGACCACCGTGGGTAACTTCCTGACGGGTGGTGGGGGTGCCTTGTACTGCAGTAGCTCGGGCCCACGGCTTGGCACTTTTTACTCTGTGGTAGAAGGCGTGCTCCATGACAGACACGCAGCTTTCCCTATCGCTTTCCTGCATACTTGCTATTGTTTCCGGGGTAACAGGATTCTCTGTGTACTCAGCGACCTCTACCTGATATCAATGCCATTATGTTTCCCCAGGACACAATACTCTATGTGTCTCTTTAATACGCCGGATACTGTTGAGGCGATACTCTGAAAACATTTAGGTGAGTCGAGAGGTCCTCCACCGGCCACCCTTGGAGCAATCGCTAATTTTTAGTTGTTAGTTTTGAGTTTCCATCTTATTAGTTTTTATCTATTAAGAGACCTCCACGTTGAGAAGGTTTTCACCATATGCCTGCTGGTATCACTTACCACTTGTTGTGTGACATTATCAACCACTTTTTGCACACATTAATGGTCACTAATATGAATTGTTTTGGAGAGAGAGATGTGTTGTCACAATGATTATGCTGCCATTGACATTGTTGTGGTTTTTACTGTTATTTTTCCCTTAGGTCGTCCTTTGATGCTGTGGGTACTTTACTCCCAGCGCTGACACGTGGTAGGTAGGTTGCCCACCCACCACGGTGTGTAGATAGTTTTTTCACTAGGTCCTGATGAATTGCCACTGATCCTCCAGACTATTTGGCAAGAAACATGTTGACCCCACAAGAGTAGAGTGCAGTTACACTGAACCATTAACTCAGATAGTCGCCACTCGTCTCCTTTTTAACCAGGTGGAGAGCCAACTTGAATAAAAATCTTTTTTGGATTACCCAACCTGTTTTAATCACCTTTCACTACACCACATCTACACTTTTTAGGTCCCTCACCCCCACTGCACCAAACGGCAAGGAACAAAAGATCTCTGCTGAAGAGCCCCTCTATGGGTGCCCGTCGGGTATTGCAGCGCCGACCCGACAAGGAGCAGGCCCATATGATGAAGCATGACACCTAGCTGGCTGGGTGTGCGAGGGCCCTAGTTCGGAAAGGAGGAATTTTCCTCCCGCCGATTGTCGTAGGACAACCACTTCCCTTTGTGACAACCTGACATTCCTTATCTTTCTCCTAAACTCTTGACCCACTTAAGGAACTGCATACTCTCTTCTTTATAATAAACCTAAACATTCCAATCATCTCCATCACATCAACATTCCACTCAGAACACTCACTCTGGCGGAGCAGCTAGGAGCAAGGTAACCTAGGAGAAACATTAATACATAGGCAGGATATATCACGGTCAAACTTGGGTGGACTCTTCTAGCCATTTTGGGTAAGTTATGGGCATTGCACTTTGCCTGAAAGGTCTGAAAGCAGGTGCATCGAACCCTTATAAAACTCTTGATACTTTGAATAGTAGCAATAGATTTCAGCAGTGCAAACATGAAGATGTATTTAGCGTTTGAGAAGTGTAGCAGCCTGGAATGGCGACTGGTGGAAATGTATAAAGTGGATTGATGCATTGTGGGAAATGAAGTGTTTGAAATTTCCATGAAACCCTGCATTTTGAAGAAACTATATAAACAAGAATTGCATTTAAACTTATGGTGAAACGTTGTTTTCATTAAAGAATTGGAGCCTCAATCGGAGGACCTTTGACCAGTGCCCTGGGGACATACCCCACATTCGTGGGGAATCTATTAAGTGGATTATAACAACACTATGGTTCAGAGAGTGATACCCAGGAAGCACGGCATATCAGAAAAATTTCCTTAAAGCAAATTAGCAGTGCACGTACGATACTCCTAGTAAAGTGGAAGACTGAAATTATGCATTGTGCAACTGACTGTGAACACCTCCACAGAATTGTTTGGGCCTTAGACTCCAAAACTAGGAGAAAATATAGCACGTAGTGCGTAAGTGCTAAAAGAACATTTTGGGGTCAGATCTCTGGCTAGGAAAGAGCTAGAGAGTTTGGCTTTCTGTGTGTACCCTTGTTTTGTGTTATATTTAGTACAGGTGTATTAAACTGGTTTCAAAACCTTTTGAAAGCATTGACTGGACATTCAATATTGGTCTTTTTTACTGTGTTCTGAGTTTCTAGCTGTGTTCCTCGCCTTGAGTAAATCTTGGGTGCTCTGCCTCCGTACCACTGAGAGTTAAGTGCTAAAGGGAGTACTTGGTAGTTCAATTAGGAATACAATAGCACTGTTTGCCTGGGACACGAGTGGTAAATTAGTCCAATTATTAGAGTTGGAGACCAGTAACCCTTGATTGCTCTGGAAAGGCAGGAACCAGGACTCAAGAGTACGTTGGAAATCTGGAGTGGATAGACAGAGATAGAGCTCCATACGTTGAATGGTGGTCAGCCCCTACAAATGTGGGTGCTTCGCACTTTGAGTGCCCTAGAGTGCAACCTTGATGGGGGGCCCATCTCAATGATGATATGGTCAAATCGCTGTCTGGCCCTCGGAATCAGCGTAAACAATTTGAAGTCCACATGGCAGCGGGCAAACATGCGATCACCCAGGCCCTTCTCAATCCAGCTAGAGCTCACCAGTCAAAGGCTGTGTCCAAGGGTGTAAACAATAACAATAAAAGGTGGTGCCTGGAGGGTGTGTGCAGTCACCATTCAGCTCACCTGCACTTGGTGGTGATAGTTTTTTGGGTACAGCCAGCGGCGGTGCGTCCATTAGGGCGCTGGGGCGTTGCCCCAGAAGCCGCCCACGCCCGCAGCTCCCTCGGCGTCTCTGAACTTAAGTAAACTCTCAGTTTACTTAAGTTCAGAGACGCCGATGGAGAACTGACAATCATGTCAGTCAGCATGACGTCGGACCGCCCACCCCTTCAGAGTCTGAAGGGGTGGGCGGTCCAGCGTCATGTTGACTGACATGCATTGTCAGACCGTCACCAGGGGCAGGCAGCAGCCCAATGCACAAGTGCACATGACTGGGGAAGGTCGGCGAATTTTTCTGACCAGCCCAGTCATGCGCACTAGTGTCTGCTCAGGCTGCGGCTGCGCATTAGGAGTGCGAGGGTTGAGCAAAGGCTCAAACCTCGGTCTCCTAATGGGCAGGCGGGCGGTGAGCAGCCCTGCTAAGCCAATCCTGGCGCTGCTGGAGCAGCGCCAGGATTCGCTGAGAGGGGTTGCCAGCAGTGACGCGGCTGTTCCAGGACCTGTAGGCGCCAACGGGACCCCGGAGCAGAGGTAGCGCGGACCCGGTCAGGTAAGTTTTTTTTATTTTATTTTAAACCCCCCCCCCAGCCCCCACCCCCGCGCGACCCCCCCGCGAGTATTATGAGCCGCGACTTAACACTCATGATCTATGCCGCATGTTTGTTATTTTTAAGGCTGTGGTGCTCCATTGAATCAAGTGTCCCTTTGTGGACAGTGGTGATGCCAACATAATCTGTGTGAATAAAACATGCATTTTCACAACAAAGGGTGAATCGCCATTCTCTCTCGCTTTGAACTGCGAGTAACTTGGCTTTGTTCCTGAAGATGTGGTTCTCTGGGCGCGTTCGCACAATGTGGGCAAAATTGTCACCTCTTCCAATGGAGGGATTCCTTCAGTAGCTGAATTCTGCCGAATTTGGCTGAAAGGGGCCAGTTCGGTAGTGCACAGCACTTCACCTCATATGTGCATTTTTAATACAAATTGTGTAGAAATGGCGGATTGCTTCAAGTGAGGAAGAATCCTGTTTATGGAGCTCTGTGGCCTGCTAAAGTGTCGATAGAGCCGTTTGAAGTCAATAGATTTCCAGGACGCGGCAGTTGTAGCGTAGTAGAAAGGAGGAGAGTGGAGGGAATTGAGGGTTAACTAGATTATTCCTTCGTTTGTTATTGTATATTGCATTAGGGTGAGTTGATGTGGTACTTCAGATGCATTTCTGTAATACCACAAACTATTTTAGAAAACGCATCCATGTTGAAAGTATGCAGCCGTGCAAAAATATAAAACTACACCAAGTTTAAACCATGCATGTTATGAAATATTTCAAATTAGAAAATCGTTCATTTTATAAGTCAGGGAAAACTCAGAGAGCATGTTAAATATAATACCACACAAAAGTGGATCAATGAAAAACGCGGATCCATACCTATTTAAAATCATGAAAAATGCGACCCATGAGATGTAAAACCTTTCAACATATTTCAAAGCATGCAAATATAAAACCACAAAGAGTATACCATGCGGAATGTAAAACAGTTCAAGACATAAAAAGAACACAAGTTTAACATCAAAATAATGTAAAATATTAAAACACACACAAACAAAAAAGGACAAAATAATACAGCAGGCAAAACCATGCACAAAATGTAAACATGAACAATATAAAAGCATGCATGTATACTCCATATTCTTGTGTTCTTTTTCTTTATTTATTAGTTATAGCAGGTCAAGCCCCAATTGTTGGGATGTATTACAACCCCCTACGCAACCACACAAACAATAATGCGTCGTTAAATCGTAATGTGACATGAACAACATATATCTGCCAGACCATGTCCTCCCTCGTGTTGTCCTGTTTACTGCAGTTCCCATTTGAAGTGCAGCAGTGGCTGCAATGCCATGTGCTGCTCCTGCTTCCTGCCAAGTGATCGGGTGGCTCGCAGGTGAAGTTAATCTGCCGATTCCAATTACAATTGTTGATTTGTTGGCCAAAACTTAGCAGATACAGATTTTCAGATTACAACTGTAGAGCTAATGTGATCGGGTTGGCACTTACAATACAGCGGTCTGCCAGCTGAAAAGCGTGTGGAAGTGTGGGGGGTGGAGAGTGACGAGAGGGGTGTTTACAACCACGTAGATTGGAAAATTGTGACACAGTACTAAATAACACTCAGGAAAGGCAACACACTGTTTACCGAATTCTCTTTGTGGGGTTGATCTGAAATACAAGCATTGTGAGTTTATTGGTTCTTACTGTGCAAAATCTTGGACTTCCATCGGTGAAACTGATGATTGGCAAGGTGCTCCTGACAGGACAGTTGGAACACACTACCAAAACAGGCACAGTGGATGGTGCATAATTGTTGGTGGTACCATAGGCCATTGTGTATTGGGTATCGCATTAACCCTCTGTGTTCCGATGGCACATTTTTCTCCTGAAAAAGAGCAGACAACAAAGAAAAGGCAAGAGACCACATGAGGTTAGAGAGTGAGCCCGGGTCTCATCTCTTGCCGGGTTCTGTTCCCTCAGCAGAAATGCACAGGAAGTTGGAGAGGGACAGGGGCTCACAGGCTTGTGTTTACTCATTGGAGGGCAGAAGGTTGGAGAAAGAGAGGGGGCTCACTATTGCCAGGTTTGTGATTCGTTGTTGAAAGGGAAAGCAGAGACCCACAGGCAGTTGGCGTGAGACGGGGTCTTGACACCACCAGGCTTGTTTCCTCACTGGAAGGGAAGTCAGGGGCCCCTGAAGGTGGAGAGACGCAGTGATGTATCACCACCAGGGTTGTGTCCCTCGAATGAAGAGAAGGCAGGGGCCCCTGAAGGTGGAGAGAGGCAGTGATGTATCACTACCAGGGTTGTGTTCTTCGATGTAAGAGAAGGCAGGGGCTAATTGGAGTTTGGTGAAGCACGGGTCCACCACAGCCAGTTTGTGTTCTCTCATTGATAGGGAAGACAAGGGCCTTTGGAGAGAAACAGGAGCTTACCATTTCCAGCCTTGTGCGTCTAATTGGAAAGGAAGGCAGGACCCATAAGTGTTTGATGAGAGACATGGGCACACTTCTCGTGGGGTAATGTTTCCTCGGTGGAAGGGAAGGCAGGGCCCACCGGTGCTTGGAGAGACACATGTGCTCACCACTCCTGGGCTTTGATCCATTGCTGGTTGGGAAGGTTGGGGTGCACAGGAGGTTGGAGAGAGACAGGGGCTCCCCACTATCAGGCTCGTGGGCAAAGAAAAGGCAAAGGCCCACAGGAGGTTGGTGAGAGGCATGGCCATATCTCCACTGGGTTTTTGTTCTGTCAGTGGAGGGGAAGGAAGGGGCCCACAAGAGGCTGGAGGGAAACAGTGCCTCGCCACTCCCAGGCTTGCGTTCCTCCAAGGGAAAGGAGCAAACAGCATGGAAAAGGCAGGGTCTGGAAGAAAGACAAGCATGCAGCAGAGAGAAGAGACGGGCCACCAGGGGGTAAAGTGAGACATGGCGCATGATAAACAGCTATCTAGATAATGCCCAAAATCATTGAAGTATGTGAGTGGAAAGAGATTATCACCTTTTAAAAGCAGCAAATCAAGAGGTGAAAGCAGGCTGCTTAGTTCTCCAAATATGCCGCCTTCCTTTACAATTCTCAGAGATAGAGCGGATACAGCTAGAGGTGGAGTAAGACGCACACTGTGACACAACATTGTAGGTATGCAATAATCCTCAGGAGCCCTAGGAATGTGCATGCTGTGCCTGAACATTGACCTGGCACTGCATAGACCGCATGAGCAGCAGTCGTACAAGCATCCGTCATTACATTAATATGTGCAGCAACACATATATTCTGCTGAACAGTACATGGAAAACATGGCCACTAGCTGTGCTAGCATCACTCATGCTGCAAAGCAGGACAGGCAGGAACAATGTACGCTTTTTTTATACACAAAACTCGTACAACATGGGCAGAAGGTTTGCCCTCTCTCTCAAATGCACACACCACAGGCAACAGCAAGATACACACAAAGTCGTCAAGTGTGCAGGAAGAATAACTTCCATTCCATACACTATTTCTGGTGGATACAATATCTTTCCAAAATTCCTTATCTTATGAGTGGCTTTAGGAATTATTTATGCAGAATCGAGCAATTATTCCCTGGTGCAAGACCTATTCTGGACTACGAGTTTTCTCATTTGAAACGGTATTTCCGCACCGATTCCAGCATCTTTATCGCTGCATTCATTTGCTTTAAAATGCACCATTTGCCAATCTTTTTTAAATTTCTTTCTCAGGAGAGGGACTCTCCCTAGACCCCAGGTTTGTCCATTGAACTTGTTCACATCGCTAACTAGTGTTTTCTATTGGAAAGGGTAGAGCCAAAGCAGTCTTGCTTAGTACCCTAGGCCCCTTCAGAAATCAGACTTGCTTGGCAACCCAGGAATTCTCTGAAATAATGTATGAGTTTTCTTTTATGAATGCCTAGAAGAACTGAATTTTTAGTCCATTTGTCACAGAAATAGTGCTGAAAATCGCACCAAAAAGATGCAAATTTTTTTTAAATTTCTTCACGGGGGGAGAACCCCCCCGAACCCCTCTTGTTGCCGTCGGGCTCGCTCGCTGCGCTCGCTCGCATGCGTTGATTCGTTCTGCATACGCTCACCAGTTTCAAATTCCACCAGCCGTCACTGGGTACAGCCCTCCTTGGGTATGTAGTGAGTAAGAAAAGGTTTCATGGTGATGTTGTCTCCCCTAGGCTCCTTGGGGTGGCTGAGGTTACGCCAGCAAGTTGCCAGCAACAGCCGGGCTAGCCATCCCAGCTTCGGCTGTGCGCTGAGTCTAGTTTCCAGCAAGAGTAAGTGAGTAGCCCTCAGCTCCAAATTCTAGGAATAGCAAAGCAGGGCCCACCCAGGTCCATTTATTGTAAGTGTAGCCCTTCCTTGGTTTGCTGTGGAGCTCACGTTACGTGTTTAGTCCATGTGTGGCAGCCCACAGCCAATGAGCGCCAGTGCATTTTCCAGTTTGAAAGTCCACCCCAAGAGGCTGGGCACAGTTTCCCTCCTCAGGGGGTCTACTGCGAAGGGCAGGCCTTCCCTCTTCTCAGACTGCATAGTTGTGGGATGTACATAAGTGCGGCTGGCCATATAGAACCTCAAGAGAACTGCTCTGGTGGGAAAACATGTATGCCCCTCAGACATACTGAAAAATCTAAATAAAACATGTTTCAGTTTGACGTAGATGTGTCAGCAGACTGATAAGTGGCATAAAGACAGATGCAGAGCTCAGTGCAAATCTCAAGAAAATCTTACCACCTACCTCGAGAAAGTTCATATGGAAGGGGCCTGCCTTGAAACCTCCCCTCATGAGCAACTCGGCGCCTTCCTGTGCTAGCATCAAGCACACCTTCAACGAGAAGGAAGTTTGGTTCTTTGCAAACCTATGAATGTGAGGTACCGCCAAGCATAGCCCGCGGCACTACTGAGTAACAGTTCAATTTAAATGTAATGATATAAAAGTCTATTATTCACTTCCTCCTAACTGTTCTTGCCTTTCAACTTTGTCAATTACAATTCTTATGAATGTTTTGAGTAAAACAGTCTCACTATTATTGTCCCCTGGGGCTATCATTTTCTACTATAGTCCGGAAATATTTCTTTCACAATTTACCATTGCATGCGCACAGATAAAAACATGCATATGGACGTATACACAGAACACCTAACAGCAGGGCACAATTATTAATGCGTGTAAGATGATTATGAGACATTAGTTGTTAATGTGATCCTGACACGCGTCCCCTGGGATGGAAAAGGCATGAAACCCAATCTCCTTCCTACGAAGAGGTGTTTTCTTGTGCGGAATCGGGGTAAATGCGGAAGGGGCAACTCACTCACTCTCACTTCACGTAAGACACACGAGCTGCGCGAGCTACAGAGCAGGGGCCCAGAGGGGAAGAGCCGGGCACCAGTGACAGCTGGGGAGACGAGGGCAGCCGCCTACTACGTGAAGAAACACTTCCAGTTCCATCAGAGAAGGTAACTGAGGTGAAACAAGCACGCATTGCGCGCTTCCGGCCGTACGGAGCAACTCCACTTGTCTGTCGCTAGGATAGGGGGTCCACAGACTCGGGAGAGGAATGTGGCCTAACGACCAGAACTGCCGACCTCGGAGCTGGGGAACCAAGTTTGAGTCTGGGGGTGGCTCAACATCTTATGATTTTGGGCAAATCACCCAATGTCCCCGTGCCTACCAAAAATTAATGTATCCTTCTGTAATGTACCTGGTGCTAATGTAAAGCGCTCCAATACCTTCGGGTCCAGCTCGCGCTATATAAAACTGAAAAAAAAGACGCAGGTTAGGAAATCACTCAGGAAATTCATCCCAACTTAACGGATTGACACATAGGCACTCTTTTTTAAACTTAGCGCCGGGACTGGTATGGCAGTTGACCCAACGCAATATAACGCTGTTATATGTTAAATTCGATATTGCATTGAAGATTTCATGTGCGTCACTCACGCAAGATTTTAGTTAATGACGTATATAGTGTTCTGGGCTCGCCACTTTAACCTTTCTTAAAGTTACCCACCTACATTGGCAACGCTTACAATTAGTTACGTTGTTAGTGTCACAGATATTTTTTTCAAGCATGGTACAAACATACTTTTTTTGCGAGGATTGGATAATTTTAGTTTAAGGTATATCCACAAGTTTGCTTAATTATAAATTCCTATATGAGCGCTTTTATGTATTGTACGCTTGTGTAAAGCAGGAAACAACAGCTGCTGCATATCAGACAACTTAGAGAAATATTAAAGATCGTGTACATTCGGTGGGATTTTACATATTGGCACTGCACTATATTCATGTTACATTACATAATTTGAAGTAGAGCGGGATTGAGGTTTTTTAAAAATCACAAGATTTACAGCCAAATTCCAAAGGAGGGTTAGATCCCAGGGGGCAGATTTACAAGAACTGGCGCATCCCTGCATAGTAGCAGGGATGCGCCAGTTCATTTGCGACAAGTAAAAAAACCCTTGCGCCACCATGGATGCGCCGCATTTACAATGCAGCGCACCGTGACGCATGGATAGACAGATGCGTGATGCATCTGTTTGACGTAAGGGCAGCGCATTGCTGGAGTCGTGTCGCAAGTACGACGCAACTCCAGCAATGGTTAGGAATGCCTATTCCTAACATGCTGCGTCACTCCTTATGCCTGCTTCAAGCATGCGCAAGGTTTTGACGCAGTGGCGTCGTAAAAGTGACTCAGTGAAATCTTGTAGATTTCACTGCGTCACTTTTACAAGGCTTTCCTGCGTGGGAACGCCCACCCTGCATACATTATACCTGACGCAGGTATAATGTAGCGCAGGGCTTTACAACGTGACGCATCTCCCTAGATGTCCTCACACTCCCTAGATCTCCTCACACTGTAACAACGCCGCTGCGTCACAGAAGTGACTCAACGGCGGCGTAAAGTTGTCGCAAGGGGCTTGTAAATCTGCCCCCAGGTGTCCAAGTGCCATGGCCAGTTATTTGGACCCTACCACATTCTACTCCCAGTGTAATAATCTGTTCATGCGTGATGATTGCTTATGTTGTTTTTATGCCAGGGTACCCCATCCACTTCCCCTAACAACTGCCCAGTCCAAATGAAGCTACCACAACCTCCAACACAACTCTCCAACAGAGTTCACATCCTCATTTAATTCCACAAAAAGCTCATTAAATGAAAACTGCTATTCATTAGACCCCCTATTATTGATAATGTTATAGGTTTAGTACAAGTGCTATCTGCAACTGATTTTCTTTATTTGACTGCAAAGATGCTTCCTACCTAACTCACAAAGCTTTGCATCTAACTACTAGACACCTCATAGCTTGCAACTAAAACGTTTTTATTGAGCACTCAAAGAGCTATTGCATTTTACCAGAGGTGTTCCTTAGTTTGAAAACAGATGTTAGCATAGTCATTCTGTGAATATTCCATAAACCTTACCCAAATTAGTCCCCCATTGTTTTCTATACTTGTTACGTAATATTGGATGGTCTTTGCTATGTTCGCCAGTTGTACTCGATGACTCAATGTGCAGGCTGTTTTGTGCTGTCCTACTTAAGCCGACTTTGAAAAGGGGAGAGTTTGGTATTGCAACCTTTGAAAATGTGATTGGTGGGACTTGTCTTTGAAGATATTGGTGTATGTCTGCATATCCTGTCGTTACAGTGCAAACGGTTGTCTAATGGTTGCTGGTTTCCCAATAGCATGACCTCTGAAAGGAGGTTTGAGTCGTGCACTCTTCCAGCAACCGGTGTCTGCTGTAATGATCCGAGACCCGCGAGAGCGGAACCCGGAGCCTGGCCCGGAAGGGCATCCCAACATTGTATCACTCTCTGGCCAGGCGTGCCCAGAGGGATTAAATAAAAGGGCAAGGATCGCTCAGGGTCCTTCCGCCCATAGCTACTGAACGGTGTGTCTCTACGTTTATTCCGGTCCCAGAGTCAGGCCACGCACTGACCCCGTAACATCTGCGTCTCTTATCCTTCTTGCGCAGTCTGTTGTCTGCTGGTTGTGGTTTTATCCTAAAAATTGAGACTCTGAAGGTGGGTCGGGTCTTGAAACCAAACTCCATCCATGTGAGTGTGCTCATTTGGATCTGAATTTTGGTTTGGATGTTGCATGCATGTCAGAGTCTCTTGTCCATAGTATGTAGACTGTTGTCTTTTGGTTGCCTTTTTTCCAGTGGGGGATTTGAATAGGGGTTGGGACTTGAAATCCTCAAACAGACCTTAGCAGGATTGTCAATGAATTATCGTGATTCAGTTTATGGGTTCAATTCAGTGTCTATGTGTCCCAGTGTTTGCGTATTCCTACCCCAGTGGTGCAGAGTGTCCTCTTTGGTTGTGGGTGTTCTACTTACCTGTTTGTGTTCTTAGGTTTTATGTTTTAGTTACGATGAGTGTCAGTGTCTGCCCGCCTGCAGTTATCAATCTGGGTCTTGATATCATCGGTCAAACTGTTATTTGATTGCTGTGTCTTGTCTTATAATTAAGGTTATGGTGTGTGCTTGTTTCTCTTTTTATAATATGTGGACAGTTGTCTGTGGGTCTTGGCGTTCCCCTTGATGGGTTCCACATCGAAGGCTGTGCCTAGCAGTCTTCGGCCAATCCTGTGCATGTGAAGAGTGGGTAATGAGTTTCAGTTCTTGTGTGCATGTAAATCCTTCAGCTCCACTGTTTGTCTCTTCATCTCCCAGTGATCATGTCACTGATCAGTGATCATGTCAATGTCTCCATGTCCTCGTGGCTTTGGTTTCCTGTTTCTTGTCAAAATGGACATCTATTGTAAAATCTTAAGTAAAGGGAGCACGAAGTTCATAATATAGAATGTATACAAAATCACAGGAGTCCATAAACGGCTACCTCTTCAAGGAGCTATAGTATTAATGGTTCTTTACTGTGAGGTCTATATAAGGCAAAAAGAATTCATGAAGGACCATCGGTAGCATCAGTAGAAATACAGACGTATGGTATACATAATATAGCAGCTATACGGAGCAAGAAGTACGGATCACGGCATGGTAACCGGCATCCATGCCGGTTACCATGCCGTGATCCGTACTTCTTGCTCCGTATAGCTGCTATATTATGCATACCATACGTCTGTATTTCTACTTGACTTCACATCGAGTGCACCTTCCTTATTCATGAACATTTTTCCATTATCTACATCCTCGGACGGCGGGTGCTGGAAGCAGTTGCACCATCTCTGAATATACTGTATTGTGGATTTGATGTGCTCAACCTTGGTCAGCCGTTTGTCCTTTTGCTGTGAAGCTGTAAATTAACTTTTCATATATTTCAGGATATATCAGCAGTTAGGAAAGCAAAAATGAAGCAATTTTTTTTTGTAATTCTGAAGTGTGATGGAAACAAACCCTTGCAAGTATTCCCAAACAATACTCTGGGTGAACCTTACAGCATTTCTTGTTGGGGTTTTTTACTGCACAAAGGCATTTCAGAATGTGGTCTCCATAAGTGATCATATCCAAATAGCCCACTTTGGTATGACTTTCAGGGATAAATTGAGAATTATGGATGTGGCCTAGGGCCAGAGACTGGTGACTTTGGATCTGGGGAACCAGGTTCAAGTCGTGGCATTGGCTCTGGACAAATTGCTTAATTTCCTGTGTTTAAAATAAAATGAATTTGACTTTATGTAATGTAATCTGGTGCTCATGTGGAGTACTCCAAAGCCTTTGGGCATTTTTTGTGTTATATAAAACTGCAATAACAATACCCTTTCAGGCTTAGAATGCTGCATAAATTATGCAAAAAAGAAGCAGAGAACTCTGGGTAGTTACCAAGTTTTGGTGGAGAGCAACACCAGCGAAACTCTGAATCTGCTCATTTCAAATGTATGTCATTTTACAGCTCAGCGTGGATGACATTGTGCTAATCCTATGCTTGAAGACTTTGTAGTGGAAGTGGCAAGAGACTTTGTCCTTTTCTAGCTCGGCGTAGATGGCACTTTGCTAATTCTATGCTTAAAGACTTTGCTAGAAAAACAACAGACAGTGTGAGACAGTGTAAGATATATATATATATCCTGTTTCTGTTTTCGCCAATGTTGCCGCACCACTTGACACGGGTGCAACCTCCCGAGCTAGTGAAAGCACATATACTTCCCAAAATTGCAGTTTGTATATCCTTAAACCACAAAAGAGGTGCACGCCAAGAATATCAGTTTTATAGATATTTAATGCCACAGCGTTAAAAGATTCCACCGAACATACACGTTTCGGCTCGTCCGCCTTCCTCAATGTCGGTGTGGGTACACTATTTTACAACATTTAAACACGAAGGGGCAGCTCAGAAAAGCACATAATAGAAATCAGCAAGGGAAAAGTAACTGTCACATTCTCTCTGTGACTCTGGCGGCCATTTTAAAGTGGTAACTTTATCTCATTCAGACCCACTTTGTAAAACAATAATTTCTACATTTCAACCTTAATTCATCTTGGTTGTCATCAAGAATATTTAATTCCTTGTAATCCCATTGATTAAGGTTCAGAGCGCTCAGCATGTTATTTAAAATCACATGTAAAGTCACTCTGCTTTGTCATATAATTCACTCAAAAGACATTTAAACAAATAATGATAAACAACATTTCATAATAGTTCATTATTATCAAAGTGACTCTATTGTGTAAAAAAATGAATATTCATTCTCTCCAATTGTACTATAGCTCAACCAAAATTAATTCCTTTGGCCAGTCATGGAAATAGAGAGTGTTCCTTCACTCAATCACGCCCTGAATGGGCAAATCTCTACCCGTTTGCCAACAATGTGTGATGTATTCTTCCAAAAAGTGTGGTGGGAGATCTTACTATACCCAAACTGTTTCTCTATTCAGACCCGCTTTCATTATTAACCTATATGGACCCATAACTCTTCCTCGTTGTTAAGTCCTCCAGGATTCTTTGTCTGGAGTTCAATTATATATTTGGACTCCATTGTCCTAAGTTTCTTTGTTCTGTTACCTCCTCTCTCTTCCTTCGATTCTTGATCTAAGCAGCAAAACTTAAGTAAGTTTGGATTACTCTTGTGCTTTTCTTGGAAGTGTCGGGCACAGGGTATGTGTGGTCCTTATTTTTTATGGCCCGCATATGTTCTAAAACTCTCTTCTTGCCAGTGTGTATCGTACTGCCAATATATTGTTTGCCGCACGGACAAGAGAGGCAATACACTGTATATTCAGAATTACAATTAAGAAATTTCTGAATCTTCTTCTTGTCTTTCCTGCCTGGCACCTGAAATTCCTTCACTTTATGACTGTATTTGCAAGCTTTACATTGCATGCATGGAAAGAAACCCGGGACCAGGTCTTCTTTTGTTGTTCAATAAAAAGATTTTTTAATAGAAAATCTTTCAAGGACATTCCTTTACGATATGTGATAAGAGGTGCTTCTGGAAGATGCAATTTCAATATATTGTCACTCTTAAGAACATGCCAATTCTTTCTAAATACTTGGTATATCTTAGATGAGTTCACAGTGTAATCAGTGATCATGCGTATTCTCTGTGTCTCTTTCTCTGTTTTAGGTGGTGCTTCTCTTCTCTGGAGGAGTTGATTTCTATCTACTTTCTCTGCTTTGCTAGAGGCCTCCTGTAGAATCCCTTTTGTGTAGCCCCTCGCCTCAAATCTAAGGAGGGCCGCATTTCATGCCTTAGTGTATTCTTCAGATCTAGAGCAATTCCGTTTCATTCATAGCAGCTCCCCATATGGGATACTCCCAATTACACTGCATGGATGAAAGCTTTCTGCATGTAGTATGCTATTCCCAGCAGTGGGTTTACGATACAGCTTTGTTTGTACCTTGCTGTTTTCAATGTATGCCATTAGATCTAAATATGCCACCTCTGAGTCACTTATGCATTCTGTAAACCGCAAATTTAAGTTATTTTAGTTTAGAGACGAGATATATTCCTTTGCCTCTAGTTGTGTTCCCTTGCAGATTAAAAACAGATCATCTATATATCGAGCCCAGAGGATTATGTTGTCCAACCATTCCTCATTTGCACCTGCCCAGGCCACGTGCTTCTGCCACCAGCCCATGAACAAGTTCGCGTAACTGGGGGCGAAGCACGTGCCCATGGCAGTCCCCTGCAATTGCTGATATAATTTGCCTGAAAACAGAAAAATATTATTGTTAAGGCAAAAGGTTATAATTTCAATTAGCATTTCGTTGTGTTCTTGGTAATTCAAAGCTCTTCCACTTAAAAAATATCATATAGCTGCTATACCTCTCTCATGTACAAGGCTTGTATACAAGCTTGTTATGTCCAGTGTAATCAGTAACATGTTCTCTTCCCATTAAATGTAAGATATGATTCGTAGAAAGTCCTTAGTAGCTTGTATGTAGGAGCTTAGGTCTTTCACAAGAGGATTCAGAAAACAATCTATGTATGTTGATGCATTTTCAAGTAAACTATTTTTGGAAGATACTATAGGTCGTCCAGGTGTTTCTAATAAGTTCTTATGTACCTTCAGTAGGTGATAAAATGTCGGTGCCTCAGGGTATTCACAATATATGAATTGGAAGTTCTCTTCCTCCAAAATTCCTTTCTTTCTCCATTTCGTTAAAAGTCCATGAACATTCTGTACACTCTTCTCATAGTGTTCCTTAGTTATAATTCTGTAACACTCCTTGGTTGTTAATTGTTTCAGAGCTTTCTTCTGATATTGTTCCTTATTCAATAACACAACATTGCCGCCTTTATCTGAAGGTTTAATTATGATCGATTCATCACTCTTTAAGCTAGAAATGGCCTTCCATTGTTCTGAAGTTAAATTGTGTTTTCTTACATCAGGGCCCTGTGCATTCAGTTTCTTCAATACATTTATTATAATCACCTGAAATGTGTCAATCGCATCATAGGGTGTCTGTGATATGTATCTTGATTTTAATCTTAGGTTACTCTTACCACTTTTCTGTGCAATGCCCATATTCTCTAGGACATCAGCCGGATTTTCATCACCACCCATTTCTTTTTCTGGATCAGAGAGTCCTTCTAACTCCCTTAAGGCTAACAATGTCTCTAGGTCTTTGCCTGTCAATAGATCCATGATTTCTCTTTCCTTATCAGCTTTCAAATGTTCCTTTCTCAGATGCAACAGATGGACTTTCATAAGTTTCAGCTTTCGCATACATTTATATAAATCAACTCGGGCATTCACATAGTTGAATTGTACAGTGGGGCAAAATGTTAAACCCAGTTCCAGTACCTTCACCTCTTCTAATGTTATTTCCCTGTTAGAGAGGTTGATCACAGTTTGTTTTTGACTTGTTACTTCCATCTCCCCCTCGTTTGCTCTGAGTTACTCTCTGAGTTGGAGAAGCCCCCCTTTCTCTTCTTTCCCCTTCTTGTTTTGCTTCCTTTCTTTCTGGGGGGTGGGTGCATTGGGGCGGGCGTTGTTTGGTCTCTCTAATTAATTGATATTCTTGAAAAAAAGTTGGTGCACTCTCTCTGTCTCCTCTTTTGACTGATGGTTCTCCTTCTGACAATTCCACTTCTGATTCTGAAGTTTTCCTTGATGATACTTCAATCGTAGATTTTTTCAGATTTAATTCTCTCCTAGGTGCATCAAATTTTTTAGCATGTGTCAGAATGCGTCGTGATTCATAGTCATGTTCATCTCTCATAAATTTTGTTTGCTTATGGTATCTGATAAAACACTCATAGTCTTTTAGTCTTTTCTTCATTCGCTGTTATAGATCTTCTCTCTTAATAGTATCCTTTTACAGGGCAATGATATCCTCTATTTTCTTGATTTCTTCAGGTTATTTGCTGTAATCACTCCAAGCATATTTAATTAAAATTTTGACCATGCCCTTAGCAGATTCTGTTGTGTACTCCGCCCACTCCTGGAGTTTTCATATGACGTAACCGTGTAGATTCTAACCCCCTTAGGATGCGATCTACCTCTAAATATTTCTCCAGTGATGTGGCCTCCCACCACTTTATTTCCTTTTCATATAACTTCTCCAGTGAATTAAACAGGCTCTTTAAATTATTTGGTGTCATTTTGCTACTTCCTGTGCCCTTTTTCACATTGTCGGTACTCCTCGTGTTTTTCCCAAAAATGTTTTTAGCCGCCTCCTCCCTTTCTGTGTCACTGAACATGTTTAAATTCCTTCGTGTGGCAATGAGTTAATTTTCGCTATTCGTCTCCTTACGTGTCTGCCATAAACGTGCTGATTAGCTGTTAAGGACATTAAAAAACGACTGAGCACACTCACCGCCTTTCTCCTACAGGTTGCTCGGGTCCTCCGACTCGAACCTCCCATCTCCTCTCCTGGCGGGCTCGTCCTCGCTTTTGTCCAAATCACGTCCCGCTGGACTCCGTCTTATTTGTTTCGGATTCAGCTCATGGCGGGGCAGGCACCCATTCAATTCCGTTTCTGTTTTTGCCAATGTTGCCGCACCACTCGACACGGGTGCAACCTCCTGTGCTGGCGAAAGCACGTATACTTCCCAAAATTGCAGTTTGTATATCCTTAAACCACGAACGAGGTGCACGCCAAGAATATCAGTTTTATAGATATTTATTGCCACAGCGTTAAAAGATTCCACCGAACAGACGCGTTTCGGCGCTTACGCCTTCCCTCAATGTCGGCGTGGGTACGATATTTTACAACCTTTAAACACAAAAGGCCGGCTCAGAAAAGCACGTAATAGAAATCAACAAGGGAAAAGTAACTGTCACATTCTCTCTGTGACTCTGGCGGCCATTTTAAAGTGGTAACTTTTACTCATTCAGACCCACTTTGTAAAACAATAATTTCTACATTTCAACCTTAATTCATCTTGGTTGTCATCAAGAATATATATATTACACTGCAGGAGTCACAACTATACAGTAATAGTTTAGGGATAGGATTAGCGCAGTGCCATCCATGCCGAGCTAGAAAGTGACAACGTCATTTTTCAGCTCAGCGTTTTAAACTCAAAAACCCACTGAAATTCACCAGTTATAGCAAACTGAATAACTATAACTCACACCCCGCCCTGTGCATGTAGTTGTCATCAATGATGTCACTTTGGATGTAATCAGTGAGGTTATCAATAATGTTTTAGAATATGTCATGAATAATGTAATCTGTGAGGTTATAAGCAGTGAACTGCGAGGGCATGAGTTACTGTTACTTCAGTTAACTAAAACTGGTGAATTTCAGTGTTTTTTTGTTTAAAATGTTACATTTTCCTGACGTTCTTACCTAACTATAACATCACTTTAACTTTTGGATTTTTCAGTGAATGCCTTTTTTACTTGTATTTTTTTAAATGTGAAGTAAGATATTATTACCATAACCTAACTATAACATCACTTTAACGTTTGTTTTTTCCAGTGAATTTCTGAGTTTTTTGTTAACAAAAAGTAAGAATATGAAGGGATCTCATTTTTAGGTAAGCCAGACCTACATTCTTTGTCAAAGGGTCAGAACACCAAAATATAAAAGACAGTCCTATTGGCTTAATCAGTGGGTCAGCACATCAACATAAATAAAGTCGACCTATTGTCTTTATCATTAAATCACCACAATAATTTATCAATAACTATAATCCATTGTATTCCCATGTACATATATAAAAATATTTTCAATAAAGTACTTCACTCTAAATGGCCATAAACATGTCTTGAGTATTCACCTCTAACTCAAAGTGCTTTAAAAATATGATAAGCCCTTCACGCTAAACGGCCATAACCATGTCTTCGGAGTCTTTCTTTAACACTCTTCAGGCCATAGAATTCAGCCATCGAACCAACCACTAGGGCTCCCTGCTCTCCAGCTGAAGAGTATTCACCTCCAACTCAGAGTGCTTTAAAAATATGATGAGCCCTCCTGGAGTAATGTATTCAATGAACCAGTAGACCTACTGCAACTTTTATTTAAATGTTCCTATTGGGGCTGGTGGGCTCCCAGTAGCTCCCCAAAATGTAAAAAAAAGTTTGATGGTGTCTTTGCCCCTTCTAGGGGCACCATGAGGAGAAATATATTCAAATAAAAAGCCCTCGCAAGGCATTATGGGACACCCCTGGCGGGAGCAGAGATTGTGACATGAACAGCGGCTACTCCTCACATTTCACATTCAAGCCTTTTTTTAACAAATAAAAATATATTTATATTTGGGTTCCCTGGTCCCACACGGGGCACCCAAAAACTTTATAATGTGTGGGCTGCACGGGGTGAGGCCCAGGAACCCCGCTGCTTCGCCAACTCCCCAACCACCAGGAGCCGGCAATCCCTTTTATTGTTTTGTGGGTGCCCTGGTCCCACGTGGGGCACCCACAACATTAAGCAGCCTTGGGGAGGTAGGGGGAGGCCCAAGGCCCCCGCAACTCCGCTAGCTCCCCTGCCAGAACCCATCGTGGAGGGGGCCAGCTGCATTAAATTGCTCCCACTTGGCAGAAGCCGCTTGTGTTTCTGCTAATGCCAGACGAGAGAAAGCCTATTTTCCCTGCCGGGAGATTATGTACAGTTAGTTAGGTTTCTGTTCCCTGCCCGCGCTCTCCTGAGCAGGGAACAATACAGCATCCAGGGAGATGGGGTCCCCAGGACACTGGCTGACATCGGGCCCTGGGGGATGGGGTCCGTGAGGCCGTTAAATGGCTCGGGAGTGGACCCACGTCTTCTCCCCAAATAAAAAATATATAGAGCCAAAGGGGATGGGGTTCCTTGGCCAATAAATGGCTTGGGGAGAAGGGCCGCCCACCCCTCTCCCCAAATAAAAAATATATAAAATGACTGAGTCCCAATGGATGGCGTCCTTGGGACCATTAAAAGGCTCAGGGAGAGGGGCTGCAGTACCCCTCCACTTTTATAGAAAATGTTCCAACCCCCAGTTCGGGGGATCATAATTGAAAAATGCAGCCCTACTCTCCTTTTTTTCTTAATTTTTACCACGGTAGTGCTGTACTCTTGTACCAAAAAAGAAAAAAAAATTTGGGGCTTCCCAACAATGCCTAGGGCTTAGGGTATGCCTACCCCCCGTCTTATATATTTGTTTATTTTTCAGGACACAGGGGCTGAGACCCTGAGTTCTAAAATGCTGCCAAATATCTTTGTTGATGTGAGGCAGCCAATCAGATCCTATCTTTTGATCTGCTGGTCCTGCAGTACTTCCGTTGTGTGATCTATCTGTAAATTCGAAACCCTAAATTCTCACAAACAACTGAACAGATTTACACCAAATTACAAAAACACACTTTCAGGTAAACATCTAGCTTCCTGCCAAATTTAGTGAAATCCTATTCAACTGTTTTGGCTGTGGCTGTGTCTAAAGTTTCTATGGTAAATTGCTTGGGGAATATACGTTTTGCGACCCCATTCATTTTTTTCAGCCCTCACCTGATGGATCACCTGGAAGGAGCTGAGGTGAAGGAACATTTTATTTTTCTACAGTTTCTGGAAGATTCGCCAAATGGAGCCAAAGTTATTGACAAACCAAAAATCCTTTTCCTATGGAAACACAGTTCTAACTATAACTAAACAGTGGCAATCACCACTGTGTAATATATAAACTGTTAAATATATATTATTATAAATATATATTCACTGAAAAACAAAGGTTAAAGTGATGTTATATTTAGGTGAAAATGTCAGTTTAAATGTAATATTTTAAACCTACAAAACCTCTGAAAATTGCCAGTTATAGTTAGCAGAAATAACTATAACTCATGCCCTCACCATGCTCAGTGTTGTCATCAATGATGTCATTTCAGATGTTATCATGTGATTTTATCAATGATGGAATAAGTGATATAATATGTAAGGACATAAACAGTGTGCTAGTAACTTTAGGTTTTGTTTATCCTTCTTGAATAAATTGTTGATAAATCAATGGTCCACTGTGAGGATCAAAAGATTTAGATGGTTCTGTGGTTGCAATTTTTACCATATAATTATGATTTATTGCATTTGCCACCTAATTTGCCTTATCATTTTCCAAATTTGCAGATCTCACTAAAATGTTTGTTTCTAACTCAAATGGATGAAAATAATAATGGTAGAGACTGTGCCGCAAAATATTCATTTTTTGCTAGGTGATTTAGATAACCCTGCTGCATAATTTGGTCAGCCATGCTGCATAACCCTAGTAGTCCTGGCAGTGTTAAAACTCTAAGGGGCATATTCACAAGTTCCTTGCGCCACCGGTGCTTCACTTTTCTTGACGTACTGGCAGCGTAGTGTGGTGCTCCATATTTACAAGGCCACATAAAGCCACCCTGCATGGCTTTCGGTGGCCTTGTAAATACAGCCCCTTTTCACGCAGCACTTTGCGTGAAAGGGGCGTGCCATGGGTGTTGCTGTGGGTGTTCCCACGCAACACCCATGGATTCTGCCACTTTCCCAGATTTACAACGTTTCGCGAACCTGGGAATGCATCAGAATCCTATGCCTCTCCAGGGGAAGCGTAAGGAGGCACAAGGAGAAATACTTTTATTTCTCCATGTTCTGCCCTCTTTCTATGCGTGCTGCCATAGAAAGAGGAAAACATCTTTCGTGATTGTTTTTGAGCAGGAAGGTGTACCTTCCTGCACAAAAACAATCATCCCCGCAATGCAAGCACCCTTGCACTATGGTGCAAGGGTGCCTGCGTTGGTGCATGGCAGCCGCCAGTTGTGCGCCAGCGCATGGGGAGAGCTCAGGGATACGTTTTATTGTTGTAAATATGACGCATCCCTGTGCTTTGAAAGTGATGCAGCACGGCGCAGCCAAATGGCTTGCGGCACCGCTCTGCGTTACCTTCTTGTAAATAAGGCCCTAAAGCTCTACCAAGTGGTTTAGGGTAGGTCATGAATATGAAATCCGTATTTCACAGGAGACCATGAAATATTTTCCATATTTCATGGTTCCATGTGCTATATGCGTGTTGACACCACTGCATTTTGTGCAATAAAAGTACCAAAACATAAAAAACACACAAACACACACACACATATATCACACAGGCAAGTACCTTCAACCTCCCGAGGGTGGGGGCGTGGCCGAGCCGAGCAGCAAGATGGCCGCTTGGTGAAGTGGCTCTGCCGGCCGAGTACATTATCCGGCAAATATCTGACATTATACTGCCAATCCAACCTTCTAGCTGGAGGGAACAGATTGCTTAGGCGACGCGGCACAGATTGATGTATTCAGCCCTGCGGAGGACTGTCGCTTACCGTGGGTGGCAGACCTCGTGAACCTGAGGCCTGTGCCGTGTAGCGGCTGCCTGCGAGGCCGGTGAGAGAGGGCGTGCCCATCGCGCTGCAGACTTGAGAGCTGCTGGAGCTGGGGCCGACTGCCGGGGCTGCTGTGGAGCGGTGAGAGGGCCTCGGGCGCAGGAGAGGACGACAAGTGCTGCCCCGAGGCTGGAGCTGACGGTGGGTGCTGCCAGGAGGTTTGCCGTGCTCCCGGGGGGCACGACGTGAGTCCGCTGCTGCTGGTGACCCCGGTCGCGTTGGCTGGGAGACGCTGCGCTGGCTTGTGGAAGCAAACGGATCGGAGAGTCGCCTGGCTGATCTGGAAGCATCCCCCCTGGTGCGTAGGACTGCGTTGGTCTGCGAGGCCCGGGGCGGAGTACGCTCCGGGACTGAGGACATCCGGAGGGCCAGCTGCGGCACTGGGGTGTGGCCCGGGGCGTCTGCGGTGGACGGAATTGAGTGTGCCTAGCGCCCTCGCTCCATCAAGGTACTGTGCGCATATATAGGGGGCCCAGCGCGGAGGGAGGCGGGGCCTCCGTAACTGTTGGGCACACTGGTTGAGCTGCGCCGATAGGCCCTGGGACTACCATTGTTAATAGCGGGAGGATTGTCCCCGGCGCACCGGTTCCCCCCCCCCGATTTGGAGTGTGATTCACCGCAGCTGCGCTACCGTCGCCATAGGCGGACGGCGTGGGGCCCCTACGCAGTGCACCTTCATATTGCTGGCCGGTCAGGGGCAACGCACAGAGGCAAAACAACTCAATGGGAAAAATATACACACCACAGTGTCTCCAACAACAGAACATATAAGAGGGTGTTGACTACAGCTGCACCTCCGGGCATTGCTGGCAGACGGAGTGAGACCCCTGAAAAGTGCACTCAGATACACAAAAGTGGTTAATTAACTGACAGCCACGCCAGAGGGGGACCAACCACAGCTGGATTGCAGGAAATTGTTGGCAGATGGAGTGGAGGCCCAATCAACCGCACATAGATACTGCTGGTTAGACAGTGGGAACACACAGCGGTAAACAATAAAAACACATTAGAGGCCTCTTGCGGCCTGGTAGAAGTGGGAGGTCAACATTCAGTGTCGTCCCCAGTCGTGGCCATATTTGAAGTACTCGATCTCATCTGCCGGCTTCTCCGGTTCTGACTGGCACGGTGGACAGAGTTCATACTTCTTGGAAGTTCATCGCATTAACTAAGGTGCCGCACAGTGTTTGATTGCGCCATTCCTGCATTGCCTGTTTGCTGCCATTGTGAACCACCGGTCACTATTTGCACATTGCCCACTGGCCCAACGTGGGCGGACGAACTGACTCCGGCGGCTGGCATAGGCACGGAGCGTCAGCTCTAACAGTGGGTGCGCCGCTGCGACGCTTGGAGTGACGCTGGGACCGGCGCCTGCCTATCGGCCGAGGTCCTTTCCCCCTGTTCACGAAGTGCCCGGGCTGCCCATGGGAGCTTCAACCGGAGACTTCACGGCTTGGTGCGTGCGCCACGACTGGGGTGCTGTTATGGGTAAACCGGACAACAAACAGGCCAAGATAACCTTTGAAAAGCGAACCACAAGACTACAGGATATGGGGTCGATGCTGGTCACCGTGGTGCCCGAGACGCAGCTAGAACCTGAACAGGAGGATGACATCAAAACCATGCTGAGAGAGGTGAAGGTCAGCTTACGGGAAATAGATTCTAAACTGGACTCCCTGGCGCTGCGAATGGATCATGTCTCACAAAAAGTAGATAAGCATGAATCCCGCATTGATACCTTGGAAACCAGGGTCTCGGATTCAGATGACCGCCAAGTTGAAACGCAAGAGCGTCTACTTCGCATGGACAAGGTGCTTGAAGTAATCAAAACGCGCAACGAGGACCTTGAAGCGAGGTCAAGAAGAAATAATGTCCGTATCATGGGCATTCCAGAATCTACAAACATAGCAAACATGGAGCACTACATCGAAGGATTGCTACGAGATCTGTTTGGTTCTGGCCTGTCAGAGATGTTCCTGGTGGAAAGAGCACACCGCACCCTGGGACCTAGGCCCCCCGCTGGCGCCCAGCCGCGGCCGATACTGGCTCGTCTTCTGAACTACAGAGACAGGGACACTGTTCTAAGGCTGGCCCGGGAGAAGGGGGACATACAACACCAGGGAAATAACATTGCTTTTTACCCGGACTTTACACAGGCTGTCCAGGCTGCGCGAAGAGAATTCATCCCTGCCAAGAAGCTCTTCCAAAAGGCTGGCACAAAATATGCTATGTTGTACCCCGCGAAGCTCAGGGTCCAGACTGGGGGCAAACCTATGATTTTCACTGAGGCCAGTGCTGCTTTGAAGTTTGCAAAACAGACGGCGAGAAAGCAGCAAATGAGAGATTCGGCCTCTCCGAACAGCCAGCTAAGTGACAATGACTAATGTGTTTGTCAGATGGTTTATATCCCGGATGTGCGGTACGCAGCCCGCAGCCACATGTCCCTTCAGCTATACTAATTGTTTACAGTTCGAATGTCCAGGTACTAAGTAATTATACTCGGCCACCGAGTTGCTCCTGCGACAGGGCAGTTTGCCGGCAAATCTTCGCCCCCTTGGGATGATTCCCTTTAGCCCTGGGCTCCCAGGGCCTCCGTTTGTAATGGGATGTTCGGGGTATGCACAACCTGATTGGGGGTTGGTGTGGAAGGCGGGTGGGTGGGGGCTGTTGTAGTTTTTGTTTTTTGTTGTCTGATGCAGTACACATCAAGGTCCATGTTGCAACTGCCCTGGGTGGTCAGCGTACCACGTGCTCGATATATATGCACCACACACTCTGCTGGATCATCAAGCAGCTGGGGTTATGCCCAGAGCCGCTTTGGGGTTGGAGTGGGTGGTGGGTGGGCTGGGCTGGTTATTGTTAGTTCCTGTTTATTGCAGTGCATAACTTACTTCTCACTGGATATTTCGCGAATGTGGAACACTTGGCATTATCCAGATTTCGCCCCCATACAGCAGGAGGGATACTACAGGGAGCCACTGAAGGTACACCTCCCAACCGAGATACTGGTCGCTGTAGAGACATGTCTTCCTATCGAAATCAATGTCTAAATTGACTTGCATCACTTGGAATGTGCGTGGCCTAAATGACCACAGAAAGTCACAGCTGGTGCAGTCATATCTAGTGAGACATGCTGCGGATGTGTGCCTCCTACAGGAGACCCATTTGAGGGGTACTACTTGTGATAGATTTAAATCCACTAGGTGGAGTGAGGTACACACATCTTGCTACTCTAACTATTCCAGAGGAGTGGCCACCTTAATTAGACGGGGCATTCCCTGGCAGACGACCAAGGTAGTCAGTGACCCTGAAGGGCGATATCTATTGTTACAGGTGACATTATTTTACCAACGGGTTCTCATTACCAACATCTATGGTCCCAATGTGGACGACCCCACCTTCTTCCAGCAGGTATGGCACCACATACAATCCATGGGAGACGCCGCGTTAATCTGGGGCGGCGATTTCAACACTGTACTGTCGCTTGAGGAGGACAGGGTCGGCACCTCACGCACACATCACCCACAGGCAGCCACAGTTTTGAAGGGACTGATTGCTGACTATAGCTTAGTTGATACCTGGCGGGTGTTTCATCCTAGAGCTCGGGAGGGCACATGTATTACACAGCAACATCAAGCTTGGTCACGATTGGATTTCTGGCTCACATCTCAGGACCTGCACTCCTGGGTGACGGAGGCGATCCATTCTGCCCGCACCTTGTCGGACCACTCACCAGTCACTCTGACTCTTCAGGTACCCAAACCCTACATACAGCCATTTTCGTGGCGCCTACCACCTAACGCTCTGCTCGACGCAGCTTTCCGGGAAGAGCTCCACATGCAGATTAAAGATTACTTTGAAAATAACGTAGGCTCCGTGGAGACCGCTGGCACACTTTGGGAGGCATTCAAAGTGGTCATCCGGGGGCACTGCATAGCGGGGCAGACCAGGGTACTCCGTGATATCCGCGGCAGCCTGAGCAGGCTTGACTCGGAGTTGCACACGTTGGAGGCACAGTATTTCACAACACTTTCAGCCACAACACTGGGGCAGATTCGCAGTAAACTCACAGAATATCAAGACGAAGCAGATAGGGAGATAAAATTCCTACACAAACATGCAACCGCGCGTAGATATGGAGAGGGAGACAGGCCAGGCAAGACACTTGTGAATCTCCTGCGTCCACCCAGAGGCTCCACCTTCATCACAGCGCTTAATACCCCTGCTGACGGTGTGGTGCACTCTCCACCTGATATTCTCGCCACTCTGCGGGATTTCTATGCCCAACTATACACCTCTCAAACAACTCCACCAGATTCGGTCCTTGAGGACTACTTTGACTCCATAGAGCTCCTATGGTTTAGTGGAGTGCATCGTGAGTACCTCGATATACCATTCACTATCGAGGATGTGCGACAGGTCATTGGCAGCATGCGGGTGGATAAGGCGCCGGGTGCGGCCGGCCTCACCGCAAAAGAATATTCGGAGTTACTAGCCCCTCACCTCCTGGCGGTATACCAGGAGGCACTGCAGGAGGGAATCCTTCCTGGATCGATGCGCAAAGCTATTATAATCACTCTTTTAAAACCGGACAAGGACCCCCAACAATGTGACTCATATCGTCCACTCTCATTTTAATAAATCTAGACGCCAAGATCTTCGCCAAACTTCTGGCCACTAGGCTTCAGCCCTTGTTACCATTGATAGTAAGACCGGACCAATTTGGTTTCGTGCCGGGTCGATCAACCTCCCATAATCTAAGAACGCTATTTGGGCTACTGCACTACCTCGCCCCACATGTATCCGCGATCGCGGCTCTCTTAGACGCCACTAAGGCGTTTGATTCTTTGGAGTGGGGATTCCTGTTCCCGCTTCTCAGAAGACTAGGCCTGAGACCACTTTTTATCCAGCAAATTCAACTTCTTTACACGCGACCCACTGCGCGGCTAAGGGTCAATGGATTGATCTCGGAGCCAATAGTTATCACAAGGGGCACCAGACAAGGCTGCCCCTTGTCGCCGTTATTGTTCGCGATTGCGACAGAACCACTGGCAGCTCGCCTGCGGCAGCACCACACAAACAGAGGGGTTGGATTCACAACCAGGGCACTCACCGTGTCGATGTACGCGGACGACATCACTCTATATATGGTAAACCCCAAGGACAACTTGTCACCCATGACGCGTGAGGTTGTACGATATGGCGGACTCTCCGGAGTAAACATAAATTGGAGCAAGTCCGTAATGCTCCCGCTTACACCTGGAACCCAGGCTTTCGCAACTGATTATCCGTTAGTCTGGGCGTCCGGCCCGATTCGCTACCTGGGCATATGGTTCAGCAGTAATCTGCAGGAATTATGGACAGCCAATTATGGCAGGGTGGTGGCCTGGATCGAAGAGAGGGTAAAAAGATGGAAGACTCTTCCCCTTTCTCTGGCCGGCCGCATAGCGGTGGCCAAGATGATCATACTGCCGAAACTCTTATACCTGTTTGTAAACATTCCTTTGCCACTCACTGTACATTTCTTTAATCGCCTCAGGTCACTTATGATTGAACTGGTATGGGCTGGTGGACAGCCAAGGATATCCTGGGAGGTGTTGACACTTCCACAAGCACAGGGTGGAATGGCGGCCCTGGACTTTGTCCTCTACGCATATAGTGCACAGGCACAATTCTTACATTTCTGGGTGCACCCCACACCTTTTCAGCCACACGTTGCAATTGAAATAGATAGGGCAGCACCTCTCCCATTGTCCACAGCACTATTCCACCCATACAAACGCCCCCACGACGAAATTGCTACGGTACAAGTTATGAGGTGGGCATGGGAGGGTCTTCGCAAACGGGCACAAAAAGGTTTGTATGGCCATGTTTTTGGTGTTGAATTGCTGGCAGTCTACTGCTTGATTCTGTAGGCTTCTCATGTTCTATTGATGGGTGAGAGGTTTGTTGGGGAACAGTGTCTTATAGGTGATACAAGCTCATTTAAATTTCATTCTGGCCTCAGGCGGGAGCCTGTGTAGGTCTTTAATTGTGTTGTAATAATGAGCCAAAAAATACACTTTGTAACAGTCTGTCTAAGTAACATCTATTTCTACAGTTTTAGAAATAGCCACTCAAGGTGCTAAAAACACCAATATATTTCCCATTATAAATTGTGCTTTGCAAAGCACATTTGGGCAGTTTGTAAATCACTAATCAGGCCGCGTCAATAAGAGACACCTTGTCACTGTCTTTCACTGCCAATAGACCACGTCATATTTTCAGGAGGGAATAGGGATCCCTCTAAGCAGATGCCTGTGACAGGATGCCTATGGGGTCCCTAGGACCCCATGCTCCCCTCATAAGAAACGCCCTCTGTGGGAGCAATGAGTGTGCGCTAATTCATATGCGGCACACAACCAGTGTGCCTCTCAATGGTCTTGTTTGCCCTGACTCCTTGAAGGGAATTCCATTTGCGTCCTTGAAAGGAGATTCTTGCACAGATGTCACAAACCCAGTAGGTGATATGTTTGGTCACTGTTGTAACAAAGGGCCATATTTAAGCACCCAGAACAATGAAATATGGGTATGGGACAGTTAAAGATATACACTACCTTGCCTTGTAAGCATTCTGCCTGTTTTTATGCAAATGTAGGTGGAGGGTTGTGTCTCTGAGATTTGCACTAAGACAGCCAAATGCGGTTGTTAAGGCACACCGAAGAGGTTTTATTTTCATCGTACAATTTATTTTTGTTTTGTAGATGCTAAATGTTATTACTTCTCCTTAATGCACAAACTAAACATGCTGAGTTATTAAGAAGTAAGGGGCTGAAAAGGATGGTGGGCGGACTATCGTCCGCCCAACACCCTTTTGGAAACGGGACCGCCCGACAGGCTGTTGGCGGTCCTGACATAGGCATTACAATGTGACCGCCACCACGGCGGTCGCAGTGCCTATATTTTTCATTGTGGCGGGTGCTGCTGGCTGCAGCGCACGCCGCAAGGCAAAAATGGGATACATTACATATCCCTGCACTATGTGGCAGGCACCATGCGGTGCCTGCCACATGGTGCAGAGATGTGTAGGTGGGCACCATAGGTGCCCCCCAAAACCCACAGCTGAGGGCCAGAGGAGAAGGGGGCCCCGCTACAGGCCCCCAAAGTCCCTTTCTGCCTGCCTTTTCATGGCGGGTTACGGGCGGAAAGGGACATTGTAATCCCTACGGCGGTGCCTGGCAGGCACCGCCACCATTGTAGGGAATGCAACCCCCTCCGCCGCACCAGCGTGCTCAAGAAGCCCGTCGGATGCGTGGCGGTTGGTCTTTCCGACCCCCAACAAACCACCCACCATTGTAATATGGCGGGCGGTAAACATGGTTACGATGGCGGTGAGACCGTCACCGACGGGCTGTCGGTGGCAGTCTCACCACCATCGTAATCAGGCCCTTAGTGTGAATATTAATATGCTGAAATATAGCAAATTCAAGTCAAGCTCCATCATCTATAATAATATAAAATTATCATAAATTGTTAGTATTTGTAAAACAAATGTGAATATGAGAAGCTGCTATACTTGCTCTGCTTACTTCGGATGCTTCACAGAAATTCTGAATTTCATGAAGATGGCACTGAAAATTTGATCCCTGTCAATTGTTACTTAGGTATGGTCTCCATTAGGTGTTGTCACTACCTTCCCATCCTATTTTTTTTACCCCATTTTGGAAGCTTTGAGTATTGGAATAAGGCAATATATGACACTATATTGACAACACTCACATCAACATGGCCATTACAATTAGCTGGCATAAATTCTATCTGGCAGATATTTTTTTTTATCTGCTTAGCAATTTTAATGTAAGAACAATGTCCTGATGATGCCAAATCGAGGTATCTCTGTAAACATTTCTGTTGTTGCTTTGACAATTGGATGACTGTTGATGTCACGAGTTGTTGGTTATTGTTGCTACATTTACTCAGCTTCACATTAAAAGGAGTTCTTAAATTTCTAACATAGACTAACCATTGAAACACTTAAACCTAAAACCAGCCACAGAAAATGTTTTAATTCGAGGCCCATTCTGCACCATAGTGAGTGTAGTGTGCTAGTTAGACAATCTCCTGGAGGGTTTGGGAAGTGTTCTTCCAGAAGTGTTCTAATATGTAGGTCAAAACAGATCATATCACAGTATAATTTTCAAAATATAAGTGCTAAAAACCATAGATTTTACAGGTAACTCTATAGAGAAACCAGGAATTATTCCAATATCTCATTGCATGGCAAAGTGCCCAAGAAAAGTATTGCTCAGCAAATGAGAAGTATTTATTTTACTTTAACAAAATTGTTTGCTGCTCCCACTGGGCCGCTTTTAGTGCTAGAGCAGGTGAGAATTCCTAACGTTTAGCATAAAACTCACTTTTAACCAATTAAAGTAAAAAATCCATATGATTGAAAATTCAATTTTTGGAGCCTGGAAACTGGGGTCAAGGCTGGGGTGGTGTTGCTTTAATTGCTCATAAATCATGGCAGATAACAGTGAAACCAACACATATTACATGCATTTCTGCTATTCTTCTACTCTTTAAATTGCCTAACATAAATTTTGACCTACTTTGTGGACTCCCAGTGCTGCAACTTCTATAATGAAGACTCTGGAAGCCAATGTTGTAATTACACTAGAAAACGGCGATGTAGGCTTGCTAAGACCTCTCTGCCTGTGACCTGAAGCCCTCACGGTTGCTGCACTTAAATACTTAAGAAACGCAACAGTTTGTGATCTATAACAGCTTGATCCGATATCAGACACCAGTGTAAACATTATAGTGGGAGAATTGGCTCCCTTTCCCTCAGATCCTCAATTCAATTTTCGAATCCTATTTTGATATTCCAGTCCCACAAAACAGAAATAAAATATCAAGCCTCTTTGTCTGCCTTTCCAAAAGAAACTGGAACATTTTGGTCCAGCTAGAGAAGTTCCAGTGCTGCTAGAGATCTGTGTGAATCTTCGTCCTTGTTCACAGCCCTCTGGCCCACATATATTACTCAACCTTTTAACTGTGCTGTAGTTAAGGCATGCAGCAAATCTGCCTGGTCACCCCATATTTTCCACCTTTTTTCTGGACCCTATTTTTGCTGGTATTAGGACCCTGTGAAATGTGGCACTGCTTTTCAATGGCACATTGTGTGTGCTCTTGCCCACAAATGGTATTGTCAAAATTGGTTTCACCCAATTGGTATATTTTACTTTCCCATAAGGTCATAGAAGTTAGTATAGGAAATCCACCAATTGCATTAGAGAGTTAAATGTCATATGTGAGCTACAGAGTGTATTTCCACCACCCATATGTATATAACAAAAACATATGGCTGCCAGAATCACCACTTTCCTATAGCACGACTGCAGTTTAAAGGTGCTGCAGTGCTGCAGTGATGCATGGCAAGGAAAAGTGCCTTTGCCATGTAAGAAAGGCTATTTTTATTTAATAATAAGTAACCCCTAAAGTCTGCCTCATATCCCCACAAGGCAGAGGGTCTCATATATAAAAATCTAGCACACTTGATATTTAAAAGGAGTGACCACACAGTGACTGCTGGCCTAAAAGCTATTTCACAATGTAAGATCAGCTACATTTTCCATAACACTGGCCTAGTTGGGATTAAAATACCAAATTCGATATCTCTACCTGGGAAAATGCTAGCAAAGTTATTCAAATTTATTTCCTACCTAACGTCCAAAATCTGATGTAATGATGAAATCAGATTTGAAATAACTTGAATGGAAAAGTAAATTAATAAAAGTGTACTTCAGGCTGCCTGAGCCAGACCTGGTTCAAAATCAGTTATGCTACTCTTCATACCTGCAGAGCTGGAATACACATCCTTGGCTGGTAGAGTTAACCACTGAAGCAATTGCTGAAGCAATTGCTGCAGCCATGAAATCCAACTTTGTCCTGTTGAGAGTTTTTGGTACCAAAACCAGTGGCTTTAGCAGGACCAACACAACAACATAACCAACTTCGAGGGACCCAAGCCGGCCACTACTTTGGACCTTGAATGCCGGAAAATGTTGGCTTTCATTTCAGAGACTAAGGGCCTAATTCCGAGTCTGGCGGTCCGAGGACTGCCAGACTCGTGGTGACACGGTGTGGTGGTCCAGCCCCATTATGAGTTGGGCGGTTGGACCGCACACAGGGGGGTATAACATGTGCCCTCCAGTGTGCATGCACACCAGTTGCTGCACGGCATGGACTTTACAGTCCATGCTGTGCTGGAACCTTATGTGGCGTTCCCTTTGCTGTGCCTTTTTCAAAGGCATCACCGCCTTTGAAAGAAGCCCTGCTGCGGGACCGCCACACCGCCCACCCGCCATACCACTTTTAAATCGTAATCTGGCGGGCGGCGGTGAGTCTCGGCGGTACAGGAGCGTTGTGGTGGCGACCAGCCCATTCCTGCACCGCCGAAACTCGTAATTAGGTCCCAAGTCCGAAGGTAAAAATGTTCACAGGGATGGCCTTCTTGATGTACCTGACCATCACTACATCGTGATTGGCCTGAAATCTCACCTAGGTTTCGGGCAACCATGAATTGCTGCTTTTCAGTGGTGGTTTGCTTTTTGTAGCCACTTTTTGCCTTAAAACTTGAAAACTTCATATGCCCAAGTACCTCCTATCCTATTTTGATGAACTTGGTGTCTTTTTGTTCATTTGTTGTTTCTTTATTTTTCAAAATTAATAACCCAATGTCTGACAAGGGCTTTGATGAGAAAGTACTGGCACTAAATATAAATGGTTAGTGGTTCAAAAGGAGCAGCTGGTTCTGTGCTGAGCTTACAGGCCTAACATTAGCTGTTTGCCAAAAGGAAAGGAAATGAAGGCAGGACTATCCATAGAGCACAAACAATTGTACATGGCCCTCACAACTAATTCTGAATGTAAAATCAAGGATGCACAAAAAGGGATATTTCTCAGACTGTATCAGATTGGCTCTTAAAGTTTCCCAAAATTATTTCTCGTTATAGACAAATTGCAGTCACCATGTGCTTCTCTGTTAACCCTTATCCCGTTGCAGCAACTCTGTCTAATTTCTTAATTGAAAAGATAAAATCAGAGATAAATAAATCAGCGATAACAGTTCCTCCAAGAACATATAAGCACCTGAAAGTGTTAGTATTAATTTGATTCCTGACAGAACAATTTATACTTGTTTCAGCCTATAAAGCTGTTAGCCACTTTAGCTAGTAGCCATCCTCCCAATTCACTAATGAATCATTGTCCAGCAAGGTTAATAAAATTGCTGCATTCTTTCTCATAGCCCAACTCCTCTGACTTTTTAATAGCTCATAAGTCCATGACATCTCTTACAGAAAAGTCTGCAATTGTGGAATCGTTGCTCAACAAGCCACCTCTTAGTCCTGCTGACGGAAGCAATTGTTCCCCATCTGCTTTTGCCATACATAGGAAAGATTTTGAAGAAACTCTCTCAACCAGTTACAAAGGTTTACAGAAATATAAAGTAGTAAATCCCTTTCAAGCTGCCTTTCTACTGGCTCCCAGTATCAAGTTACCATTGCTGTCTGTACTGGATGATGTTCAGTGGCTGGTTGATGAAGGCTGAGTTGGAGAGCTGATTTGACTAAATTTGCCAGCAGCTTTTGATACCGTCAACCATATAAGATCGTCATCAAGCACTATCTGAAACGGGTAATTCATGGCATGCTGCAGACCTGGATTAAGTCTTTTGTAGAAAGAAGAGATCAATTGGTCATGTTGCCATTTTTTTTATCAGAAGGTAGGATTCTGAGCTTTGGAGTCCTGCCAACATAAACTCTACCTCTATTTCTTTTCTATCTATACATGTTGCTCCTTGATAGACTAATCTAACAACTGGAGACATGGTTCTACACGTATGTGAAAGACACCTATCTTATCTTTAGCATATTTCATCCTTCAACTATGGAGTGACCTTCTACCGACAACCCTGGAGTCTTGTCAGACTGCCCATCACTCAATGGTGGCTGTCCGAAAATGTTCAGAAAATGAATTCCACAAAAAGAGAGATTCTTCTCATTTCCCCTCCGATTACTCCGGGGGCATAGTCTTAGATGGCAGGAACGAATGCCATCCATCATCCCCAACAAAAGTTGTTCGGACCCTAGGGGTAAGATCTGCCATTAGATTTGCAGGTAGTTAAGCTAGGTATGAACATATTTCACCTGTACTTAGATTTCTTATCTGGATGACCTGTAAGGAGTAGAGTGTGCTTTAAAGCCATTGTCATTGTTCTTGACTATATTTAAGAAAAAACGAGAATTCCTGGCCTCCAAATTTACTCTGTACCAGCCCAGACCTTTCCACGCTCAAGTAGACAATTGTTTTCTTGAAGTGCCCTAGGCGGGATTACTAGCATATAGAGATCTCTCATTCGCTATAGTTGTATCTAAACTGTGCAATTAACATCTGCACAATTTTTGCACAGATCCAATTTGTTGATTTTTTTTAGGAAGTCTCTAAAAACCTGTAATATTAACCAGTAATTTCTGTTACTGCTGCTTAGGTAGATTTCTACTAGGTGAAGGTTTTGTGATTTTAGATGTAATGTTAATGTGTAGTGGCAAGATGATCTCCAAATGTGCTCTTAATAAATACAATATAGCAATATAACATAACTGTGGGGTTGGCCCAGTACTCAGTGGGCATGTGCCAATTTCGGGGAAGATCAGCATCACTGTATATTCATTGTTTTTTTACTTTTAAATTTCCTCTTATCCTTCAGGCAGTTTATGAAAAATAAAGTTGAATGTTGAACGACCACGTAGACATAACTTCCTGCGTGATGTATCCTACAGCTCATTAATGAGGCCAGGGACTGAGAACAGGAATATAGACTGATATCCACCTTTCCCTGTGCAAGTGATCCAGGCGGGAAAGGCCAGAGATTGGCTGAATGGCTCTGCATGGATATTAGCTCACTGACTGAAACTTCAAAATACAGCCCCCAAATTAGGCTAATAATTGCATAGGAAACTAACTTTGGCTGTTCTCTCAGTACTATACGTGAGCTCAAAATGTGTGCTGTACACCAAGGATTCCTTATTGTACACCACCCATTCTGAGCTCATGTATTTCAAGGCACTCTTATATGTGCTAATGAAGCCATTAGCACATATGAGAGCGCCTTGAAATACGAGAGCCCAAAACTAGCCAGGGGTTCAAGGGAGGCAATGTGGATCAATGGCTACAGCTGTTGAATGTACAACAAGGGGAAACCAGGTTTGAATCCCGCACTAGTTCAGCATCCAGGGAAACCCGGTAAATCTCAGTCCATGTGCAGATAAAAAAGGTGTAGCATAGCCTGTTGTGAAGTGATCTTAAATCCTTGGGCAAGGTTCTTGCTATGTAGAACCATTAAAATGTAGATTCTGTCTTTCACCCGTGCAGTATTATCGTCCTCCAAGAATTAAGGATAAAGCATTTATCTTTGAAGTCAGAAAGAGCTACAAATCTAGTGATTGAATTGCACAGTATAAAATTGGAGAATCTAGGATCAATCCCGGCTTCTGAGATTGACCATATTGTGTGATACTAGGCAAATACTTAGTTTCACCGAACCTCCTTTTGTACATTATCACATATGAGAGCACCTTCAGATATGTGAGTTTACAATGTGCCCTGTACAAAAACTTCACTTGTGTTTGATTTAATAGCCTATAATGTCGCTCCAGCTATATTACGAATCTAGGCCACATCTGGGGTATGCATGACCCCTGACATGCTTCTTAGTTCACTACTAAGAATTTTCATCACTGCAGCGGCAGGAAGTTTCACAGTTTCTATTTAACAACTATTACTTTAATAAATACTTCTTGACGCATGGTTCCAATCTGATATACTAAGGTGAAAGGCTTCTGCATGTTAAAGAAATACACTTTTTAGAATTTTGAAGGCACCTTATCATATTCTAAGATGATGTTTGTTGCATGATTTACATGCCAAATATTTTCAAAGCTCGAGTTGTGCACGAGCTCTTCTTAGAGCCAGAGACGATCCTTGGCTCAACTCTTCCTGTTAACTTGTTGTCTTGCTGACCTCTACAAGGCGCTCTCATTTTAGCTAAGGAAATCAATAGCACATATGAGAGCGCCTCGAAATTTGTGAGCCCAGGATGAGCGCTGTACAAGGTGCTCTCCCATATGTCCCAATAAAGGAATTTGTGCAGATTAGAGACTCCAGAAGTGCGCTGTACAAAAGGACTCCTTTTTGTACAGTGCACTTGTGAGTTCGTGTTTTTCAAAGCGCCCTGATAGCTGCTAATGAAGTAATTAGCACCAGAGGTGGGCAAACCTACACATTAACAGGGAAAGCTGAGCCAGAGCTGAGCCAATGGTTGGCTCTGGCTATAAGTGTCTGTGCACAGACCGAGCTTCAAAAATATTTGGCATCTAAGTCATACAAGAAAGATCATGTTAGAATATGATAAGGTGTCTTCAAAATTCCAAAAAGTATATTTCTTTAAAATGCGGAATCGTTTCACCACAGAACGTTAGATCATATCACTGCATTGAGAAGTATTCCTTAATGTAAGAGTTTTTAAACAAAGAACTGAGTAACATTTCTGCTCCCGACCTCATAACAATGCTATTAGTGAACTAAGAGGCAAACCTGTATGTGGGCTAGATTCTTATTATACATGGATCACATTTGGACCTTTTTACAATTTTTAAAAAAAATGTTGTGGGGCGAGAGGGAGCAACCTCGCAATCCTCCCCTGGAAACGTGCAGCTCGCACAGCACAATTTGATATTCAGTCTTACATCCCACCACTTTCAAATTCCACCAACTGCTAACTGCAAGTCGCAAATCTATGTTTCATACAGTTGCAAATATTCTGTAATTAAGATAAATTGTTTTTCTATCACAGTATATTGTAGTTTCCATGTGAGCAAATTTGCTGTCATGAGATTGTTTGTGGTCATTCCAGGGTGAACTCATCTGCGAAAGATGGTGAACACCCACAACCCTAGTTTTGTGGGTATTGATCCAAAGTTTTGCAGATTGTTTAAAACCCAAAAAATTGAAGCTGCACTTCTTTTTAAGAACTAGAGGAAACGGTTCTCAGAATGGGAGATGAGAGAGAGAGAGAGACACACACCCACAGTTGATGGGGGTCAGAGCTAAGGGTTTCCAACTAGAGAAAAACAATTACTTGAACATGACATTTCCAAATGTAGAAATGTAGACATATTTCCACATATATAAATGGTTATACTACTGAGTACCCCTCCTAAGCTACAGCTATCACAATGTTTGAAGTATACTGCTGGCATACTTTGTAAATTCCAGGTAAGTCAAGAATGTAGGCGTAAGCCTACTCGTGAAATTCCCTTTCTGTCATGTGTGAATCAAGTGCAAAGTGAATAATTCCTTAATGAATATTGCAATTTGGTGGGCTTAGCACAAGAATCTGTCCTCTCCTAGCATCACTCTGGGTAATGCTAGGCGTGGAGATTGCACTCTTCACTCTCCCTTAGAGACAACGGGCCTCATTTATGTTTTTTATTAGATACGGTACATTCCTGTCCTTTTCCCCTGTGCCGTTGCAGAATGGGCTGCCTTGTGCTGAGACAGGCACCTTTGCACCATGGTGCACGGGCGGGTGCCTGCGTTGCGGGGATGATTATTTTTGTGCAGGAAGGGAAAGCTTCCTGCACAAAAACAATCACAAGAGGCTTTTTCCTCTCTCAATGTGTGCTGCGTTGTGTCTTTCTATGTGTACTGCACAACGCAGCACACATAGAAAAAGGAAAAACGAGGAGAAATGAAGATATTTCTCCTCGTTGTGCCTCCCTTACGCCTCCCCTGGGGAGGTGTAAGTTTTTGGTGCTGACTCAGACTTACGATTTCTTGTAAATCTGGGGAATTGTCAAAAAGCCATGGATGTTGCAACACCCATAGAATGCCCCTTTCATGCAGTTTTCTGCGTGAAAGGGGCACATATTTATAAGGCCATGAAAAGCCACATAACGTGGCCTTATAAATATGCCAGTGGCACATTGCGCTACCGGAACTTCAAAAAGTGACTTTCCGGAGGCGCAAAAGTGCCCATAGTGAGGCCTAACATATTCAGTGGGAGGTGATGGCCCACTTTGTACAGGTATGGAGACTTCATTGTTATCCAAAGAAGTGGTACCTATAGATAAACATTTGACTTTCAAAATAAAGACTGAATTCGAATTCTTGAATTATGTCCCCGCAGGGAAGGGGTTAAGCATAATGGCAGTGCTGGGGAAAGTCTGTCATGGCAAGTTTCTGTAAGAAAAGATGGGGTCAGCTACTGAATGTTGTTTCATCTTCTTGCTGACACTTTCTTTTTTCTGGTTGTCTTTGCACAGGGAATCAAGCTCGATGATGAGACTTCATATGACTCAGGTTTGGGATTTGTTTGTTTGTTTAATTTCTGCCCCCGTCCATGCCAACGCACCGTACGGCTACATGATTATAAAGTGATACAAATGTAGTTACTATAAATGCATTGATAAATATTTATTGAATGAGTTAAAATGGGCGATAGTACATTTTAGAAAATCATGTAACAAACATAGATCAGCATAAACTGAGGAAAAGGATACAGGCACAAAGGTTTACCTAGGGGCGAGAGACAATCAAAATTGATGGTACCAGAATTTTTTGCTCTTCCAAAAACCCCTTAGCACAAAAAGTGACAACCAAAATATCGACTGGGTAAATATATATATAGGTAAGTGTAGGTTTACTTCCCATCTCTCTACTTTGGTAATAAATATATATACTTTCAATGTATATAGATGTGGAATTCAGTCTAGTAAAATAATTCTGGCGTATATATACTTGTCTTTCGGTTTTCTTGTCGTCAATATTTTTGCTGTGATGTTTTGGCAGTGCGATATTAAAACTCCATGTTCTGACGTACAACCAAATCACAAAGAATGGGGGAGAAAAGAGAAGCAAGAGGCGCGAGTGCACACAGTACATAAAATAGTACTGAAGTTAACAACAGATGAAAGCAAATTAATACAAGCTGAGGAAAGAAGTGGGTATGTTTCGTGGGTTCGTGGAGTAAATCAAATAAAATGCTGGTTTCAGAGGTTTAGGTGTTGATCTAATGTGGTTTCTTAGAGTGACACATATTATGAGCAAAGTCCAAGAGAGACTGAGTAAATGATTCTGTTATAACTTGGTGAAGGAGGTTCTGTAGAACCTATTATCTTGAACACAAAGGGCCTGATTATGAGTTTGGTGGTGCAGGAGAGGGGCGGCATGCCACCGCACAGTTCCCGCACCGCCAAACTTGACCAATGGCTGTCGCCAGATTACGAGTTTTCTCGTTGTCTGGCGGACAGTCCTTTGGCGTTTTCACGACGGTGCCTTTGAAAAAGGCACTGCAATGGGAACGCCAAAGCCCTTTGCTGCACGGCATGGACTGTTAAGTCCATGCTGTGCAGGAAAGGGGGGTACATGCAAACGGGGGCACACCATGTGCTCCCCTGCATGTACCCAAGGGCCCAGAGGCAACAGGGGGGCCTGAAGGGGCTCCTTTGTTTCCTTACCACCAGAATTTCGTGGTGTGAACACAGTCATAAAATCCTGGCAGTGAAGAAAACTCGTAATATGCTTGGCGGTGCCGCAGCGACGCCACCAGCATATTATGCGACTCTGACCGCCACACCACTACCAGGGAACTTGGATCCCTGGCGGTTGCGGTGGTCCCCTGGAGGTCGGACTGCCGTAGTTATAATACAACAAGAAAAAGCGGGGAACCCAATTGACCTTTGGAGGCTTGGGTAATGTATCTATTGATAAGTAACTGTGCTTGTAAGGGATTTCTTTCAATGTACTTAGTTCGACAATTTGAAATATACAACAATGTTGGTAAGTTCCAGCTAGTAACTTACAATTGAACAATCAATAATTCAATTAGTTCATTTGTGTCACAAAAAATCTACCAGAGATACTCTTCGAACGGGTGTGAGTTTTTCAAGATACAAACTTTTTTAATATAAACAAAAAAGGGGTACAAAAGACTGGAACAATTCACAATGACCGAGGTTAACAGATGATATGCAATAATTTATACCTCAGGGTTGTTAGTGTGAGCATCTATCCCAAACAAATACATAAACGGAAAATGAGCCTGATCAGTACAGAAATCAATTCCTTTAGGAAAATAAATCACTGAGGAAATAGATGAGGTTGTCGATGTTTCGGTCTTTTGGTGTATGCATCCTTTAGACCATCTTCAGGACGGTGAATTAAAAGTGTTGTATGACCCTTATGTGTATTCCAAATAGGATTCCAAATCCTGGCTAAGTCAATAAATGGTTAAAATCTTCCTGGTCATAGACTCCGGAAAGAAACCTATTCAAGAACGTAATATATGTCCAAACAAATTGTAACACTGTGACCAAAGCAATCCACAGGGATTTGCTTGTGTTAAAGCTCGCATCAGTCGAGCTGAAAATGAGGCAAGGCTCCTCCGACGAACCGTTATCACTGATCACAGTGTTACAATTTGTATCCTAAATTTGAAAAGACTGATAGAATAAACCAGAAAAGCTACAACTGAAACCCCTGTGACTCCTAAAAAAAATACCAAAATATAAATATCCCAGAAACATTACCTACAACACATAACAAGTAAACCTTCCTTATGTGTAACAGCACTAGCAATGACAAAAAATAATAATGTATGCAACAGAAAATAACCTGCTAAAATTAACACAAAACAGCACATGGATGATGGATGGCATATTTAAATGGTGCTGTCCACTAGTCACACAGATCTACACCATATACAGTGAATACTACAATAAAAACATACCTTTATACAATATAATGTGAGATTTTTAGTCAACTTATGGCCCTGTTGTTCTCACCCTGAAAAAGACCAGGTAATCCCACTAGTCACAATTTCTTAAATATATAACAAATGAATGCGGGAAAATATTCTTCGACCTCAATAAATCTTATAAAGAATATTTTATTATTCCATTAATTTGATCACACAGACAACTGCACATCAACCAATACATATAGTAAAATTGATTTTATAACAACACCCACATTATGATATGTATGTTGATTGTCACATCACACAGACTTTTAATTGGCAGTGTCAGCTATCCATTTCGACGTTGGCAGTCAATTTCTGTATTAATACCCAATTTCAATGTGAGCAGCATGATACTCAATTTACGTATAAGCAGATGCTTCTTCAGGGCAGAAAAATATTGAAAGTACTTCTCTCAAAGCTCTATGTACAGGGGTAGATTAACTATTCCAACACCAATATAAGCTATGGCGGGGAAGGGTTGTGTAAGAAGAGTAGATTTACTATTCCCATTCCAATCTAAGCTACATTGGGGAAAGTGATGGGCATTGAAGGGGCTAGATTTATTACTCCCACTGCAATCCAACCTACATTCGGGAAGGTGTTGGACTTTAACAGGAGTTGATTTTTATTCACATACCAATCTAACCTACACTGAAGAAAATGCTGAACTGTAACCGTTCAGATTTACTGTTCCCAATGCATCTAAACTACATTATGGAAACCACTTGATATCGACGGGGTTAGATTTACTGCCCACCCTCCAATTTAAGCTACAGTATATTCCCACTCCAATCTAACCTACATTATGGAAGACGTTGCACTTTAATGGGGTAGATTCAGATTGCTACATTGGGGAAAGTATTGAATATTGAAGGGGTTACATTTACTATTCGCAATACAATCTAATCTACGTTTGGGAAAGCATTAGACTTTAATGGGTGTATAGAACCTCTATCTAATCTAATAAAACCATGAACTAATCAAAGTGTGAGTTCGAAAACTTTTAAATAATCACTTATTTAATTGCATTTTAATGCAAATAAAAGAAAACCTTTATGACTTTCTAAATAAAATAATAAAGCAACTCTACAAAAATAAAATAATACAAAATTAAAAAGTAAAAAACAATACAAATAATTTTTTTTAAATGTAACTTTATTTTTTTAAACATATAAACACTAACACAATTTTCATGTTTTTAATAATAAAACATCAACATTAAAATTAACCAAAATTTCCATAAACAAAAATGTAAATATTTTTAAAAAAAGACATTTAAAAAAAATAAACATAAGGTCACAAAAACCTCTAACATAAATGTTAAAATAAAAACATTAAGAATGTTTTATTTTTTTGTTTTATTTTAAATAAATATTTATTATATACTTTATACATATTTATAAAAATATACATTTATGTGAAATGAAATCCATTTTCTATGAAGAAATAAAAAATATAAGTAACTTTGAAAAAAATACAATGCAATTAAGACCATTATATTTACAAATAAATATGTTTTAAATTCTTATAAAAATGTCTAAATAATTTCAAAAACACTCCCACCAAATATTAACAGATGGAAAACCTCCATCAACAAACATTAATACATAAAAAAGTAAATATAATATAAATAAATGAATACATTCTAAAAATATTTCCACTTAAAAATGTACATAAAAAAATCAATCACCCCACTCATAGAATAGGCAAATATTTGAATACTGCAATAATATATAAAAACATACAGCAATTACATACAATGATATATTTAACAACAATATTAAAAAGAACACTAAAAAACAATATTATTCCCTATGATATTCCTGATGACAACATTTTTGATGTCATAAAGGCAACAATATTATGGTATAATTATATTTCCAAATTGTTATGCTGGTCAAACACTGCATATGATGTAAAAAATGTCAGCTGCAGTACAAAGATATATTACTGGATCCAATACCAAGTAATCTGAATCAGTTAATGATATATTACATTTTTATATTATTGCTACTCATGACTGCAACAGTGACAATTGTACCAATTACATAGCATTCCATAGGTGTTTTCAGTAATAATAAATGCAGAAAAAGTGACCTATATTGACACGTGTATATTCTAGTCAGCATCTGCAACAAATATTTCCTTCTACTGATGGAAAATAATGAGCAAACAAATCAGGGTAGGCATAATAGTTGGCATAGAAAATGTGTGGCAGAGACAGGGCACAATCATCCTTGGGAACTTAAATGATCAGAAAAGGCAGCAATTTAGGTAGCAACCTCACAAGTATTAACAGCTGTCTTGTAAAATTACTTTGACCCAGTTTAATACATGTCGGGGTCCTGAAAGGTCTTCATATTTTCAAAAAACAAACTAACAGATGGCTTTTCCACTTTTTACCATAAGGGCCAGCAATTCAGATTCTCAAAAATGAAGCATGTGACCATTTTTTGTCAATTTGTGTGAATTGAACATCTTTTCCCTCCCAGTTCGTGTAAAGGTGTGTTTAACACATTTGATCGGCTTTTCAAAGCTTGAACTTGTTTAAACACACCAGCCCAAATTGCTCTTGCACGTCCAACATTGATTCGTCAAAATGTAAATCTATAAAACCATAGGGGCTAATGTAATTATCTTGTAAATAAGTAACGGACACTTCTTCACCTGTAAAAGTGGGTACTGATTGAGGTAAATCAAGATGCCTCCTAATGAATTTATCCAACTCTGCTTCTAATGTAGATGTGTACTTATACTTTGATTGCCCCATTCCATGAAGAGCTGTAGGAATACTTTTCACCTTGTGCTCTCAACTACTATGTAAGTGAACTGTAGAATTTTCTGGAGCACAATGGTTCCATGTACTGTCATGAGCAAGAGTTCTGAATGCGACTGATTCTTATCAGAGTTACAGCAAACAAATGATGGACGGAATGCTGACAATGCAAACATTCTCCCCCAGTCAAAAGATCTGGGTTAAATCCATCGTTCTTTTGCCCACTGCGCCACCCCAGTTTGGACCCAGCCATATGCAAATCAGTCTTGACCCTGTGCCCCATGGGAACAGTCCAGACCGAACTGCCAGGCCAGGTCCTCCCTGGACCGGAAACAAGCATCCTGGGACCGGTTTCAGGGTATGTCACCCTTCTTCAGCCAGGCTAGCTTGAATCCAGTGGCACAGTGAGCAAGGGACCCACGTCTGGGCATACCCATCCCAATTAGGGCGAAAAGTGTTACAGCAAACAAATGATGGACGGAATGCTCACAATGCAAACATTCTCCCCCAGTCAAAAGATCTGGGTTAAATCCATCGTTCTTTTGCCCACTACGCCACCCCAGTTTGGACCCAGCCATATGCAAATCAGTCTTGACCCTGTGCCCCATGGGAACAGTCCAGACCGAACTGCCAGGCCAGGTCCTCCCTGGACCGGAAACAAGCATCCTGGGACCGGTTTCAGGGTATGTCACCCTTCTTCAGCCAGGCTAGCTTGAATCCAGTGGCACAGTGAGCAAGGGACCCACGTCTGGGCATACCCATCCCACTTAGGGCGAAAAGTGTTACAGCAAACAAATGATGGACGGAATGCTGACAATGCAAACATTCTCCCCCAGTCAAAAGATCTGCGTTAAATCCATCGTTCTTTTGCCCACTACGCCACCCCAGTTTGGACCCAGCCATATGCAAATCAGTCTTGACCCTGTGCCCCATGGGAACAGTCCAGACCGAACTGCCAGGCCAGGTCCTCCCTGGACCGGAAACAAGCATCCTGGGACCGGTTTCAGGGTATGTCACCCTTCTTCAGCCAGGCTAGCTTGAATCCAGTGGCACAGTGAGCAAGGGACCCACGTCTGGGCATACCCATCCCACTTAGGGCGAAAAGTGTTACAGCAAACAAATGATGGACGGAATGCTCACAATGCAAACATTCTCCCCCAGTCAAAAGATCTGGGTTAAATCCATCGTTCTTTTGCCCACTACGCCACCCCAGTTTGGACCCAGCCATATGCAAATCAGTCTTGACCCTGTGCCCCATGGGAACAGTCCAGACCGAACTGCCAGGCCAGGTCCTCCCTGGACCGGAAGCAAGCATCCTGGGACCGGTTTCAGGGTATGTCACCCTTCTTCAGCCAGGCTAGCTTGAATCCAGTGGCACAGTGAGCAAAGGACCCACGTCTGGGCATACCCATCCCACTTAGGGCGAAAAGTGTTACAGCAAACAAATGATGGACGGAATGCTGACAATGCAAACATTCTCCCCCAGTCAAAAGATCTGGGTTAAATCCATCGTTCTTTTGCCCACTACGCCACCCCAGTTTGGACCCAGCCATATGCAAATCAGTCTTGACCCTGTGCCCAATGGGAACAGTCCAGACCGAACTGCCAGGCCAGGTCCTCCCTGGACCTGAAACAAGCATCCTGGGACCGGTTTCAGGGTATGTCACCCTTCTTCAGCCAGGCTAGCTTGAATCCAGTGGCACAGTGAGCAAGGGACCCACGTCTGGGCATACCCATCCCACTTAGGGCGAAAAGTGTTACAGCAAACAAATGATGGACGGAATGCTGACAATGCAAACATTCTCCCCCAGTCAAAAGATCTGGGTTAAATCCATCGTTCTTTTGCCCACTACGCCACCCCAGTTTGGACCCAGCCATATGCAAATCAGTCTTGACCCTGTGCCCCATGGGAACAGTCCAGACCGAACTGCCAGGCCAGGTCCTCCCTGGACCGGAAACAAGCATCCTGGGACCGGTTTCAGGGTATGTCACCCTTCTTCAGCCAGGCTAGCTTGAATCCAGTGGCACAGTGAGCAAGGGACCCACGTCTGGGCATACCCATCCCACTTAGGGCGAAAAGTGTTACAGCAAACAAATGATGGACGGAATGCTCACAATGCAAACATTCTCCCCCAGTCAAAAGATCTGGGTTAAATCCATCGTTCTTTTGCCCACTACGCCACCCCAGTTTGGACCCAGCCATATGCAAATCAGTCTTGACCCTGTGCCCCATGGGAACAGTCCAGACCGAACTGCCAGGCCAGGTCCTCCCTGGACCGGAAACAAGCATCCTGGGACCGGTTTCAGGGTATGTCACCCTTCTTCAGCCAGGCTAGCTTGAATCCAGTGGCACAGTGAGCAAGGGACCCACGTCTGGGCATACCCATCCCACTTAGGGCGAAAAGTGTTACAGCAAACAAATGATGGACGGAATGCTGACAATGCAAACATTCTCCCCCAGTCAAAAGATCTGCGTTAAATCCATCGTTCTTTTGCCCACTACGCCACCCCAGTTTGGACCCAGCCATATGCAAATCAGTCTTGACCCTGTGCCCCATGGGAACAGTCCAGACCGAACTGCCAGGCCAGGTCCTCCCTGGACCGGAAACAAGCATCCTGGGACCGGTTTCAGGGTATGTCACCCTTCTTCAGCCAGGCTAGCTTGAATCCAGTGGCACAGTGAGCAAGGGACCCACGTCTGGGCATACCCATCCCACTTAGGGCGAAAAGTGTTACAGCAAACAAATGATGGACGGAATGCTGACAATGCAAACATTCTCCCCCAGTCAAAAGATCTGGGTTAAATCCATCGTTCTTTTGCCCACTACGCCACCCCAGTTTGGACCCAGCCATATGCAAATCAGTCTTGACCCTGTGCCCCATGGGAACAGTCCAGACCGAACTGCCAGGCCAGGTCCTCCCTGGACCGGAAACAAGCATCCTGGGACCGGTTTCAGGGTATGTCACCCTTCTTCAGCCAGGCTAGCTTGAATCCAGTGGCACAGTGAGCAAGGGACCCACGTCTGGGCATACCCATCCCACTTAGGGCGAAAAGTGTTACAGCAAACAAATGATGGACGGAATGCTGACAATGCAAACATTCTCCCCCAGTCAAAAGATCTGGGTTAAATCCATCGTTCTTTTGCCCACTACGCCACCCCAGTTTGGACCCAGCCATATGCAAATCAGTCTTGACCCTGTGCCCCATGGGAACAGTCCAGACCGAACTGCCAGGCCAGGTCCTCCCTGGACCGGAAACAAGCATCCTGGGACCGGTTTCAGGGTATGTCACCCTTCTTCAGCCAGGCTAGCTTGAATCCAGTGGCACAGTGAGCAAAGGACCCACGTCTGGGCATACCCATCCCACTTAGGGCGAAAAGTGTTACAGCAAACAAATGATGGACGGAATGCTGACAATGCAAACATTCTCCCCCAGTCAAAAGATCTGGGTTAAATCCATCGTTCTTTTGCCCACTACGCCACCCCAGTTTGGACCCAGCCATATGCAAATCAGTCTTGACCCTGTGCCCAATGGGAACAGTCCAGACCGAACTGCCAGGCCAGGTCCTCCCTGGACCTGAAACAAGCATCCTGGGACCGGTTTCAGGGTATGTCACCCTTCTTCAGCCAGGCTAGCTTGAATCCAGTGGCACAGTGAGCAAGGGACCCACGTCTGGGCATACCCATCCCACTTAGGGCGAAAAGTGTTACAGCAAACAAATGATGGACGGAATGCTGACAATGCAAACATTCTCCCCCAGTCAAAAGATCTGGGTTAAATCCATCGTTCTTTGCCCACTACGCCACCCCAGTTTGGACCCAGCCATATGCAAATCAGTCTTGACCCTGTGCCCCATGGGAACAGTCCAGACCGAACTGCCAGGCCAGGTCCTCCCTGGACCGGAAACAAGCATCCTGGGACCGGTTTCAGGGTATGTCACCCTTCTTCAGCCAGGCTAGCTTGAATCCAGTGGCACAGTGAGCAAGGGACCCACGTCTGGGCATACCCATCCCACTTAGGGCGAAAAGTGTTACAGCAAACAAATGATGGACGGAATGCTGACAATGCAAACATTCTCCCCAGTCAAAAGATCTGGGTTAAATCCATCGTTCTTTTGCCCACTACGCCACCCCAGTTTGGACCCAGCCATATGCAAATCAGTCTTGACCCTGTGCCCCATGGGAACAGTCCAGACCGAACTGCCAGGCCAGGTCCTCCCTGGACCGGAAACAAGCATCCTGGGACCGGTTTCAGGGTATGTCACCCTTCTTCAGCCAGGCTAGCTTGAATCCAGTGGCACAGTGAGCAAGGGACCCACGTCTGGGCATACCCATCCCACTTAGGGCGAAAAGTGTTACAGCAAACAAATGATGGACGGAATGCTGACAATGCAAACATTCTCCCCCAGTCAAAAGATCTGGGTTAAATCCATCGTTCTTTTGCCCACTACGCCACCCCAGTTTGGACCCAGCCATATGCAAATCAGTCTTGACCCTGTGCCCCATGGGAACAGTCCAGACCGAACTGCCAGGCCAGGTCCTCCCTGGACCGGAAACAAGCATCCTGGGACCGGTTTCAGGGTATGTCACCCTTCTTCAGCCAGGCTAGCTTGAATCCAGTGGCACAGTGAGCAAGGGACCCACGTCTGGGCATCAGAAGCAAAGCGCTGAGTGAATTTTTGCATTATCAAGAGCAGAGCTTTGAGTGAGTGAATCTGGGTATAGTCGGAAACAGAATACGACAAAGTGAAATTACAAAGCCTAACAACTCACAACCGCATGCATTTTCAATCAAATGTTCACCGGCATCACTCAGTACAAAGCTAATATTTGCTTTAAAAAAAGGCTGAAAAAAGGAGCTCTTGCAGCAGGAACATCCCCCCATCTGTCACTTAGAGCTGAGATCATCTAAAACGTACATAATTTCTTGGTAACACAGTGGTCTTCTCTTGTAATGACTGAAAGGGGTTCTAGTACTGAACTTCCAGGACATGTCGCCAAAAAGCGATCATTGTGTTTCCCCACTACTTCTCAGGCAATAGCAGATAAACACTTACTCGAATCCTGATGTCCTGTTTATGATGAGCAGGATACTTAGCTGCAGGGATTGGGCAAGTTTAATTGGGCTGACTTAGGGAACTTTGTTCATTTTTGTGCAGTAGCCAAATAGCCCAACTAGTCAGGCTTAATTAAAAATATTCACACCACTAAAGCACACCTAAGTGAATATGTGTATTATTAGGAGCAGGCTTTAACTTAATCTTGGTATTATTGGACCTGAGATCTAAGGGGCCTATTAGGATAACTGGCGGATCGCCACCGCCGGCGCGGCGGTGGCGATCCGCCCGCCAAATATCCTTTTTCTCCCCCGCCATATTAGTATGGCGAGGGGTACCGCAGCGGACGGAAAGTCCGTCCGCCGTGTTTCCGCCGGTCGGATTGCCGGCCGGGCGGAAAAGGCAGACAATATGGTGGCGGTGCCTTGCAGTCACCGCCATCCATATTAGCATGCCTGCGGTGTGTATGCCTTTCCATGGCGGAGACTCCGCCATGGAAAGGCATGCGGAGAATGCCTTTGGGGGCCCGTTGCGGGCCCCCGGGGGGTTGGGGGGGTGGATGCCTGCACTTGGGGGGTACCCATGGTCCCCCCCTTCATTGGCATGCACAAGATGGCAGGCACCGCGCGGTGCCTGTCACGTTGTGCATGCCTATGCACAACATGCATATTTTGCATTGCGGCGGGTGCTGCTGACATCACCGCCCGCCGCAATGTAAAATGTCCTGGATGCGACCGCCAGGGTGGCGGTCGCATCCTAATTGCCATGGCGGGACCGCCGCACCTCTGGCGGTGGTCCGTTTGCCGTTATGGTGGCGGGCGGACAAAGTCCGCCCGCCATCGTAATAGGCCTCAAAGTGAGTATGGATATTGTTGTGAGCAGACTGCCGTGGGAGTCTACATATGATCAGAAGCAGAGCTCTCAGTGAGTTTATGTGGACTAACAGGAACAAGCTCTGAGAGGCACTAGTCCGTATCAGAAGCAAAGCTCTGAGGGAGTCACAGATCCAGATTCACATAGAGCTGAGCTGTATGTGAATCTGGGTATCATTATTTTCAGATCTTTGATGCACACAGTTCTAAGCAAGACTGGCCATTTTCAGAAGTGGAGCTCTTAGTGACACTGCATAGAGTTTGGAGCAGATCTCTGGTTGAGTCATAGTATAGACCGAAGAGGATTTCTGAGTGAATATTGTCATTTATGTAAGCAGAACTCTGAGCCACACTGGCGGTTCTTAGAGACAGAGTTCCAAGTCACTCTGACTTCTGAATCGATAGCAGAGCTATGAGTGAGTCTTGGGATTGTCAGATGTGAGTGCTGAGTAAGACTTCCCATTTTCAGAAGCAGAGCATGAAGCCAGTCGGGGTTCTGGGTATTGTCAGATGCAGAGCTCGCTTGAATATTTGTTTTTACAGTTTTCAACATTTAGGCAAAATGCTAGAGGACAACTTGGTAATGCAAGTAACTTCATGGGTTGTAGTAAAGTTGAAATGTTAGTAGAATCTCGTATGGATCGCCTGGATGACAGATAACATGCAGTACAATTTGCCAATCAGAACAGAAATTCTTCATCCAACACAGATGGTGACGCCTCAGGAAGTGGATGTACTATTTTTTGCTTAGGTATTAAAGAATTTAGCAACACATTTCTTGATGAGGACAGTTTCAAATAAACACATTTTTAAGTGTCTTTCTTACCACATCCACCAGAGCATAATTATCCATAACCAAATTTTGACAGATATTACCTCAGTGCATATGACCTCATTTTGAGGTCTCTGGTACTCCCAATTCAGCAAATAACAGGCGTTGAAGTGTGAATTGGAATGGCAAGAGTCACTGTAACTTCTTGGATCTGTGGTGTTTTTCCCAGTCATCTCACCGGCTGAACACAGGTGGCGTCTCCTGGTGAAATACCTGTAAAAAATGAGGAATTAGCTTGTGGTTTTAGCTGGAATTACTGACTCATCAGTAATACCTCATTCCTAAAGAGCCTCTTAGGGTCCTACTTATAACCTCTGGTAATTCCATCCCCCAGAGTGTGTTAGCAATGCCCTTGGTATCTGTAACTCAGGGGGGTGGAGTTGCCAGGAAAGTTATCAGGGACCTCCTAATGAGACCATTAGTTTACTGTACAAAATACAGAATAACACATACTTAGGTGTTTTACATCATTTAATATAAGTCCCCAGTTTTAGAAAACTGATCCTCCAAAATCAGCTTTCTCCAGAATAGTCAATGTGGTTCAGAATATACTGTCTGTGCATCCTGGAACTGACAATTTCCACCCTTTCAAAACACACCTGAAGGCCAGATTGTTGATATATTTATGGTGTCCTTTCTTCTTAAAAGCCACTTCCCTATCTCACATTACATTGTTTGTGGGTTTCTTATTTTATAAAAAAAAATGCGATACTAAAAATGTATGTCTTCCTCCTTTAATAGGGAAATGTTATGAGCTGTCCTTTAAATGAGGAGGTTGTAAGTATTCTACTTCGCTGCTATTGTTCTAACATGTTCTTCTTTCTTCTTGTTTCCTTGCAGTCCCTTGCCTTCTTCATACTAACTGTCTGCTGTGCAGGTAGGTGGTCTATATTCCTTCATTTACTTAGGCATTTAAGGAAGTCATATCCGCTCTGTCATGCTTACCACACTGTGCAAGTGGGAGTAAACATGTTGTAACTCAAGTAGACTCATACTAAGGGGAAAATTGAAGCAAGGGTGTAAGACAGTGTAAGTGTAGTGGCATAGCAAGGGTGTTCTGGGTCCTAATGCAAGCAATGAAAATGCAAATGCCCGCTCCTGGTTGGGATGTATACGACAGCATTTACTGGGGTAAAGCTGCCCCCCCAACCCCCACACCAGAGCCCTGTGAATTAGTACCACTGCAACTAGTGCACCCCGATTTCTAAATAAGTGGGATGAAGATCGCAGGTCTTACAAAATAGTCAAATTAAATGAATTGTAGTAACAGTGAAGAAGCAAGAAAGATATCACTTCTAGCAGGAGCCGCATTACCCATGCCCCAGTGCGAGGGAAGTGTTAATTCCGCACCCATGAAGTTGCAATACCGCGAATACCATCAACATCCAAGGTTGCAAAATTAAAGGGAGTTCAAGGCTGAACCATGAGGTTGACTCGGTAATGAGGAACTACTTCGTGGAATCAGTAAATCTCATTCTGATTCCTGTAAGAGTTTCTCATTCTTTTCCATAATTTACCCCAGAGATTTCAACTGCTTTCCCCCCAAAAACATCTAAAGGCGATGCATGAGTAGCCTGCAGAGTTTTTGTAATTCCCGTTGGGAGTGGTAAGTCTTTTGAAAAAAAACTTTATATAACGAGAGATGCCAGTATCCATGAATGCACAGCATCATAAGGAAGCAGAGGACTGCCTCTTAATAATTCTTAGAATATCACAACCTCTTCCATCTTATATTTCGAACCCGCAACAAGATAACTGTCATATCTTGAGTTCAATGCTTTTCATGCTCTACCTGTAGAACCTTGCTATGATGTCATCTTATGGAATGTTAGCGGTCAATGTTCACAGTTGGCTGGGCTGAGCAGCATGCTGGCTGCTCCTGGTGGGGTCTAGCTATGGTCTTGATATGATCCTGTTATGGTCTTGTTCTAATCTTCAATAAATCTACTTGAATCATACCAACCTTCGTGGACTCAATCACCACAAGTTTTTGGCGACGAGGATGAAAAAGAACCTGTACCTACCACCTCTTCAGGACCTCTAGGAACTCTAAAAACACAGGACCTACTGCAACTCAAGCTAAGCAAAGTCAACTGACATCGTGACCCCACCAGTGACCTCCCATCGGTCGCCCACAGCAGTATGCCAGTTGTTCCTGTGCGTCTGGGGAAGTGCCACTACAAGAGCTGCCCATCCTGTCTTTGGCGTCTTCTCCCCACTACCTCATTGCGTCCTGTGCTGTGCCATCATCTTCGCTTTGTGCTGTGCCTTCAAGTGAGGGCAAGCCCACTAACGTCTGGGGAAGTGCTGTGCCTTCAGTGAGGGTAAGCCTGACGCTCTTCAAGTCTCTCCACGTCTCTACGCTTTGTGCTGTGCCTTCAGTGAGGGTAAGCCTGCCTTTCACCAACGTCTGCACTCTACTTGTTTCGTGCTGTGCTTTCAATTGCCACACATGGACGCCTATACTGTCTGTTAAAGAACTGTGGTATCATATGTGTGCGCCAGCCATGCCATTTTGTCTGCACCTCCCTTGACACTAACCTCTCTCTGTTCTTCAACCTGTGTGGGAGAGTCGTGGTCTGACAGCTGGGATTCTCCCTCAATCAACACAATGCTCTGCACCTTTTCAGCCCCACCAGTGACATCAACATCGGTCGGCCCTAGGGTGTGCATGTGTCTGTTTACATCGTTGGATTTAATTCTTCTAAGTACAGTCTGTGTCCTGCCAAGGCATGTTCAATTTATGGAGCCCAATTACACACACGAGGAAAAGTATCTTTCAAGCAAGTTATTACAGCGATGTTCTCTACTGTCATTTTGAATCAGACTGCCACAGCCTAGACGTGATTAATTTTTCAACCTTTTTGTGCATCATAGCTTTCTATCATTTTACACCACGCTGGTGTGCTCTTCAAAAATATCTATTACAAGATTCGGCCAGTGCCCGTCAAGTGTCACAGTTTAACAAAGACAATAAGCCAAGCGTTTCAAGGTGCATGTCAAATTTCGGCGTTTAGCCTCTACCAGTGTAACAGGCAGCATGTCGGAACAAGGACAATGAGCCAAGCGTTTCAAGGTGCATGTCAAATTTTGAAAACTCACACAGTGCGGTGAGTTTATTATTATTTTTTTTGCTTTTCTATGCATGCCCTGTAGTGACGTCAGTTAAACCGTTCGGTACGGTTTAAATCCGTAGCACAGCGCATGCACCTTACCGTGTTCTTGAGTCACACAGAGGTATTGAAGAATCTTCTGTGACGCTTTTACTTCTACGCAGCCTCCAGCTGCTGTGTGATGCTTTCCAGCAAGGATGCGTCTAGAGCCATCCGGCGTGTGTCATCTCTACGTGCCACCATTTTGTTTTCCTCAGGCGAGCAGCTGCAGTTTACAGACATCAAGAGCATGCTGCACACGATGAAGCGAAACTCATGACGTATGTGCACCAGCAGCCCTGATTCTTGTTTGGTGCTGCGCTTGCATATTTAACTATGTGTGCTACCGTGGCACAGTAGACTTTAGTTTTTGGGACTGTATGTCCACTCAATAACTGATGATCTGACGAATGTCATGGAACTAGCTCACGGTTTGCCATGTTTGGTCATCGTATCGCAAACTGTATGTGGAATTCTCATCTCATTCCAAGTTTTTTTTTTTTTTTGTGGGCAGACATTTCTACATCTTGCTTCTTTGGTTGGAACGATGGATTCATTTTACCGTTGTTTTCATCTCTACCTTGGGATGCTGGTGAGACTGACGAGTTAAGTTATGCACCATGTCGAGTGAGATGCCGCTCACTGGAGTTTTGAAGTGTTATTTTTTTTTTAGTATTGTCGCCAGTTATAGGGTTATTGTCATTATGCTTTCACTGCAAGAGTTTGTGTGCTGACATATTTTCCATATGCTTTTTGGTGCACAGTCTTACATTTATATCTATCTATTAGAGTTATCTCTGGTTTCAAACTAGTTCTTTTTCTGACATGCAGGCATGCGTTCAGTCAAGTACAGTGTTGGTGTCCAACCTCCACATAGGGGTGTCAATGGGTATTAGTCCCATTTATGCAAATTGTTTGTTCATGCTACCAACCTCTACTTAGGGGTGTCTAATGGGTACGAGTCCCATGTTTGCAATTTGTTTTCACGCTACCAACCTCCACATAGGGGTGTCTGATGGGTACGAGTCCCATGTTTGCAAATTGTTTGTTCATGCTACCAACCTCTACTTAGGGGTGTCTAATGGGTACGAGTCCCATGTTTGCAATTTGTTTTCACGCTACCAACCTCCACATAGGGGTGTCTGATGGGTACGAGTCCCATGTTTGCAAATTGTTGTTCACGCTACCAACCTCTACTTAGGTGTGTTTTATGGGTACGAGTCCCATGTATGCAAGTTGCTTTTTCACACTACTAACCTCTACATAGGAGTGTTCAATGGGTACGAGTCCCATGTTTGCAAATTGTTTTTGCATACCTTACTTTTAAGGATATTTATGGTGTAAAGCACCCTGTGGTACACGTATATTTGTTTGGTAAACGGTGTTGTAAGTCACCTTGTGCTGCACATTTGTTGTACGGTGTCTATCTCACCATTGTGCAACATGCGTTGTTTGCTGCCCCTAGGTCATAGCGGCTGAAGGGTTGGCAGTCAACCTTCTTTTCATTCTTTCCCCTACTCTTTTACATAGGATGTTGTTGGGTGTGGGTGTCCTCTGTTGTTTCAAGTTCATTCACTCACCTGTGTTTTGGGGACGTTCTTTCGGGGGTCTTTCACCCATTTTTAATTCTTTATTAAATCTATAGGAGGAGTATATGTGATATTATATCCTGTATACTTGTCTACGCATCTTCTCTATGATTTTCTATTCTCAATCTTACGTGGGACTGTATCGATGTTTGTAATAATTGGGGGAAGAAGAGTGCTACTGGCTCAAATCTACATTGTCTGCCTTTTTCAAATGGTGATGCTGCGTGAATAATCTTCTACTACTGGATTAAGCTCAAGGTCATTTTCGCCCTGCTTGCTTGGTTTATGCTGCCTACGTGTTGCTTATATCCCCACAGCCCCGTGTGGAAGTGCGCAGTCTGCCTATCTATTTTATCACATAGCTGCCAACTACTTGTGGTTCTGCTGTGAATTGGCGTTATTTGGACACATCTGTGGGGAGTGTTTACAACACAAAATGGTTTGGTTTGTTCTTTGGCAGTGGGCTACGCACGCACACACGGCAGGTGTGCAAATCGAGCCCAGCTTGGGAGAAGTCAAGTGAGCCTTATTTTTATTGTTATTGCTGGCCAACACTGAGATCTATCGTTTGCAGTGATTTTCAACTGACATTGTCTTGTTTAAATTTCAAAGAAGCTTGTGACAGGCGCGCGCACTTACCTTTGTCTTCCTGCCACGGACCTCCCTATGACGCATTTGTTTCTCGGTGGGACTTCTGATCTGCTGGCGAACGTTTTGCGTTACGCTGATGCCGGGAGCCACTCGGCACGGCGTGATACAGCGTGCCGCCATCTTGAAATTGGAGGAGCATGCTGTTAAACTTGTTCGGTTTGCCACTTTCTGCCAACCACGTTTTTGTCATGAGTGTGACAGTTTCATTCAAGTTTCTTTCGTGACAAAAAAAAATAAAAACGTCGTGGTGAAACCATGATCTTCTAAGTCTTCTCTCTTTCACCGGCTTCGTGAAACAACTCACAGGTATTCTTCTTCTGTTCCTTCGTTGGAACCTCCATGCACAAAGGAGCACTTGTGCACTGTTGGGCTTTTTCGTGAACTTCACGTTTTTCAGCTTCCCTGCTGTTTGCCAGCTGTGGGGTTTTCGGAAGAAATTTTATAAAACAGATAAGGCAGCGTAGTATTGTTAAAAACTGTGAAATCTTGTTTTCATGCATTTTTTATTCACTGCTCTGTGTTATGCTGCCATATAGTGACAATTTCTCACATTACGAGCTTGAGGTTCCATGGCCAATGTATTACTATTAAGTATGTATATGCCAATTTTGAATGTCTCATTTATATTATAGGTTACAGTTTTCAGCTTCCACTTTTCACAAATTAAGTTTTTTTTACGTTGGGGACGTGTTGGTTACCTGTTGGTACACACCGTCAAGACACACGCTGTAAAGAGTCCATAGTTTTTCAGGCTTACTTTTAGTGTTCCTACACTTGTTGTCTTCTGAAGCTCGGGTGAGTGGTCGCTCACCGGCGTGGATCACGGTGTCTGCCTTCAACACTATTGTCCATGGACCCTAGGCATACGCCATGTTGGTAAACACCTTTACACTATTCTACTTTTTCCTCTGAAAAGGATCTATGCAAGGTTTACAGTCCTTTTGCATTATTACGGGTTACTACCCACATTTTAGTCACGGGTTCCTACCAGAAAAGCTAACATTCTGTGCACAGTGTGGTATATTCACACTATTTGTCATTTCACGGACACCTCTCGTCTCATTTGGTTACCCTACATAGGGTGTGCACGACTCTGTCTTCCTCCCTCCTGGGAGCTATGCAAGGGTGTAGACCCTTTGCATTAAGTAGATGGGTTCCCACCCATACGCTATTTTTTTTTGCTTGGAATTTTTCATGAGTACCTACTCATATGTGCTGTATTAACACAGTTACATTACTACAGTGCACGGTATGTTTTTTCCACACAAAGTTGGTCCTTACACTGAGATGTGTATGGGGAGCATTACCAGTTTTGTGCACAACGCATCTCTATCTCAAGAGATTAGTCATGGGTTCTCAACCATGAATTGGAGAGTACATATTTAGCTTACGTTTTTACTCTATTTGAGTGCTTTTCTGATTTTATTGCTAAGTATGTTCAGTTTATATTGTATTTTCTTATTGCTATGTGTACACTGTTATCTTTATATTATATGCTTCATTATGTATTGATAATGGTGTCTTGGTAAGGAGTTTCCTCTATCCTTCCTCATCTTTCTTCTTTCTCTCTTCATTTCTGTTTTCCTTCCGAGGTTTTCTTCTCGTGTCTCTTATGGATTCTGGGCTTTCCTCTGCTTTTCTGTCGTGTTTCCTTCTTCTGCGTTCATCGCAGCCTGTAGCCCTATGTTCTGTCAGTTTTCCATTTTCAGCCTCCATTTGTTCCTGTTCTGGCCAGTGGGTGTGCTTTGGGGCAGTCTTTTGTGCTTCCTTTTCTTCTCTCTCTGGCGTTGTGGTTTTCTTCTTTTCTGTTGTGTAAGAAGGGAGGATGGTTTCTATGTCTGTTTTCCTTTCTTCCCTGTTACCTGATGTTGCTCCTCTTTAGAGAGTTTTGCGGTTCTGTTTCCTCTAAGTTTTCTCATTCTGGTTCTTCTCTCTTTCTCTCTCATGGTGTTCTTTTATTCATTTGGGAGAAAGGGGGATATGTCATATCTTGAGTTCAATGCTTTTCATGCTCTACCTGTAGAACCTTGCTATGATGTCATCTTATGGAATGTTAGCGGTCAATGTTCACAGTTGGCTGGGCTGAGCAGCATGCTGGCTGCTCCTGGTGGGGTCTAGCTATGGTCTTGATATGATCCTGTTATGGTCTTGTTCTAATCTTCAATAAATCTACTTGAATCATACCAACCTTCGTGGACTCAATCACCACAATAACTAAGTATGGTAGAGGGCCCAGAAGTAATAGAATGAGATTGTCTGGTCTTAAGAGAAAAATGCTAATGCTCTGAGATCTAATTGCATTTGGGGATACCCAACATATAATAATGCCTGAAGCAGCACACTTTGGATCTACATTGGCATACATGAATTTGCTTTGCAATTATTCCTACCCAGAAACATTAGATAACTTGACCTATACTAGTGGTATGATTCAGATTAGCAAGGGACAAGTGGTATGACATATTTGATGCAAAAACAATTGTAGGCCACATCAGGTCAACAAAAACTCCTGCCTATATTTGGGCCAGCTGGATGCTGGTGTCCACATGTTGGTAGAGTGGATCCTGGGGCACCCAATTGTTTATTAACATCTACAGAAGCTATAGATGGACAATGGCCAATGCGCGGAATATATGCTTTGCATTGTAGTGGTGTGAATGACACAGCAGGAAGAGACTCTCTGTGCATAATGACTGATTTGAAGGAATAATAGGATAAGAGACATAGGGGCTCATTGGTGTGCCAGTCCACTCTATTTAGAGATCCCCAGCTGCCTGGCAGGTATTTGTGCACTGTGAAGGGAGTTGTCTGTGTGGCAGTTCCCCCTGACAGGTTGACCGAGTAGGCACTATATGTGTGCTCCATTGTGCAGCATACATAGAAGTTACAAATCGTCATTTTTTAAATGATTGGTTATGTGTAGGAAGGGACACCTTCCTGCAAATAAAGAATCATTCATGGCAGTTTGCTGTTTCTATGTGTGCTGCACAAGGCAGCATACATAGAAACAGCAAAAACAAGGAGAAATAAAGCATTTCTCCTCTTTTGGTCATGTTAAGACCAGGTTTTCCCTCGTCTTAATTTTGGCGATGCCTCCAATTTACGCCACCCTTGTAAATTGGGGCTGCAGTGTCAAAGTCAATGGTTGTTGCAGTGGAACGCCCACCACAACCCCCATTGCACGCCCCTTTTACGCTAAGTGTAGCGTAAAAGGGGGCCTTATTTTAAAGGCTGCGTTAAGCCACGTTAAGTGTAAATTGGCGAAGTGTTTATCACTAAAAGTGACGTTCCTGTGGCGATAGGGGCTTGTAAATATGCCCCCTGGTTCTTCCCCAACTATAAATGAAGACGGAGAACTGCAAGTTTGGTGTGGCAGGAACACCACTAATTTACAGCAGGGCTCCATCTCTTCAAAACTCAAATTGAGACTGAGAGACCAAAATGTCTTCGAAATTCCTTACCTGGTCTATTGTTTAAGCTTCAGTTTATTACAATGAGTACATAAAGAAGAACCATTATGCTTCACTCATAAAATCCCAGTACATTCATTTTAATAATGAAACGTCATGAAAAGTCATAAACCATACATTTTACCACTAGAGTAGATAGTATGGAGTATTGATTTCTAAAACAAAATTGGACTCACTGAGCAATATCATATCAGAAAATGAACGACAAACTGAGATACCTATTCACAACATGACACTTTGATCAGTTTAGAAAAATGCCCAGGTCCATCAGTGAAACCCTGATCATTAGATTTAACATTGCAATGGACAGTATGCATGCTGAGAGACGCTTGATCTATCAGACTACTAAGGAGGTCATATAGACTCTTGCGTGAGGCCAGCCAGGTGGACATGAGATTCTGCCCTCCAGTCTCCCACACCTCCACCTCCCTGCAGGAGAGGACTACCTGCCATATTTAGAAATCATCTCCCTCTCTATTTTGTGACAGTCATTTGTTTGTGAAACAAACTTCCAAAGAATGAGTTTGTTTCAAAAACACAAAAAACAATGGGTGTGATGCACAGGAAGTTTTCTTCCTGCACCGAGGAGCCATAGTTTGTTTTCCCTGTCCTAGAGCGCCAGGAGGAGCAGAGCAGGCCAAATAAATAGCAGTAGCCCCACCTCAAATAGGGCAGCGTGACTGCTACAGTGACCGAGCAGCCCTTTGGTGGGTAGGCCACTAGGCCAAGGGTTTCTCCTGGTGCAACTCAGCAGCACCCCTGCTCCAAATGAGGAGAGGGCAGTGGCGGCTCCTCCCCTAAGGAAAAATAAAATGATAATAACTCAATGTTATTATCATTTTATTTTTTCTTGTTGTGGGCGAAGCAGCTTTGCAAGGTGGGGCTGCTCTGCTGACAGAGCAAGGCAGGGGAAGAGTGGTTTTCACTCCCTAAGTGTGCATGAATGTTTGGCTGGCCGTCTCAGGGCAGCCAAACATTCATGCGCACTTAGCATGTTCTCCACCCAGGCTGCATTACAGCCTGGGTGAAGAACATGCCCAGGCCCCCAGTCCCTATCTGAGCGCCGAACCAGGGAGCTCAGACCAATCACAATGCTGCATTGCAGCATTGTGATTGGCTCAGGGAAGCCTGGGTTCTTCCTGGGTGCTTCCTGTTCCGGCTGGAGTGAGGAGTGGAGAGATGTGACGAGGAGGACGCGACAGGCGAGGATGTAAGTTTCATTTCATTTTTTATTTACCTCCTTCCGCCCGCCTCGCCACCCCCGCCTCTCCGCCACCCCCGATCCCTGCCGGCCCCAGTGGGCGGGGCAACAGCGACTTTGACTGGGTAGGCATTTTGCCAGTTTATGGCAGAGCTCTTGCTACACCAAACTCTAAATGAGCCCCTGAGTATGCCTAGTCATAACACTACCCTCCACTCCCAAGCCAAAATTGATTTTTGATGATTAATATGATCTTTCAATGTCCCACTAAAAAGATCTCTTATACGCCCCATTTCAAATCTATGCGAAGTGTCTCTTGAAATGTTATGTTTTCTCATAAACATAGATAAATGGCAATTTGTTATTTAAGCAGGGGATTATTACAGATATTATCTTTCTATGAATTGCCCGCAGATACCAAGGCTATGGTGTACTCATCCTCTAGCGAGAAAAACATAGCATTCTATGCTAAGCAAGAATAATGCACTATATTTTATTTTAAAAAAACAGAAAAGTCCCTTTAAAGCTCAGGCAACAGAAAGTGAAATAACATTTCTTTAACAACATATTTTGCTTTGTGAAGAAAGAGCACTATATATTATGAGTTATTGTTATCCATCAACTCTAATTATGCAGCAGTACCGTTTTTTGAATTTTGAATTTAAGAATGAGTTAATGCTCAAACTATAAGAATCAAACGATTATGTGAATGAAACGTGTGCCTGAACAAGGGGAGCTGCATGAAGAGCTAAAAAAAAAGGTATTTGAAAAGTATTTTAAATCAGTTCTTTTTTATATTCCAATTGAACGATTTAAAAAGCAAAGCCCTAAAAATGTAAGTCCTGTTAAATAATACAAATATGAACTCTTAATACCCAAATGGCCGCAGCATACTGCCAGAGGTAAACCTAATATTACTGTTTTACTGAAATTGCATCTTTGCACATTTGGCCTGACTCACCTGCACTGATTAGTTGATCACTCGGTAGCCTCCCCGGTCCAGCACGGAGTGTTCCGTTTGTCTGGAGGGAGGTGCCTGAAACCGGAAGTGAGAATCGACTGCTTCCTCCCAACTTCGACGGGAGGTTAGCAGTCTAGTGCCACATCTATTTAGTCTATGCCTAGTCAGACGCGCAGCGGACGCGCTTAAGCTGACATTGGTGACCTTCGCTAGAACGGGAAGGTAGCGCCTGGTAAAGGGCTCCTCTCTGCATTACGCGCTGTTTTAAAAGTATGCTTGCCTTTTTTGCACATTTCTTACCCGATACACTTGGAGAGCGCCTGGTAATGGGCTCTATTGTTTTATACGTATTTTAAAAATATTACTGTTTTACTGAAATTGCATCTTTGCACATTTGGCCTGACTCACCTGCACTGATTAGTTGATCACTCGGTAGCCTCCCCGGTCCAGCACGGAGTGTTCCGTTTGTCTGGAGGGAGGTGCCTGAAACCGGAAGTGAGAATCGACTGCTTCCTCCCAACTTCGACGGGAGGTTAGCAGTCTAGTGCCACATCTATTTAGTCTATGCCTAGTCAGACGCGCAGCGGGCGCGCCGCTGGCGCGCCAAAGGCGCGCCTAAGGCAAGCCCGTCTGCGCCCGTCCACGCCTGGCCGTCGTCAGGAGCAGGAATCCCTGATGGTTCTGTTCACGTTCAGGTGGATAAAGAGATAGGCTCTTTTACTTACACGAGCAATGAGCTGGTGGTAATTAAGAACGCCTATATGAATAAAGTTACTCTGACCTGCGCCTGCCCCACCCCTACTGAAGTGTGGGGACCTTTTTCTTACATAAACTGTAAATATCAAAGCACTCTTACCCACCCCATGAGAACTATGACTAGGCCCAAGCAGATCATCAACTCTGTTCCCCATTCTACAGAAAGCAGACACTCTGCAAGTGCAGATACCAATAACGACTGGAACTGTTTTCTGGCTAATGTAAGATCACTGCCCAAACATGCGGCTAATATATGGGACCTGCTCTCTTCCAACAATCCCCAAGTAGGGTTTCTTACGGAAACATGGACTAAACCCCACTCCAACCCTGACCTAGCGGTAGCTCTACCTGATGGCTACCATATATTAAAACTAGATAGACCTCAGAGGACAGGGGGGGGAATTGCCATAGTATATAAAAACCCGATTAACATTACCATACTAGACCAGGTTTGTAATGATCAGCTGGAAATTCTGGTTTTCAGTATGAATCTGCACCACAATGGTAACTGGAAAGGAGCTATAGTCTATCGCCCACCAGGACCACTAACCAATGCCACCTCACAGATCATTGAACTCATTGCACCATATGTCATCTCCTCTAGGAATTTCCTTCTTCTTGGTGATTTTAATATACATAGCGAAATTTTAGACAACCCAGAGACTTCATCTTTTCTGTCCGATCTGGCTGCACTCAATCTTTTTGTAATAAACAAAGATGCTACTCACCAGGCAGGACATACGTTGGACATCATCTTAACTAACTCCCCTGACTTATCGTATGTGGCTACGACTCCTTTGACTTGGTCGGACCACACGATGGTCGAATTTCGCATCAATAACCACAAGGCCCACCCCGCTCCCAAATGCCATTTTAATAAAAGCTATAGAAAGTGGAATTTAATTACACCAGAACTCTTTGAAGGGGCATTCTGTCCACCTCATTATGCGAATACAGACAATGTGGAGAAACGCCTAGCGGTTTTTAATACCAGACTACTTGCCACGCTAGATAGTTTAGCACCTCCGAAAAAATGCTCCACTAGCATAAAACGATGCCAGGCCCCGTGGTATTCGACCTCACTGCGACTAGAAAAAGGCGTATGTAAAAAATTTGAACGCCATTTACGCCGCTATCATAACATCTCAGACAAAGAAAAATTCAAGGCGGCTCTAAATCATTACCACCACAACCTAAAAAATGCAAGGAAGACTCATATCGCTGCCGCCCTCGAACAAGCCGGGAGCTCTCAGAAATGCCTTTATCAGATTCTAAAAACTTTCACCAATCCTTTGGCCTGCGACACGGCGTCAGCACCTTCTCAGGCGCTGTGCGATGACATTGCTAGTCACTTTATTCAGAAAATAGACATGATATATAATAAAATCACTGCTACCATGAACTCCCAACCTAGTTTAGGAACTGAACCCAAACATGTCCCACCGGTAATCAACTCATTAGGAAACTTCCCACTACTCACCATAGATGGTACTGAAGCCCTCCTAAAAGGCGCAAAATCAGGTTCCCCGTTGGATCTGATACCTGCCAAAATAATTTCCACTCTGGCCAGACAGCTTGCGGATCCTATTTGTAACATTCTTAACAGTTCCCTGAAGGAAGGTGTCCTCCCTCCTGATTGGAAAGCTGCTCAAATACTGCCGATCAAAAAAAACCTCAAAATTTCATCTGAAGACGTAACCAACTACCGTCCCATTTCACTCCTTCCTCTGCACACCAAAATTTTAGAAAAACACATCAATACTCACCTTTCTAACTTTGTTGAATCCACTAATAGCTTAGATTCCTCACAATCAGGGTTTCGTCCCAGATATAGCACCGAGTCAACCCTGGTGGCAGTAACAGACAACATTAGGATGCTATTGGACCAAGGTCAGGCTGTACTTTTGGTGCTGCTCGACCTATCCGCTGCATTCGACACCATATCCCATCAAATTTTACTCAGTAGACTGAGGGATATAGGCATCACAGGAACAGCTCTTAAATGGTTAACTAACTTTCTGTCTGACAGAACTCAGACCATTAACCTAGGGCCTTACCACACTAAGACCACCAAGGTTACCAAGGGAGTACCACAGGGCTCATGTTTGAGCCCTACTTTGGTCAACATTTATGTGGCTCCCTTGGCGAGACTGTTGAGAAATTTGGGTTTCATCCCCATATCCTATGCTGATGACACCCAATTACTCCTCTCGCTTGACAAATCTAACCCCAATATTCAAACCACCTTTGGTGAAGGCATGAAATCCATAGCGGAATGGATGAAATCGAATCTTCTCCAGCTGAACGCTACCAAGTCGGAGATTATGATATTTGGTGAGGCCTCTGTGAAATGGTCGCCTAGCTGGTGGCCAGAGGAACTGGGTCCCGCCCCTTGTCCTAAACAAGTGGTGAAAAACCTGGGAGTCCGATTGGATCAAAAACTTACCCTGAGAGATCATGTTTCCTCTACTATTGGAGCCTGCTTTCATAATCTGAGCATGCTCAGAAGAGCCTTCCCTTTCCTACCACTATCTTCGAGAAAAACCTTGATTCAGGCGTTGATTCTTAGCCGCTTAGATTACTGTAACGCGCTGCTGATCTCTGCCTATGAGAGAGACATTAATAGACTACAGGTGGTCTAAAACACCGCGGCTCGTTTGGTAACTAATGCCCCTCCAAGAACAGCTTCCTCTCCGCTGCTGCAGAAGCTTCATTGGCTGCCCATTCGGAAAAGGATCCACTTCAAAATATGTTGTATGGCTTATAAAGCCGTTTACAGATTGGGCCCTAGTTACCTTAATGACAAATTCATTAATTACGTGCCCTCCAGATCTCTCCGTTCAGGTGATAAAGCCCTAATTATAGTCCCACGCTTTAATAAAATGCGACAAGGTGGCAAGGCCTTCTACCATCTGGCCCCACGCCTTTGGAACAGTCTCCCCATTCATTTACGACAATGTTCAGATTACCTGGCATTCAGGAAATTATTGAAAACTTCACTCTTCTAACTTAGTCCCCTCAGGTTCGCTTATGTGCCCTCAGCGCTGAGATACCCTTATGGGGTGATTCACGCGCTCTATAAGTGAATAAATAAATAATAAAAATAATTGTGACAGACTGGCTATGTGCTGGTGCCGATTATATGAATATGAAGGGCCTAGGAGAAGTACTTTGCCAGCAGCAAAAACCACCACCAGCACACTTTGCCTATTTGGACCTTACTTGCATGGATGCATTGTTCATGCAAATGAGTTCCATCCTCTTCCACCACCGGAGATGTGCTATCTTCGATGGTATAGTGCAAGTGGTGGAAGGATTAACAACGCCCATAGAAAGACTTGTCTTTTTCTGGTCTTATTTTGGGTGGTGTTATGAGTGAGAAGGACGGCCTTTTCCTGGGTTATGAGTGTTTCAATAGGGATCCTGTCCTCACCAAGTGAAGAGGCTGTAGGGGCCTTCTCACTGGTTGGAGAAACCCACTTGCTCACCTCCACTCAGCAGTAGCGCTTTTAATTTGTGGTCCAGTAGTTTGGCATTTAAAGATGGCACTATTACACAGGAATGTATGTACTTAATGCCTCTCCCACCAGAAATTACTGCTCAGCAGGAACGTTTACCAACTTCTTCAGTATTTGAAACTTACATAATTGCAGGGGCATCAGAAGGGGCTAGGGGTGGGGGTCACAGAGGCAATTTTTCCCCAGCCCCCAGTGTTTTCAGGGCCTGAACTGGTTCTGCAAAACCTGTTTATAGATTTTGAAGAAAGCCTGCCTTAATCATTAGATGGTGCCAGATCCTGGAATTACCTGTTTTCTCTTTCCTTAAGGACTTTTTTTGTTTGTTTGACTTAAAAACAGGTCCTTGGGACGTGTTGGCCAAGCATGACTGTTTTGACCCAAACCCATAAAATCGTCCGGTATGCCTGCATAATTGCATTCTTTGTAGTGAGAAAAGTCTTGAAAATGTAATCTCAATTCCTGGAGACTTTCAGGGGGCCTATTCACTAACTACATTTTTTAGTACGTAAAGTAGTACTACGGTAGTAGTACTCGTGCTACAAAATGTTATTCACAAACCTAGGACCAGAGACCTCTGCATCTCCTGTCATTTCTATCCGAAGGTCTCTGCCACAGTAGCCGATAGCTCCACACATGGAGGTATACCTTTCAGTATCAAATGTGGGAACGACAAGAGGGGTTGGCTGGAAAATGAGTAGTACCTACCATTAAATGGGAGGGTTTAGGGACATTTAAGGAGGGGTTTAGGAAAGGACATGCTAATACAATACAAATAGACAACCCACAAAAGAGTAATACTTATTTATTCACAAGCCATACTTTAAAGCCCAGGTGTCAAAACAGGATCAAATGTACTCTAGCCCAGACTTGAAGTAAGTCAAGAACCACACATGGCCACTCATTGGTAATAAAAAACACTCCCATAGAACATAATGAAGGCAGAGAAATAAAATAATACCCCACAGGAACTAATGTTAAACTAATACAAGTATTTGGAAATTTAATCTATCTACGTATTGTCTATCTGTCTATCTATCTAGCTACATATAAATGTGTGTGCGCATATGTGAGTGTATATATATATATTGTTTAGTGATAGATTATATATAATTATCATTTAATTATTTAATTTTAATATGTAACAATCTTGAAAAATGAAGTTAAACGTTCATACTTTTATTAAAAGAATTAAAAATATTATGAATTCATTCAACATATATCTTAACAAAAGTTACTAAATAGTAAACAAAAATAAAAGTACAAATGTTAGCGGGGGTAGAAGTTTTTAAATTGTTGATTTTTTTTAATTTATACTTTCAATTAATATTTTAAGTTAAATAAGAATTGAATACACGTTTATTTGATGAGTTAATGTGCTGTAACATTCTATTTTATTGATTCTCGGTTAATAAATATTTTAAAGTAATTTATATTGATATTATACATTAAAATAGTTTTCATAATTGTCCCAATACTGTCCCATAGGCAGATATCTGCCACTGTGGCAGGTATCTCTGCCTATGTTTGCAAAGTTACTAGAAGTAACTTTACACTTACAGATCCTATTGTAGGAAGCTCCACTCCATGATTTGAGGAGGTGGGGACTTTACACCTTGGTGTAAATCTACACTCAGAAATGGTGAATAACATAAAAGTGGTGAATTACACCAAGATGTAGTTGTCAAAATACCTGTGAGTAAATATACATGGATATATTTACCTTTGTGAATAGGCCACATACAATTAGTTATTTAGTTGTGCTCCAATGTGCCAATCAAGGGTCTCTAAGTGAGACAGAAATGAAATAGGGCATGAGTGGGGAGGAAGAAGGAGCTGGTGGAGACATATAATGACACTGGACAACACAGGTGTGCCGTGGCACCACGTGGATACTAGACCCAGTTAGGGTGTGGTACAAGGGGGGTCTCCCTTTACCTACCAGGACACCCTGAAGACCCCGTCCAAACATAATAAAGAGTAGTGAAAAAAAGTGTGGGCGAAGGCCAAAGAGACTGAAAGTAAAAAGACCCATGGTTTTGTGCCCACCTGTGGGGCCCTGGGTACTAGAGAGGGGCGCAGAAAACTGAGTGGGAAAGAGAGGTGTGACTCAGGAAGGAAGCACGTCAGTTTCCAGGCAGCGAAAAATTGGGTTATCAACAGGACCTGCATGGGATCTTGCTCGAAGCTAAGAGCTCAAGAATGTATCAGGATAGCCCTGGCCCAGATTCAGACAATGGGAAGCTGTCAAGGCCCCGGATATGGACTCAGGCAGGGATTATGATGTTTGTAAACAAGGTCACTGGTGCAGGAAATGGCCCCCAAGGAGCAGCGTGTTTATCGTCCGGGGGAATTCGGTTTGGCAAGAGGCCAGACTTTCACCATTGTCCTTGTCCTCGTATTATTTGGTCACTCCACCTCCTACACCTGATGTCCCTGGTGTCTGCTCGTGTTTGTCGGACATGGAAGGTTTCTGGATAAAAGGATGGCTTTTTGGATTTACAAGTAGTCTTATTTTTAAGAACTGCTTGGTAATGGGCTTATTCCACGCTTTAAAGTTTTAGTTTGGACTGGTTTTCTACTGCTATGTATGTGAGTAGGAAGTCCACTCTGCTGAGTACTGCTGTGCATGATAAAGGCGCAATATTTCTGAAAGATGATAGCTTTACTGAGAATATTCTGAAATATTACCGAAGGGCAACACAGTGTTGCACCCGCACTAGGAATAATCAAGCAGTGCAAAAGAAGCATTTGGATTAACTGACTGGTACAAAAATGGCATTTGCACTGACACCATGGTGAAAAACCTATCAGATTAGTGCAAAAATGTTTAGGGGCATATTTATGAAATTATCACGCAGCGCAGCAGGTCACCTTGCTGCGCTGTATGATAGGGAAAGGGCAGGAATGCGCTGTACTTAACAATATACGGCGCATTTCTGTCATTTCCCTGCACTGGCGCACAATGTGCTTCCTAGCGCCAACGCAGGCACCCATGCCCCATGGTGCAAGGGTGCCTGCCTTGAAAGCAGGAATGTTTTTGTGCATAAAGGGGCACATTCCTGCACAAAAACAATCCCGTGGTAAATCTGGGAATGCACCAAAATCCATGGATGGATACATGGGATTATCCACGCTCCACCCATAGAACGCCACTCTGAGGCAGAGTAACGCAAGGCACCGATTTGCGTTGCCTTGCGTTACTCCAGATTTATCAAGCCATGAAGGGCCAAGCAAGGTGGCCTTGCATGGCTTGATAAATCTGACTTCAGTGTTGCGTCGCCGTTGTGTGCCGCAAGAGCGACTCCTCACCTGGGGAGCTGTAGCATTTTGACGCATTCCCAGGTTTACCAATGATGGTAAATCTGAGAATGCGCCAAAATCCATGGGTGGATGCGTGGGAACACCCACATTCCACCCATGGAACGCCTCCCTGGGGCAGAGTAACACAATGCAGCGATTTGCACTGCGTTGCGTTACTCTGGATTTATCCAGCCACGCAACGTGGCCTTGCGTGGTTTGACAAATGAAATGTAAGCGTTGCGTCGCTCTTGCACCCCATTGCATGGCACAAGGGCGACACAACTCCTACATAATATGCCCCTTAATTTACAAATGGTGTTTTTGCTCTGGAGATTCCGTGCAAATGTCATTGCCAAAGAGTACTGCATCACTGAATGTTACCTAATGTGTTCCCTTGCCTGTCATTATTAGCATACCTGTTGCTGTCATTTTTCTAAATGAGGTGTGCCTAAAATGCTAGATGATCAGAGAGAGGGAGAAGCAGATGTGGTGGCCTTGTGAAAGGATGGCGATAAGCAATAGTGTGAAGCAGAACGTGTCTTTGCAGGATGCCTGTTGCAGTTTGTCAGTTGTGTGATGTAATGGCACTGTACAAGTGGTTGAACATGTGGATTCAGGACGGACTGGGGTGTATAAGTAAAACTGTCTGGAACAATTGAGGTTGTTGCCTCTGCTCTCTTTGTGTTTTTTTAATTTTCCGTCATTCGGGGGAAGGGTAGTAGTCTTCCTTTTAGGATCATGTGTCCAACATAGATTTAGGCGGTGGCAGATCAATGCCAAATTTGCAGGATAACCACCTATTATTTTTTATGTGTATTTTATTGGGGATATTTATAGCAACTGCACCTTTCCCTGGATGGCACTAGGAGGCGCACATAGCAACATGATACAATACTCACATGAGAGGTGAGAACGACATGCAGGTATGTTGACAGTGTGAAGACAAGCCAGTACAAGTGACCCAGAGGGAAGAAAAGGGGAGGAGACGTTGTCTAGTATCTTAGTAAGATTGTGAAGGGGTGGGTTTTGAGATATTTCCTGTATTACACAAATGAGTGAGATGGTCTGAGGTGCACAAAGAGGACATTCTAGAGTCTTGGACCAAACACCAAAAAAAGTCTGTTGGCACTTCAGACCTTTCTTAGGCTTTTGGGTTTCTACTCTGGTTAGGAATATGCTCCTTGTTGTGCGAGTGCCACATGATGCATTCATTTTAAAAGCCAGGCAGAGATGTTTTCTCAGGTGAAGTAGATCACGCAACAAGTTTTGAAGTGGATTCTGTCAAGGGGACCTAGAGAATTCACATCCTACAAGGTAGGAGAAATGTACCCAGACTCTCTTTGGTTATTAGTCGAGCCACTCAATAAAAACTTGATTGGTCTCAGCAAGCAGAGCGTCCACTCTGTCAATGTGTGACAAGGTGAGGGTTTGGACTATTGATCAGAAGTCCATAGATGGGAAGTAGGCCTTAATTATTTGCAGTAACAGAAGCTGTTGGGATAACCACTGATGTGGTTGTTGAGATTTACTCTGCGGATATCAGTTCCTGGTCTGCCACACATGCCCAATGGGGTTTTCTTTGGCTCCTTCCTAGTGAGACCATGTTGTAATACAATTTTGTTATGTTCATTTTGATGCACAGAAGCTCTGCTAGGATTGTGAGCACTCTGCCTTTTAATTCATACAATAACAACTCTATTCTTACTCTTTTTGTGCAGCTGGCGACACAACAGTGGAGAACTCTTCTGTGAGTAAGTACTTCTCCTGCTCTTTCACATAGACGCTTTCACTATTTTCATTGTTCTAGCAAACTGCATGCCTGACGTACATTTCGCTAAGTCCAGAGTAATGCTGTGCACTGGATTTCAGTGTCGTACTTGTAAGTTTACTTTGTGGTGGACAGGAGAATGAAGCATCACTCATGTTATCTGTACCCCAAAAGACCTAAGGCAGCACAAACAAGGTGATGGATGGAATGCTTGAAATAATCCCAGCCACTGGCAATTACTCGGACTACCAGGCTAGGTCCTCCTTGAACTGGAATACAAGCAACCCAAGATCTAATACAGAAAAAGTTTGAACATATGAAAGCTTGCACAATTTTCCCAACGTTTATGTGGTTTCATTTACATGCTAAGAACTCAAAATGGTAAACAGCCCCAATGCAACCAAGTGGCCATTTACAATTCACACTTGGCAATATACTGAGAGGCAGAGAGGAGTTGCTGAAAACAGTCTAAAAGAAGCACGGGCAACATCAACAGGAATCGTGTTGGCTACTAGCCTTTTGGATTTGTCATTGCGTCTTTTGTTATGGCTTTTGCAAAACCTTGTTGTTGAGGAAGTTGCTGACCCCCATAATTTCTAACCCTGGGCGTAGTGGGCGTAGCGGGGCTACGCAGAGGTCCACGGAGTTGCAAACAAACTCCATGGAACTCCGCTCTGCTCTGCCACCCGCCTCCACCCCCCCTATTAACAAGTAATTCAACATTAATTAAAAATAAATTTAAAACCACTTACCTCTGTACTGCGGCGTCCCTGGGCTGCCCTCCTCCTCTTCCTCGCCGCCTCGGTAATCCTTGAGAAAACTGCACATGCGCGCATGCCCGCGCATGTGCATTTCTCGGCACAGTTTTCTCAAGGATTACCGAGACGGCGAGGAAGAGGAGGAGGGCAGCCCGGGGACACCGCAATACAGAGGTAAGTGGTTTGAAATTTATTTTTATTTAATGTTGAATTACTTGTTAATATGGGGGGTGGAGGCGGGGGCTGGCCAACTCCGCTCCGCTGTGGAGTGTGCGGAGATTTGCCTTCTCCGCGTTCTCCGCAGAATGCGGAGTAGGCAAATCTCCGCACACTCCGCGGGCGGAGCGGAGGTCTCCGCCCGGGGTTAATAATTTCCCAAAAAGTGGTTAAATCAAAAATATTTTTTGTTCTCAAGAAGCACACATTGGCATAGTAGTTCCCTTAACTGAAGGGAACTACTTTGGGTGTGGATGTGCTCCTTGTGAAGGGACTGAAACTTGTTACTCAGTGATGTTAGCCAATGAAGTGAAGTGGGCTGACCCATTGGTCCATTATGTATGCTGTAGTGGGTGGACCCAATAACAGACTAATCAATAAAGAAGGATGGCTGGATGCCCTTATAAGTAAGTATATGGATATTATTTTATAAAAATCAATAGGTCTTGGGTAATGCCAGACCTCAAACGTTGTAACCATATTTTACAGATTCAAAGAGAATTCAATCTAACAAAAGGCATATTCTATAGATTATTAACATTTCTCTAAAAAAGTGCTTACTAATTCATCAACAATATCTGCATCATATGAATGTTTGTTACATAATAAAAAACATGGCTTGCTGGCCCGAGCACAAAAATGGGCTAAGTGGTTGGATCTCCAGCCTAATACAAGAGATATTTGTCATGTACTTAAAGATATATATTCCGTAATTAAACGTGTAGAACATAGACTACATGAGTATATAACCATCTTTGACTTTTACATTACACCAAACAAGATATTGAGATGGAATCAGGGAAAAATAAAAAACTCAGAATGCCTTATATGTGGAGCTTATGGTGCCTAAGGTGTCCATTTGTTATGTATTCGTCCCACGTTAAATGAATAAATGTTGTCTTATCTTTCAAAAACAAAATAATATGTTGAAATCAACTTTATCAACGGATCCCCAAAAATTTTCTTTGTGCATGGGGAGTGTAACCTGACATAGGCAGGAAATGTGTGAGATATACCCCATGGAATTACACATTGCACTATGCACTGATATACTGCCAAATTCCAGCTATATATATATATATATATATATATATATATATATATATTCATACCATTCCTACTCCAAATAAAACAGCAGGGCCGACACACCACGGAATCTTCTGGTATTTATTGATTCAAATTAAAACAGCTTGCCAAGTAACGCGTTTCGGCTGCGAGATCAGCCTTTTTCAAACTTGGCGGGCGCCATTAAACCACTCAATTTATTCATTGTATCAAAAACACGTTGTACATAGGCATAGAATAAATATGTCAAAGTCACTGCCCTCCCCTTAAAATGCTAAAGATGGCTCAATAACTCCTTCGTTGAAATTGACATGCACAGTATCTCGCAGGTATGGTAAAATGCCATAACTTACATGAAGACATTATCAGCAAAAGGGACCTCCGATAAAATACCTAATGACAAGTGTTGGATCCCAACTGCTGAGTCCGCACTGTTGCAGCTACCCAAATCCCATTCCAGCTAGATGTGCAAATGTATAAACAAATATAACCGGAGTGTGACATATTTTAAAGCATTTTTCATAAAAGGCAAGTGGGAGACAAATCTCCCAACAATATGTAAAACTACACCTAAAAAATGACCATTTCATATTTACCATGGCGCACTACATCAAAAACAACACTTAGATGGGAAGGTACGGTGTGTACACGAAAATAAGAATAAAAATTATTTGCCCCAAAATGTCCTTTACTCTTTATTTGTTCCTGTGTCCAACCAGTTTCGAACCGGGGACCTTTGGGATGCCAATCCTTGCATGCAACCGTTCAGCCAAGCTGTTGTGTTGTTTCTCGGGCTCAACACATTCTCACTCAGTCAATTGATTGACTCCATGAGTTCAGAGTCCCACAAAATATTTTCCATTCAACGTTTACAGCGCTGACACCATTGCAGAGACGAATTTCCATGCCTTCTTTAAACACCACCACCTTCCTTCAGTGCAATCAACTAACAAACTGTTAATTTGGAACTCTCTCAAATGTCTCGGATTCCGCTCCAGCAGCTACACATGCTGCCACCCCTCTCCCATTTGCCATTGAATGCATTCGGATCAACTGCACACCTCAAGACTCTGGCATCCTCCGACACTCTGGCTTAAGGTTACCTCTCCGCATGGGGGGCTCCGCTCTGTGTTTTAACACAAAAATCCATTGTTTGCTGGCAAAACACGGTGCACCTGAACGAGGGTAGCGTCGGTATCCGGTGTCAGCCTTCTCGGAGAAACAGTCATACCATTCCTACTCCAAATAAAACAGCAGGGCCGACACACCACGGAATCTTCTGGTATTTATTGATTCAAATTAAAACAGCTTGCCAAGTAACGCGTTTCGGCTGCGAGATCAGCCTTTTTCAAACTTGGCGGGCGCCATTAAAAAACTCAATTTATTCATTGTATCAAAAACACATGGTACATAGGCATAGAAGAAATATGTCAAAGTCACTGCCCTCCCCTTAAAATGCTAAAGATGGCTAAATAACTCCTTTGTTGAAATTGACATGCACAGTATCTCGCAGGTATGGTAAAATGCCATAACTTACATGAAGACATTATCAGCAAAAGGGACCTCCAGTAAAATACATACAGGACAGGCCTTCTCAAACTATGTGAAACTCAGGCTCGTCTCATCAATTCTGCACGTCAGAGAAAAGCTGTTACGGAGCTTCCCAGCTCCCACTGCGCACGGTTGATTATTATAATATTCTAGCTCCAGTTCTGACTTCTTTGGGGCGCAGAATTCCTGATACTGAGTTTAGAAGCACAATTATACTTTTGTAGGAAGAAGTATTTTTTTTCCCGGAAGTCTATTTTTGTTTGTCTATGTTCCGCAGTATTTATATTTTTAATCTGTATAATCATATGCTCTCACTTTCCAATCATCTCCCCAATATCCTGGATGTACATCTAGGTTTGCAAAATCTAAATCCCAGCACATACATGCATACATACATAAGTTAAATAAAGTGGCTTGTTGGTATTACTGGAGAGGAAGCCCTAAAATACATTTCCTTTTATGTCATCATGAATACCTGATTATAAATAATGACTGGTAATAAGCTGAGCTATGATTTTTCATTCTATATTCAAAAGAGAGAAATGATAGTTACTTGGCCAATGCAAAGAGTCTCTCTCATTTTCTTCTTCGTGAACTAATTCTGTTTATATTTTATAGGCGGCACATTATTGTGTACAGAAGAAAGTAGCAGGTGTATCATATTATCATTTAATAGCATATTTTAATGTAATAATTCTGGTGAATTTCTAGTATTTAAAGACTGGGATGCAACCAAAGTGTTTGCTATGGGGAAAACCATTCTAACGGGACCAGAGGGTAAACAGAAAGGGATGCAATGTTCTGAAACATAGAACTACAGATAAAACAATTTGGTGCCTGGATGAGTCTACTGCAAGTGTCCTTAATGCTCTCACTGTGGCATGCAGGCAAATTTGGGTCAACCATCTGGATAGTTATTTGTTCAACAGAACTAAGAAGCTCAGACAGAGTAGAATGTACAGTGTTAGGAGCAAACAACATAGGAATAGAAATCCCCAAAAACTTGATCAAAAGTGGTCTAGTTGTTCAATGGAAAATCCAGTCAGTGAGACATCAGGTATGAAAGTTCCTTTAGGGTCCTATTCACAGGGTAAAATTCGGATGAAGCGTAAATTCGGTCATACACATTTGTTTACACCCTGAATTACCATACTCATGACTGCCAGGAATTCACAAAGGGAAACCCATCTATGTATGAAAAGATTTCTGCCATGAGTGTGGAGTTATCTGCACACATAAATCCCATTGAAGTGGTGGGAAAGTGGATGTTCCAGAGGCATGTTCAACCTTGGACGTTTGTGCACGCCCACAATACGTGGCTGTTTGTTGGCATTCGCAAACTCCTCTCCTTCCCCTTTCCACCATGAAAATGATCAGCTCTTGTGAGGGGTGTAGAGGAAGGGAAAATTATTTTCTTTGCAAAGGAAAAAATGCATTTGCACAGGGGATCAGATTCCGCTATTGAGAACTCCGCATATTGGGAATAGGATCCTACTGGGAATGCCACATGACCTTTCAAGAAATACACATGGAAACATACTCCAGGTGCAGCTTTTTCTTGCATATTCCTAGGGATGTTTGTGAATTCCAGAGACTTGTAAATCTACACTCATAATAGGCGTAAATCGGCAAGTGCAGATTTACTACTTTCTTTGTGATTAAGACCCATTGTCTCTAATGTAGCCTTTATTCTCTCATATATCCTTTAGTCTCTCCTGCACAAACGTGGACATTCTCATTTTGACTTCTTACATTTGTAATAATTCTTTGTGTGTTTCAAACCCATTTGTAATGTCATTATACGTTATTGGGAACACAGTGATGTAAAATGTCATAAAATGAACTTAACATCTTTGAAATGAACAATTATTTGAAGAAACATCGAGTGAGTTATAGGTAAGCATAAAACGTAGCAATGATGCAAAAAATTTGACCCTGTTTGATTATCCGCTGCTTCTTTTACTTAAGGCTGGGCAAATTAGTCTTGACCAAACACGAGATGTGCAGATTTTGATACTATGTCCCAATTTAAATGAAATGCAACGCCCCCCACCACCACTGTCACCACCACCATCACTCCCCCTCGGGTTTCCACAAAATGTTTTGCACAGAAAATTGTGCCCGGGTCCAAAAAGGCAATGTCTACTGATGAAAAGAATTCGATTCATCTAATAAAAATGACACAAATAATGACAAAAATCATAACATAGTGAAAAGAAGATTCAAATTGCAATTGAGTGATCCAGACCTTGCTTCAAACCCTCCCTTGGTCCGCAGTGTGGAAAATCCAAGGATTTGCAGAACTCTGATATTCACCCTCTGACTTAGGGTTGGGATCTTTTGTTAAATGGATTGATTTACTATATTGTTGAGAACGGTGACATTAGGGAGTTAGACATTGTGTAGCCCAGGTTAAAAAATCAAGCCCTTCAAATGTGGCCTGTTTATTTACATTTATCTTTTTTTCTATTAGCCTGTTGGACCAGGTGGTTTGATGGGAATCGACCCAACAATAACGGCGAAAGTGAGCTTCTGAGTGAACTAAGAGTGAAGTTTCCCGGATTAATCTGCTCTAATCCAATTGGAATTACAGCTGAGAATACCAAAGGTCTGTCTGCAGAAGTGGCGAAAAACAACATTCAGTAAGTGATCCTGGACATAAAGCCGACAGTAAATTTACCAGGTTATGTGTACAATGCTACTTACGTGCAACTCAAATGGGGGTAGCCAGTGGGTATAGTGTGTATCCATTGCTTGCTATTTGGTTCACCATGCCCTTACCTTGCTACTCCTGCTGTCTGGCATAGGCAGCAACATAAAGTACGCACACGTCAAGAGCTCAGACTAATGTCTGTAGTCGTCACGCCTTGTTCTGCCATTAGTTCCTCAGTAGTCAATAAGGCACTGTTGAGGGGTAAATATGGGACAATGGGACACTACTGTAATATCTGGGGGCAAAGGGTGTGGAATCTCACTTCTGCCACCCGTGGCATTCTCATGATTCTGTGTCAACAGCTATTATCCTACCCGTTGACTCCATGACTCATTTGAGGGGTGCAGACAGGTCGAATGAGGTATAACCACCAAACTCAGACACGGAACACATTTCTTCCCAAGTGGATTCCAGAAGGTCTTGAAAAAGCTCTGTGGAATAAATAGTATCCACAGAGCCACTTCTGGAGTACAGGCTGGTGCCAACTTCAATACAGACCTGTTGGCGATAACTTTGGACACAGGTAGGAGAAAGTTCAATTTTTCTTTTCAGCACCACCCTGTTGCACATGAGTATTTAAGACTGCAGAAGATAATTAATGTATAGGATCTGAGTAACCTTTTATTGTTTTGTGATTCATGGGTACTCAGCCTCTAGGAGTTCACAGTGCAGTCTAATAGATATTTGGATCCATGTAGGATCCAGCACTTCTGAAAAAGCGTTAATAATTGTTATATATTACATACAGATAAATGTTTTATAATCACATACATAAATTTACTGGCTCTTAACTATAATGTGTACACTAAGGAAAACTGTTAGAAAAGATGCTGGATGACAAGTTCGCAAGAGATCATATGGAGTATCTTAGATGGAGTTAGGGCATGAACTCAGGAAGGCTGGGCCTACATTGAAATTTTGTACCAACTAATATAATTCAGCATGGTATGTGTGGCTTTGAAAGGAAGCCATTAATATAAACACAGGATTTAAAATCCTTTTATTTACTGATCTGAGGTCAGGACAATGAAACTGCTCTGCTGTCACAGCACTGAAACAAGGGACCCTAAAGTCTCTGCTTTATGTGGTGACAACCAGCCTGCACCTAGCAAGCCATAGAATGCTTGGGAATGAGGTTGGTGCTCTTGCATCCACCACCCTCCATATTCCCTGTCAGCAACCGCTCTCTACAGACACCAGCTCCCAGAGAAAAGCCGACTGCGCTGACGAGAACTCTCATAGAAGTGGTGACAGGCATATACAAGCTTCCCACTCTATAAATGGGAGGGTGAAAGGTGGGTAATTCCGAGGGTGGTGGGGTGAATTATAGGGCATTTTCTACAGCTATACTTGCAAAATAAATGGTTTAATAAGTTAATATCATTACAAACAATGCAAAGTACAACAAATAAAATATACAAAAGCACAATGGTCAGTCCTACAAAAAAGCAAAATCTAGAAAAGAAATTATTCACAAACACAGATTGATGCCAATGGTAGCAAGCATTCATTTTCTGTTTCAGTAACAATATGACTCACTGCAAATATCTGTAATCATTTAATTATATTGTAGCAGCTCACTGCTTCTTGTCATGCCTAAATTATTCCAAACGGGCTTTAAAACACATCTAAGAGCAGTATGTAACCCTAGACATAGAGGCCCTATTCACAAAAGTAAATTTGCATGGGTAGATTTAATCACGTGCAAATCTACCTTTACAATTTGTATTAACTTTACTACATTTGGCTAATCACCATTTCTGAGAGAAAATTGTAGATTTACATGCCCAGGAGTGGAGTCAATTTTAAGAGTTCAGAGCTCCCACTAGTAACTTTTCACATCGTAGGCAGAGGTTACCTATGGTAAAGTGTAAAAAAAACTTTTAAAAGTCTATTAAAAATTCAAATAATTTTCTAAAAATATTTTAACATTAAATACTAATGTAAAATGAATTGATAATTTTTTTTAATCTTAGAAAAAAAAAAAGTTACAGCACTTTTATTTTAAAATTGCATAAAAAATTAATTAAATATATTTTCTTTACAACAGGGCCTGGCCCAGCCAGCAATCTCACAGTACAGATGGCCAAAGGCCTTGCACAGCAGAGGGTTGAGCGCAGGGCCTTGCCGGTGGTCAGAGCCTGCAGCCAACCCCCTGCAGCGCAAGGCAAAATGCCCTGCGCAGAGTAAACTTGGACAACCTCCCTGCTGTGAAAGGCTTTGCACAGAGGGGGGTTGGCCTCTGAGAGGCTTGTGGAGGGGGCCGTGGGCCCAACTCCCCATTATAAAAATACCGGTCTCTGGGGATGGGGTCCCCAAGCCTCATGCAGGCTTACAAAATTATTCTATCAGCCTCAGGTTATTGGGTTTCTGGGGCCTCTATGAGGCTCAGGGAGGAGGCCCGCGCATCACCCCCCTCCAAAAAATGACAATGCGCCACTTCTGGGCCCTGACCCACCATGAGGTGTTTATAAAAACACTATGGGGTATTTATAAAAAAAAAGGCAGAAGATCACCATATTTTTTTAATCACCGCTGCGGATCCTTCGTGGATCCATGGCGCCAATTTTTTTTTTTTTTTTTAAATCAGTTTGTGGCCCTGGGGGATACCTCTGGGACCCCGATCAAACATAAGGGGGCAGGGTATCCATACCATGCCCCCTATATATTTTATTTTACTTTTTTCTAGGACCAGGACACTCTGCGGTGTGAAATATCTATATTTTGTTAGTCTTAATTTCTCAAACCTACTGAACAGTTTTACACCAAATCACAAAAAGCTCTCTTTCTGGACCAAGATCTAGCTTTCTGCCAAATTTGGTTTAATTCTGCTCAGCAGTTTTTGCAGCATCGCTGTTCAATTTTCCTATGGAAAAATGGATGGGGAAAACGCATTTTGGTGCCTCTGCTTGATGAATCACCCCCAAACTTTCCAGGAAGTAGTTGATGTGGATGAGACCTTTTTTTGGAAAGTTTTTTGAAGATTCGTTAAATGGCACCAGTTATTAGCAAACCAAAAAATGCTTTTCCATTGGACATATGATCCTAATTATAACTATATATACATATTACCGGGTGGCGAGTGCCACTGGTTACTTATAGTTAGGACCACTCGTGTCCTAAAGTAGCTGTAACTTGCACCCTCGCCATGCACTGCTAATTACCTCCAATATTACACTACTCCAGACATGTTCAATTACATCACTGATAAAATCACAGCAGCATCTGAAATGACATCATTGATAACACTGTGCATGTCGAGGGCGCAAGTTATAGTTAATTTAGGGCACAAGTTATAGTTACCTGAGATAGCTATAACTGGAGAATTCAGTGGTTTTGTAAGTTTAAAACGGTATGTTTTAATTGACATTTTCATCTAACTATAACGTCCCTCTAACCTTTGTTTTTTCAGCAAATTTCTAAGTAATGCAAAGTAACTAATGCAAAATAAGATATTATTACCATACCTAACTATAACACCACTTTAAGTTTTGGTGTTTTCAGTGAATATATGCGCGCGCACACACACATGCACACACGCACACACACATAGCTATATATATTTTACTGACTAGCACATACCCATCTACATATAAGTCGGCAAGTTTTCAAGACAGTAATTAGTATTGGCTGAGTAAGGTTTGTCTCAAAATACTGCAACTAGAGGTTCACTCAATCGGGGACAGCCTATAGAGTTAGGTGGCTCCTACTGAATTGCCAGTAAATGAAACTGCAGCTACCATACTGCATTGTGGAGAACTGGTGCAACATGCATAAGAGTGAATTTCATCATTGTTACCAGTTAAATGTTATTGAGGGCTCCTTCTTGGGGGAAGTCAGTTGGTTATTGAAGCGGGCGAAATGCACTATGCTTCCTTTGGTATTTTACTGCAGCAATATATAAGCAGCATGTAAGCACCCTCAAATGGAATGAATGCTCTTCTCTGAAGAATGGCAACAAACATGAAGCATTTGTCTGGAGATTTGCAGTACTGACTGAGCAAGTTATTGACTGCTAATGCAGATGAAATGTGAGTAAACTAAATTGTGAGTGAATGGAAGTGCATCAATCACAATGCACCGAAGCTGGACTGATGCAACATGTTGACATCTATTTTATGTGAAAAGGACCAAAAGACTCCTTGGGTTGAACATGATGACTACAAATTAGCTTGTATATTATGTAGTGTTATTTGTGTTTATTGAAAATAAAGGCTGCTGAAATTTCACTCTCTAGCAATACATATTTGTAGTTGGAGGTCTGCAGTGAGACTTTTAACAGCTAGAGGTATCGTAAGAGATGTATATAAAAGTAAGCTGTATACCACATATTGTTAAACAGATGTGGAAAAGAGAAATTCTTTGTCACTATTGTGATGTTATCAACGATATCATTGGTGAAGTGATGTGTAATTTCACCAGTTATGTAATCTGTGATTTCATCTGTACCAATATTTGTGAGGTCAATAGCAGTGCATTTGTTATTTATTTATGCGCAGATCAACTTCATGTTTAGATTTTAGTGTGTTTTGTTCGATTTTTGGATCTCAACCATAAACATCCCATTGCAAAGAGACACAAGCGTACACGACAGGATAACGTTCAAGGTAGAAAGCATCAGAAAATGAACACAAAAAGAGCGAGGCAAGATGGCGGCTGTGTGAGAGCTGTGTGGAGCCGCTTTCCCTACCTCGGCGATTCAGCTATGGAATGAGGGAAAATCTTATATGTTGATCTAACTCGGCATTATTTATGGGCAAAGCAACTCAGCACGTACCTGGCAGGGGCTTCAGCTGTAAATCTGGTCGTGGAGTACAAGCTGATGAGGCTTTTGTCGGCGATCGGTGTACTGACGGCTCGAGCGTCGAGGCTTCTACTTGCAGTGGTACTGGCAGCATCCGGCGCTCGTCAAGCGGCATTGGGGAGGCCCGGGACAACTCGCCGATACATTGTATCACGAGGGATTGTATCTGCCCCCGGCGTGGATAAGCGATATTCTGTGGCAGTAGAGAAGAGGCTGACAGGATCCGCTGCTATGCCGCCAAAGATCAAAGGGTTGACACGAGATGGCAGCGCGACTGGAGGAGTCAAGCCTGTATCGGTGAATCGGCGTGCAGCAGCGGATGGAAAGGGGCTGAACCAGAGCCTGAGCCAGAGAGTCAATCTACAAGCAGATTTGGACAAAGAAGGGCTGTCCAAGGAAACTCTTAGTGGGAAGCACTGTGGTGAGCGTCTTGGCGCTATGGTTACTAGACCAAAGCAACCAACTGTCCCTGGGATGTTTACCGGAAGGGGAGCCCCTTATTTATCCGGCGAAAAGAAAGTATTTAAAGGCAAAACTCATGCAGACAGCCCAAAGAGTTTGGTACTAAGCGAGGACATGCAAAATGATAGCAATTTAATAGAGATCTCCCCTGAATTAACTGTGAGTATTGCAGGCCCTGCTTCTATATCTGGGGGCACTCTGAAATGTTAGTACAAACTACTTCTGGGAAAGAGGGGCAACCCGAGAATTCTGGTCCTCGGGATGTTATTTCCAAAGAAGTATGTGACGCAACTAACATTACTGTCCATAAGGAGCAACCGGAGGCTACCATCCAAGCAGCCGGCAAACATTTAAAGATCCCGGATAATGGGGAAAAGTTTTATTCATTGACTGATGATTCGGATTTATCCAACTTCAGCAGCAAGGGTGGTTCTGATGAAGATTTCTCAGAGGGGGACAGCGGCACCCCCTCACCAACCCTGCCACTCAAAAACGCATACCTGTGCGCAAAAAGAAAAAGAGTATAAAGGAGTCAGATAAAGACAAGGGGCTTACGTCCGACTGCAGTCAATCTAGCCAGCTAAAGTGGGACTACTCTGCCACTCAGTTTGGGAGGAGTCTAGAGGATGAGCTCGGAGCCCCAGAGGGTATGACGAAAGATCATGGTATAATGGAACTACAAACTCAACAACCGACAATGGATCTGATATATTCAACATTGAAGCAGATGCAGATTGAGGCACGTCTTGAACATAAAAGGGCTCATTTAGCCACTAGAAAATTACAGGGTGCTGTGCGCAAAATTAGCAAAGCCTGTACCGAGACTTCAGTACGCACCACAGCTTTGGAAGAACGCGTTGTGCAACTGGAGGGCGACGTTGAAACCTCCACCCGATTAACTGAAGCTAATGATAGTAAGATGTCTGATGTTTTTTGGAAGCTGGAAGATTTTGAAAATAGACAACGCCGTAACAACCTTCGTTTACTTGGGATTGCAGAGAAAGCAGAAGGCGATGACATCCGGGGGTTTGTATTGACGCTATTCAAGGAGGCATTTCCTGACCTTGGTCATTGGAACTGGGAGTCTGAAATACAGCGGGTGCATCGATTTCCCTTAATGCTTAGAAAAAAGCCAGGGCAAGATGACAAACCACGAGCCATTCTTATTTTTTTGGGTAATTTCCTCCTTCGACAATCTATATTTGAAAAAGCAAGACCTGATGCTAGGAAGATAGTTGCGGGGCACTCCTTCTTTGTTCGGCCTGACTTTTGTCATGCTACGGTAGAGAGGCGCTGGAGATTGCGTCTGCTGATCTCCCCATTCCAGAAACTGGGCTGCGAAGTCTATCTTATGAATCCTGCCAGGCTCAAAGTCATCTGCAAGGGGGCGATTAGAGTTTTTTCTTCTGAGATCCAGGCACAGGAGTTTCTGCAAGAACTTACGGAAAAAAATAAGACTTGACTCTAGAGTAGGGTAATTGGGTGCTTTGTCCTTTTTTTTTTTTTTTCTCTTTTTTTCTTTCTCTTTAATGATTTTGTTTTTATTGTAGGAGGCGGCTAGGGGCACACATCATGCAGGAGGCATCACAAGGGTCCTTGGACCTTTTTTGCCTTTTTGATCAGGGTGGGGAGGGGGGGATGGGTTGGAGCCTGTGGGTGAGGGGTGGTATCTTGGGCGGGTTTTTCTTCGGGCACTGGTATGAGTTGGAGACGGCTATCTCACTAATTGCATCTTTATTTGGTTTGGAACTATTTTATTTTTTTCAATTAGGAAGTTAAGAATAGCCTCTATTAATATATGCGGGTTGAATAATCCTGTTAAAAGAAGGAGAATCAGCTTGGAGGTTCAATTCCTAAAGGCAGACATTATTTGTCTTCAAGAGACTCATGTGGAAGCTTGTAACAAGGGGGCACTGGGGATGGTGGGCTATCAAATTGTAGCTTCCACAACACAAACTACAAAGACAAGAGGGGTGGCAATTTTGGCAAAGAAAGGGTTGGGTCGTTTCCCGCGCTCTTCTGCTGATAAATTGGGGAGATGGGTAATAACACAATGCTGTTTGGACCATAAGATATTCACCCTTTGCTCAATTTATGGTTCCGTTTTGGATGACCCGGCTCTGTTCGAATGGCTAAATGTCGAATTAGTGGGTTGGCCTTTACCTTTGATTATATGTGGGGATATGAACATTAATATGAGCTGTCAGGTATCTAGGAATAGAGGGGTGATGTACCATGGTCGTAAACCAAAGGTTTTTAAATCCCTGATGCAATTAAGGTCACTGCATGGGTTAGCGGATGTATGGGCAGAACAGAAGGAGGATGACCCTGGCTTCACTTTTTTCTCCGCACCACATCAAGTGCATGCGAGATTAGATTATTTCTTTGTATCCCAGGAGATGCTATTAGGCTGTAAGATTAGTAAATTTCCAAAAGTTATGTCTGATCATAACCCCCTGGTAATAGAAATTGATATCAGATTAGAATCCCCACAGACACGATGGACATTTAACAGGGCCTTATTAAGCGAGGAGGGGTATCAACAACACCTTAATGAATGGATCCCTAGGTTTATAGCAGAGAACTTAGGGAGTACAGATGTAGGTATAGTTTGGGATGCTTTGAAGGCTGGGATTAGAGGGGAAACATCGAAATATGGATGGGAATCACAGAAGAAGGATAATATCTTGGTACATACCCTGTATGAGGATTTGAGTAAAGAGGAGGCTGATCTAGTAAGGGTTCTGGCCGAAGGGGGAGACGCGGGGACGGCTCAATCAAAAATTATAATTACTAGGTCTGCAATCTCCGAGATCTCCACCAAAAAAGCAGCTGGGAAATATACGGCATGGCGGAGCAGGGTATATGAGAACAATGAGAGAGTGGGCCATGTACTTGCTGTACGTACAAGGGAAAAAACGGTACAGTCTAGAATTAGCGAAATCAGGGATCCAGACATAGGTATGGTAAATAGCCCTGATGCAGTTCTCATGGCATTTCAAAAATTCTATCAAAACTTGTATACCGAGGATATTCAAAACAAAGATGTTGATATTGAGGATTACTTAGATGGGCTATTACCGGATCAAGTATCCTGTGAGGAGAAAAACAACCTTAGTGCATTAATAACATTAGATGAACTCAGAGCAGCAATAGATTCTACTCCTTCAGGCAAAGCTGCAGGCACGGATTTGATCCCAGGAGAATTTTATAAAAAATTTAAGACACAGCTTGTGGTTCTTATGCTGGAAGTTTTTCATAGAGCACAAGTAGAACTGCTGATTCCCGATTCCTGGAAGACAGCTAATATAATAGTCTTTCCTAAAAAGGTAAACCCCCTCAGAATTGGGTTCATATAGGCCAATCACGCTGATTAACAGCGATGTGAAAATCTTTTCTAAAATTTTAGCAACCAGATTGGCAGCGGTCATTAAAAGATTAGTTTCCCCGTTTCAACACGGATTCGTTCCAGGTAGGGGCACGACTGATCATATTCAACGCATAATTACGCTGTTTGATTATACGAAGGTGTCAGGAAACCCTATGGCTGTAATATTACTTGATGCGGAGAAAGCATTCGATAGGGTCTCCTGGCCCTTCTTATGGGCAGTTATGGGGAAATACGGCTTGGGGAAAAAATTTATTGGAGCAATTAAATGTTTATATCAGGATCCCGGGGCTAGAATTGCAATGATGGGGTACACATCGGAGCCAATCAAAATAACAAGAGGTACGCGGCAGGGGTGTCCCTGTTCCCCGCTATTATTTGCCCTATATATAGATCCTTTAATCAGGAAAATTGTGGGGAACGATAGGATTTCAGCCATCCCTTCGATGGGAGGGGATACTAAGATTCTTGCATATGCGGATGACATCGCAATAATCACAGCCAATCCATCAGAAGCTATTAGAGAGGTTGAAAGAGCTTCAAAAGATTTTGGTCAAATTTCGGGGTATCATCTTAATGAGGATAAGACCATGATTGTTAAAAACTCAAATGTGGCTATGTTTGATACACGGGTAGTGGAAAACACTAGATATCTGGGGGTTGAGATCTCTGCCAATGTCGATAAAATCGTACAGATTAATCTAGAACCTCTGCTACATAAGACTAGAACAGATTTTAATAGAATGAATAATTTGCATCTCACTCTTTTAGGGAGATGCAATGTCATCAAGATGTTATTTTTACCAAAAATCCTCTATTTTTTTAGAGCTATTCCAACGGAAATAAACAAGAGCTGGTTTTTGGCATTTGATCAAGCAATTTCCAAGTTTTTGTGGGCCGGGAACCGTCCCCGCAGAGCGCTGAGATATATGTCCCTACCTAGAAATCGGGGTGGCTGGGCGGTACCTAATCTCCAGGTTTATTATTGGGCAGCAGCTTTGCAGCGAATGGCACCAATATTGGGGAAAGAACCAACATCAATAGAGGAAACATCCAGCCCTTCTATATATAGGTTACTCTTGGGATCGGATTCAGCTGGCTGCCTTCTTCGATATATTGATTTTGCTTATTTTAAAAGAGTAAAATTTAAGGTTTTATTGGGATCATTTAAAGTATGGACGTCCATCAGGAAGAAACTTAAACTAGGTAGGATACACAGATACTCTCCTCTGGCAGACAATAACCTACTACCTGAAATTCTACTAGATGGCTATATGAAAGTTTGGATGAATAAAGGAGTAAGGTTTATTGGAGATCTGATGGAGGATGATAATATCCTTTCTTTTGATGCAATCAAGAGCAAATTTGGGTTAGGTAATAAGTATTTTTTTAAATATTTACAAATTAGGGATTTTGTTTCTAAAAAAATATCCAGTTGTCAGAAAATCCCCTTACTTGAAGCAATATTAGGGACATCTTTAACACTTTCTCCCCTCTGCAAAATGCTTAGTAATTTAATGAGTGATGACTTTATTAAACATACTAATCGCTGGAAGAATCTGTTGCAAGCAGGGACAGAGGTATGTGAGGACTCTCTTTTGTTAAGTCAAACGGCATGCTTCTCGGCAAACTTACAAGTGCAGTGTTTCAAAACCTGGCTTAATTTGTACATTACTCCAGCCCGCATAGCAAAATGGGGAGGCTCGCGTGGTTCTTCTTGCTCTCGATGTCACTGTTATGCTGCTGATAGTGTACACATGTTTGCAACTTGCCCTCGACTTGTACCTGTAATCACTGAGGTGGGCAAATACCTAAGAGGTATGCTGGGGTTTGAGGTGGAACTTTCACCGCAGGTAATTATGTTGGGGGTTAGCAATCAAGCCATGCCGGAACCAAATAGAGCTCTGTTATTTATAGCTATGGCAGTGTTTAGGCTTTCCTTGGCCAGCGGGTGGCTGGACAAGGACCCCCCTCAGTTTATTGCTGGCTGGGGAAATTTCTGGCCACATATCGGTGGGAGAAAGAGGTGTATAAACGAAGGGGGCTTAATGCTAAAAGGAGGGGGCTTGCAATTTGGCTTCCAATAACGAATTGGACGAATGAGGTCAGGACTTGATCTGATTTGTGTTGATATAAGTTAAGGGATTAGCATAGGATGTTTAGACTGTTGGTATTATTTAGGTTGTAACTATATTAAGGGTTTTTCCAAGAAATGTACATTATGGTTGTGTTATAGCTCAATTTATGTTATGTTACCACCATGGGCTCCATCTGGGTTTGGGTGGGGGAGGTAGGGGTAGGATAGGGGGTGCTGGGTATTAAGATATACATTAGACATCTTCCACATATGTTTTGGAAATATTGTTTGGATAAACCTGGTGCATAAAGGATTGTATGTGTTGGATGTCTACAATAAAGACTTTAAAAAAAAAAAAAAAAAAAAAATGAACACAAAAATCAGGTATAAATATGTATGTATAGAATGCAATAGTCAGATTATAATATGTAATGATGTTAAAAACATCCAAGTTTGCAGTAACAAAATGCATTCATGCAAAATGTTTCTCAATTATTTGAACTTATGTAGGAGTAAAATGAGACTAATAGAAGCTGAAAGCACAGCTATCATACATCAGTGGCACTGCCTTTTGAAAGAGCTCTACCATAGTCAATCGAGGAGAGCTGTTATGAAGTTTCTCTTGGCGAAAGCACCAGTACTGGTAAATGAGGGGTCATGGTAGAGCATAAGAAGGAATAAAGAGAATGTATTGATTGTGCTTCTGGTGCTGCTTGTACCAACTATAGGAAACTGTGCTTGCTACCATTCCAACACAATGAAAGACTAAACACAGTTAAAAAACTCTCTGTGGCTTGTTATGTACATCTCATTATAATTACCTAAAATTGTAAATATATTTTTGTCCTTTTTAAAGGTAATATCTGTACGATTTAAAATGCTCTTATTTTCCCTTTGATTACATTTCTATGTTATGTTTTTTATTCCTATTTATATAAACTCTAAAGGTACTGAATTTAAATCTACCTGAATCGCCACGAGACTTCCGAGTGATATGTGCGCTGAACAAATGCCCCTGATTTGATTTGATACCTCATTATAAAAGGGAGAAAAATGTCTCCATTTGATTTACACTGCTGTATGTATTGATCTTAAGAGCAGTGTAACAGAGGAGGTACAGGAATAGAACAGAAGAACACAAGCACAACATGTATTTTACACATTCATGAATAGATGTATTGGGTGTCACAACTTGCATTCTTTTAAATGTCTAACAAATTATTCTACTGGGAGATTAACCAGTCCCTCTAGATTAGTAAAATTGCCTAATAATTTCATGTGACACCATGGTGGGAGGTTACTATATCACATGTGATAAATCGCATGACAAAAATATTGCATTCACTGCATCAAGTACCACACATTGCCAAGGAATTAACAATAGGAAATATATTCTTACCTATGATATAGTGGGTTTGGTATTTTGGTAGGTTGATTTTGTTTACCTCTTTTCAGTGACATGCTATTGCTGCCAATGTACATCAACCATTGGTCTATGCCTCAAGACTAACTTTTGTGTTTTTACTGTCTTCGCTTTCAGGTTAAATGCTTCAGTTGGACTCATCTGCCTAAACAAAGATCAAACCGGTAGTCAATGCAATGATTACAGAGTCAAATTCCTCTGTTCAGGAGAATTTTGTACAGGTGAGAGACCGGGACTCTGTGCCTTTAATAAAATCCTCAATTGCCAACTGAAGATCAGGTCACTAGTTAGTTGAGAATTGTGAAAATGTAACATACTCGATTGTGCTAATTCTTGAACAGTCCCTTGAGATTCACACCATGTCGGGATTTAAGTATTACCAAGAAATATGCAAATATCTTACCATTAAAATACATTGTAAGCCGATATAACTAATTGGTATTCAATGTGGAAATCTGGAATATCTAACAGGATTTGTTCACAAGATGTTCCACTTTTCAGTTCAGTTTAGGTAACACACAGTTTGTTTTCTGAGTTCTCGGAAAGCAAATTTGTGAAATTGCATTTTGAAGAGGATTTTATACGTTCTTAACGATTGTTGCTTTTTGAAATGAGATGATTTTCTTTCAGTGTTCTGATTAACTCAGTGTGTCGATTGTTTTTATTATAAAATATATAAACAAATATAAATAATCAACTTGAATTTGAACATGAATTTGCTTCATTGTCAAAGGAGGGAAGACGTCCCTTTTAGAACTTATTTAGGGAGGCTTTTTTATGGTAATGCATTCAAAGGATTTAGGGAAAATTGGTGTTTTTGTACTCTCCTGAATAGGATGGAAAACTAGATGAAAAGTAATGTGAGAAAATATAGTAATGGCAGACATCGAGAAAATGGCAAACAGACATTTGGTCTACTTAGTCATTCAACCTTCAACAGTAGATTTTTCTGATAGCAAACTGTACTGTGCAACTTATCATCTGCCTGAATTAATTTGTGTAGACTCTCTAGGGTTAAATATGTTTGGGCTGATATTCATGATCTTTGGCAGGGAGAGGTTGTTTTCACTTGAGAATGTGAATAAAGGGATCCATTTGGCAAATGATTCTATAAGGTAGATTCATTGAATAGAAAAGGGTTGTAGTGCTTGTTCAGCTGATGTGTTTCAGCCAATGTGCAATACAAGTCCACACTAACAAGCCAAATGAATATTAACCACCATATTGGGAGTGCCTTCACTGAAATGTGTGCCAAGTCTGGGGAGTTTGTAAGAACAGTAGTGACAGCGACTCGCTGCCCAGTCACATTGGAGTTAGATGTTCCCGGTGTGATATTTGTAAAACGTCTGCATCAAGCTGCCTTTACAAGGTTGACACTTATTTTGATGGTTGGGTGCAGTCCATCGGTGGAGGACCTGCAACTATATTGAGTATGTTGCCCAATACAAATTCGACACCTTTGGACTCCAGACAATGCTTATAGTGTCTCCATGTTGCTGCAAGATTTATGAAAATAACTTTGGTCTCATTCGACGAGTAATACAAAAATGTTTGGCCTGGTATAGTCAGTCTCCACTGCACATATTTTCCATGGTTTTAAGTAATATGTTTAATTTTTTTTTTTAAGTTTCAGAAGACATCACCTGTTCACTTTAGGAGTCACACTCTCTCTAGCAAACTTCAATCAACTTGAGGACCAATTAATCGTGTTTCTGCTACCCATCAGTAGCAGCTACCATTCCATGTCCTTAGTAGATTATGTGCCAGTTAAATTTTTGTTAGCCGAAGAAGGCTCCACGTGTGTTATGTTATGCTAAGTAATTTATAGAGCGCCTGGTTACTTCAGACCAATGTATCCCTGTGCTAAGAATTCATCTCAGGTGCAAACTCAAACAGATGTCCAAGACTCAGCCATAATGGCTTGGTGTCTTGGACGTCTGCTTGAGTTTGAACCTGAGAGGAATTCTTAGTGCAAGAACACCTCGGTCTGAAGTAACTAGGCGCCCTATAAATTACTTAACTTAACATAACAAACACGTGGAGCCATCTTCGGCTAACAAAAATTTAACTGGCACATAATGTACTAAGGACATGGAATGGCAGCTGCTCCTGATGGGTAGCAGAAACACTATCAATTGGTCCTCAAGTTGATTGAAGTTAGCTAGAGAGAATGTGGCCCGTAAAAGAAACAGGTGATGTCTTCTGAAACTTTTAAAAAATGAAACATTGCTTAAAGTCAAGGAAAGTATCTGCAGTGGAGACTGACTATACCAGGCCAAATACATTTTGTATTACTCGTTGAATGGGAAAAGAGCTATTTTCATAAATGTTGCAGCAACATGGAGATACTATAAGCCTTGTCTGGAGTCCAAAGGTGTCGAATTTGTATTGGCAACATACTCAATATAGTTGCAGGTCCTCTACCGCTGGACTGCACCCAAACATCAAAATAAGTGTCAACCTTGTAAAGGCAGCTTGATGCGAGTCGCTGTCACTACTGTTCTCAAAAACTCCCCAGACTTGGCACACATTTCAGTGAAGGCACTCCTAATAAGGACGTTAATATGCATTTGACTTGTTAATGTGGAATTGTTTATTGATATTGCACAAAGCACTACTATGAGAATTTAAGGTACATTATTGCAACAACAAAAAAATACAAAGACCTGACTTAGTCATTATGGAACTGCTCACTCTGTCTTTTGCTTCCTTTCTAGAGTGCCAGACAAAGTGGTTAAATGCGTATGCAACAAGAGATAACAGGGGAGAATATGAACTTTTGTGCCTTCTTCGGGAGAAATTTCTAACCGACATGTGCAAGGAACCTATTGCCATCCAGGTGGAAACAGTCTCTGGACAGTCAGTCACCAGTACAGGGGATGTGATCAAACTGTAAGAATACCTTCCATCATAGCCGATGTAGAGGAAAAAGGCTTAAGGCCAGGAGTTTAACTCTCAATAGGCAGACAATAGTGACATTTCAGGCAGTGATCAAAATGAAGACATACACTCATTGCACTGAAACACTAGGCAATAATAATGAAAATAACAACCATTTTTTTCATGTTCAATGTCAATATAATCCGGCCAATCACATCGTCAGTGCTTGCTCATATTTCGGAAGGAAAATATTGCACCAAGGCCATTCCTTGATGAGAACAATCCCCTCTGCTCAAAAGCAGCATTAATAATCCTGCTTCTCAAAAAGCCAATGGCAAACAAAACCACTCCTCATTCCTTTTTTCTGAACTCTAGAAGTATAACAGATCATTCCTATAAACTATAAAATTATTCACCAACCCTCCCAGCCACGTTTCCACTGATCCATCTTTCAGTCTTTAACATTAACAGCAGAGCACACCACAACAGCCAGCTTCCTTTCCTCATTCCCCTCTAACTCCCTGCAGGCTTTGACCCTCACACTTCTTGCCATCATATCCTCCCTTTGTATTACCATGACAGCATGCTTTTGCCTGTTTTATTTCACATTAAAGCTTTTAAACCATCCCTTTGTAGAAACCATCAAAATCTTATTTTCATGAAATGAATGGAAGATACTGGCACAGTATATATCATATTGTTACATTTCACATCAATCATTAGTTAATTAACATCAAAAGAAACACTATCTCAGAGGAATGAAGAGTATACCATTCTCTACATAAAGATATATATGTGTATAAGTGTATACTCAGTTTTACTGCAGGTGTTTTTAATGTGTTCTAATGATGATGTCTGGAAAAAATCCTTCTCTAGTTTATAGGAAGGGCAGTGTTAAAAAAATTGTAAAATACCCCTCACACACTGAAACCTGATTCAGTGTCATGCTTCATCATTGGGGTCTTCCTGCCCCTCTACGGGACGGGGCGTGCTACTACCTACGTAGACGCGGGAGCACTTAATTTAGTGATTAGTGTGTATGTGTAGTGCGTGGGATCGTGAAAAAATATATATAAGTGATGATTTAAAAATTCCCTGGCTAGTGGAAAAAAATACACTTTATTGGCTTCCCTAGCTGAGAATAGTAAAAGTGGGGAGGTGTAGATAGTGTACTTTGATAGGTCACTTTCTACAGGGTCGACATGTTTCAGAAGCCATCCCCTTGGCTTACTTCCTCAGGACCAGAACGATCCCTATTGCACCTCACTGGGTGATATTATAAATGTACACATGCCTGCTGGTCACACATACTCTTCCATGTACCCTATAAGGGCAGTAGACACAATATACCAATTGTATATCCTGTAAAGAAACCTGAAAATGAAAAACATTGTGGATAAACAATAGCTTTTATCGTTTATCCCCTTCATATTCACATCACCATCATGTGGAAACGATAATATTGTCTGTCACTGTGATATATTTTTCTTGTCTCACCCAATTGTGGGTGTTTTTCATATGGCAGGAACTCTAAAAAATAGCCATAAGAGCAAGCCCTGAAAGCCATTATGGAATTTTACAAGGCTCCTTTCTCTCTCTGTTTTTAACAAATACTGTTTCACCTGTGGGAGAATACGCAATTTAAACACTTTTTTTTGACAATGAAATGCTTTTTCACCCTGCAAATTACCCCAAAATTCTTTTGGGGGAAAATAAGCCATGTAGAAAACATATATGTTTCCCTTTAACTATTATTTTTTAATAATTATAATTTTTAAATAACTAGCTTAACGACCCCATAGACCCTACTAGACCCTGGGTTCTATCTCAAAACCTTTTTTTAGCGTTTCTCTGTCTTTATCAACAATCAAAAGAAATAATCAGCGAAGTTTTCCATCAATAACTTCCAACAGGAAGTGGACCAAAATAGAACTCCCTTTCGTCCCGATTACAGGCGGCCATTTTGTTTTTTTCCCGGTCTAGTTGTTTCTTCTGCAGCTGCTTTCAATTGAGGGCGCTTCCACACAGAGTACTTCCTTTATAAAACCGGGGCTTGCACAATCTTCATTGAGTTCCCGGAGAGCCACGAGAAGGTAATCCTTGGTGATTGAGCAGCACCCAGCATGTAAGTAAGACAAGGGCATGTCTTTAAAAGCCCAAGACACCGCGACCAGCACTGAGGAGAAACCACTCCAATGTTGAACTTAGCCTTTCCATCTATGTTTCCCCACGTTTACAGTATCAATGTGAAGGCGCCTTTACACCCCTCGTGGCATCTCATGGAGCGGATACGTTAATATACGAATGTATGTATTTTTTTTAAACAACCTTTAATGGCACGTCTCTCTGAGAGCATGAGTATTACCCCATTTTTTAAAGGCACACCATGGGAGCACTTCCTAAAATGAGAGCGCATGCACATACATGGGAATTAATTTACGCCCAGGATGAAAAGAGCGAGTGGACATATGATAATCCCAAAATCCTGTCAAATCAAAACTATATCGTATTTTCTGCTTCCACTTGAGTGTGATTGTTTGAATAGTTAACAAAGGAGCATGTATAAGAGCCACAAATTTTGGATGTATGGAAATTCTATATGCATGGGAACTGGATACTGACACCACGAGGATTATTTAAAAAACCACCGCATTAGATGTATGAAAGTTCTGGATGCATGAAATACTGGATACTAACACCACGAGGAGTGTTTCTATAGCTAAAATATGATTGAAAGTCACAAAAACACCCACAATTGGGTGAGACGAGAAAAATATATCACAGTGACAGACAATATTATCGTTTCCACATGATGGTGATGTGAATATGAAGGGGATAAACGATAAAAGCTATTGTTTATCCACAATGTTTTACATTTGTACACTTTACACAGGAAGAATGGTACAGTCCCTTCCAGTCTCCAATTAAATAATAACAATTTAGTCTGAGATCCATCGGTCACAATGCTTCCTGTACCAGACAAAATTCTTCGGCACTCATTTTGCACGTGTGCTTGAGTGTGCACACATGCCTCTACAGCCTGTTCAGAGACCCTTGCGTTGACTGTCCAGAGCAGCTGACCTCATTTTAAATGGTAGGCACTGGAGTTTACAGCTCAAAACATTTTACCAAAAGCATTACAGTGGGTGATGCTCCATTTGGGATCCCCTGCCTCAGCAAAGGTCCTAAAGCAAAAAACGGGAGGTTTTCACAGGTAGATCCCGTTTCCTCACACTAGTGTCTTGGAATATTGGAGGTTATCAAGGAAATGGGCAGCTATGACTGGGAATACTTCAGTGGTGCAGCATCTTCCAGGATTAATGGGTAAACTACACCATTGAGGCCATGCAAAGTCCTAAAAGATGACATCTGGGGGATCTAGACAGCTGGACAAAAATCAGCTAAAACTGTAAAGTGATAGTAGTTCCCCCTAAATCTAAAGATGTACAACCACTTTCGTTAACCTTTTATTCAGGTCAAGTAGCTCATTTTCTGAACATGTATAAAAAGAGGGATGCACTATAAAAATGATCCCTACATGTACTGACCGTTCTTGACTTTGCCTCATGCTAGCCAGGTGTGGGGTTCTGCTCCCATAATCTGCCCAGGGCATGCGGAATTCTCAGGCAACTGCCAGAGTACACGGGTCCCTGAGTCACATTAGGAACTCGCAGGAGTGTAAGTGGATGGAACTGCAGCAGCTGCCGGTGCTCCTACGCAGAGCAGAAGGTAAATACACCTATCGAAGCCCAGAGTTCCATTTCATATTGGATCAATTTATTTACTGGACTTTTGTACAGCATTCTGCCAAAGGCACTTCCGAGAGGTCAAAGTGGAGAGGAATGGTACAGAAGATTGTTGGAAGCACAGGGAAAAAGAAAGTTTGGAAAAGTGGATACAAATGACCCAAACAATAAGATGGCAGACTGCTTTCCAACATTCTGGTTAACAGAAACAAGCTTTGCTTTACACTACCTTTATCCTCCTTTTTGGAAAGTTTCCCCCTCGGTTTAGGGAAACACTCTGGCCGTCCGATTCAGCGCTTCCTGTCTCATCAGGGAATCCCGTCAAGAATTTAGGGGTTTGGTTCGAGGAGAACCTCACATTCTCGACCCAGATCAAAAAGCTCTCAGGGACCTGCTTTGGATTTTTAAAAATTCTCAAGAAATTCCTCCCCCTTCTTCCTCAGGCGGCCAAGGAGACAGTCACCCGAGCCCTTATTCTTTCTAGGCTAGATTACGCCAACGCTTTATACATTGGCGCCCCAAGCTACTTACTAAATAAACTGCAAGTGGTGCAGAACGCGGCCGCCAGGCTTCTCCTGAACATTCCAGCCAGAGGTAGCATGAGACAACATCTTCGAGCCCTACACTGGCTGCCCGTAGCAGAGAGGGTTACATTCAAGTCCTTAGTCATTGCCCACCGTGCTCTGTATGCCACAGGGCCAGGTTACCTTCAGAAACGCTTTCTCTTTTACACCCCCGCAAGACACCTGCGTTCCTCTACTCAACTCCTGGCCCAAGTCCTGCGCTTTTGCTTGCAAAGGACGGGCGGCAGCTCTCTGGCTGTGAAAGCCGCTTTAGCTTGGAATACGCTGCCTCTCGCTCTCCAACGCACTCAGGACCCTATTTTTCTCAAAAAGAAGTTGAAAACTTTCCTATTTCCCTAAATCTGGCTCCTCTCTATGTCTCTCACGGTTCGCGCCGGGACACTCTTGCAGTATCTGCGGGCAGTATAAATGAAAATAACATAACATAACATAACATGAAAAAGGAGAGATCCAGAAAAAAAGTGCAATAAAATAAGAGATGTCAATGAAGCTCCAGTAGATGTCTCGGTGACAGGGGGCCACTAAACGTTCACATACATATTTTTGTGTGCATCTGGATATAGAAAGCAAATAGATCACAGATTTAATATTGGAATGTGCACATATGTGTATTTGCAGGTTCGATGCAGACAACGGCTTTGCTTGCCTTAATGAAGATCAGAATGGGAAGTCCTGTCAAGATTATAAGGTTCGCTTGACGTGCCCTCTGGATTACTGCACAGGTAAAATACATCTACTGCTCCTATAGATCTTGTATTCCTTTAACATGTACCTTCTTCTTATGTTAAACCAAAAGATTTCAATGTTTCCTCTCCCTTTATACCAAAACGTGGAGGCTTCAATTGAGGAACCTAGATGTAAGGCACTTGGCGCTGCCCAAAGGAAGCTTCTAGAGATTAGAATGTGCAGCGGAACACAAAAAAATAATACGCCCAAAACTATGGAGTGTGTCTTCTGGGAAAACTTGATTTTAAGTTTCACCCCACCAAAATTTAAACCCAGTGCATGGCCACAACACCACAATAATTCAAAACTCTTTGATATTTTGTCAAGAGCAAATTTACTATTGTTTAGTCCAATTTCAGGCTTTATCATTGCAAAACCCTCAATTCTTGCTCACTTTTAGCTCATTCCCTGTCTACCAAACAAAGTATATTCTATAGAATTGGTGCTTCTTAAGCTCTCATTTTGTCTTCTCATTGCCTTTTCCTCTTTCAAAAGTTAACACATGTTAAAATATTGAGATTCTAAAAAACTGGATGAAGCTTCCATTTCTGGTGTTGGCTTTTTCTTTTTAGATTTTGCTACAGACAATTTAGGAGTCTGGCAAGACCTCCTGTCAGCACAACAAATAACATTAAAAAATGGTTTTGGAGGGGGCGTGGCTTGGCAAGCCAGCATGGCGGACGTGTGCTGAGCGAGCTCCGTCCAGCCCGCCATAAATCCTTCATATATCCTTGTCCTCCGATGCTTGATTGACCGTAAAGGACGACTCTGCGGTCCCGGGGCTTGAGCGGCATCGCCTGAGCGGATCTCGGCTGCCTCCTGGGCCCATAGCGGTGCATTCGCATGCCGGCTGGAGCGGGGCCGTGAGAGGACGAGACCTGGTGGACTGGGCTGCTGCGCGGTACATAGATCCTCCCCAGTGCGGGGGTGAGAGCGACAGCCTCGGCGCCGGCTTCCCGCGTGGGAGCGAAGTGAAATACCCCGGAGGTCGGCGGACGGGCGGAGAGGGCAGGCGGGGAGCCGACCGCCGCTCCGTGGTGTGGCTTGGAGCGAAGACTGGCTGAGCGGCTCGGCAGCGGGATCGAGCCGCGGAGGTGAGGTGCAGCGTTGGAGAGCGGGGGCCACTGTATGCGCCTGGGATGATATTGGCCCCTGGGAGTGCCCGCGCTTAGTGCGACGCCCTCGGGGACCCCTTTGGCGGTGGTTGGGGCCCGGAGGTGTGTGCGGCCTGCGGGCTAGGTGACACGGGGCCTACCTTCCTGGGCCCCTCCCCCCCCCTTGACCAGCATTGCAACGGGGGATCGGCGGCGTTGTCGCGCCGCGGAGGACGGCTGTGGCGATACTTGGAGGGTCCCTAGGTCCATCGGGGGCCCCAACGAGTGTAGATCCACCTCTTTTCCCCCAAGGGGGGACCCCCCCAGGTCATACGGGGCGCCCCCTGTCGGCGGTCGGCCGGTCCACGGGGGTGCCTTCTGGGCCCTTGAAATTGGCGGTGGCCGGAGCACGCAGGGGGGGTGTGCAGCCGGGTGGCGTGTGTCCTAGACTGGCAGTGGATTTGAGGTGCTGCGGGCACCTGGGGGGCCCTACTGGTGCTCCAAGATGCAGTTGATTCGGCGGTCGATCGGGCCGTGCAGGGGTGGGATCTGAAGCAGCGCGGACTCCTGGAATATTCGTGGGCCCTGGTCTTGGGACGGTGCAGTATCGGCTCCCCATCGGCGGTCGGCCGGGCCGAGGGTGCTCACGGTTGGATTAACCCTTACTCCGTCATCAGCTCTCCTTTGGCTTGGGTGAGGAGTCCCGAGGGCAGATATGACGCGCGACAAAGGTGGCGGGGGCTCGACCAAACAAGGCCCTATAGACAAATTTACCGGTGCAGGAGTGGCAGCTGGGCCGCCCGGAGGGCAGTCAGGGTCGCTGCCCGACAACGCGGCACTCATGGCGGCCATCACTCAATCTAGAGACATGCTAGATGCGAAAATAGGAGTGGTGGGCTCTGACGTCATGCTACTGAGGCAAGATTTGCGCAACGCGGTGTCACGTATTACCGAAGCTGAAACCCGTGTCTCTGGGGTGGAAGACGATGTCGCATCACTAAAGATCAAAGTTGCAGCCATGGAGAACGCGCACAAGGGGCTGGCACTACGAGTGGAGGATGCTGAGGGACGGGCCCGACGCAATAATCTCCGATTCGTTGGGTTTCCGGAAGGATGTGAAGGGGGCAACATGGAACACTTCCTCACGCAGTGGCTGGAGGGTTGGCTCCCTCCGGAGGCCCTATCCCGCTGCTTCGTTGTCGAGCGGGCCCACAGGGCGCTCATGCAGAAGCCCCCCCCGGGGGCTCGCCCACGGCCTGTTATCGCAAAACTCTTGAACTATCACGATCGTGATGTCATATTGAAACAGGCCCGAGCCAAAGAGCCCCTACTTTACGATAATGCACGTATCCTCATCTTTCCTGATTATACGCGACTAGTGCAACAACAGCGACAATCATTTATGGCAGCGAAGGCCCGCCTGAGAGACCTCAAGCTTCCCTATGCTCTCCTGTTTCCTGCCCGCCTCCGGGTGGTATACCACTCCCGCACGCACTTTTTTGATACTCCGGAGGAGGTCTTCAAATGGACTGATGAGACGGTGCAGGTGAGAGCCCATACGCCCCCTGGAAGAGAATCTGATTCCTCATCGAGCGAAATGGCCCGGAGAGGCCCCCGGGGACAGCCGAGGGGTAGCAGACGGTCACGGTCTCGGCGCCGCTCCCAGTCATGTGGCGCCTCATCTCGGGGAGGTTCAGCATCTGTGTGCCCGATGTCGGCAGATGGAGGTGTGGGCCCACGTGGAGCTGCAGAGTCCTAGACTGGTGAACGCTAATCGGAGGAGACTATGACATGGGCCGGATTCTCTGCCAGGCCTTCGCTGGCGGGGGACATGCCCAGGGGTCACGGGCTGTAAGTTGGGGATCCGTTGGTCGGGGCAGATTCCGTTCCCCCGTTGGGGCTCGGGGTCTGGCCCCGCCGCGACAGATGCTTCAGTGTTTTTGAGGTATAGGGTGGGGGGTTGGTTGGGGGGGGTTGTTTTTGTTTACAGATCGCACAGTCACGATTGGTCCATTGTCTTTCCTATATGTATCGAAAAGTCCCCATACTTGCTGTAGAGGTAGATGTCCGCTCAGATGGCTGGTACCCCCAGTAGGGAGCAGGTGACCCCGGGTTCTCACCGCATTGTTAGCTGGAATGTTCGTGGGGCCCTGGACAAAATTAAACACGGGGCCTTGCTCCGCTATGCTAAAAGGGCTGGGGCCGACATACTTATGCTACAGGAAACACACCTCATGGGTACGAAGGCCCTCTGCCTTCAGCGATTTGGGTTTCAGCAGGTCTTCCACTCCGGCTTTACAAGGGGTTCACGGGGGGTGGCAATTCTGATACACCGCAGGGTCCCATACGTTCTAGATAAACAGTGGTCAGACACGCAGGGGCGCTACTTATTTCTACAGGGCAAGATCGGGGCAGACCCCCTGGTGCTGGGCAGTGTCTATGCACCCCCCCCCCTGCAGTGGAACCTGGTGGAGCGGTTGATGACCCTGTGGACGGACATGCCGGATATGCTAACGGTAGTTGGAGGGGACTGGAACGATGTCATGGACCTGACCAGGGATCGATGGCGGGCTGGGGGTGGATGGGAGAGTGGGCGTACCACGAGACTGCATTCCTTGGTGACGGGACTCGATTGGATTGATGTATGGCGGCGCCTTCACGGCGATCGCCGAGAATTCACCTATTTATCCGCGGTCCATGACTCCTACTCCAGAATTGACTATCTCTTTGTTCCAGGTTGGCGGTCGGTAGGGTAGTGTCGGCGGAAATCTTGCCCCGGGGCCTTTCCGATCACTCCCTAGTGGCCCTCACGCTCCAGATTGGTCGGGGGCGACAACCGTTCAGGTGGCGCCTCTCAGTGTGGCATCTGCAGCATGATGACTACAAAGAACATATGAGCGACACTATAGATCACTATTTCGCAGCTAACACAGGGGTCCGTTTCCAGTGCCGAGACCTTGTGGGAGGCTTTGAAACCCACACTGAGGGGGGTGGATATTTCTTGGTGTGTGGCAGCGCGTAGGGAGCGTAGAGAGGAGCTGCTGCGGGCGGAAGCAGAAATGGAAGCTCTTAATCGTAGGAGCCGGGAAGCAGACGGGGCCGCTCCAGGAGGCAATTATTGATGGCTCAACAGAACTATGCGGCCCTGCTGATGGACGAGGCCCGCCAAGCCTGGCTTGCGACGCGCCGCAGAGTGTACCAATGGGGAGATAAATCCGGCAAGATGCTGCATCGACTTTGCCAGGGAACCTTCCATTCCCAGGCTCTGCCGGGCGTTTTGGGTCCAGTGGGAGAGCCGATTACGGACCCCCTGGCCATTACGGAAAGCTTTGCCGCCTATTATGCGGACCTTTACGCTCCTAAGGAATGCCTGTCGATTGCCGCTATAGATAAATTCATCGCCGATCTACCACCCAAAACAGTGTCAGATGAGGTGAGGGACCAGTTGGAGCTACCACTGACGGACGACGAACTGGGCACGGCCTTGGGGGATCTTAATTCCGGGAAGGCGCCGGGACCCAACGGGTTCCCCAGTGAATTCCTCAGACACTACTTCGTGCAGCTGGCCCCTTATTTTTGCCCTGTGATAGAGGAGGCTAGGGAGCGGGGCTCGCTTCCTCCAGACTGGAGGCATGCGGAGGTGGTAGTGTTTCATAAACCGGGCAGGCCGCCGGAGCAGCATTCCTCATATCGTCCGATTTCTCTCTTAAATGTGGAGGCGAAGGTTCTGGCCAAGGCCCTGGCCAATCGCCTTTTGCCCCATATCTCCACCCTAGAACACCCTGACCAGGCTGGGTTTATGCCTCAGAGGGCGACCAGGCACAATATTAGGAGAGCGCAGGTGGCGATAGCGGCTATCCAGCAGTTGAGGGAACCAGCGGCGCTCTTATTGGCCGATATGGACAGGGCGTTTGACTCCCTAAGTTGGGTCTATCTATTTGCTCTATTGAGACGACTCAACCTTGGACCACGCTTTCTCTCCTACCTAATGCTCCTATACACGGATTTGCCAGCATCGGTACGGGTGGCGGGGGTAGTCTCATCCACCTTTTCCATCGGGCGGGGCACGCGGCAGGGCTGCCCCCTGTCCCCATATTTTTTCGCGCTAGCTATGGAACCACTGGCCGCCTGGGTGCGTATAGATGCGCAAGTCCGAGGGTTTGAATGAGCTCCGGGTCTGTCCGATAGGATTGCATTATATGCGGATGATGTCCTCTTCTTCCTTACGGCTGTGGACAGGACGGGGCCGCGGCTGCTGCGTATTATGCAGATTTTCGGGGAGACCTCGGGACTCTATATGAATCCGCGTAAATCGACAGTATGGATTCTAGGGGATCAGACGGGTATGGGCTCGTGGACCTCCTCGGTTCAGCGGGCGGTGGGGGGACTGCAATATCTAGGGGTGTTCCTGTCGGATGTCCCTGCAATCTCCTGGGAGCGCAACCTGGCTCCCGTATGGGAGCGGATCCGGGAGGACCTCAAGTCCTGGTCCTGTGTGCCCCTGTCGCTATATGGCAGATCAGCAATATTTAAAATGGTGGCGCTTCCCCGGCTCCTCTACCAGCTGCAGAATCACCCCTATCAGGTTTCGCCACAATGGTTCAGACAGGTGAATGCAGCGCTTGGGCAGTTTTTATGGGAGGGGGGAAAAGTACGAGTAGCTCTGCGCACCTGCTTCTTGTCCACCTACTGCGGGGGGCTAGCGTCCTCTGATGTTCTTTCGTATTATCAAGCCTCGCACTTGCTGGTTCTTAATGAGTGGTGGTATGGCGATAGAGGAGACCCGGCATATGCTGTTGAGAGGTGGCTCATGGGGCGCCATTCACTTCATACAATCCTTTATTCCGTGCCGTTGCGGGGCTTGCTGCCGTCGGTCACGAGGGTGGTGTTCCTGATTTGGAGACAGGCGCTGCGACGTATGGGATGGTGGAACACCTTGACACGGGAAACCCCCCTCTGGGAGAATGGGCGACTACCTCAGCTGGCGGCTCTACAGGGGTTCCGGGGGTGGGATAATATAGGTATCTCAGTCTTAGGCGATGTCATGAGGGGCCGGACGCTTAAATCATTTCAAGATCTTCAAAACGAATTTCATATGCCACGCTCCCAGTTCTCTCGCTACCTTCAATTTCGGCACGCCCTGTCCCCCAGCTTGGTGGGCCTAGAGTCCTTACCCGAATTCAGCCCATTGGAGGCTAAGGTCTTCATGGGAGATTTAACAGACCGGAAAATTTCCCGAATATACCAATCCCTGGTTACTCATTGCTCCCCCACATTACAGAAGCTCCGGGGGGACTGGGAAGAGGATGTGGGCACATTGGAGGAGGAGGACTGGACTGAGGCCCTGGCAGCCCCGCGGGGAGCGGCTATAGCGATGCGACTCCGCCTTGTCCAGTTCAAATATTTACATAGGGTCTACTATACGAGAGTGCGCCTGAGGAGGGCAGGGCTGATTGCCACCCCTGTGTGTCTTCGCTGTGGGAGTGGGGAGGGCACATTCATTCACACGATCTGGGGATGTCTCTCCCTGGACCGCTTCTGGAGGGGGGTATTTGACTGTCTCTCGGAGGTCCTGGGGTGGGAGCTCCCTCGTACACCGCAGCTGGCCCTACTTCATGTTATGGGGGGGATAGGGGGCAACATCTATAAGAGACACCTCATGCAGTTGGGATTTACACTGGCGAAGAGGGACATTGCCAGGTCTTGGAAGGCGCCAAGGGCCCCATCTGTGGCCGCATGGAAGAATGTGCTTGACTTCAGTATGGGGTTGGAACAACCTATCTTTGTCGCTAGGGGATGCCCACGCAAGCACTACAGGATTTGGAAACGCTGGGCGGACTATCGGGGCCTGATGTTAGACCCGCCATCAGGATCAGAGACCCATCCCATGGGATAATTAGTATGTACGTCTTGGGGCTGTGGGGGTGCAGTGCGAGGGGAACTGGAGGGACTCATTCGCCCAGCTATGCACATCGGCGATGGACGGGACTGTGCGGACATTGTGCGATCGGGGGGAGGGGGGGGGGAGTTGGGGCCTACAGTTTTTTTTTGTTGCATATATATATGTTCGAATGTCATTGGAAAAAGTCAAAGTCATCATATCTATATGGTTTGATTGGGCAGATGTCTCTGGGGTACGGAGCTCTGCAATACATGTGCAACTTGACAAATAAAATTTGTTTAAAAATTTTTTTTTTTTTAAATGGTTTTGGATCAATCTCTTCAGCTACTTTTAGGGGTGCCCCTTCAGGAACTGGCTTATTGACCGCCATATTTTGGATGAGCCTGCAGCAGTTTGCTGATATGCCTATTTAGTGCAAATGTAGATGAAATTAGTGATGAGATGAAAGTAGTCCTTTTATTTATGTATTATATGTTTGGCATTTGGAGCAAACAGTCCCAGCTCCCTCGCATGATGCTGCTCTGCAGCTACCTCCCCTAATTTCTTTGTCTATCCCTGTCGTAGCATTCCTCCTAATGATGCTTCTGCCAGGCTTTCCTGTCTATGCAGAGCTCCTGGCTGTTCTTTTCTGGTGGCTAGAAGAATTTGTACCCACAGGAGTGGATTAGAAGAGGCATCTTCCTGCACCCTTAGGAGATCTCTGCTTACCAGTATGTTAGACTGAACAGAGATAGGTTCACCTTCTCAAGTTGTTGGGAAACTCACAAATCGATAGCAGTGACACCAAGGAAGATGAAAGGACACAAGAACAATAATCAGTACAAAGTCACTATGATGCAATGGGAGCTTTTGTTCATGCTTATTCTTCATAATCCTCCCCCCTCTGCCAAGCTTCCCAAGTCAGCTACCTGATCCAGAACGCACTTCTGCTGATAAACTGTATCCCCAGCAGCAACTTCTGAGAACTGATGACCAACCCATATGGGGTATGAGAGGAACAATTATTTGTATAGCAGCCAGAGATTGAAAGAGAAAAAATACTCTATTAAAAAACTACAATATCCAGAAAAGCATCATGTTGAACTACAAATGCATATAACACAGTTGCAAAATCACTATAAATAGCCTCTTCCCCCATTTTCAAGTCCTTCCTCTTTCGTGACGCTAGAGATTCATTTTAGCTGGTGCAAAAACAAACATGACAAGGAAAATACAGATGAGAAAAAGAATAACCAAGATCCAGTCTCCATCAGCCAAAGAGCAATCAGTTAGAACGGGGAAATGTTGTCTGAGGAACGACAAAGAACAAAATCCGTGATACCAAAGAAAAGGGAGGGAAAAATCAACACATAGAAATATGCTAGATAATATGTTTTTTCAGAGGTGGGATAGTACTTGCCTCTGTTTAAAATGTGTACTTTCCAACATTAACACTGTCAGTCAGGCAGTCAAGAAACTTTATTTCGGTTGACAAAGTAACCATAAAAGTACATTGAAAACACATTATTAAAATAAAACGTAGGACAAGCCACATACAGAAATGTTAGCTTCCAAGAGGAAAAACACATTGGGACAGTATATTGAGGCTATATCAAGCCACTTTTAGAACTACCTACTCTCCAGCATTTGTGAAATCAAATAGAGTGCAAATGCAAGTGAAAACGATTACATGATTCATAATAACGATTACCAAAAGACAAGCAAGATTGCATATATAAAATACGTAGCACTACTGCAATTTAAAGAGCATTAGTTTCCACATTTTAAAAAAGAGCAAATATTTATACAATTGGATGGGGAGTCAAGCTGTTGCAAATAGACCAAAGCAGCCCCGGATCTTCTAATGCCCCTGGCCCTGATTATTGGTATTAAATATTAAAATCCTTTTAGTAAAATCAGAATACAATTGGCAAAAAAAGATAAAGTGCAAAAGACTCTGGGGCGAAGTTTCGTCACAGGGGGCATAACAATATTTTAGATGGGTGAAACTGACGAAGGGAAAAGCTCAAGTGCCATCTCACAAAACCCAAGCTAAAACGGGTGAGTAACATTCTGTCCCACGTATTATCATCCATTCCAGATACACTCCAAGGCAATAGTGCTACGGAGCACAGCATACACCCCTATCCCCCCAACCCCTCCACCCCAGTGCCAAGCCTATATTTGGCTATTTGGGGTAGTTCGCATTTAAGCTCCATAACGTTTTGTCCACATAAGGTGTCCTTGCCAAATTTGCGTCCTTTTTCCAGCATCCTGGGGGTTCTAAAGGTACCCATGGTTTGTGGATTCCTCAGAAGGTGACCGTGAATTTAGCCAAAATACAGCTAAATTTTGTTTTTTTGGGGGGGGGGGAATGGGAAAAAAGTGCTGCAGAAGAAAGTGTCTGGTTTTTTTCCTGAAAATTTGTTTCAACAAAGGGTTTGTGGTGCTAAAATTATCACATTCCCAGCTTTCAGGAACAGGCAATGTTTGTCAGAAACCCACTTTTTTCAACACAGTTTTGGCATTCTACTGTGACACAGCCCATCTTTCCTATTTTGTTGTGTTTTCAACCTCCTTCCAGTTAGTGGTATAAATTGGTGTGGAACCAATGGTGGATCCTGGAAAGCTACACATTTCTGAAAAGTAAACAAAATTCTAAATGCAGCAAGGGGTCATTTGTGTAGCTCCTTCAAGGTTTTCCTATAGAAAGTAACAGTTGAAATAAAACAAGATTGAAATTGTGCATACGTTTTCACCTGTAACTTCTTCTAACAATGGCAGATTTTCGAAAGCAATATACCGTTACGTCTGCTGGACCATTCTGGATGCTGGGATATATAGAGCTTGCAGGTTCACCAAGAACCCGGGGTACCCAGAGCCAATGACTGAGCTGCACCTTGCAATGGTTTTTCATTGTCTACTGGGTATACAGCAATTCATTTGGCAAAATATAAAGAGTGAAAAATAGGTATCAAGAAACGTATGTATTTCCGAAATGGGAACAAGATGTGGAGTTTAGAAGCAGTGATTATTTGCACATCCTAGCACGTGAATTAGAGGGCATTTTTCAAAATGATTTCTTTTTTACACACTGTCTTACATTTGGAAGGCACAAATGCAGAGAAAGCCAATTGGTAATAACACTTGTTCTACAATTCTGTGGTCCCCTTCGTCTCTCGATAAAAATGGGTCCTCACTTGTGTGGGTAGGCCTAGTGCCTGCAAAAGAAATGGCCCAAAATGCAATGTTTTTCCACTGAAAACTGACCCTTTTTTTGCAGTGTGCCTAACTATGGATTCCTCCGTGGGTGGGTGCTAGGACGGAACGGTTCAGTCCTCGGCACACGAGCGCCATGGCCGAAGACAGAACCGTTCTGTCCTCGGCACGCAACAGGTTAATTTAAATGTAGTTTTCACAAGGGGTGGGTGGAACTTGCAGAGTTTTACTCAGCAGAATTCTGCGGAGTTACATACAAACTCCACAAAATTCTGCGGAGTTTCGCCCACCAAAACCCAAGCTAGATTACATTGTTTTCTAATTTGCCAGTGAATGACAATAGAATCAGGCATGTAGAAAAAGTGTAACATAGGCATGCCATAGGGCATCGATACAGGCATAGAGCAAGCCATGAAATAGTTCCTTGCACGAAGCTGTTGGCAGTGCGGCACTTCTGAGCACCAAGAAAATGTCTTCCACTGTTGCTATGGTAAGCGATGGATGTCAGTCTTCCCTACACTGCAGCTGATCTCCAAGGTGATGCGCATCCATGCAAGCACTTTCATTAACTCCTAAGAAACAAAAGCACATGGAGACAGCAAACGCAGAATGTAAATCTTCAATTATTCGTGAGTGCTCTGGCAGTCTGTAATTTAACATGTGATTCCAGCACTAGTGTGCCCCTTCCCCAGTCCAACAAGTGACTCCCTCATTCTTTGTAGTGAATCAATGACGGCATAATTCTCGGGTGCTTCCCCAGAAGATAATAACTGCACTGCTGGTCTATCAAGAGCCATGCTGACTCAAAAGATGCCTTACGTCATTTGTATATATGTTTATATTATCACCGTGGTATATTTATAAAGCACTCAATCGATCCCTGTAAGTTTTATACTGATCCTGCCAGTGCATTCTTTGTACACAGATTAAACAATTCATGCAAAGCACCCTGGTGACCTGGGACTGAATAAGTGGTATATAAAAAAAAAATCTAATAAATTGCTAAATGAAAAATACATAAGTGCAAGGAGCTGTCCAAAGGTCAGAACACAAACACATAATTATTCGAGTAATAATAATTTACAGTTCTAAATACTTCAAAACCGATGTACAGATAGGGATATTCAGGCTTTTCTCACAAGAGAGGTAGTCCTTGATGATTTCCCTGTCAAAAGAGGCAGCTGGGTTAATCCAAATTGAGCACCACAGGAGCAGGGGTGCCAGTTTAATGGAATCTTCCACGTAATCTACCCCAAAGGTGGAGCATGCAGGCGAGACCCCCAATAGTCTCCTAAGCACCCTGTTTTGTTCCCCCTGAAAAGAATTGGTGTTGATGAATGAATGAATAGCAAGATTTCTAGAGTGCATAACTATTCCGAGGAGTATCCCGGTGCTGAGTGGAATGTAAGAGAGTGAAGGATGTCGGAACTAGAGAGTGACAAGCCAGGTCTTGAGTTGCTTTCTGAAAGGCCTCTCACTTTCAATTTGGCGTAATTCTGCTGGAAATCTGTTCCAGGCTTGTGGGCTCAGAAGGGAGAAGGATCTGCCTCCTGTTTTTGCCAGCCTGACCCTAGGGGGGAAGATTTTCAAAACTTTTGAGCTGGTTTAGCGTCACAAAAGTGACGCTAACCAGCGCAAATCTTTTTTTTTTGCTATTTTCTTTCCAGCGCAAAACTTGTTTTGCGCTGGAAAGCACCCTTTAAGTAGCGCAAAGCAGTGTGAAGCCTTGCTTTGCGTTACTTTGCGCCGAGGGGGCGTTACATGGGTGGTACATGGGCGTTCCCATGCAACCACCCATGCCTTTTGACGCAAAACCATATTTAAAAATATTTGTAAACATGGTTTTGCGCCAAAAGTTAACGCCCCTTCAAAGGAGGCGCTAAAAGGAGAAATGCTTTAATTTCTCCGTGCTTTTCCGACTTTCCATGCGTGCTGCACTGTGCAGCATGTATGCAAAGTGGGAAAAGCTTTGCATCGTGCCTTGCATAGTATTTTGTACAGGAAGGCTACCCTTCCCGTACAAAACCTATGCTACACTCATGCACACACCCTGGCGCTGCGGCGCTAAGGTGTGTGCATGGCGCATGGCAGCTGAAATCAGCGCCGGCGCAAGGGAAAGGGGAGGAGAGAGCCTTATCTCTGAAGATATGGCGCTCTCCTGCTCCCTCCCTGTCGCGCAACGCGGCGCAGCCTCACGGGGGGCTGCACTGCGTGACTTTTATGAAAATCTCCCCCTAGGTATTTTAGCCAGATGGCCGTAGGAAGAGTGCAGACTTCTAAGGAGAGTGTGGTGTTGAATCCTGGAAGACAGGTACTCAAGGTCAGAGGGGTTCAAAGCTCTGCATATAAGGACCAGAGTCTTGAGCAAGATCCTTTTTTTAAACAGGGAGCCAATGCAGGTTCTTCAGGTGTAACAAGACTAAAGCTCATCTAGGTTGCTTGAGTACCAAATGGGCCGCTGTTTTCTGGACCATTTGTAGTTACATCAACAAATATAGTGGTAGGCTTGCATAAAGGGCATTGGTGTAGTCCAGCCTGAATACTATCAAGGCCAGGATCACTGTTCTAGAAGGCAAGGAGAGGATCTGCAAGACATTTTTAGCAGTTCCCATAAGACCAAAACACGTGCCGACTACCGTGTTGACTTGGTTTTGTAGAGTCAACTGTTTGTCATACTTGACACCAACGTTTTTTGCTGTGTCAGCTTGCACGTTGGGTAGGGGGGCCCCCGGCAAATGAGCTTGCAGGTTGAGAGTGAAGTTATGTCCAAAGCAGAGAACCTCTGTCTTGTCAGTGTTGCATCTGAGTTGGTTAGTACTCATCCATTGGAATACAGCTGATAAGCAGGGTTTAATGGCATCCTGGGCAATTGGCGCACCTTCTTTAAATGAAAAAACAGCTTATTGTCTTTGGCGTAGCAGATTATCTTGGCCCCAAAAGACTCGACCAATGCCGCTAGAAGGGTCATATAGATGTTAAACATGGTTGGGCTACTGCTAAGATATTATAGTCAGTGGCGGTTCCCGAAAGTAGGACTGCATCGTCCGCATATAATAGGACAGGCACATTTTTCCTGCCAACAGAGGGGGCATCAGAAACTTTGCTAGACAGGGCAGCGCCTAGGCCATTAATATATAATAAAAACAAAGCGGCTAGGACGTACCTCTCTCCCCAGTCTAAAGCACTCTGTCCGCTCACCTGTAGGGCCAAACCTGACAGAAGCAGATAGGTTATATTGCAATGCTCTCAGGAACTGGGCCCGATCACCCTCCACTCCTAAGCTGGTCACAATCTCCCTTAACTTGGACCTAACCACGCTGATGAAGGCGCAGGATAGGTCAATGAAGGCCAGGCAGATGGAGACCTGCTTAGCAACAGTATATTTGCTTATCAACAGATGTAAGGTCAGGCATTGCTCCATCATGCTGAGTCCCTCCCAGAACCCATACTGCACCTCCAGCCGATTGTCAGATTCCCTTGCCCAGGCCAGAAGACTTTCCAGGACAACTCTCTCCACCAGATTAACTGCCAAATCCAGTAAGGGTATTGGACAGTAGCACCCCAGGGAATTGACTCAGTGCTGTGCGACTCCAGGAAGAAGGACGCATCACTTGCCCTCTCCCCTTCAGACCGGCTGTCATCCGCGGCCGTGTTGTAGATCGAATCCTGCTATTCCGCAGTCATGGGTTCTGAATTAGGCGACTGCTGTCTGTGACCCCTGATCCATACAACCAAACCGAGATTACAATATGACTCCCTTGGATGGAAAGTAACTGACCCCATTCCACGACTGATTGGGTCCATATCACACAGGACTGTCACATTCCGCCTCCACTTCACCGTGGGTGCCCGGCTGGGCCTCACTGTGAGTACCCTTTTTCCTTCACCCGGTCTTGAGCCATTCATCTTTCCTGGTGTTTCCACTGATCACGTGGCAGCCCATTGGCCCTGTTCAGGTGTTCCATATCATAAGGTCCTGATGAGAGCCCCCATTGGCTGTGGGGTCGAAACGTCATCGACATATACTACAAATGAACCACCTTCTCAGGCTTTTAGCATTGTACAAGAGGACTGATTACCTATTTAAACACATTGAATTGTGGTCTTTTGTTCTCTATATTGTTTTACCACTCACTAGCACAAAAAAAAAAAAATCCCCCCTTTTCTTCGAAGGTTCTACTTGGGACACCGGGCACTTGTCTGTTCTCAATTTTTTGTGAAAAATATCTTCAATTTACTAAAAGTGTTTTGATAACTGTACCAAGTGTATGACTTTGTTTCTCTTTCTGGCATTCATCTCCCACACTAATATATGCCATTGGGCTTTTCTATTTATCAAGCATTTAATGCATAGGCCACAGGAACCACTGTCCCCTGTTACACCTTTTTAAAGATAGGCACAATGACAGCAGATCGAGATGTTTGAGGAATGCCCGTCTTACTAATGGCATTAAAACAACTGCACAACAAGGGAGCCCATTGGTCCGGGGATGATTTATACAAGTCTGTGGGTACCACGTCCAGTCCTGGGGCTTATTAAGGGGACTTTTGGTGATCGCTTCCGTGACCTCATATAAGGTAAATTCTAGAGCTATAGGGAGATCCACCTCCTCCTCCGCAGGCTGGGTTAAGGTCTCAAACCAGTAGGCCACTTTAAAGTGGCTGACCCAGGCTTCTTGGCTAATGGTGGTGATGACAGTATTCGTTTTTATGCCCACTGTTTTAATGTTTGCTGCCACCACCCAAAAACCCCAGGTGTCCTTCAAACTGCTGAGAATTACCAACTTTTCCCCGGACTCATTCTGAAGCTCTTTGCGTCTGGAACATTGGGCAGCCTTATAGTCTGCTCTACACAGTTGAATTTTGTTTGTGTCCCTGGGTCTGTCCTTCAAAGCCTCGTGGAGTTGTGCCGAGGCCTTTCTACAAGCATGGTCAAACCATTTGGCCTTGTTTACCCCTGATCTAATGGGTTTCAAAAGCATGCTGCTAACAGCTGAGTTCAGCTTGGCAAATTCTCCAGACAAAACCCCATAATCATCGGTAGAGGTAAGACATTCAAGCTCCAAGGGGAGGTAATTCGAGAATAACTTTATTAAAAGAATGCTCATATCAACATTTCTCCAGGCCACACACAGGCCTTGGGTCTTGGTTCCTAGGGTTTGAGGTGTCATACTCTTGTGACCTACCTCTCTCCTAGGAATATATAAACCAAGACTTAATGGATTATGGTCACTGTGATGGCTTTCACTAATGGCAGCCCTAGAAACCCTGGATAACAGGCCACAGGTAACAAAAATATAATCAATAACAGAAGTACATTCCCCTCTTTCAAAGTGGTTTTCATTAGATAAAGTGGGTCAGAAAATTCATTGACATTGAAGAGATCAAGCATTTTTATGGTTTGGAAAAAATCACTACTCCCCTTATACCTAGGCTGCCTATTGCTTCCTATGCTGAGACAGTCAAACATGTGGGATTCATCTTCCAACTGAGTTAGCCCTAATTTAACATTTAACACTAGGATGATTTGACACCCTTTGTGTGCCCAGGCATAATGGGCTTCAAGACTTAATTTAAATTCAGACAGCACTTTAAGATTGACAGTATGGTCACATTCAAAGTACACATTATAAAAATTGATTAAAATGAGGCTCAGACCGGAGGGCCATGTAGCTACAAAAGCCTGGATCAGATTACTACTGGAGGGGATTGCAGTGATGCTACTTTCCAGGGTGACTTTAAACATGTCATTAAGCCAGCCCGGGCCCTGCCCGAAGAGAATGGGACTGCGGGAACCATATGGGTATAATAACCGTCCATACTAATAACCTCTGTAGTCCAAGTCTCCTGCAAGAAAGCAATATCATACGTGCGTATGAGCTGGCCCCAATTATCACAGGTCATTTTACTTGCAAGGCCAGCAATATTCCAGAACAGAATGTTGACATCCTGGACAGTGTCTACAGGGAAGGTTAGTTTTACTTCATTAGGTGGCAAAGATGTCTCATTATGGTCAGGATTTGCTGTATTCCCATGACTTATCATGGCATGAGGAATGCAGGGCTGGATGACTACAGGTCCCAAACCACATCTAACCCCTTGTGAGAGAATCGACTTGGACGAATTACAAGTGCTGAGTCAGTCATTATCTGTCATGCACCCAGTGGGGAGAAAGGGTTATGAATTGGAAAATTAAAAGGAGGTAATTGAAGTGCCACAGAGCTAGGAGAGCGAGCCCTAATGTGAGGGAGTTTAGCCGAGTGTCCATAGAAGAAGCCAAGGGGCAAGATTTTAACATTACTACTTTTAGTTTGGCCTAATTGAGATGCCCGGATTAAATCACAAGCAACTCTTGTTCTTCTAAAGGTGAGAATGACACAATCCCCCGAGAATTCCTTGTGCCTCCTCCCAATCCATCCCGGCTGTCTTGTCATAAGAACCTTGAGAAATAAGTTACCCTGGAGCTTTAAGCGGCCATTAATCCAGTGAATAGTTTTGTTAATAAGCTCTGTGGTGGACTCGTTCGCTTCAGGGGGTAACCTTGGAACATTTGCCATGACTATAACAGAGGGACATGCAGCAGGTGGTAGATCACATCTTATAGCACACCCTCCAATCAACCCCATGTGTTTAGAGGGTTAAGATGAGTTTTTCGCTAGGTTATACCGGGAGATACTCCGGGAGATACTCTGCTGCCCTGTTGTTGCTTCGGGCCTCCTTTTGCACATTTCTGCATCTATTTTGGGGTCCAGTAAACTCTGTGGAGGGCAAAAAGATGGTTTCTTTTAAGGGTAGCTGGGCTGACTGTAGTATAAAGAATGTTTACAGATACTTGCCAAAACATTTTCAGCTCAGCATCCAGCCAGCATCCATCCAATACTCGATGCATATCTAGTCTCTCGGTATCCTCTGCATTGCACAGATAGCTGTACCATCTTACCGCCTAAATGCAGCTCTTACAAGAGAACCCCGCTTTTGTGCTTTATCACTTTTTGTGCCGAATACCAGGAGGAGATCTGATTTTATTTAAATCCAGATAGATTCCCTCTAGTGTCTGTGTTCAAAAGATCGCAGGATAGTAAGCCATCAACTCTGATTAAATCCCCCTATTGACTGATATTCGCTCCTGGATGTGGCTGGCTTAGAGCATCTTTCAAGCACTCTGGGGGGGGGGGGCAGTGAGTCCCAAATTGGACCAGACTCATTGTAATAGGAAATCTTACATCTGGACCTTACTCTTTTCAATACTCTAATGGCTGACTCAAAGACCTTAAGCCTCACCTTCTTAAAGAACTTTGGAGATACAAACTTATGGGGAAACCCACCATTCACCTTCAATTAGGAAGTCATTGCCATTAACAGCCTTACTCTATCTGATTGATCTGTATGGCCCAATAATATCCTAAATGACTTGCATTGATATACCCATCAATATAGTTGTAAGTCCAGGAGTTGTAACCCTCCTTTCTTGCTCCTTAATTTCTTCCAAGCAATCCTTGCAGCCATAGAGGCCCAAACAGTGGGGTTTATACTCGATTGCAACTTCTGGAGTGAATTGAAGTTGAAATTTAATGGAATGTTATTAAAAATAAAAGCCATTTTTGGCAAAATACACATCTTGACTAAACTGACTCTACCATAAATTGACACGGGGAGATGACGCCACTTCGACAGAAGCTATTTGACTTCATCTGCCACTCTGGCTAAATTCTCTATAGGAATTAAGTCAATATCGGTAGAGATGTCAATTCCTAAATATCTCACTTTGTCCGTGGCCTTAGAGCTCCCTTCTATCCCACCCTCCTAAATTTCATGACATCACTTTTGTTTTATCTCTATTGATAGTATAGCCAGAGAGAGACCCAAAATTGTCTGCAATTTTCGTTCAAATTTGGGGATAGCAAATTCAGGACATTTAGTGAACAACAACAAATCATCCGCATATAGTGCTATCTTCTTCCGCACCCATAATACTTCAAAAGGAGGTATGGTTTCATCCGCTCTAAGTTTCTCAGCTAGAGGTTCAATATACGGATCAACGGATCAAAGAGTATTGGCAAGAGATGGCAGCACTGTAGGGTACCTCTTCTTATTGGTATCTTTTGGGTCAGACAGGTATTCACCCAGATGCTAGTCATGGGGTTATTATACAAGGTCTTTAAAGTGTCACTAAACAAGTGCGGGATGCCAAGATTTCCTAGACACATCCACATATATTCCCCGCATACTTAAGTCAATTGCCTTGCCTGCATCTGCGGCCACCACTGCCAAAAACAAGGCTGAGAAACTGCTATATCAATAATACCAATAACCTGATGGGTCAGCTCCCCCAACTGCCTACCTGGTATGAATAATTTCTGGTCACCATTATCTAACTTCCCTACAACCCCGTAAGCCTCCTTGTTAGTATCCCTGCAAGCATTTTATAATCAGCATTTAACAGTGAGATAGGAGTGTAAGAATCACACTTAAGAGGGCTTTTATGGAGTTTTAGGATGACCACTATGTTTGCCTCGCCCCAAGAGGCAGGTGGAATCTGGTCACCTATCAGAATACAATTAAATAGCTCTTTCCAAATTGGATCTAAATGATCTACCAACAATTTATACACTTCATCAGCCTGATCCTCTGATTCCAGTGAATCTGAAACCATGCACAGCTAATTACCCCACATATTACATCACTCACGACAGCTTCTGTGACATCATTGATAATATCACTGCAACATTTGCAATTAAATTATTGATGAGAAAACTGCATGGCAAGGGCGCGAGTTATAGTGGTGAATTTCAGTGGGCTTTTGGAGTTCAAAACATTACATTGTTACTGAAATTCTTACTTAACTATAAAGTTACTTTAACCCTTGGTTTTCTTCAGTGAAATTCTAGGGCTTTTCAAGGTAAAGTAATGTATAATTGCCATACATAAAGTCAATCCCCACCGTGCTTGGCCTTCGGCCAGGCCCTGTGGTCAACCCCCCGCAGGTAGGCAACTCCACACCGAGCCTGGCCTTTGGCATCCACCCATTAGCGGAGTCCCCCTCCCCAAGTCCCTTCGGGGTCCAAAGACCCCATTCCTTTTTTTTTTAAAGGGGAAGGGGCGTGCGGCCCCCAACCAAAAGCCAATAGTGGTCCTTGTAACCTCATCCCCAGGGCTAAAACATATGCCCCCCTCCCGAGCCAATAGTGGTCCTGGATCCCATCCTGCAGAGCCAAAAGATATCTGTTAAGGGGATGGGGGGCATGCGGCCCCTCTCTCCGAGCCTTAATAGGCCCCAGGGACCCTATTCCCAGGGGCCAACTCCTTAGAAAAGGGGAGGCCCACGCAGCCCCCCCGCCCTCTATGAGCCTTAATAGGCCCTGGGACTCCATCCTCCGGAGCCTCACTTAATCTAAAGGAGAGGGGTGTGCACAGCCCCCACCTTCCTGAGCCATAGTGGGCCCCCCGGAACCCCATCCCCTGGGGCCATACTTTAATTATAGCTGGGGCGCAATGTGACCCCTCTCCCCGAGCGTTAGTAGGCCCTGAGGACCCCATCCCCTAGGGCCAAACTCTATTTATAAGGGTAGGGGAGCGCAAAGTCCCCCTCCCTGAGCCCTAATAGGCCCCGGGGTCCCCATCCCATGGGGCAGAATTTCATTAATAAGGGGAGGGGGCCAATATATATTGAAGAAACATTTAAAAATGAATCTGTTGACTAACCTGTGATGTACAACTCTCCCAATGTAAAGGAATGAATACCCTGAATACTTACCATGCAATGTAATAACTCCTGATGTGATCACTCCAAAATAAAGGTAGCACACCTTCCTGATCTGGAACAGGGGTGTGATGTTAATTTCTTAACTACAGGCACTTGTATATTCTTCTAAATTCCTGTTTGAGATCTGAATGGTAACCTAGATTGTGCTGCATGCATCGCATTTTTGAACATTTTATCACCTTTTCCACACATTCACTAATGAAGGAGTGGGTTTGAACAAGTTTCTTTAATGTGCGAAGGCGGTACTTGTATGATAGTTCCCAAGAAACATGAGCTCCAAACCTCCATTGAGAGAGGGCATTTTTGTAGCCTTTCAAGTATATTATTTACAGCTTTACCATCCTACAGAAAATTAGTGTAGAGGTGGTCAAATCTAACAAAGGTATTTATTTGGACCTGTGTGTAGATTCTTTAATAAGCACAAGTTGTCTAAAATATGATTTTGAATATGTTATCTGTGTTCTGGGAATTTTACATGTCACCTTGTGTACGTTATGTCAACCCCCTAGTCCATCGAGTCAACGTTTTACTACTCGTACATTATACGCGCTGTATTTTATGTCTATTATAACGCTTAGTAACGGCTTTTAAAATATGTTTTTAATTCTACCTGTTTGTATTGTTGGTTTTAGCCTACTGACCTGCATGTTTTGGAGTTTTAATCGTATATGTGGGATCTTTTAATTACTGTATTTCTCATTAAAGGTCTGCTTTTATGGCTTTTAGTGGCTGAATAAAGTATCTTTTGACTTGACTTGACTATGTTAAGAATAGTCAATGTCCACAATTTTCGAACAGACCTTCATTCCAAGTTTCCATACTTGACTTTATTGGGGTGCATTATGTTTTGTTTTAGAAAAATATGAACCTGAACACGGTGGTTGGTATTTACTGATATTCATTTGAAGAGCCAATCAGAACCCGTTCTGCATTGTAATTTGAAGTTGTAGGTTGCCACAGATAGCAATACATTTCTGGGTATAGATCGTCAATCGTAAATAAATAGAATTTCTAAGAATGTGTTTGAAACCATACTCAAAGTGTATAGGATGAAGCCTGTGACTACTGTTGTTTGTTAGCATGTGTGTGATTTTGTGTAGTTTACGGGCTTTGATAGCATTGAATCTGGTTGCCAACAGCGATTAATTGATATGTTAGCATCCTGGCTGGATAGTGCCTGCGTAAGGGACCCTCATCACAATTTCCCCAGGCAATGCCTGGACGTAAATCTTTCAGAAGGTATCCCGCTAAAATAAGAAATGGTACAGCCAGGGATAAAAAATTAAACCGCTCGCAGAACATGTTCTTCATGAGCCATACCAATTTATAAATGATCATACTACTACTACTAATAAAAGTAATATAATAATAACAAAAACATTAAAATAATATTATTAGCATTATTATCATTTTTAGTTTGAATAGTAGTAGTATTAATAGAAATAAATTAGCAACAATCTTGTCAGCATTAGTAGGTATTATCTCTATTATTACTATCATTATTAGACCGTTTTACATCACTCTTTTTACTGCAGACTACTGACTCTGGCCTTGAAGTCAGGCAAATAACAGCTGTTATTGTTAATCAGTATTAAAGGATTTGATATAATGTAATAATGCACATGCGATCAACATATGCCACGAAAACTCTTGATGTGATAGGCTTTTCTCAGATTTTATCCAGAAACCTTTTCAGGATTGTATCTTCTCTGTTTAGCTCCCAGAGAGTGTCGAACAGTCTGGTTTAACTCCGACCACCCCAGCAAGGACAAGGCTGGAGACAATGAGACACTCGCTCACGTCAGAAACAAGTACCCGGGGCAGATGTGTGAAGCACCGACTAGCATTGAAGCATCAACATGGTCCGGCTTGTTACCATACCTGACCAAAGACGTCATCGAGTAGTAATTATTTTCATTTTCCATTGTTATCTTGTATGAAAGTAGTATGTGGTGGAAAGAACAAAAGAGCTCTCAATGGGCTTTGGCTTAAGTAGCTACTCATTCTTACCGCCTTTGCCCTGCAGTCTCCATGTTCTCCAAAGCTCCCCTCTCAGCACAAAAAGAGCCACCCCACAAATGCATGCTCTTATTAGACATCAACCCACCAAAATGCTGGGGTAAGTGAAGTGATAACACACTGCCTTCACTCACTCCTCTTTTTTTTTGTAACAAATTTTTATTGGCATTTTTCATATTTGGAGTTGTGTCCGGTTTGTATAATCCAGTCTTTCCGGCCCTTTTGTTTTTTTTTCCCCTGGCACCAAACCTAACTTTTAGGTGTTGTCGCTTCTGTTTCATCAGCGGTCTTATCGTGCCATGTTGTGTGCCAAACCTCTATATGGTCTTACTTTCTATGACATACATCTCAGAATGAACGTATCTGTGCTCATTTGATGGTACTATTTACTCTGAATGGGAGCCTCAATAGGGGGTTTTCTCCAATCATGCCTTTATATCGGAATTTGATATTAAAAGAGAAACATAGGGAAATTAATCCCCAAACTCAAACGTTTAACAAACCCATGCATGGTGTCTTGATGCCCGCAGGATCTATGTCTATGTAAGTCATGGTGCAGGAAATACCGGGCAAGAAAAGGGGGGGAGTGCGGGCGGAAGGGGAGGAAAAGTTGCGGAAAAGGGGGGCCGGGGAACGAAGCAGCCGACAGAGGGACCGTACTGCCTTTGGTTCGCAGCTCCCTGGTCTCGTGACAACAAGGTTGACTATTAGGCTTCCCCAAGTGTTTGTCACTCGTGTTTCCTCCCTCGTGGCCCAGCCCCATGGCCTCTATTCCGGGTGACCACTGTGGGTATTGCATGATCCTGTCTACTATTTGCAAAGGGGGAGAGGTGTCGCCATCTTGACAGCTCACCTACGTTCAGTTGTTATTATTCACTTGTCTGTAGCATATCCCTGTGTTGATCCCCAGAATCATTGTCTCTCACAGGGTGTTCCCAGGCGTCTAGCGTCTCCCTTCACTGCTCTGCAATGGGGCGCCACCTCAGACCCCTTGCCTCTTCCTTGATCAGTGCCCTCCCCTCAGCATTAGCCCATTGTGTCACATCCCATCTACAGTCCTCTATTTTTGGGGCCACTGTGGACTTCCAGGCCATAGTCAATCTCCTCCTGGCCAAAACTAAGGCCAAATCTAAAAATCTGTTCCCGGCTTTCCACTTGAGAGGGTGTGGGAAGAGCCCCAGCAAGCAAACCTCGATGTTGGGCGATAGTATGCATCCTAAAGTCTTGTGCTTTGCACTTATCACTGCTTCCCAATATGGTTTCAGGTCCGGGCATGCCCACGTCATGTGGATAAAGTCTGCATCTTCGCCATTACACCTTGGGCATCCCCGAGTTTCTCCACTGTATACCATTCTTAACCTACGAGGTGTCATGTAAGTCATGTGTAAGAAGTTAAATTGTGTATACTTCAGTCTGGTGTTTTGGGATACCGTTCTTTGATGAGTCAGCACTTTGCTCCATTCAGAGTCAGACAAATCTCTGTTTAAAGCTGTCTCCCAATGTCTACGCAAGCTTGTCAGGGGGTTACGAGATGTCTCAGATATCGAGCTGTAGAGCCACTTTTCTAGGTGTCCAGCTGCACCGAATGTTAAAACGGAGTGTAACACTGGGTGTGTCTTAGGGTCTTCCCTACATCCCCCCCACAGACCCCGGAATGTGTGCAACAGTGCCTCATATCGGAAGAACTGACCTGGCGGGAGGCCTGCATCAGTCATTAAGTCATCTAAAGGTGCAAGTGTGCCCTGCTGGTAAAGATCTCCTACAGTGGTTAAACCCACATCAGTCCAGGCCTTCAGTTGGTCAGCTGAGAATATGGAGAGCATGTTTGCGTGCGGAAGTCCAATCAATGGCAGTATTGGGGAATATAATGGCATATCTGCCGTCTTGACCACCCCTCTATGCCAACACCTCAGGGCCGTCACCAATAGCGGTGTCTTGGTTGGGGCTTCTACTTTAGGGTTAAGTAACTTGGCCATAAGCCATGACGAACCGGCCTCGCTCCCCGCCTGGTCTGTGTCCTCTAGCCGTATCCCTTCCAGCCACTAGCCAATCCACTGCAGTTGGAATGCCAAGAAATAATGTTCAAAATTCGGCGCTCCCAGTCCCCCCTCACTCATGCGGCATTGCAGGGTTGTCAGGGAGACTCTGCGCCTGCATGTATCCCAGATGAGATCTCTCAGCTGGGAATCTCATTGACGAAACCAGATTCTTGGGACTGTAAGCGGGAGGTTTATAAAATAATATAGGAGTCGTGGGAGCATGACCATTTTGGATAAAGAAATCCGGGCCATGACAGGTAAGCGCAATGAGCGCCAAAAGACAACACAGGACCTAAGAGCTTGAAACGCTTTTCTGAGGTTTCCGTTTCGGAGATCCTCCAGGTTGTGATATATATGAATCCCTAGGTATCTAAAAGTGGCTTGGGCCCAATTGAGTTCTCCTTGGAGGTTCCAGGGTCGGGGAAGTGAAGGGTCGATCGGGAATATATGTGTCTTACTTCGATTAACTTTTACACCAGACACCAGGTCGAATTGTCTTAGTAAGTCAAGGGCCGTGGTAGTTCCTACCGTTGCGTCTTTCAGGTAAATTAATAAATCATCTGCATACAAGGAGATAATATGGTCCCTTCCTCGTATGGATATTCCCATTCCCTCTCTGTCCCTTCGGAACATCACAGCTAGTGGCTCGATTGCTAGCGGGAACAAGAGCGGTGATAGGGGGCAGCCCTGTCTAGTCCCCCGGTGGATTCCATATTGCTGGGAAACTGTCTTGCCTATCCGAACCCACCCGTTGGTTCCATGTACAGCAGAGACATCCATTTTAACCAATCTTCCCCCATACCCATCTGTCGCATCGCCTTGAACAGCTAATCCCACCTCACTGTATCGAAGGCCTTTTCCAGGTCGATCGACAGGAGCGCCGCCTGCAGGAATGTCTGTATATCTGGGTGATATAATACCGAGTACAATCTCCGCAGGTTGAGGGATGTATTCCGGGAGGGGATAAACCCGTTTTGGTCGGAATGGATCAGGGCAGGCATATGCGGAAGCAGGCGGCGCGCCATAATTTTACTAAGGATTTTCCGATCCAAAAAATCCAGTGGGGAGGCTTCTGGGTAACTAGTTTTAGGGAGGGGAACCACCATTGCATCCAGTAAGAAGTCTGGAAGCCTCCCGAGTTCTAAAGCTTCCGCATACAATGCCACTAATCTGGGACCCAACACCGAGGCATATGCATGTTCCGTCACTGGTCCACCCAGCGCCTCACTAGTCTGGGGACCCAGCCTCCGGATCTGTAAGTCCCTCAGGAAGTGTCTCTGTACAGTCTGAGGGATCGGGGGCAGCGCACCATACAGGTTTCTGTAATTCTCACAAAATAGGATATTTGTTCCATCTGGTTCATGTACTATGCCTCCCTCTTCTCTCGTTATTCGCTTGATTGGGGACCCCGGGATTCCGGCCTTATCTACTAGTCTGCCTGGCCTCCCCTCTTCCTCTAGCACTCTCATGTGGTATTCGTGCCCCTCACGTTTCCCAGCCAGTGCAGTCTGTCCTCTGGCGTCCGTAGTTCTTCATGTATTTCCCTTTGCGCCCCTATCTACTGACCCATGCAGTGTCCTCTCACTACAGTTTTGAATGTGTCCCATTCGACCAGCCTAGTGGAAGCTGACCGCGTATTATCTGCAAATTAATTGGCAATGGCCGTGTGAAGTGTTTCCCTGTAACATACATCCTCTAAAGCCTTTGGGTAGAGTGCCATTGGGAGACTGGAGGGCGGGTTCCCAGTGGTCTAAACTCCAATAACAAGGGGCAATGGTCTGATATTGTGCGCCCGAGGTATTCAGCATGGGAGACCACACCGCACAAAGCATGGGAACACAGAAATGCGTCTAGTTGTGTGTGTACTTAGTACAGGGGTGAGTAAAAGGAGTAGTCTCTCATTTATTTTTTAAACAATTTTTATTAGCATTTGCATATTACTTTGCATACATGTAGACGTATAAGCATAACACTTGATATAGGTAATACTGTTATACATTGTATTAGGCTAGACTTTACAAGGGCGCAGGAGTGTATACTAAGAAAGCAGGCGTAGTTCGCGAGCCCCCTGTAACGGTCGTGCATAGTCTTAGTAAGCCTTAATGTTTGCCCAGTGATAAGCTATTCCATTGAGGAAACTTCCGGTCTCTTAACCTGCCAGCGTGTGTGACTAACTGGGGGTTAAAGAACTTGGGGCAAAAAGGTTCGGGCGGGCTAAATTGTCGCTATGGGCACCGAAACTTGAGGAATGCTCATGTCATCGCAGGTCCTTGTGAGGGTGTGTGGGAGGGAGCCGGGAGGTCAGGGCCTATCCATAAGCATGGTGCACTGGAGTGTGTGCGTATAGTTCTACTCCTGTGAGGATTCTGCAGGTTCATGTTTCATGGCTAGGTCTGGAAAAGCCTGCGTCCGTGAGAGTATGCGGCTGGGACGTAGGCTGCGTGCTGTGACTCGGGCCATCCAGAGTATTTGGAGACTGCGCAGGCTGCGGGGCGCCGCTTATGTGGTGGCGAAGTTGATGCAGAAGCGTTGCCCATTCCATAGAAATGGGTCTCTTACGCACTCCCTGCGCCTCTTCTCGCCTGATTGCGTCTTCTTCCGCCGAGCCCCATTTCCTAACTGCTCCCACCCAGGCTGCCAATGGGGGTCCCTCTGGGGTTCTCCAATTCATTGTAATCCCCCTCTTCGCTAATAGGAGGGCTAGGGAGACGAAACACGTCTGCACTTTAAGGTTTTTGCGCATGCGGAAGATCCCCAACCCGCTGGCTTCCCAGGTGTTGATGTCTGCGAGCCCTGTTAAGTCCTGAAGCATCCCGTGTATTGTGTGCCAGTAGGGTTGTATCATAGGGCATGGCCAGAACATGTGTTTGAATGTTGAATCTGGGGATCGGCATCTCGGGCATACAAAGTGTGTATCTGGGTAAAAGCGCTGAAGCCGCACTGGGGTGAGATAGGCTCAGTATAGTATGAAGAACTGTATGTTTTTGAAGCGGGCGTTTCGAGACACCTTCTTTAGATATTCCAGGGTGCGTTCCCATTCCTTATCATGTAGTGGGCGCCCTATCTCCTCCTCCCATTTTTGTCGTAACGGGGTGAGTGTGGTGGCGGTAAGATCTTGGATCGCTTTGTACAGCCACGTGATTAAGTGCAAAAGTGTGTGAAGTACTGGATGTGTCTCTGGATCCCCCTCGGACAAATCTCAAATCCGGTGGCTACTGAGGACTATTTGTCTATGTAATAAGAACTGCCCTGGCGGGAGGCCTGTCTCGTCCGAAAGCCGATCAAACGGTAACAATTGGCCTTCCTCGAACAGGGATCCCACCTCAAGGACTGCGTGTTCCGTCCAAATTTGCATTGCTCGAGCGGAATAGAATCCGTTGCTTCTGGGCAGACCAACTAGCGGGAACAGGGGGCTATATAGGGGGGCGTCGCCGGAAATGTGGTGTATTCGTAACATACATGTTCCTGCCACTTTTACTTGTATTGAGTGTGTCGATTTAAGGTGAGTGCCTGGGTGTAGTAGGCGGCATAGGGCTTGCACTGATATGGGTCCGTCATCCGAAGCAGTTTCCTCTAAATGACGGCCCGCCGTCCAATGAGACAACCACTGGGTTTGTGCCGTGAGAAAATAAGCCTCAAAGGACGGCACTCCTAGTCCCCCCTGATCAATCGGAAGCTGCAGTTTTGGGAGGGCAACTCTTCGGCGGCCCCGCCCCATATTAGAGAGCCTAATAGGGCATCTAGTTCTCGAAAAAAGGAGCGTGGGGGAACAACCAGGGTATTGGCAAAATAGTAAAGAAATTGTGGCACTAGAATCATTTTGGACAATGCTATTCTGCCTATGGGAGCTAAGGGTAGGGTCTTCCAAATGTTTACTCGCGTTTTGGCTCCCGCCAGAGCCCGACGGTGGTTGCCCTCAAACAGATCATTGGGGAGTGATAAAGGCGAACCCCAAGGTATCGCAGGGCGTTGTTGCTCCAGCTCAGGCATGAGCTCCCAATTTGTATCTCTCGCGGAGGGAGGTGAGGGCTGAGGGGATATATGGTGGACTTTGACCAATTGACTTTGAGACCTGTCGCAGTCGCAAATTCCGAGAGTATGTTCCCTATAGGACTGAGATCAGCCGATATATCCCTCACATATAGCATCAAATCATCTGCATACAGGGACACTATGTGTGTGGTTCCCGCTAGTGGGATACCCCAGGCCTCCCCCTTCCGACGCAATTGGATTGCGAGGGGCTCCATGGCCATGGCGAATAAAAGGGGGGAAAACGGGCATCCTTGCCGGGTGCCTCTCTCGATCCGGAAGGCCGGGGAGATATACTTGCCCAGCCTCACTCTGGAAGTGAGCTTCATATATAATAGCTTTGCGTGCGCTCTAAAGATCGGTCCCGTCCCTATTCGTCTCAACTTTTCAAAGAGGTATGGCCATGTCAGGGTGTCAAATGCTTTTCCAGGTCCAGGATCAGGGAAGTTGCCCTGGGGTAGCGCTCTCGGGTCTGATCCTGAATCTGAAACAGCCTGCGGATGTTTTGGGACGTATTCCTGCCCGGCACGAAGCCATTCTGGTCCTGGTGTGTGAGCGGCGGGAGCAGTGGGCTCAACCGGTCCGCCAATATCTTGCCCAGGATCTCGCAGTCGGCAGAGAGCACCGTGATTGGCCTATATGAGGCCAGCCTCGTTGGGTCTCAGTCCAGTTTCGGGATCGAGACTATCAGGGATTCCCATAGCGAGCCGGGTAGTTACCTCTTTTCCAAGGCCGCCGCATACATGGAGGCCAGCTGCGGTGCCAACAGCGTGGCAAAGGTGCTATAGTATTCTAGGGGCAAGCCATCCATCCCTGGAGCTTTGTTTCAGGCCAAGGCCTGGATTGCTTGTTGCACCTCTGATGATGTGATCTCATCCTCCAGGAGGTCCCCATCTTCACTCAGGATCTGGGGTATAGCGAGGGAGTTCAGGAACTGATCGAGTGGCCCCTGACCACCCTGGACTGGGCACCGGTATACCTGTGCATAGTGGTCGTGGAAGAGCCGCAAGATATCCGATTGGGAGGTCACAGCTTCACCAGATGGATCATTAATTTCTGTGATTGGCCATGCGTCCTGATTCTGGCGGGCCAGCCAGGCTAGAAGCGTTCCCGACCTGTCCCTCTCCCTGTGCCTTTTGGTTGCATATAGTTTAAAATGATATCGCATCAGGTCCGCTAAGCCCTCCTCGTACGCCAACTTGGCTTCTGCGACCTGTGCGGGAGTCACCGAGTTCGAGTCCTCCGCTTTAGTCACTGCTGCTAGTTTAAGTTCTGCTTTTTTAAGGCTTTGGTCAAGAGTCTTGCGGACTCCCGCTATTTGCCTAATGCAGGCCCCTCGGATGACCACTTTAAAAGCGTCCCATTCCAACGTCCTGCTAGACGCCATGTTGGTGTTGTTGCGGAAGTATTCTGCAATACAGTCCTCCTGACCCTGGCGAAATACTGGATCCTCCAGACATTCTCGCTGCAGTTTTCAGGTGGGGACTGGCGGATGGGGTGGTCGCCACCGAAGGGTCAGCAAGTGTGCATCGTGGTCAGAGACCACTCTCCCCAAGTAATCTGCCTGTTGGTTCATTGGCATTATCTCTGGCGAACAGAGACACCGGTCGAGACGTAAACACAGGTCGTGGAGTATTGAATGGAACGAATATAGCCTAGTGGTTGGGTTTTGGTGACGCCAGGCATCCGTTAGAGCCCAGTGTTGCGTCCATGATCGAAACCGCTCCGTGTGTGTCTGGGCAGGGGAGCCGGCACCAGGGGGGTGTGATCGGTTGAGGGACAAGTCCAACACACAGTTATAGTCGCCCCCTAGTATCCAGGGCGACATTTTGAATTGCGGCAGGATTGCCGATAGTGAATCCCAGAATTGCCCTAGGTCGACGTTTGGGGCATAGATGCTGCCCAATAGGACAGGCTGCCCATCTAGCAGTCCTTCCAGAAATGCGTAACGCCCCTCCCTGTCCGTCACCCTGTGAGTTTCCTTGAATGGGACCCCTGGTCTGATTCAAATCAACGCCCCTCGAGCAAACGCGGAGTATGTGGTAGCGCAAAAGATGCTGCGCCAACCCCTCTATCCGGTCTAATTCAGTCTTTGTAAGGTGTGTTTCCTGTAGCAGGATTAACTGCGCTCCCTGGCGCTTAGCATAGGAGTAAACCGCATATCGTTTCCGTGCAGTGTGCATCCCCCTGACATTCAAAGTCAAGAGATTAATGTCTGGTATTGCCTGCATGAGGTCGTGTGCACTTGGGGATGGGGGGGAGAGGTGTGGGGGGTATTGCGTTCAGACCATGCTCCTAGCCCCTCTGCATGTTTCTGCTGGTAAGGGCGCCCGCCTGGGGTGGGACTGTGATCATGAGGATCAGGGGAGAACTGGGAAGTGGGTCAACTGGTTCTAAAAAACCGGGGCTCAACATGACGGACCTATCACAACTGGTGATACGTCCAAACTACTCGTGTATCTAGCGTTCTAATGTATTGTGGGGGGTGTGTGCAGTTAGGGTGCTGTGTCTGTCGCCCATTGTGGCCTGTGTTTTCGAATGTGTCGGTCGCAGGGTGTAGTATGTCTGTAAAGAAGTGTGCCTGACAGTGCGCGACCGCCCGGCTTCGGTGTGCCCAGCTGGGTGCAGACCAAGTGTGGGTTGTATAGGGAGGGAACTGCAGTTCCAAGCGCCAGTTCTTTTTAGATCATTGTGTCTGCCGTTTGGGGGGTCACTAGGGGTGGAGTCATCGAGTCCGCTCGGGATATGCTTGTGTCTCTTGAGTTCTCCTTGGACAAGAAGATGTGTGGAGCATCCTCTCTGTCCGATGTCACCGTGGTCATATCTAGGCTTGCTGCCACCTGGAGAGCTCTTCTCCGTTCCGCTATCTTTTCCTCAAGATTGGGGGGGCCTGTGACTGGACTCTGTCCTCTCAGTCCCTGTCTCTTAGGGACTCTTTACCCCCGAGCTCCCCGGCCTCGTGATCTCTTCGGGCTGCGGACTGTCTCCCATTGCGGGCCCTCTCGAGTGTTAGTTTCCGCCCAGTCAAACTCTGCCTTCGGATCTGTGAAGAACCTTGTTTCTCCGTCGTGTATGGCCCTGAGGCGGGCCGGGAAGAGCAGCGAGTATTAGATTTCTTTTTGGCGGAGCATTCTCTTTGCCTCCAGAAAAGTGGTCCTTCGTTGCTGCACCACTCTGGAGTAGTCCGGGAAAAGCATCACCCGCTTATCTTTCACTTGAAGCGGACCGTGTTGTCTGGCTGCCCTCAGCACCGCATCTCGATAACGGAAGTGAAGCAGCTTCAGAAGTAGCGGCCGTGGAGGTGTCCCCGGGGGAGGTCGTCGGGCGGGGACTCTATGAGCCCACTCTACTGAGAAGTAGGGTGTAAGCTCAGTGTCTGGGGTGAAGGATTTGAACCAAGATTCAATATATACTTCTCAGGGCTGGGCCCTTCAACGCCCTCTGGTAAGTTGATCACGTGGATATTGCTGCGGCGGGATCGCCCTTCTAGGTCATCTGCTCTCTCTTCCAGTTTGGCTATTCGGGTTTGGAGATGCCACATATTGTCCTGCTGCGATTTAGCCAGTGGTTGGAAGGTGGCCAAGGCTTTTCCCCCCTCTGCCACTCTGTCGGACAGTTTCCGATGGTCGTCACGTAGCAGGCCAAGATCCGAGGACAGGGTCCCGAACCTGTCTTCCATCGTAATTCGAGAGTGTTCGATTGCAGCCAGCACTTTGTCTAATTTGTCAGACAGTCTGTGTGGTGGCGTTGTCTGCCATCTGTGAATGATCAAGGTCCAGCGGGAGCTGTTGGCGTTCCGGGGCCGTGTTTTGCGATCCTGTGACCTGGCGCTGGCATCCCATGATCTCGTCCATCCACGCGGCTTGAGTGTCCTCTTGTGCCTGTCTCGGGGCAACCCTGTGTTTGTGGTCTTTGTAGGGTTATGGATGTGCTGCTTCTCCCAGTTCGTGGTGAACCGACCAGGTTTGCGTGCCCCTTAGTGTGGCCGGCCCGGTTGCGGTCGGTTAACGGGGATTGTAGCACTGCAGAAGAGGTTCTCACTTGCTTCGCAAAGGCGTCCCCAGCATCCCTGAACTGTGTGCAGCTCCTATTATCATTGAGTCCGTACTCGTGGGCTGGGGGTTCCCTCTGGTCTCTTCTTCCCTCGTGGTGGTGCAGGCCGCCCTCCCCGCTCTCACGCCTCCAGATGCCCAGTGGCTGGCGCCACCTCCCGGGTAACTGTGCGTCTGCCTGCTGGGGCCGTTCCGTGTGCTCCCTCTAGGAGGTGGTCCTCCGATGAGTGTGCGGCAAGGGCTTCGGTCGGGTTGTCACTCCCACCTCAGGAGGATCGATCCTCGGTTCAAGCGGCGGGATGTCTAGGGGGCGGTTTGTGCCTTCAGGGCCCTCATCGATATCCCCTGCTCTCCCGCTTTCCGTTCGTGCTCAGGGCCGTCCACTGGATGCCAGGCGATGCCTGGGAGCCTTCTGGGCCTTTTCTACTCACCTGTCGCTTGCGAGTATCTCACTAGAGGCTGCGTCTTGTCTTCACGAGTCCCAATGCTAGGCCCCAAGCCATCACAATGCCTCCGGGCGATTCCCAGGGGTGTTGGGGGAGTGTCTTTCCAAGGCTCCCCTCCCTCCTTCCTCCCGCATGGGGACACGATGTTGCTGGTAATGGGAGAGCCCTCCCCGGGCAGTCTCCGGTCGTCATACTCAGCTGCTCCCCCCGGGCGGGTCCCGCGGGGACTCTCTCACTGGTCGAGAGGCCGCTCATCCACTTTGCTGGGTGCGGTCGGTGCTGGGCCCTGGGTTCTGGACTGCAGTAGGGTTTCCGATCGGCTCCGGGGGGGTTACCTGAGAGTACGGCGTCCCTGCTGCTCAGGGCACTTGTCTGTCTCCCTGTTGTGAATGGCAGGAGAGCCCTCTTCAGGAGGCCTCCGGCCGTCAGGCACAGCCGCTTCTTTCGTCCTGCCGCAGGGCCGGGTGGGCCCAACCGCGAGTGCCGTCGGCTGTCAGCGCTGCGGGGCGCGCCTCTGGTGCGCTCCTCACCTGGGCGTTGTTGTCTGCACTTCTCGAGCCCGGCGCAGGGCGGGCCCCTGTCTCCTGCTGAGCCGGTGCTTCACCCCTATTTGTGGTATGCGGGTGGCGCATAGCTCAGCTTGCTGGTCTGTCTGGCTGCCCGCCTCTCGCCTAGGGGGCCACCATTTTGGGGGAAGCGTCAGCGTCCGTTTCCAGATGCCGCATCCGCCTCCTCTCGGTGCTGCTCCGCTCTTTGGGACACCTCCGCGGCACGAGGCTGGGGTCGGCAGCGCGTGGCTACCTCTTGGGCGTGTCGCTGGGCCCCGCTGACCAGGATGATTTGCGATTATGAAGGCCGACGTCCGGAGCTCTACTCGAGCACGTCCGCCATCTTGGCTGGCTTAGCCACGCCCCCCAGGAGTAGTCTCTCATAGAGGGATGTTGTGTCCTCCACGTGTCCTCTAGTCCCCGGTGTGTCATCCAGTCTCTTGGCCCACTAGCATTACGTTGGGTTTGGGTTCCTGGTAGAGGAGGGGTCGGACGGTCCAACAGTACTTCTGATATACAATTAAAATCTCCTCCAAGGAGAAGGCCAGGCGACGCTAAGTCCACCAAGGGAGCCGACAGTTTGTGCAGGAAGGGGATCTGGTCTTGATTAGAGGCATATATACTGCCAAGTGTTAACTCTCGTCCACATAGCCGCCCCGTTACCAGAACATAGCAGCCCTCTTTGTCAATGAGTGTACGTTGGGGTTCAAATGGATTTCCCGCCCTCACCCATATCAGTGCCCCCCCTAGCAAATGCCGAAAAGGAGGTGGCGAATGCCTGCCCTCTCTATCGCCAGCTCAATGCCTCTATTTCGCTGTGTATGAGATGTGTTTCTTGCAGCATGGCTATCTGCACTCCGCGCCTGTGTAGGTATCTATGGACATTGTGTTGTTTGTTCGCCGATCCCAGCCCGCGGATGTTCCATGTCATGAACCTTAAAGTAGTATGCAGTTCTGTCATTTCCAATCGGGTATTATGAGTCACCTCCCCCCATCCCTCCCCGCCCCACCCACACCCCCCGAAAACAGGCACTCATGCATGTAAAACAAGTAATTGGAACATAAAACTAATAACTACCCCCAAATGTAACTCCCAGTCCCAAGAGCAGTTTGGCAACTGTCAACCGCCCAAACTGCAAATTAACCATCTCAACGAATTGGAAGTCTAGACGGGTCTTGAGGCAGTCCTCCAATAGGGGGGGCGTGTTCGGTCCTGAAGTAGACTTACTCTTCAGAAACGGTCTGGCCAAGCCCATTTCTATCTACAGGCTCCTATGCTTTGGATGCCACCAGGATATCTTACCGGGCAAGCAGGCGTCACCACTCTGAATTATCGGTACCTTAAATGATATCATCTTCTGTCCCAGGAGTAACGTGCGGCATTTGGATACTATCTGCTTGAGAGGACTCCGATCCGGATATTTCAGTTCCTCTTTCTGAAGGGGAGCCAGACTCTGTGATATGCTCAGAGCCTTCATAATTGTTGCCACTGCTCGGTTTGTGAGGGGCTGTTTTTTTTTGCAGGGCTTCTCCTGGCTCGTTTCCAGGGTTTTCTCCTCTTCTCTCCCCCTTTCTTGGACCCTGTTGTGTCCCCTGATTGATGAACCCCTGCCTTATAGGCTTCGATCCAGTCCCAAGCTGCGGCCGTGCCTATGCAAAAATGAGTACTGCCATCTAGCATAATCCGCAGCCTAGCAGGGAACATCAGGGAGTATTGCAGACCTTCTTCTCAGCGCTCTCTTGATTTCAAGGAAGGAAGATCTCTTTTTCTGTACCTTCACTGTGTAGTCTGGGAATACGGAGACCCTGCTGTTATTGACTGTGAAGGGGCCCATTGTTCTGGATTTGTGGAGTAAAATGTCCCTGTCTTTGTAATGTAGGAGCCTTGCCACCACCGGGCGTGGAGGGCGCCCGGGAGCCGGCGGTCTGGCCGGTGCGCTGTGTGCCCGTTCAAGCGTGTAGAAGGGAGTGAGACCTTCTGGTGCAACAGCAGTCTTGAGCCAGTTTTCCAGATATGCTACCATGTCTGTGGTTTCCACTCTCTCCGGCAGCTGAACCACATGAATGTTATTGTGCCCGTTTCTCCCTTTGGCATCCTCCACTCTACGCTCCAGCGCACACACCCTGTCTGTAAGTTCAGCCACATGGCAACAGGTCGTTGCTTGTACAGGGCTAAGGTCCGCAAGAGTCGCCTCTGCAACCCGGACCTTCTCTGCTAATTTATGGTGCTCCGCTCTGAGTAGCCCAAGCCCCACAGACATTGTGCTGATGTCTTGGTGTAGTGTGGCTTTCGTGTCTTCAATGGCTTCTAGTATTTTAGTTAATTGCTGTTGCACTGGGTCTCTGGAGTTTCCGACCCATGCCGGTGCATTGCCGGGGTCTCTCCTGTATCTACCAGGTTCTCTGTGGGCCTGGCTCTAGTTTTGCCCATTCTCACTGTGTGTACTGTTCGACTGAGTCATGGGGTGTCTTTTGCCTCAAACCCTTATGTGGGCAGTGAGGGTATATAATGGGGTCAATCAGTGAGTTCCCAGGGGGAGGCTTGGATATTCGACTGGCAGGTTAATGAGTTCCTCACCCAAACCCCACTAGGTCGCAAAGGCCCTCTCAGGGCGGCTGTGATGTTCGTTCTAATGGTTTTGCTGTGACCGCCCACTGTTCGTGTCGCCCTCCAGGGAAGGTGTCTCTCAATGATATGCGTGCACCACTGATGAGTCACTCCCCTGTATGTGGGGTGTGGCTGTAACGTACCCCTTCGTAGTCGCACTTCTTTTACTTAATATAGCTCCGGATGTAGTTGTTATCCCCCAGTGCAGTCTCTCATTCCCAGTCTCCAGTGTTCAGGGGATTGCCAGGGCTGAGCCGGGTCCTAGCTCCTGTTGCTGAAAATATGTTTTAGAGGTGCTGCTCACACCCCTCCCCTGTGGTTGCACTTCACAGCTGGAGCCCTAGGCTTTGCCAGCATCTTGAGTCCCATTCATCTCCCTCTGCTACTGCCTTGTGATCCCGCGGGGTACTTCACTTACTCCGGCTGGGGAAAGTCAATAATCTCCCTGGCTCTTGGACATGGGAGCCTTCCCTGGGACTTATCAGTCGGACTGCTGCCGCTGCCCTACGACCCCACTCCTGATTGTAACCCGCCGGGCCTCACCTCCGTCTTGCGCTGGAGTCCACCTCAGCTCCGTTTCGAGCTTTCTCCTTGCCTGGGCTCCGCTTCGGCACTCTCTGCTCTATCCGTGTCTCACGTCTCAGGTTGCTGCTGGAGTATACCCAGCTTTTCTTTCTCTCGGGGTGGACGTATGTTGGTACGGCTCCCTGCTCTTCCGACACGTCCCGTTCTCAGCGTCCGAGCAGGGTCCGTCGGCTCCCTCACCTTCGTAGCTTGCGGGGTGTGCGTCCGCTGTGCAATCCACTCTGTGCTGCCTTCCGCTCAGGGAGGTTACAGGCTTACAAGTTTACTGTGCCATCATGGCCGACGCCGGGCTCCTTTCAGCTGCACTCCCCACTCTGGTATGACCGGAGTCTCAACGTCCGTTTATCTGTGCCGTGGCACCCGCTGCTTCATGCAAGTCATCTCGGGACAGCAATAACCAAGGCACAGGCTGGATTACGCAGGATTAGTGTAGGGCTGGCGCGGTGCTGCAGGCTCACACATCTGCCATCTTCAGCTGTTAACCTGCCTCCACTCACTCCTGATGACATTACACAGATGACACTCTCAGTGGCAGCTGGCATCTACAGGGAGCGGGGGTGGGAGCACGCGCTCAATTGTTAATATTTAAAAAACGTACCTGAACTGACGTCCTCCGCTCCAAACTCTTCTCAGGAACTGGATGCAGTGCTGCCACCAATCCTAGCGCTGCTCTCATGCTGTGAGACTAGTGCCCTGATTGGAGGGAGTGGCCTTACTCTCCACTCCTGAGGTCTTATGACAGCTGGGTTAGAGGTTTCAAAGCGCACATGTGTGGCTGGCCGTCGCAAAACAGGTGGCCAAATGGACATGCGCATTTTGAAAAGTGCACAATCAGCCTACCCTCCTTCCTGCTGCTGTCATTCAGCAGTGGCCCCGCCCCCGCCCTGATACTCCGTTTGGGACGGGAGGATGAAAAAAAAATGGTAATGAATTACCTTATTTTCATCTTTGGGGGTAATTTAAGTGGGGCGACGCTCCTCCGCTCCAATGGAGGAGCCGCCCCTGGACACTCTTCCGCCACTCTTAGCATCCCAATAGTCTCCTATCCGGTGATGAGTAACTATGGAAAGGGCAAGGATTGGAAACTTTAATAAATGCCTTAATGCTATCTTCATGGCCCCACAGGCCAGTGGTACCAGAAGGCAAACAAGGTGTAACTTGCTACCCCTGGCTCATCTAGTTCACACCAATGGTGCTTTTTAGTGGCGGTTCACAGCTCCTTCGACACAGTTGACAACAAGCGTAGATGATTTAAACAGAAAAGTACCTTCAACGTGACTGATATCCATAATGCTTGACTTTCTCTGATAAAAGCTAGTTTGTTGGACTCTTCCCTGCTTATGGGAGTAGAAACTGCTTCTTAAAACTATTAAAACTAAAGCTGTAGACAGCGCCATTCCATGCGCGACTGCTGAACGAGCAATGTACAAGCACGGTAGGCACCTCTGTCTCACATGCACATCTGCACAGCCACATCAGTTGCGTGTTTCAAAAGCCAGTTGGTAGGAGGGATACTTGTGTGTGTTTTGAGAAGGGTTGAGGGTCGTTATTTGTAGTAAGAGGGAGACAGTATCTATGAGCTCCATAGTCACCATAAAGGTAATTCATGTCGCAGCATCCTACAACTCTCAGCCTATTAAATGCTGGCTAAAGGTCTCAGTAATTTAAATTCTCAAATTTTTGTTGCTGGTAACCACAAAAACTGAAGCCTCAGAAGATTCTAACCCAGCAATGTGCAGTGATATCTAGGTGTACTAAAAGCCAAGGTGAATATACTACAATATTGTGGCACCAGGACATTGTCAGAATATTGTATGACCTAAATAGTGTCTGCAAAAGTATCGCCTCTTTGGAGTTAATAATAGAAAATCTACACTCAATGAGTCTACACTCTATGAGACAATATGTCTGTAAATGATATTTAGGGCACAATATGTAAGTCAGATGAAATTTCTGTATACAGTATTTTGACATACAACCACAGCAGCTCAGCTAAAGATTTATCATGCAAAGACATTACCTAGTGCTTTTTACGGGACAGATCTTTGTCATCATTCACACACAAAAATATTTACATATTTACATGGTTGTAATTAATTATTCATAATCTCTTCTCTTTCATCCTGCTTCAACCACAATGCAGGGTCACAGGAGAGAGCTAATTGTGGCATCAAAAACTGATCAGGAAGTCCCTGGTCTTATTAATATTTAGGCTCACCAATTGCTGAATCAAAATGCATCAACTTTCAGAAGAGTCTACCCAAACTCATTTGGATGCAACATATTCAAACTACTTTAAAATCCAGACACCTATTTCATTTATAGGAAAAACACTTGGCAATAATAAAATCTCTCACTCCCTTGCCGAAAATGTTTTTCAGGGCTTGACAGAGCGAGTTACAAACCACTGATAATAGATTACCTTGGTTATAAGCTACTCCTTGGTTGGGAGGTGTACATAGATACAATATTCCCACCTATTTTCTGAACACTAGATAAAGCTTAGGTTGCTGATTTTGCAGCTGGGTATAAATACTTTTTCAAATGGATTATTTCTCTTTAAACTTTTGAATGCCGCGCCCCCAGTGGGGAAAATAAAATCATCGCCCCCTCCTCAGAATTTTTCACAATTGTTCTATTAAACTGCCTATCTTTAAATATGTCTAGACTTATTTGAATGTTGCAGTTAAGTTCTGTTACCATTTTAAAAATGCAATCAAATACATGATTGCCAAACATACTATTCTGATCAGGAATGCCTTACTAATGAGTAAAAGTATCCTCAGTGTGATTATTAGAAATGGGGGTGGGGATTCTGAAGTATATTTGGAGCCCCTTCACTTTTGACACATTCTCCCAGCTAGGATATAAATGGCAAAAGATGTTAGTGATGGCCCATTACAGAGCAGCTCACTGCCGCCTGCTCATTTTCTTCTGCTTAAAACAAAGCATTGTTATCAGCATAATGCTTCTTTTGGCCGAAGTCTGGCGCCCCCCTCCCCGAGATCACTTGAGGCCCCCTAGGGGGGCCCGACCCCCAGTTTGAAGATCTCTGCTCTAAAGAAAGAATACATGATTAAACAAGCAGCATGTATGGCGATCACATAAAAATTGAAAAATTCACTATAAAGTTTCTGTACATATCAATGATGCATGGAAATGAGACAACTGCTGTAGTTTTCAGTCATTAAAAATATTACATTGCATTATTTTTTGCATGTAAGCTAGCATGATGGTTAATATATACGCGATAATATACCTTAAGCTATACACTCTAAAGTAGAAAACTCTATAAGTCTACTGAAAGTCACCGAAGAAATCCAGGACGAAATAGAGGCAAGAGTCTGAAAATTGGGTACTTTTAGAAGGTCATACAACTCCAATGTGACTTGCAATATCTATTTTAATTTTACATATTTTTTATTTTTAGTAAACATGTTTGGGCCCCAAATATCCAAGAAGCGATTTAGATCAACCACTCTTATGTACTACTGACACACATGGATAGATTCTGATTTTCATTCCCATTCATCATCAGATACTAGGTGTGTCCACTATATGTCAGGGATGTCCACCACATTTATGCCAGAGATACCCAGAAGTATCCAAGAAAGGCCACAACATGTCAAGGATCTGCTACTATGTCAAAGGTAACAGAAACGTCAACAATACCCACAGTATGCCAAGAACGGATCATTGTTATGCCAGGGATAGCAGGTTGCTGACAAGAATACCCACAATATACAACAAGCATTTGCAATGCAATAGGTCTCGCATTTACGCGAGTTTAAGCCATTGGCATTATAAATGACAATGCCTTTTCTTTGTTTTAGAAACGAAAACAAAAATAAAAGGCATAGTTATTTGCAATGTCAATAGCTCAAACTCGCGTAAATGCGAGACCTATTGCATTGCAAATGCTTGTTGTATTTCTTGTGGGCTTGAAAATGGACTAATGTCTGCTAACAAATAGGCGCTGCAGCTTTACCAGCTAATTGCTACATACAGGGCCGGCTTTAGGGTGGTGCGACTGGCCAAGCCGCACTGGGAGCTGACTTGGACTTGTGTAATGCATGCTGTAAAGAACAGATCTGTATTTTATGTGGGTAGCTGAGTGGATTAGTAAAGCCAGTCTTTACCAGCATTTTAAAACAAATTAAATGTATCTGAGAGAGGGGCTATGGAGAGATGGGCACTTTTGCTGGGTAGTAGTGAGGGAATCCGAGGAGGTCGGGGCCCGCCAAAAGCGATTGTCACACCAGGCGCCACCAGCACTAAAGCAGGCCTTGGCTGCATATGTGTTGCTATAAAGACTGAACTCTGCCACCTTCTTGCACCCTGCAGATTCCGTGCTTTCATATCACTACCGGGGATCAAAGCTCCTGATTATGGCTGCATACATAACAAAGCAGATTCCTTATGTTCCATCAAAGGCCAGGGAAGGGTGGTGGGCCGCTGAGTTCATATATTTTTTCATCAGTGCCGGATTAAACCCTGTGGAGGCCCCTAGGCAGTCGAAATTTGAGAGGGGCCTCTGAAATTATTTCCTAATACCCAATGCACCGGATTTTTTTTTAAACTGACAGCTGCCAGAAGATGAGCTTTTAAGAGACAAACTGTTATATGAATCTGATGTCTCTGGTTTATGTACTTTAAATTGTATTTTGATCCATTGTCGAGGGCCCCTAAAAGGAGTAGGGCCCCTAGGCCGGTGCCTATTTTGTAATCCGGTACTGTTTTTCATATTGAGGATGAGAGCAAAAATGGGGAGCCCCATACGGACACGTCTCAGCATCTGGTTTTAAGAACTGCCGGTTCTGAGCACCTACAGAACCCGGCCAACTGAAAGCCCTACTGTCTGTTCAAGTAATTTACATTAAATTCTTATCCTAATGATAGGAATTAAAACACAAGAGTTACACTTTCCCATTCAGAAAAGCTTGTCAATATTAAGCTGGGAGACAGCACTTACTGAAAGAGGCTCATGGGAGAGGAATTTAGAGCTGCAATTTCTCAACCACGGCCTCGGAACCACCCCAGAAAATCCGGTCGGGTTACTCCAGACAGGAGGGACCTTGGCCAGACAAAGGGTGTGGGGAGTAAAGTGTGGTAGTTCACGGGATTTTGGAGTGCAGGCAGGACACGCCTTCGTGAGAGACAACGAGACATTGTGGAAAAGCACACGGGAACAGCCATCGCATGGGTGGTGGGGGGGGGTTAAAGAGTGGATTCTCAGGAGAGTGAGGAGTGCTGAGATTCTCTCGTTTCGATTGTGGGTTTAAAGGACATGGTCTGTCAAAAGCACGAGGAGTGCTAGAGTCGGCAAATTGTCACGATAATAATGAGTTGTGGAAGTATTGGAACGAGGGCACCTTATTAGTTGAACCCAGTGCTTGAAATGGAAAAAATACAGGTACCCTGGCCTTGAATACCTCATTGCTTCTGAAAAGTGGCGGCACTCTCCAATTAAAAGTATCGCACCTTTCGAAAAGTGCTGGTACTCTGGTTCTGAAAATAAAGAAGTGCAGGTTCTCAGTACCCGACAGTACTTTCACATTTAAATCCCTGGATGAACACAATTACGCTGGCAACGTGCTTTTAAGAATAGAAAAGGGTATGCAAAGTATTAAGCAAGTGAAGAAAAGAAAATATGATTAAAAAAAAAAACTCTGGGGGAACAGATAAGTATAGAATAGAATGAAAAATGCACAGGAGGCAAGCTCGATGAAGTGAATTTAAGAGTAAGAATAGCTTTAAAGAACGACAAAAGATGAAGGAAATCGCAACATGCAATGTTATAGGCCATTACCTAGTGCGTTGACAATGGCATGGGGGCGGGAGGGGGTGCACTAAAGTAAACAACGCCGGACTTGCAGAAAAAGCAGCATATTGAAAAAGGCATAATAGAAGGGAAGAGGAATAAAAGGAGAACAAATTAAGAATTGGTAGCGAAGTAAATTTATAAAAACAAACAACGACTGAAAGGCGAAAAATCACACGGAAAACGATCACCATAGAGAGAAATGTTACTGAGTACTCAATACTACACTATATGTTCGGAAACCACATTTTACGTGTCACGACCATATTTTCACATATTGTTTCCACCCACAAATATCAACAACCATACTGGAATGTAAACAAGGTTCCCGAATTACAAACTTACCTATGCCCTCGGCTGCTGATCTTAAATCTTCTGTTTTGCTTACGAGTCTTAATATAGCGTAGTCATGCCCGGGGCCATCAGAGCGCTTTACAACAAGCATGAGCGGGGCGGGGGGGGGGGGCGACGCGAGCGGTGGGGGGCGACGCGAGTGGTGTGCGCGCGCGCGCCTCGCGCTGAAAGTTCAAAAAACAAGCACGGAATCGAAACGGAGGAGCGGGGGCGAGCGAGCGCGGCAGCCTGCTCAGCTGACCAGACGCTCGTGCGTCATGGCCTTTTCCCGCACGGCCGGCATATGTTTCCAATTATCGTGCACGCGTCTGGGCACGATAATGGGAAACAGATGTTGGCCTCTTGCGCGTAACCGCCCGAAAAAGGCCACGACGCACGAGCGTGTGGTCAGCTTCTGAAACCCCTTACTTAAAGTCTTCGCCTAGCAGCGCTTGCACGCTACTCGAGGCTCGACCTAAAAAGGACCACTGGTATGCCATTGATAGCAATAATGCTGCCAAAAATGCCCAAAGCATTTTAAAGATGGGCCACTCTAATGGAAAGGGAGAGCCAAAATGTTGTCTAATTTGCCCACAGAATGTTATGGATTTTACACTTGTATAGAATGATTATAACAGTAATCAAAAATGCCCACAGTATGTTTTGGATGCCAACTATTATGCCAAAGATGACCAGAATGTTGAAAGGACTGCCCACAATATATATTATCATTTGTATTTAAGGTTATTTTTTTATTGCAGCTTGCACCTTGCAAGGATCTCTTGGCACCACAGGGATGCATACTTGTTGCAGAAAAATAGTAAAAATGTGACAGTATCTCAAAGGAAAAGAAGATGCACCAATACATTATGAAAGGACAACTATTACGCCAGACATAGCCAAAATGTTGGTTCATACCGTGCACGGTTCATGGCCTTGTTGGTCCTGCCTCTGCCACTGTGTCGCTGCCCTTGCACAAGCAGGTCTGAAGTTTTTGGGGGGCCAGGTCGACAAACCTGCGGGCCCACCCATAGGACGAAGACCTGTTTCAAAGCTTTTAAAAATGTCCTTGAGGAAATAGAACACACGGCACATCTAGCACCTGGATCCCTCTGGAGGTATTTGCTGCATTAGCTGCCTCGCCATGCACCATGAATAACTGCTCAATGTATGTGCAAAATATCATATTTTGTCTGAGAAGGTTGGAGAGAGCAGCATTTAAGTATATAAAGACTAGTATGAATTTCAATACACATTGTCCTGATGTTGCATTTTGTATCTACACTATTTGCAAACATTCTTACTGGGACCCATAAATGAGACCCATAAAGATGAACCAGACTATTGTGACTATTGTGACTAATATTGACAACTTCCTGGAGTCCCTCCAGCGGCCTACGAATTGTGATCTGAAAGACTTCAGTTGTTATGGGTTCAGTGAGGTGGGTCTTGCTTCATCTCAAGGTATAAACACTTTTGCTCTATTGATATCTGTTAAGATGTCTTCAATAGTTGGTGAGATGTGTCTGCCATCTAGCTGAGTTAGGCTATCGCATGGCCACGCATAGCCTTATCTCATTGGGACTCTGTTGTTTGCTGGTGAACACACACTTTCTCTATTATATCTATCTTTCCTAGCCTTTCCAATTCTTGCTCCAGTGCCTCGTGCAGTAGGAAGGTGATGCATTTGTGCAGGACTGCTACTGGTTGGGCTGTTGCCTTGACAGTATCACCTACTTGTATTGGAGTGTGTCAATCTCTTGAAGTATTGTAGCGAACTGTGCAGTCGCTGCCTATAGACGATAACTGGGCACCGAGCAGAGGATTTAGGACACTTTTCCCTGCCTGTCAGCACCCCGCAATGACCTGAGAAGGGAAGGAGCGTAGAAGTTCTGTAGGCGTTCTCCTCTGAGGATTTGAGCAGGGACACATGAAATTGAAATGGAGTCCATGTATTTTGGTAGTCTGGTGCAAGATGGGGCAGAGGCTGGCTTCAGGCTGCATATGTCTTCAACTTAGTGATAGGAAGGGGCGTGAGCCTTGATATCACAGAAGACCCTGGCCATGCCCAGCCTCAATCTGGAACTAAGGACAGTAAGAACAGAAGCCTTGATTGCATCTCATCAGTTTGTTCTGGGAGTCATGTTATGCAACTGAGAGACCCCGGATAGGGAACACAAAGTGGTACAACGCACAAAGAAATGTCTAGGGCAAAAACGCAATTATTGACTCTGTATATGTAAACCTTTACAGTAAATAAGTGGAAGTTTGCCTTGCTGTAGCACAGGTAACAGAATCTGTGTTTAGAGTGTACTAACATTATCACTGCTTTTTATAAACCTAGTCTGTGTACAAAAAAGGTGCTTATGCTACTACTGTCCACGCAGTTCTGAGGGGCGTAACACGAACTCAGTGAGGCCTAATGGAAGGCATGTCCCACCCAGACAGACTTTCAGGGCAAAAATGGCAGGTGCTTGAGGGACCTCCCAGGACTAGGAAACCAGGAGACCCCTGCATAAAGGAAGGCCCATGTGCTACGCCCTGGCAGATCCTGGTCTGTACGCCAGGCACTGGTTCACGTGATGCTCCTGCTGTTGGTGCTACTTCTGGGAGAGCGAAGAAGTTGGCCATTTTGCAACCTCCGTTCTTTCTGTTCATGATGTGTGTGCTTGGAACAGGAGAGGAGGAAGCTGAAGCTGGATGGATGGTGGTTGGATCATTGTGTTGAATTTATTGACACCTGTGTTTGACTGCTACGTTCTCTTTTCTCTCACAGCTATGATATCTCCAATGGCTTTCTCTGCCTTTACGACCCTGTGAATGAAAACACGTGCATGGATTACTACGTGAAGTTCAGCTGCCCTGCTGATTTCTGCGGAGGTAACTTGGCATCACTTGAGGAGGATTAGGAGGCAGGGGAATGTTAACAAGGGGGTGATATTACAGATAACACCATGAGGAATAGGCTAGAGTATACTCTTTATTGCATAGGGCAACATGGCAGGAGATGCAATGTACTATGGCCCTGCCATGACACGAAATCTACACATTACCTGGAGCATAGTATTGAGATTGTCTATGGAAATGTGGTTGAGAATTTAAGTTTATGAGGGTCAATGGTACAACTGTCAATGTGAGTGGTGGGATGTAAGCACTATATAGTGAGGAAGTGACCTCAGTCTATGTACGTGTATGTATCGAGAACTCCTAGCTCTTGCAAACCGTTTCCTGTTCACTATAGGCTAACAGATCTTTGAGCCTAGCCCTGTGTTCTTTGCTAAAAAAAGATCAATTGATTAGGACGTGATGATTGTGCCATAGGTCCAAATGCAAGCATGGAATACAGGCACCCTTGCACCAACCAATACTTATCGTGAAAACATCAATTATTGGCATGGAGTGAGCCCCTTACAGCCATGGGCCTCGGTGCCACTGCACCTCTTGCACTATGGAAAGCCATGCCCCTGTCCATTGCCTTCGCTTAGAAGCTACGATTATATTTTAAGTACTCAATCTTTATACACCAACACATCAAACTTCATACATTCAAACACACAATAGTATAGACTCAGAATAACCTTAACACAGCAACACACACACACACAAACACACACATACTCCCAACACATTAACCACCATAATACGCCAACATAGCCAACATTTACCAGGGTTACATAGTGGCACTGTAAGAAATTTGGACCAGGTGCATCAAAAGAATAGTCGCAGAAAGGGGTTGTAAATTGGGCACCAACTTTTGGCAACAAGACATTAATTTTGAATTGCAAATTGCCCTGGCGCATGGGGGTGCAGAGCAACCAGCCTATTGTATGTTAAATAGGAGGGCACTTTTTGGGACCCTCTGTGCTTGCCTTCTAATACATGGATGGTGGCCTCCAAGAAACAAACAGCAGGCTATTATTCCTATATCTGCATTCCCAAACAGAAAACTTTTCGTCTTTTGAAGCAGCAATGTTCCTTAAAGGGACCTGTGCTGTTTTAAAAATAGGTTTTCAATTTGGGAAAACATCGGAGGGAGCAGGCAATGGTTCCCTGGACCGCCAACTCTTCCCCCAAGGCTGCCAACACAATTCACAAAGGAGAAAGTGTTCCAATGGGACACCATCGCCTTTACAAAACAGTTTGCACCTCCTTTGAGGTCTCAGTAACCAATAAATGGTTTGTAGCCGCATCTCTTGTTGCAGACCTTTCATAAATACCATTGCAACTTGCAATAAGAAGAGGACGCCCTTTTCATGCCCCTCCTAATTGCAGTTCGGAATGGATCACAAAACCGACTTTGCAGGTCAGAAAATTAGCTCTCTGATGAGGAGAGACTGCAGTGTGGATAACCTAGTGAAAAATTAGCTCTCTCACTCCTAACTGGGGGTAATTTTCATATACGGGTTATGAAGAGTCCAGGGGCCGTATTACGCATTATCATTGTTTGCGCCCGGCGCACCATTTAAAAGGTGCGCCGGGCGCAAACAATGACAATGCACACTATTACCATGTATGTGGTGCCCCCAGGGCAGCCGCAAACTCGCCCTGCGCTGGGGGCAGCGCATTCATATGAAAACACGGAGCGGCTGCTCCATGTTTTCACAGTGCAGGCGGCAGCCGCCTGTACTTTAACAGGGGAATAGAGATCCCCTTTCCGGTCGGGTGCTGTCACTGACTGCACCCGCCTGCAAGGGGATGTCTGTTGGGGTCCATAGGACCCCTTTTCTCCCCTCCAAAGGGCTGCTCTCAGGGGGCGCACTCATAGTGCACCACCTAGAAGGTGGTGCACCATGAGTGCGCCCCCTGAGAGCTTCTTTGCCTCTGCGCCCGCGTCTGTAATATGGCGCGGGCGCAGAGGCAAAGGAATTCCCTTGTTTGCATAGGGTATGCCCCTATGCAAATGAGTGAACACCCTCTGAAGATATCGCTGGCGCTTTAAGTGCGCCAGCGCTATCAGTATTACTGAAGGGGACGCACAAGCATCTGCGCCCCCTTCTGTAATGCCAAAGTGCCCGGGGGGGGGGCGCAAAGCGGGCGCTAACGCTTGTTGCACCCCCGGAGCCCTCATTGTAATACGGCCCCAAGTGTATGATGCCTAAACTCTCGTTGGTATCCTGGCAGATCCAGGTCCAGCACCCACCTAGACCAAAGTGGGTAGATCTGTGGGACAGACCAAGCATTAAGGCCACATACTATTCCTATTCCAGTTCTTTAGTCCTGGGTCGCCTATGGGCCCAGGTCAGTCCAGCCTAAAGGAGCAGGAGAGAATCACCTACCACAGGGAATGATCACCCAGTGTATGCCAAATATATGCTGAACAGCAGAGGGCTTTTAATTGTCCAGAGGGTTCCTCCAGCAGACCTCTTCTCAGATGATTCAGGGTTAAAAGTGCTAGTGATGCCTGGGTTCTGAGCACTGAGGCGGCATGCAGTGTCTGGAGAGATGCACCGCCTGAGGGATGCCGCTATGTCAATCTGGGCTGATGGTGTAACCAGCCTAGTCTTACAGACATGGCGGCAGGAGGTCTTTTAGGAATTCACTCCAGGTTTACCAGCAGGAAAATGAGAGAACCTTTGGCAGCAAGGGTTCTTGTGCACCCTACTTTCTCAAGGGATGGCAGGCAGCATTGAGAGCCAATCCCAGGGAAGGGCATGATTTACAATCCAGTCTTTTCCAAAAGATTATAGTGAGGTATGGAAGCCATCTGACTCCAGTGTGAGGTGATCCTACTCTATTCTGACGGAATTCTAAGACAACACTAGTGAACGTCATAGCAGCTCTTCCTCTTTCTCTGTCCATGCACAGCTGCAGATGTAGTCTTAGCATTCCTAGGACCTCTGTGAATCCAGCACTATTCCAAGAGCTTCAGTCAAACAGGTGAGCTCTCCTATAGATGGGTGTACTGTGATCACTGTGGATCGGGACCAGAGCAGTACTGAAGTACATGGATCCTTTTCAAGTACAGCAGACAGACTAATCTGCCTCACTTGAGGTGGGAGGAAACAAATCGAGATTTCATGGTGGGGGTAGCAGCATCAACCCTGTGGCCAAGCTTGTAGCTAGGGGTTCGCGGGCAGTCTGGTCCTCTCGGAGACATGCAGCCCATAAGTGCCACAGGTATGCAGTTCACTAATGGGCCATCCAGACAGGTGAACATGAGGCGTGAATATATTAGATGAGAAACACACATTGGGGTAAGATGATACGTTAACTCCTAAATACTCTTCCCGAAAGTGATAGAAAAAAACTATTGTATATTTAATGTTTGATCAATCCTAACTGGAAAATAACAAAATCTTTCAAGCCCATTACTAAAACGTAAAGGATGCAGATCTGTGGTCATTGGCAAGCTGAGCCACATGCAAACCCTGTTCTTTTAATAATGATTTCACCCTGTTTAAAGGATGGAAAGTAGATGACGTTGTGTCATCATTCAGCACAGGATGCTTATTAAATTTGGGAAATGACCAGCAGAAACAGTACAACTGCATGTCTACATCCCCATTCTACCAGCCTTTAGCTGCTGAAAAATCTGCGGACATCGCGAGGAATTTGCGATGTTACCATTAATCCCCTCTGTAATTTCCGCAAACGTTGCGGAGCCGAGAAAATGTCTGATCTCCTAGTTAGCAGCTGCAGCCGGTACAGGTAAGAGCGGTGGGGCCGGGTGGGGGGGCGGGAATTTAGATGGACGATGACTAGGAAGAATTATTTATTTTTTCCCTTGTCATCTTCCGTCGAAATTCCCCCATCCCCCCCCCCCCCCCCAGCTGCCATCACCGCCTTACTGCTCTTACCTGCTCAGGCCGCGACTGCTAGTTACCAGCATGTTTTCCTTGCTGCAGCAGTACCAACAGATTATGGGTTTATAGAGTGGCCACAATATATATACCTATGTAAAACTGCACAATATATGTATATGTCTAGACACTGACGGGGGATTTACAGAAGAATTGATTGTTGTTCGTTCTTGTTTGCCTCCATACTGTTCTCTCACATCCTTGCTTTGTCCCTCTCTGTTTGCTATTGCACAGCAGGTTGTAGAACGCCTTGGTTCAATGTGGATAAACCCACTATGAATGGTGATTTTGAAACTATGGAGAAGTTGAGGAAGGATTTCGGGGATAAAATCTGCTCCAACCCCATTGGAATTGAGGCACAGACTGTTGACGGCGTCCCTGCATCTGAGACGGGACAACTTTTTGACACGTAAGGAATTCAAAGTGGGATATTTACCAAGTATGCAGGTGCTTGTGACAGAGATTCTAATTTCTACTGTGTTTTTAACAAAATTTAGACATACAATTTAGAGATAGGCCATCTGCGTTATGATAAATTCACCAAAATAGAGCAAATGTTTACGAAGACAGAGATACTCCCCTACAGTTAAAGCACCCCAGGGAAATTTGATAAAGAAGCATTTCTCCTATTCCAAAGCTTCCACGTCACAGTTCTTACCTGTGAAGTGACTCCTCATAAAAGGAAACATGCCAACCACTTGCTCCTTTTTTATGGAAAGAAGCTCGCCCTGCCATAGATTTCTCTTTCCTGTGTATTCTTTCTCTTTGGATCAACCCCCTTTCTTCGCATTATCCATGTGTTTCTCCTGCTGTACTTCCAGTATATAAGTATTAATCAGTAAAATACAATAGATAACGAAAGGTCTCAGGGAGGGGGCACTTGTAAATGAAGATTTCCAGTGAATAATATGGCGTATTGAGATGGCCTGTATCCTGTTACCACTAGAGTGCAACTCTAAAGATCTGACGTAACAAGACTGTTGTGTCATAATCCTAAAAGATAGAGGACCATCTGTTCAAAACAAGTTGACCAACGCTTTCAAAGGGGCCCAAACTACAGAATAACGGTAGTCATGGGCGCTATGTACCTTTGAAATCTTAACCAGACTCTGATTGGTGCATGATGCCTTAGCAGGAGAAGTGTTAGGTGAGCCTGGAGCCTAAACATTCGGTCACTAGAAATAAACACACTACCCAGGTCTATGTGAGAAGAACCCCAACGAATTTCACATCTTAGGTTGCCCATAGTGGAATTTCTCCATATTGATAAGGAATCATTTCTGCATCAGTGCCTTGTACAACAACCGGTTATGATCCCCTGACTTGGAGAAAGAAGAGGCAGCAATTAACCAATTATCAAAGTATTGAAAACCCCACATTCTAGTAATATGCGCATAATTCTAGCAGTAGGGCAAGCACTTTGATAAATTACTTAGTGCATAGGCTAACTTAGAAGACATACGCAACCCTGGAAATGCTGGAGGCCCACAGAAGAACACTTGAAGCACTGGTAGATGTTTTAGAAGGAAATATGAAGATATACTTTACAAATATATGCATCCAGTGGTACTAGAAGGTTTTGAGGCTGGACCATTAGGAGGCTAGCCTGCAAAGTGGACATTTTGATTGGGCATTGCTGGATAACCTGGTTATTGGCCTGTTGTCGTATGGAACAGAACATGCTGGTTCTTTCATCCTCTTGTGACACCTTCTTGATTACATTCTTGTGTACGAGAGCCTAGAAATCTTCTTCTTTGTTGGATACAAGAAGCAACCAAGTGAACAGCATGTGATCACCTATGGGGACAAAACTAAAATCTATGCAATACCCTTATCTTATCACTAAGCAATATTCTTTGAGTTTTCTGAGATGGCAGCATAGTCATACTTTGAAAGGGGTTTGGGCAGTTGGCCTTTTACATTGACAGACCCTATCCACAATTGTACTAGCTGTACAAATGTGGATGGGGTCTGCCAATGTAAAAGGCGAGCTGACTATTGGCCAGTCTATGCGATTTGGGAAAATGGGGACCCCTACAAAGAACATGTGAACTTGCTAGCCGTAGGGAAAATAACACTAGGGGGAAAGAAAAATGCTAAATGCAAGTTATTCAATAATTATAGGTTATAAATTTCAGGCTCCGCACCAAAGGTGATACATGAAACAAAGTGCATTAAATATATACACATGACTATGTTGTTAGATAGTGTAAATTTGTCAAAAACTCTTTATTCAAATTATTAAATTGATTTTTTTGAGTACTGAATTTTTTGTTAATCTGTTTCAAAATATATTTTTATAAATTTTCTGATAAATATTAATACATGAAACATACTACAACATAATCACATATCCATGACATACATATGTACAAACATATAAAATACATAAATACAACTGATTGATTTCATTATGTATTAAACAAAATAGAAAAAGGAGCAGATGAGCTGTAAACAATTGGAAGGCTGGCGGTAGATGGAAGCTACGCGCGTTTCGGCTGGGGTGCCTTCATCAGGGGACCGTCTCAACTTTCTCTGCATTAAATACATAATAGACATGGACTAAGGATACATATGCACATAAAGATGATCGTAGCCTGAAATAGAAACTCTTTTTATGAGCAAATAATGCTTCTTAAGGATATAAGCTACTTGTTCAGTGCAAATACTTCAAGGGAAAATGATAATATATACAGATTTAAAATATTGGTTAGATAAAAACACGTCTCAAAAAATGTTTGTGTGCAATATGACAAATAAAACCACCCATCACCGTGCTATATCATTAGAGATGTAGCTCCTTATATCCCCAGAGAATAAAATGTTTATGAACGGTGCACCTCAGTGCCATTGTGTACAAGCCGTACATAGACCACTATCAGGGACAGCACCCATGCGGCCTTGCAATATGGCATCCGGTGAATAAAGATCCAAAGCAAGCTCATGTGCAGTTCATGCAAGACGCAATGATGGCAGAAGGGAATTTTTACCTATTTTTTTATCGCTCTAGGTACTAGAATCAAGGTCAAGGTTTCTTGCGGTTCCTCACCGTCAGGGGGAGCCTGTGTCACTTGAGCAATAAAGAAGGGAAAAGATACAGTTTAACCCAAACGGAACCTGTGACGCTATCTGTTTTTTATTCAAACAAATAGAGGTAGAGGGTCTGGTATACCTGTACTTAAATTGAGAAGGAGATAGTTTGCGGATGTATAGACTTTGTATGTCGTCTGCTTCGTTATTAGAAGCCGCTCTGTAGAAACAGATATACAAAATACCTATATTTTCAGAGCTGTAAAATATGTACAATGCAAGTGTATTTTAATTCAAATCGGTACATTGGAAGTTGCGGATCAACCCCCTGTTTGGTCGTACTTACAGTAGAAATCGAATGGACAATAACGTCAATATGAAAAACGTTATCTTAAGGGAGATCCTTTTACATTGACAGACCCTATCCACAATTGTACTAGCTGTACAAATGTGGATGGGGTCTGCCAATGTAAAAGGCGAGCTGACTATTGGCCAGTCTATCAAATAATTTTGTAGGAGTTGTGGGGCAGCTTGATAACCTATTAGCCGAGAAGAGTATTGACAAAAGAAGGGAAAAGCATGTTCCTGTTTTTTTTACATTTTCTTGACTGATTCGACTAAAGATATCCCCAATAACTTTAAATTAATTTAGAGAAGATGTTAAATAGTTCCTTCCAGCTTCCATGACTTCATCCATGCATGAATTCTTGTTGAAGTAATAGAGATAGAAGCTGTAGCGGCATAGGTCCATTTGTCAAATGCAATATTAGATGCAGATCTGCCTGTTCCTCCATCATTCCCAAACATGCTTATGAATCCTCTTTTTATTGGGTGATATCGAAGAACTTCTGGAAATTCTTGAATAATGCCTGCATGATCACCTTGCAGTTAAAAAAATCTGGTAGAACCACATCATTGCATAGTGTAGCTGCTTCTTTATAATGTCTACCTCATTGTCTAGATCAGTGGTCTTCAAACTTTTTGATGCCGAGACCCCCCATCAAAATTTTTTAGGCGTAAGGACCCCCTCCTGACAAAAATTTCTAGAACCTGGTAGTCCTTATCATTGACAACCATAAATGTTCTCCAGAGAAACGGTCAATCTGTGGTTGCACCTCATTAGTACCAAAATATAGCAATAAGCAACAAAAGGGGACCAGTACAGCTTTACAAAGGGCCTTCTACAGAGCGGCAACACCTGTTGCTGCTTTTTAGTAACTTTTAAACCTTTTGAGTAAATACATCTCAAGTTTTGTTACACTAGTGCTGAAGGTCAGAATGTCCGAAGTGTGTTTAATAAAATTGTAAAATTGCAATAGAATACAACTGAATTGAGTAACGTGTGTTATTTACTGAGCTACAGCGCTTCAATATTTTGGCACCGACCACTTCATTAAAGGCCAGCTATTATGTGTTTTTTAAGTGTTCCACAAAATATTGTTGTTAGAGTGTTCCAAAAATCTACAGCGAGTCTGCTCAAAATAGTTAAATTACAATAGTTTTCAAATGTTTTGTTTAAACACATGAGAGCAGCTAACAGCTTGGTCTCCATTGACTTACTCCTAAAATGAGGTCATTTTAGGGGAAAAAACGCATTTCTTGCATATAGTCAGAGTATTTTGCGTCACCTGAGGTAATAACAGAAGTAAAATCACCTGGGTGCCAACAATTTTACTGCTGGCTATCAGTTGACTAGCATCTGATCACAGCATTGGTGGTAATTAATGCGGAATAACGAGAGCAAATGTTTTTTTCACCCTTATTGGCCGTGCTATCGCCCTTTACATTCTGTTTTGCACGGAACAAGGGCATTTTTTGTTCAGAGCTCCTATAGTTAGTGTATTACATTGTCTGTCTGTCATTCTGTCGCCTAAGTCTTCACTGCCTGAAAGGTCTTCTCCCACCATCATCTTTGGAAACAAGCATTAGCTGCTTCCATTTTGTCAGGCATTCTGGGTAACCCTCCAATGCTTCCTCACTCTGCGTGAATCAATAACGTGCCTCCCAGGACAACTGAACTCAATACATAGCCTCTTTAAATTACCAATCTCTTCCTCTCTAGTCAGAAATTATTATCTTACAATTTTACAATTTGCATTTAACTCTGCCATGTCGGTACGTCAGGTGCATGCTCGGAAGGACATACATATGCATGTATTACCATACAAAGACATTCCTTTCTCACTATCACAAAGCAGTATAACAATCTGCTAATTCTTCTGTACTTTTACATAGAACATTTTAATAAACAATCAATAGTGTTTCCCATTTAAAATGCCACTGACTTTAACAACCTTAGACGGATGAAACTCTGAATTACGTTTCCTTGCTTTTATCCAGCAATTTACAGGTCATACAGCTTTCAGCAATGCGCACTCAACTCACTGAGCTACCGTGCCGTTTTGGTTCAGTGTTTACAAAACATGAGACAAGATTTGGACAATAGGAATAGTAGGAAAACCAGGTAGAAATTCTGGCACCACTTCCTCTGTGAATAGTGTGGGAGTCGTCTCTTTAGATCAGAGTCCCCCTGTACATTTGATAAAGAATCTTGTAATCAAATTTAATTTTGACCTACCAGTGTATAAATAGATTTGCTCAATTACTAAGAATTGTTTTTTTCAATTAAGTATACTAAAACGAGTTAGGTTTCTGTTCAACATCCAGAAAAGAATACAGATTTTCAATGTTTTGTGACTATGAGGTTTGATTACAGTAATGCTGTACATCTGGGGATCCTGCAAAAGCCTAGAATAAACCGCAATTAGTACAAAATGTCACAACGTGACTCATACTAAACATTAAAAAACAAAAGTCATTATCAAAGTGCCTAAATAAACATCATTGGCTTCAGATTTTTCACAGGGTTAACTTTAAATACATATGCTTAGTTCATAAAGCATTATATGGCGGTAGACATAGCCCTCTTACCCACATATCTAGGTTCTATACCCCAAGTGCAGGCTGCGCCCAGAAAAAGCTTGGTTATTCACCCTTCCCAAGTTTCAGAGAACTTTATGGGGACAGATTTTTTCAGTGGCTGCAGCAATGCTCTAGAACTGGTTTACATTGAATCTGAGAAGAGAACACACTGTGCTGAGATTTAGACTAGAGAGCTACTAAACACCTGGGGCATATTATCAAGAAACAGCGTCAAAATATCGCCGCTTTAGCGGCAGAAAACTACCGCTAAAGCGGCGATAATGGGCTTGATAATATGCCCTTGAGAATTCCAATAGCATCCCATGTTCTGGTGTCAACATGGGCTTCTATTGGAATTCTCAAGAGCATATTATCAAGCCCATTATCGCCGCTTTAGTGCCAGTTTTCTGCCGCTAAAGCGGCGATAATTTTAACGTCGTTCTTGATAATATGTCCCTTAGCTTTTCCACTACAAGGCTCCTGTGATTTTATATGACTGGTTAGTGATTTGCAGAAATGGTCTTTGAAAAATGAGCGCTAAGGTACCTACCTGGCTATAGCGCTTTAGAAATGCCCAAATGTAAATAAATAGCATGCAGAAAATTGCTCCTCTAATCACAAAATATTTAACGCTAAAAATAATCCTATATAAGGATGTGGGGCTCGGTGCAGTGTTAGACTGAACGTTAGTCACTGCTGCCATCATTTGCTTGGCAGATGCGCATGCTACTCACAGCAACCAGGGGCCTAACAAAGACACCCCCCCCACCCGCATGTGAGGGGCCCCTTCAACATATCTTTCAGGGGGGCACCCTCACGTTTTGTTTAAGTCACTGTCTATTAACTACAACAGCACTCTCCAGTCCTTGAGAACTCAAAGCCAGACAGACAGCTAAACACACCTTTCTGCCAGTGTGCTGCTGGCCTGAAAGAAAGTAAATGTGCACAACGAGTTAATCTGCAAATCCTTTGCATTTGCAGATTAACTCGTTGTGCACATTTACATTTCTTTAGGCCAGCAACACACTGGTAGAAAGGCGTGTTTAGATGTCTGTCTGGCTTCGATTTCTCCGCACAGGAGAGTCCCTGAATAAAACTCCAGGGAAAGCATTTTAACTACGTCTGGGACGTTTTTCCAGCAAATGAAGAGGGCGACCCCCTTCCCATGCCTCCACGGCCCCCCTGGGGGTCGCGCCCCACAGATTGAAGGCCTCTGGTCTAGATGAATGTACCACTTCATTGGCTTTGCCGGGGCATTCTGATTCAGAAGGAAAGTCTACAAGATGCATCCTTTTTTGCTGATAATTACCTCCTGTGGACTCCAATAATGCAACGCTCATTGTCATTGCAATCTTTTGACTCTCAGAAACGGACCATTGCAGGTTTTAACGCCATATACAAGTTGTCAGGGCAACCTTCAGTCAATGTTAATGGTGAGTTCTTACGTCTCATAAGATCCTCCATGTTAGAGACAGGCAATCTAATGTCTGCCCATCCAACCTCCTTTGTCTACTAGTATGCCTTGCTGTACCATAACAGTCTTTTGATCTGCTGTCAACTGTGTGCCCAGGACACAGAACCCCAGTAGGGAGCTAGAGGCATTTAACAGTTGTGTTTGGTATATATTGACAACACTGGAATTTTGCTAGCATTACCCAAGACAACATGGGTATGACCCACAGTAAAGGCCCCTTCAGTGCTACTCGGGACTGAAAGTAAATGCATAGATAACAAACAAGTTTTACTTCTACAGGGGTGTTATCAGAAATCAGTCTCTGGAGGAGACTGGCTCAAGGATGTCAAATAGGGGTATTCGGGGGTTGCAGCCTCTATCCCTGTGTTACCCTTTGGTACCCCTTATTCATTTTTTTTTTATTTATTTACGGAGTTTTATATAGCGCGAACGTGACCCATCAGGGTATCAGAGCGCTGTACATGGTGAGCAGATCAAACAAACAGGAAGCAATAAAAAATACAGATACAATATACCAATCGTCCAGGTAGATTCAGTGATCCGGGGTCGATCAACTTGCAAGTAGACAAGATGAGTGACTTTAAGACCGCCCTTGAAGGAATCTATTCATCAGAAGCATTTTTTCTTCTCTTTTAAAGGCAGAAGTAGAGGGGTTTGTCCTGGTTTCAGGCCGCAAAGTCTTCCAAATTCTTTGAGCTAGACAGGAGAAGGAGCGGTTGCAAGTTTTGTTTTGTTTTGTTGAACTTCTGCGGTTTGAGCAACAAGCAGTTAGTGCTTCTTCAGGACTGCGTCTCACCAGATAAATCAAGTTTTTGGACCAAGTAAACAGGGCTGTTATGACGGAGGGATTGTGTGTCATGCAAGCTATGTTCAACTGGATTCTTGCTTCAAAAGGGAGCCATTGTAGATGGTTTAGAGTTTGGGTAATGTGACCAGATCTTCTGGATCCAGTGATGAGCCTAACAGCTGAGTTCAGCCCTTAGTGGAGCCAGCTTTGCTTTGGGTAGGCCTGCGTGAGTAACACTCCTGTAATGTAGTCAGGAGATGACCAGGGCTTGGACTGCTGATTGAAAATCTTCCGGCGGCAGGAAGGGCTTTCATTTCCTTAATGTGTTCAGGTGGTAGTTGGCTACTCTATGATCTTGCATGTTCAAGTATTTGTCTAACGTGATCCCTAATTATCTAGTGGATTCAATGATGTAGTGCGCAGTTGAGAGCAGTGAGTTGTTTAAGCCATTCTTCTACAGGAGCCGAGTGATTGTGGGGGCGATCAGGAGGAATTCTGTTTTTAGTGTGCTAAGCATGAGATTATTGCGGGTCAACCACTGTCGAGTTTTCAGTAAGGCACAGTTGAGCAAATGATGTGTTCGGGTGAAGAGATTTTCAGATACAATTGTGTGTCATCAGTGTGCATGTGATACTGAATGTTTGAGAGCTTCAGGAGTTCAGTAAGAGGTTCCATGAGCAAACTGAATAAAGTAGGTGAGAACAAGGATCCTTAGGGAACTCCATTTGTGACCAGAGTAGTGTCAAATAGGGTTTGGTTTACTTTGATTCTTAGTGCTCTCTTATGTAGATAGGAAGCAAACCAGTTTAACACTGAACCCCATACTCTTCTCAAGAAGGTCAATCATACTGTCATGGTTGACCATATCGAAAGCAGAGGACAGATCAGGTAGTATAAGTAAGCAAGGTATGTTGTGGTCTAACATTCTCAGGACATCATCTGTAATGTGGGTCTGATCCGTTTCAGTGCTATGACCCGATCTCAAACTAGATTGACAAGGATTTAGGAGTTAAAAGTTCTCAATGTGGTTGCAAAGTTGCAGGTGTACAACTTTTTCTAATAGTTTTGCAAGTGTTGGGATATTGTTGATGGGGCGATAGTTGTTGAGGTCGGATAAGTCTGTATTTGGTTTTATTAAAATTGGGGTGACCTGTCTTGTCTTTTAAGCAGTCAGGAAACATGCCCTGAGAAAGAGAAGCATTGACAATTGTAGTCTAGAGGGAGAGAATGGAAGGTATAAGCTGTTTGACGAGCTTGGCGGGCAGAGGATCATTGAATTGGTTAGATGGTTTTATAGATGTTAATGTTTTGAGTAGATCGGCTTCATCAGGGATTTTAAAGGAATTCCAGAAGGTGTGTTTTTTTGGAGTATAGCCAATAGTGGGGGATCTAACATGTATCTGTACTGGTAGAATATTGGGCTGGACCAGAGTTGCCAACATATTAGAGGCGAGATGCAACTCAGATTCAATCCTTCTTGTCTTTTCAATGAAATATACAGAGAATTCTTCACTGCTAGGCAGAGGCCCAGAATCTACATAGTGATGGTTTGATTTGTAGACTGCTTGTTGTTTAAGGATTTTGAATAGTTTTTTAGGTCTTTTTTTGGCATTGTCCAGTTGCGCCCTAAACTATTCTGCTTTGGAACTACGGATGTATTTGTTATAGGAGGTTCTTAATGCCCTCAGATTTTTGGGGTGAGCAGTGGAGGGAGATGTTCTCCATGATCTTTCCGCAAGCCTTAAGTTACGCCTTTCCTCATTTAAGCAAGCCATTGAACCAGGGTTTGGAGAGTCTATTCGGTATTACTTTAGTTGCTTAGAAGCGATCATATCAAGAATGTCTGACATAGATTGGAAGTAATGCTCCGTGAGATCATTCACGTTTGCTATGCTTGGGGGGAGGAGGAAGGAAGTTATTGCTAATAGAAGATAGATTAATATTTCTCAAGTCTCTAGACCATTGTTTGAGTTGGAGAGGTTGTCCTTTTCTAGTCAACACCGTAGCCAGGATGAGGAAGGTGATTTCATAGTGGTCATACCAGTCACATGGTGTTATGGATTCCAGTTGAATGGCATCGTCCTTAGCGATGATTAGATCAAGGGTGGAGCCTCTAATGTGTGTTGGTTCATTGCATGATTGTGTTAGGTTAAGGTCCATGAGGAAGGCCTTGAAGGTGTTCAGTAAGGGGTCATTAGTGGCGCTCCAGTGTATGCTGAGATGACCAAGGAACATGTGGTTGGTGTGCTGGTCCGAGATGGTCTCCATTAATTCTTCAATGAAGGGAAGGTTATTACCCAAGGGGTGGAGTTTGCATACTATATTATCATTACTCCATATTTCCATACCTTTTTATTCACAGGAGGGATTGGCACAATAAGACCTAGGAGGTCAAGAAGCCCTCTACCTTCTAGGTCTAAATCGCCGCCTCCTCCGCATGCAGATCACATAGCATAGAGGCACCGTTCTGGTCCTCCAGCCCGGTCCCCCTGGTGTGCACGGATAAGTATCACCACATTTTCTTATTGTATTGAACTGTACCACTGAAAAACGTTTTAATAATAATAGTGCGAGCGCTGAAACAGATTGTAACTCTGTTGTTTGATTTTAAGTGTGCATTCCATCTCTCCTTCCACTCTTTATTGTAAAGTTTGTGGTGTAGCTTGCTGTATTGTACTTTGTTCACTTTTCTTTCCTTTGACTGAAACCAGTTCACAACGGTTCTTACCCCTCTGCGCCGTATTTTACCCCTGCCCTCCTGCCTCCCGGACAGCGTCTCCCAGGGCTACTTAATGGAGACCGCAGCGTGGGCACGCCAAAGGCAAGCCCATCTGTGCCCGTCTGCACCTGGACCGCACTCAGCGCCAGAAACCCTGGTCCAGCACATTCCCACAGGTACACCGCCGCAGAACTCCATGCCCTGGACCCCACGCACAACAACAACTACTGCCTCGCATCACCACGCTCCACAGCGGGACCCTTCACCTTCATCCACTGCTGATTCACCACCACTTCACCACCACTCCACCACCGTCCACCACCTAATCAAACAATGCTACCACAACCCTAAACGCCAAAATGCCACCAGATCAACTGAACTGCCTCCTAATCAACACCAGATCACTCTGCAAACATGCCACCTAAATCTGGGACACCATCTCCACTATCACCCCGATCTGACCTTCATCACAGAGACCTGACTCACCCCCACATCAGCCCCAGACATCGCCACAGCAATCCCCAGCCACTACAAGATGAAACACAGAAACTGCACCAACAGACACAGTGGAGGCATCGCCATCATACACAAAGAATCGATCACCTGCACCATCACCAACATCGACACCACACCAACCATGGAACACATGAATTTCCAGATCCACGCCAATGCCAAAACCATCATCAAAGTCACCTTCACATACAGATCACCAGGACCACGAACCAGCATCAGCGACGCCATCGCTGAATTCATCACCCCTCTTGCCGTCGAATCCGGACATTACATGTTCCTGGGGTACCTAAACTTCCATCTCAACGACTTCACCGGTACCAACACTACCAACCTCCTGGAAAGACTAGACAGCATAGGCCTCAAGCAGGTTGTCACCGCCCCAACACACAGAGCAGGCCACATGCTAGACCCCATCTTCATGTTCAGCAACAGAATCGGATACAGCCACATCGTACACTTCACCCTCACCAGCCCACCGCGCACCACCCGCAACCAACACAGTGCTCCCTACCGCAGCTGGACCAAGGTAACCCAGCAGCAATGGACTAACGCCCTCAGCACCGCCCAACCCGACATTACCACTGACCTGAACCCGACAGTAGAGAACTTCAGTTCCTGGATCTGCAGTGCTGCCAACCAAGTCGCCCCCACAAACCAGCCAAAATGCACAGACCCACCAAACGAGCCAGTTGGTACATCCCAGAACTCAGGGCAGCAAAACGTGGATGTAAACAACTGGAAAGAAGATGACGAACTAGCAAGAACTACGCCGACTGAGCAACCTTCAAATCACCCTAAACAACTACAACCGAAAGATCAAATCCGCAAAAAAGGAGGCCTTGACACACCGTATCGAAACCAGTATCAAACAAACCAAGGAACTCTTCACCATCGTCAGAGTTAACATGCCCGTCAGCCACAGAAAATGTGATCCCCCTTCACAGGAACTCTGCGACACCCTCACCGACCACTTCCACAACAAGATAGCAACCACCTACAGAAAATTCGATCCCCAACTATCCAACCTCCTCTGCTACCCATATACCACCACCACAAACCATCCGATCACCGCATGGAAACCACTTAACAAACCAACAACTACCATCCTGATGAACTCCATCCACTTAGGAGCACCCAATGACCCATGCCCCCATCACTCTTCAACCTCAGAAGCAACGAGATCAGCCACCAGCTCACCACAATCCTCAATGCCTCCATAGCTACTGCCACTTTTCCCGACACATGGAAAGACACGGAGGTTAGACCCCTCCTCAAAAAACCTTCGGCAGACCACAGAGAGCTCTAGAACCACCATCCCATCTCCCTTCTCCACTTCCCCGCCAAGGTCCTGGAGAAGGCCATCAACATCCAACTAACAGATCATCTGGAAAGAAACAAACCGCTGGACCCATCCCAATCGGGCTTCAGAGCCAACCACAGCAGCAAGACAGCCCTGATCGCAGCAAGAGAGGACATCCAAGCCCTACTTGACAGAGGAGATTCAGCCGTCTTCATCCTCCTGGACCTCTCTGCAGCTTTCGACATCATCTCCCACCACACACTCATCGGTCGACTACGCCAGATAGGAATCACAGATGGTGTGCTCAGATGGATGGCATCCTTCCTCATGGTACACACCCAGAGAGTCCGCCTTTCACCCTTCACCTCGCAACCTTAACACACCATCTGCGGAGTACCCCATGGCTCATCTCTCAGCCCCACCCTCTTCAACATCTACATGACACCACTCGCAGACATCGTCAGATCGCACGACATTAACATCATCTCCTACGCTGACGACACTCAGCACGCCCTCTCACTCTCAGCAAACCCCACCTTGATGAAGACCAACTTCCACAACTGCATGAAGAAGGTCGCAAGATGGATGAAAGACAACTGCCTGAAACAACACAGACAGAACCGAAGTTCTGACCTTCAGCAGAGACACTGACCTCTGGAACAACTCCTGGTGGCCAGCGGAGTTCGGACCTACCCCCACGCCGAAAGACAACACCCGCAACCTCAGCATCATACTAGACAGGGAACTCTCAATGAAACGTCAGATCAACGCCGTCGCCTCAGCCTGCTTCTACACTACTGCACGCTCCGCAAAATCCTCAACTGGCTCCCCATCAGCACAAGAGAGACTGTGACGCAGGCCCTCATCACCAGCCTGCTCGAATACAGCAACACACTCTATGTTGGCACATCCACGAACTCACGCAAAGCCTCTAGACAATCCAAAATGCAGCTGCCAGAATGATCCTCAAGAGGACACACATCACCAAGCAGCTGAAAGACCTCCACTGGCTCCCCGTCCAAAAGAGATGACAGTTTAAGATCCTGACCCACGCCTACAAAGCCCACCACAACCAAGGACCAGGCTACATGAACTACCGCCTGACCTTTCACCTACCCACCAGAAACTTCCGCTCCTCACACCTCGCCCTCGCTCAGACACCACGAATCCGCCGCACCCGCTCTAGAGGACAATCCTTCTCCCACCTCTCTGCCAAAGCCTGGAACTCCTGCCTCCTCCAGACTTCACCCTCGTTGAATCACTTCAGGAAGGTAATCAAGACCTGGCTCTTCAACTGATACCTGCAAAGCAGCGCCTGGATACCCCCCGGGGTGATTAGCCACTTATATTAATACTGTTTGATTGATTGATTGATTGTTTAATGGTAAGCATGGAGCAGTAGATGCAAGCTAAGCCACCACCAGCTTTTCCAAATCTGTCTAGTCTGATGATGTCATAGTTGGGTGGCACATGAATGTCCAGGATGGGTGATGAGGAATCATTAGGTCAAGTTTACATTAAAATTAGGAGATCAGGGTCTTGTGAGAGAATGAGATCCGCAATGTCAGTAGCATGTTTTATCGCTGACCTGCAGTTAAGAAGCATAGATCTGAGATGAGTTTTGGTTGCTAGTGAATCTTAGTGAGTAATTAGCATATAGTAGGTTGTATTTGTTCTTGGACCTAAAGTTGGTAGTAGGTTCTCTGAGCGGTTATGAGGTAATGGTCGGGATTGTATTGTAATTGCATTTATATAGAGCTTACTACCCCTGACGAGGCGTCAAAGCGCTTTTTCGGTGAGTAGCACGCTACTCCGGAACCCATAAAGGATTAGTGGTGAATTAGTATAGTGAAAATATGAAAGTAATTTGAGTGGTGGATATGTTAGTCAGTTATTTGGATTGAGAATGATAGTGGAGGGATAGAGAAGGGAAAAAGGTTTGCATTTATATAATGCTTGCTACTCCTGATGGGGTGTTGAAGCGCTTTTTCGGTGAGTATAGGTGATAAATCCTTATTAGTAGTGGAATTGCAATGCTCTTTTTATCCTAGTCTCTGGGTTTATGAAGGCAGTGACAGAAACAGACACAGCATTCTATCCTGACGTTTTCACCTATAAATCATTGCCATCTGGTGTGTCAATCCAATTAGTTTCATGGAAACAAACCAAGACTACAACACCCAGAATGCATTAGGCGGACACACAAAAGTCCAGGAATGGAATCTGGGTCCTTAATGACATGGAGTTAAATAGGCTCCATAAACAGACAGTAAACAGGGCTCTAAAAGTCTTATTTATTTCCTGTAGTTTCGACTCCTCGCCATTCTTTAAGTCCCTGACTAGCAAACTGAAAGCTGTTCATGGGCTAAGGGAGGCACGAGGCGTCATCCCTGTGTTATCATAAGGGATCAAAAGGTGTGTGGCATCACTTCCGCTGCCCAAAGCATTTTCATGACTTAGGGCCTGATTCACAAAGGTAAACTTACACTTTTGTGTAAGTTTACGATTGTTTTCTATTCGCAAAGGTAGTTTACTAGTAGTATCTTTACAACTGCGGAGTCTCCTCACATAAAAAGAAACGATTGTCCTATCTTTTTATGTGCAGAGATTCTGCAGTCATAAAGATACTACCAGTAAAATGCCTCTGTGAATAGCAAACAATCGCAAACTTGCACAAAAATGTAACTTTACCTTTGTGAATCAGGACCCGAGTGTTGACTAAATAGACATTATGCTGGAAGCGGCACAAAGATATACTAAGCGAAGAGGAACAAAAAAAATTATGAAAAAGAGAAGTGGAATCTGTGGGTGAAGGAGATGGAGATTCTTACAATAAAACAAGGGGCATATGGATTGCCTGTCTCCTGGTTAAGGGCTCACCTTACAGGTAGGGCTTAGTTTGTCAAATAAGTGCTGGTGCCTAAAGATTTCCCAGAAGCCCACAGACGGCGCTCACTAATGTCAGGGTTGCCGAATACCAAGGCTGCGTGGTCTTGATTCCACCTCATGCCTCTTCCATCCACCACCAGACACTTCCTGCCCTTTTATCTCAACTTTTGGGGTTCTTTTTCTTCTCTGTGTTCTCCCTTTGTCACTGTTTTCCGTTTTATTTTCCTCTTTCTTTCCCGTTTTTGCATGGTGGCGGGCCCCACCTTCAACCCCCAGCTCAAGTTGAGTACTGCTTATAGGTAGGCACTATAAGAGGAAGGCAGATGAGGTTTTAACCAGAAAAGACTCTGAACATTTCCTACCAGCACAGTCCACCACAGCACAGTCCACATCTCTAATAATGCTAAGTGTTTTATGAAGAATTTGAGACCTCTAATATTCATTAGTTCTGTTTGCCTAGACATAAATCCTGAATTTGTGACAAACAGAAGTTTCTCGCGTTGAACAATGTTCCTTTCAAAATGTATAATCCATACGTCATGTTCTCCGGTGTGAGATCAAAAGACGCCTTCCACAAACCCCTATGACAAGATCGCTTTCCAGGACACTGATTTAGTCCGACCCAAACAAGTTTCTTAACCCTTTTCAGTTTTTCAATTTTAAAAAATGTGAAACTCATGGAGAGAGGCCCTTGTCCCGAGCAGGTGGTTCGAAACATTGAAGGAGGAGAGAAGATATCCCTGTAACATGTTATCCCTAAACTAGAAATGACACTGATCAGTTTACCAACTCTAATAATGCCTCTTTGTACATCATTTTCTGTTATTTTCCAGTAGAGGGCAGCACTGTTGTTGACATTCTAGAGAAGGACCTGTGCTGTTAGAAGTGTATTGAATTATTTTCCCTCACTTTCTTTCCTTCTGTCTCTAAACAGATATGATGCCACATTCGGGTTTGCCTGTGTAAATATAAAACAGGTCAGCGGATCGTCGTGTCTAGATTACGAGGTGCGGTTTACCTGCCCCTTTCAGTTTTGTGCAGGTAAGTGTTTATGTATGGAAGTGCTGGGAAGTAAGGGAATGTGGGAGAAACTTGGCGGCTGCACACCAGAATGATCGTGAAAGGGCCTTTAGAAACTTGTCCCATTGTCTAAACATGTGGAGAGCATGCTACTCATCCCACAATCCGGTCAGAGCCTGTTGTAAACCCCCGCACCCCCACAATTGACATACACCTTCCACCCCTCCCGTGACCCCAATTGACCTACACCCCACTCAGATTTACCACCTGCTTCAATTAGACAGTAAATCTGAATAGACAGGTCTCCAAATTTTGGAACAGCCAGTGCAAAAGTACCAGGTAACTCCGGGTCCACATGGTTATTCCCCGTTCTGGGGAAATTATTGTGTAATTGACGGGCTCTAGATACTCGACAAAAGCATTTATTCCAGCCCTGGTATCTCCATATAATAAATCTGCTGCACTCATCCTGTGCGCATGCGTTAACCTAGGGGGCCTAATTTATGAGGTTTTGCCGTAGGGCAGCGCCGCAGTCTTTCCTGCTGCGCTGTCCTATGACAAAAGAAAAGGGCAGGAATGCGTCGTATCTTTTAGAAACGGCGCATACCTGTCCTTTTTCCCTGCACCAGCGCTCAATGGGCTGCCGTGCGATGAAGTGGAGTGATGAGACAGGCTTTCTTTAGACATGCCAGGGCCCTTCCTGATGCAATGGACTGTAAATGACTGAAATATCCCAGCTGTCTCCTGACCGCAGTGTTTGTTTGCTTACGACTGGGGTGGGAAACTGTCCCCCAGTCCAACGTGTGACCGGTGGGGCGGGGCCAGCACCGATTGCGTTAAAAGTGCACCAGCACTCCCGAAGCAAAGGTTCCACATCCCAGCTGTCTTCCGCCCGGAGTGTTTGTTTCCCTACAACTGGGGTGGAACCAGGGCCGGACTGGCCATAGCGGGCACCGGGCGTTTCCCTGGTAGGCCGCTAGGGTGGGGGCCGGTTTTGGGCCCCTGGGGGGCCGTTTTTGTTACCGGGGGTCGGCAATAACGGCCCCCTGTAACAAAATCGGCCAAAACCGGCCCTCGCAAACTGCTCGGCTGCACTCCCCCTCACCCCAGGGGGTGCCGGCTGAGCAGTTTGCCAGCGCCGGTTTCAGTTCCCAGTCAGGCGCTGGGTGGAACACGGTCCCCCAGGCAAACGTGTGCCTGGAGGGGCGGGGCCAGCACCGATCGTGCTAAAAGCGCACTAGCACTCCTGCAGCACGGATTGCACATCCCAGCTGTTTCCTGACTGCAGTGTTTGTTTCCCTACAACTGGGGTGGGACACAATCCCCAAGTCCAACGTGTGTCTGGAGGGGCGGGTCCAGCACCGTTCACTCTAAAAGTGCGCCAGCACTCCCGCAGCATGGGACATGCCCAGGTGTGTGCCCTGGCGAAGACCGGGCCAAGACGGTGCCCGTCTACGCCCGTTAACGGCCAGAGGAGGCCGGGCTGGGCCACTCCCTTCACATCTACGCCCAAGGACAGTATAGTAAGCCGTTTATTTGTTGAATTCTCTTGCTTGTAGTAATTCTGTTTAAAGGATTGTGATGAGAAATGGGGAAAAAGAAAGTAACACCAACACCTACATCATTAGCTTCCCCAGCGGGCCACATGAACCCCAGCCCCAGTTCCACCCTGGATGGCTATCTTCAGCAGGTGGTAGGGGTCTTGAGTAAAGAAATTGAATTGGCAGAAAGGAGGCTGTCATTATCTTTTTCCCCAGTACAAGGAGCAATCACTACTGAAAGCACCGCTCCCACCCTTTCCCCCTCATAGATGGACAGAGTGGGTAGAGGGACGCATACTAATCTGGTCGTGGTGGATTTAGCAGTATTGGGAAATCAAACTAATTCCATATCCCATGTGCCATGATTTGCAGAAGTATCAGTGGGTTTTATCGATTTGCAGTGTTGGAGGCCCTGCAACAGTTGCTGTTTGTCATTGGTTCTTGTTTTTTTCTGATAGGCAAGGGTGTGAGCACCCATGGTGGATGGTGGCACAAAGCGAGTGAGCTTTGGCCAGTTTTAGGGTTGGGGACCCTACAATCATACTGTGTCTGTATTGTATTTTTGTCACAGGCTGTGTGGTCAGTGCTGTTGGGTCTGCAAAAGAGAAAGCCTTAGCAGTTTTAGAGATTGCGCGACCTATCTTTAGACATACAGTTTGGGTTGTTGTATTGGATTCTCTTATGGCACTATTATGCTTCTAAATGCACATAATGGAGCTAGTATTGGTTAGATTACTGTATGTTTGGAGTCTATAATTGTACTGTGGTGGTTTGAAGTGGATGTTTAATAGAGAATGCATGGGAATGTTGTTTCTGATTGAAGACAGGGATGTCCTCTTTGTGTTATTGTATCCTACTGTGCAATCTATGCTGATTGTGACAGTGCTCCCTTTTCAGTAGTTGAACATATGCTACGTGAGCATTCCATGCTTGAGAGTGTGCTCCTGGAATAGAGATGGACGTGTAAGATGAGGAGAGGCTGAGCAAAGACAACCTGTGGCACATGGTGGGATCTGTGTAAAGAGACGTCGTAAGATTTTACTTATGCCAGAGTATAATTATTGAAGCATTGTTACTTGTACTTACCACTCCCTGACAAGACATAAACATTCATTGTACAAACAGACACTTTGTACAACAATTTAAGTTGCCAAGTATATGATACTGACACAGATGCAACTTAAGACATTCATTGATGGATCAGCATTGAGCTGAACACCAAGATTACCTTCAGAAATGGAAGGAATGGGGCAGGAGGAGAGGGTCTCATACCAACATTTCCATTGCCACCACGTATACAGACCTCAATATTTACTTATTTTGAGTTTTATGTCATTGGGCTGCTTCAGGTTATGATATACCAGCAGCCCAGGCTGAACCGTAGCAGTCCAAAGGCAGAATGTCCATAAATTAGGAGAACAATTTGCATATCATTCATGTAAGTGAAAAATTTAAGGTCAGAACTAGATATTAGCTTAGCTAAAGGATGCATATAGGTGTTGAATAATACAGGACTAAGAGAGGATCTTTCTGGAACCCCACAAGAAAGCTATCGCAAAGAGGGCATGACAACAGATCCTTAGCCAGCTGATCAAGGTCCCGTGCTCAACTACGTTAAATCCTGGTGAAGGTTTGTGTAAAGCGACAATGAAAATACCACTAACATCAGTTAATAAGAAGAACTCATTCATAAGGGAAAACAGAAATACTGAGTACTGATTAAAAGTCTGAAGGCAGACTAAGGACCCCTTTCTGAAGAGGTCTGGCTAAGTATGCCGTCTGGGAAATGATGTGAAAGTTATATGGAACACTAAACAAGGGATGATTATTTTAGAAGAGGGAACAATTTTCTAAAAACACAACAGGGAGTAAATGTGAGTTGAGAAAGGCATTTACAGCAGTAGGTTAATTGGGATTACTACCTCTGGTATCAGTTTCAAAATATGTCATGATCAGATATCTTAAGGAGTGACTTATATACATATCTATCCACAATCATGTTGATATTATCTTGTTTTGTGAGAAAATGAAAGTGTGTCAATTGAGCCAACTGGTAGAGGATGGTGACATAATCACACAAGTATGCCTTGATTATGGTCTGGTAATCAAAAAACTAGGAAATGGCCTCAGTATCAACCATTCATCTTCCATCCAACCCAACCTCCAATAGCCCAATGACTCCTGAAGAAGGTCACAGACAAAGTTAACACAAAACCTTCCGGTAGGAATTGAAGTATCAATGGATCTTGCAAAACAGACGATCATGCTCCTTCAGTTCCCACATCTCCTGATAGATCTTCCAAATCTTATTGTATTTTTTTAAATGTATTTTATTTATATGCTATACTGTGGTGACTAAGCCACACATAGTCCCTAAAAACAATCAATAGTAACAGCAAGCAGTAAAGTCAGATTAATAAAAGAGCCTGCTCTCAACAGATTTCCCTAAAGATAACAAGGGCTTCTCTTTCCGTAGGCATAGATGTCTTTATTCCAGAGTTTGGGTCCTAGCAATGACAGTCTCCAGTCACCCTGAAATCTACAGTTAGCTTAAGCGACCACAAGAAGGCAGTGGTCCATGGAAAATAGTATCCTTCTAGATTTTTACAGGTAGAGCATCTTCGTCAGATAAAAATGTCACTTTCCATGCAGTCACTGGAGTACAAGCTTTTTTTAGAATTGTGAATACATACTGGCCTTTACTGATAGACACTGGATGGACCTACTGCAATGAGAAACATAGTCTACTTTACAGAATCCAGTAATAAAGCAAACTGCAGCATTGTTACCTACAGCAGTTGAACCATCTATATTTCTGAAAGACCACCATGTACAGAGCATTTACAGTCCAAAGTTTAATTGATGAGTGCTGCTGCCACTATTTTGTGGGGTGCTGGAGATAAAATGCACAGTACCCTTCAAAGTTGGTACATCTTGGAAACAGCAGTCCCGGACTGTGTCATAAGTAGGAAGTTTAAGGCTCATATCCTCATCCTATGTAAAGCCATATGCTCTGTGACTAGTGAAACAATTGAAGGTTGTGGGCATAAAAAGGGGTGCACATATCTGCTGTGGACCATGTAGAATGACCTTGGTCTGGGCTGCAATGAGCTTCAGCCCACTGACTCCCGACCAACCAGTGATTTTATTTATGTTCAGGCCTAGTTCTTTTAACGTGTCCATTGCGCCAATCACCTGCATATAAGTGGTGCACGTGCAACAGACTCTGCAGTAACTTTATGGACACTGTTGAAGAAGGTAAAAACCATCTCTGCCTGGGCCAAACGGGGCTACCAATATTACTTCCGCTCTACTACTACCGTGCAGACCAACCTCAGCACTTGTTGGATCAGAGGAAACAGAGGGAAGGCACATTGCAGACCAGCAAGCTTCTTCAGGACCACACATACACCCCCATACCATATCTTCTTGAAACCTTATGCACAATAGGGATAGCAGATAGTTCTACGTACCCAAAGTCAGCACTGGCCTCCCAAATATGCAGCACAGATGCTGCAAAAAGTTTGGACACCGAGACAGATCTATTCTCATTCAATACCAGTCCTGTACAACCTGTTAGTTTTTGCTTGTCCTCCGCCTGATGTGTTCTGCTGACAAAGTCAATGTTCTTCTACTTCAGTTCCTAAAACAATCATAGGCTCTCCAAGGAGTCTGAATCTTGTTCCACCCTTTCAGTTGAGATAGATCTGACCCACCCTCTTATGCATCACAATGCGGGTCGTCCCTATACACAAGTTGAGAAAGCCCCTGAAGTTTTGTCCTCATGGTTGCATGGAAGACATCCTCTACCAAGCAGGCATGTGTCCTTGTTCTCGACTGTCCCTCAGAGATGTCCTCCAGCCCAGACAGATGGAATCTGTGGCTATGGTCCTCACTCCAGATAATCCAAGGGGCTCTCTTTAGGTCTGATAGCAGCAAACAATATTTGAAGGACTCTTAAAGTGAGTGAGGCACGGGGACTAATCTTCTAAATGCAAAGTTGATGGGAATGATTGAGAAAGAAGCTGTGCCAACTCATCTATTCATTCATGCACTCATTCATTCCTCCAAGTGTTTACACGTTCTTATATTCACTTGTTAATCCACTCAAACACACACACAAACATGCCATTCAGGGAAGAAGGAATTTCACTTAGCAAATAGACAAACCTATTGACTTTGCCAGTGTGTGTTTCCTACATCTTCTCCCTGCGTCTACAGGGAGCCTCTGGTCAGGTGGGAACTCTTCCTTATCATACTTGCTGCACTACCTTCCATTTTGTTCTCAGTGGGAAAACGTATTCTTTTTACTACAAAAACATAAATATTAGGGATTTATAGAAAAAAAGTTACCTTGCTGTGCATGGACTGTTTAGACTTCCTCTCTCTAAAGGTTGAAGAAAGCTCTGTACTTGGTATCAGTCCACTTCCTTGTATTTCCACTTACTGTGTGTTTTTGCCTTTTTTTTTTTAGGAAAACCATGTTCATAAGCACTGTGGTCACTGTGAGAAAGAAAGAAGAGATGGGGAAGTACAATCCTGATTTCAGAAGAGGACAGACTATGCCACCCAGCACGGAGTGCTTACCATACACAGGATCGTAATTATTTAGATCAACATCACCACAAACATGCTGAAATGAACATAAATTATGTGAAATAACCCACAATGATATCACACATGTTAAGGAACACCCACATATGAGCCTAATGCTCGTACATACAATAAACAATAGATTGTCTCAAGTCCACAGTCATATTCAAACATATATTCAAGAGCACACATACATGATCCAATGTCGAAAGAGGAAATCACATCTAGACAAAAACTTAGCTACACACAGAGCACCACACCCCTTTGTTCAAATTATGGTTAAACTGTGTTTCAAATTGTGTATTATTCTAATGTTATTAGCATCAATAAAAGAGTAAATATCCAGCATTATAGCAAAGAGATGTTAGAATAAGTGATTCTGAATGAATTTGCTATTATTTTGTTATTTCATAGCTGCTAAACACAGTAATAAAACAGGTATATTCTTATATTTAATTGAGCTAAGTATATTGCGTTATGAAGTTTCATATTGGGTGTATCTTTTTTAATTCAGGTTTTTGAAAAACGAGACTTTATATTTAAAAGAAAATGTAACACTATTTTATTGAGTTCAAACAGAAGGGTAATGTACGTAGTCAACTGCGGCCAGAGTACCACATCCTATGTGGTTTAACAAATATGGTTAGTGATCTGTGAGGACAGCACTTTATAATTGTAGAGCTATGGGCTCTACTAGGGAAGATTGCACATAAAATACGTGTGTGCTGGGTACATGTTTGAGGTATGGGTTGCTATATAAATAAGGCAGTCTGAGCATCTGACATGTCTTTTATGCCTTGCAAGGGGCATTGAAAGCACTATATAAAGACCTCCATAATATAACACAATAAAGTAGCTCACCTTCCCCGGAGACATAAATCTACCCGGCAACTCCAGCCCCAAAACCATGAAGGGAGCCCTAATCATTCTACTCAGTACCCTAGAAATAAAACACCACATCACCAACCCACCTCACTCCAAAGGCAACACAATGGACCTCATCCTCTCTGTATCCCTCAACATCCACTGCCAAACCCCCATACTCCTGGACTGATCATCTTGCCATTACATTCACCATCACACATACCACTCCCCCACATAAAGGGTAGCAGAAAAAAGAGAAATGTAACTTTCATTTCAACAACATAAATCTAGAAGAACTCCAAGAAGAACTAATCAACCCACACAGACACTTGCAGCCATCAACAGATGTCAGCACACTTCTCAGCATCTATAACACCACTCGGAAGAATCACATAGAATGCTGTGCACCTTTAAAAACTTGTGCCTCTAAGCCTATACTGCAACAACAACAAGGTCATGGATGGAATACTTGAATAATCTCAGCCACTGGTAATCGCTTGTTTTTCGTCCACCATGCCACTCAAGACACTGGCCTGCCTTATGTAAATCTGTAGCGACTCTGCTGCTCATGGGAACAGTTTGTCCCGAACATCCAAACAAGGCCTCCTCCAGAAGAGACCACAAGCAATACCAGACTTATTTCAACCTACTTAAGTCTCATCAGTGAGGTATAGCTTCAGTCCTATGGCACATTGATCACGGGACCCACGTCTGAGTGTACATGTTGCACTTAGGGCATAAACTGCAATAACGACAAGGTGATGAATGAAATGCTTGATTTAAGCCATAAGCAGCCTAGTACACCCAAGAACTGACTGACAACAAGCGTGCCATAAGAAGACAGGAGAAGAAATGGAGAAGATCAAAATGCCAGACAATGGAGAAGATCAAAATACCCTTCTGAAAGCACTCCTTTCCAATTGTCGTTCAATCATCACCACAACTAAAGCCACAAACTACAAGACCATCAAAAGAAGCAAATCACTCCTTAAAGCTGTTAGACAGTGCCAGCCTTATCCCAGAATCCACTATCTGACCATCAGCTCACAGATGCAACACTACCAACCTCTTCTTCACAGAACAGAGAAAATCAACAATATTGGGCCTAACATGACCCTTTCATCACCATATACCACACTATTACCTATACCCAGCTGCAGCAGATCCAACTAGTCATCTTTCAAAACTATCTCCTACACAAACCTCTCCAACATTCTCAACTCTCTCAAACCTCCTACAAAGATGGTGTGCTTCTCTCCTCCAAGTCTCTGCAAGGAGTAGCGCTTACACCCTTTCTCCACATTGTCAACACCTCACCAACCTAGGGCACCTTCCCAGACAGCTAAAAAAGGGATACATCCTCCCCCTGCTGAAAAATTCAGTACTAGATCCAGCCAACCTTGCCAACCTCTGTCCTGTAGCCCACATCCCATCTGTAGGAAAAATCATTGATAAGGCATTCACCACCCAGCTACAGGAGCACATAAGCAACAAAAACCTTCTTCAAGGCTATCAGTTAGGGTTCAGACCACACTCAATCAATCAGGGGTTTGTTAAAGGGCGACTACTCACCCGTAAGGGTCTCAAGGCGCTACGGGTAGGGGGGGGTGCAGGTTCCATTCCATCAAGGAGGGGGTCTGTCGAAGAGCCAGGTTTTGAGGTTTCTTGCGAAGATGGGGAGCGATGTTGTCTGTCTGAGGTGGAGCGGAAGGGCGTTCCATGCTTTGGCCATGAGGAAGGAGAAGGAGCGGCCTCCCGATCTGGTCTTTCTGGTGCGGGGGACCAAGGCGGAGGAGAGCTGGGCTGATCATAGGGTCCTTTGGGGTGCGTGGAATTTGAGTCGGCTGTTCAGGTATGCTGGTCCGGTGCCGTGGAGGGCCTTGTGTGCGTGGGTGAGTATCTTGAAGGTGATTCTCGCCTCGACTGGGAGCCAGTGGAGTGTGCGCAGGTGCTGGGAGATGTGGCAGTATTTTGGCAGGTTGAGGACCAGTCTTGCGGCGGCGTTCTGGATGTTCTGTAGCTTGCGGGTGAGGTTTTTGTTTATTCTGGCGTAGAGTGCATTGCCGTAGTCGAGTCTGCTGGTGACCAGGGCGTGAGTGACGGTCTTTCTGTGTTCGATGGGGATCCATTTGAAGGTCTTACGAAGGAGGCGGAGGGTGTGGAAGCAGGAAGACGAGACGGAGTTGATCTGGCGGTCCATTTTGAGCTCGGAGTCCAGGATGATTCCCAGGTTGCGTGCGTGGTCCGTGGGGGTTGGCGGGTTTCCGAGGGCGGGGGGCCACCAGGTGTCGCTCCAGGCGTCGGGGTTTGGGCCCATGATGAGTACTTCTGTTTTGTTGGTGTTTACTTGTAGGCAGCTGTTTTTCATCCATTTGGCGACGGCTTCCATGCCTTCTCGAAAGTTGTGTCTGGCGGTGTTGAGTTTGTTGGATAGGGAGAGGATGAGTTGGGTGTCGTCTGCGTATGACACAATGTTGAGTCCGTAGGTTCTGACGATGGGGGCGAGTGGAGCCATGTAGACATTGAAGAGCGTCGGGCTGAGGGAGGAGCCCTGGGGGACTCCGCAGGTGGTAGGTGTAGGGTCCGAGAGGAAAGGGGGGAGTCTGACCCGCTGTGCTCTGCCGAAGAGGAAGGAGTGGATCCAGTCGAGGGCCTTGTCCTGGATTCCTGCGTCGTAGAGTCTGCGTATTAGGGTGCAGTGAGAGACTGTGTCGAACGCCGCTGAGAGGTCGAGGAGGATGAGGGCTACTGTTTCTCCTTCGTCCAGTAGGGTGCGGATGTCGTCTGTTGCGGCGAGGAGGGCGGTTTCCGTACTGTACCTCAAAATGTACCTCAAAATGGCCACACAGTTATGACAGCATCAAAGGAAACTCTCGGTTAGCAGACTACAGGCAATTCAAAGTCACCCTACAGCGAACACACGAGAGCCTCGACCCACAGCGACTACCAATCTGGCACTGGACGGACTTTGGATAGCTGACTACGAGCTACTGCAGAGCTCTGCAGCGCCTGTCCCTAAAATGGCCGCCCCCAACTCCGATCCGACAACGGTAACGCAAAACGATTAATAGACGGCTTGCTGCTGAAAGGCACCCCACAGTGGTACCAGGAGAACCCTGACAGCTAAGGCCAGCAACGATCACCAAACTGGTACGGGAGAATCCTCGGAAAGCGGACTATGAGCTGCCTCAGAGCTCCACAATGCCCGTCCCCAAGATGGCCGCCCCAACGCTGAACCAGCAAAAATAACCCGGCACGAGCAGTAGACTGCACCCCACAAGGGACACACAAGAGAGCCCTGACAGATAAGGCCTGTTGCGATCTTCTAACCGGCTCGGGGGGAATTTCGGAAAGGGGACTGCGAGCTACTACAGAGCTCCGCAACGCCTGTCCCTAAGATGGCCGCCCTGACGCTGAACCAGCATTAGTAAAACATTGCAGTTGCGAGTAAAACATTGCAGTTGCGAGTCCTCCACGGAAACTGCAGCCAAGTGGATCGTTCTAGCACTGAAGCAGACAACAAAGATCCACTGGAAAGTCACACTTACCACCACTGGGCAACCAGTCTGCGAGTAAGCAAGGGGCTCTGGAATGCCTGACCCCAAGATGGCTACATGGAAGTAGTACTTCTCACCGACGAACAGACTGCACCGGTGAGTCCCCTCCACCCTAAAGGCCCCCTATACACCCTGTACCTACCGATCTCAGCAAGAACAAGTAACGAAGGCCCCCGAACCACAGAGCATCCCCCACCCCAAACCAAATGCACTCAGGGCCTGACCCAAAAATGGCCACCAAAAAGGCTCCTGCATCATAGAGACTGCAAAGACCCCCTACTCCTTAGAGAGACACACTCATCTAGGCCCACCTCCGATGCTCCCCACTGACCTCACTATAATGTAACGCTGGCCCTCATATGCTCTATCTCTTTCTACTTAGGCACCTCAGACCTACCTCTTTCTACTTAACCCTACCGACCTACCTACCAATATTGCCCGACCACCCGGGGGCTACCCCAAAGAACTCTGGTGGGTTACGTAACCCGAAATTCAACGGCTAGACAACAGCAACAACTCGCACCACTCCAGAAACAAAACGACACAAGCCGTACCTCATTGCCCCCACCCTCTTACACTCTTCCTGCCCCAACCAACCCATAAAGAAGCGACCTGACCACGCTACCAGTCCCGTCCACCACTATAACCCACCCCGACCCCTGTGTTAGCGCAACACACCTAGCCCGAAAGCAACTAGCCCCACCTCCAGCTTAGATAAAATGCCTTCTATCACGCCAACCTACGCCAACCCCCTCACCTCGACCTACGTAAAACCGCACGGCCCGAACTCCTTCTCGATTAGTCTCCCCCTCAACCTCTCACCAAGGCGAAAAAAAACCTCAAACACAAACTGATCAGGCAATACCCAGAATCACTATTTGCGGACATATAGCACTGCTCCTCCAAAGGCCAAGTAAAAATGGATCTCATTTTTCACACGCAAAGGCCCGACAAGTGGAATGCCATCCTCAGAGCACAACTCCACGTTACCAAAACTACCAATACACCCCATAGCTGCAAACTATCATTCTCTATCCTTAACCGCACGACGAGATGCGGGAACACCTCTGTGACCATCTACTCCAACGGCACAGTCCTGATTCAAGCTAACAATGACAACCTTGAGGCATTTGACCTCCTCTTCCCCTCACTGCGGACTGACGCCGCTCTCACACACCCCCCCTCCCATCCCTCCCCCTCTACCCGGACAACCAGACCCCCCAGCTAAACACCCACACCATTCCTGCGCCCGCTATCACAAACCCCTACGCTCCACCTCGAGCCACCACCAGCACCTCTAGCACCAAGAACAAGGCTCCCCCTCCCCCACCAGTCCGTCCCCACGAACAGCCCCCCGCCCATAACCCCCTTCAAGCAATACCGATCGACCTCAATACTCAGTCTAATTCTTCCAACCACCTTCCTATACTCACCTGCAAAAGAAAGCAATTACCACAACATGACCCCCCTCACCCCGCGCCCAACCCCAAAGCCCTAACAGACGACACATCAACTACCAGAAGGCAACACAACATCATCAGGCCTTCTCCCTTCCGGGAATACCCCGCCCAGAATCCACCCACCCCCACCCAAGAGGAGACGGGGCGCCGGCTCTCCCTGCTTGAAAGCCAATTGGCCACTATAATACAGGGCTTTAATGAAATCCTATACAACCTCGCTACACCTCACAAGCCCTCAAAAAAACCCCACTGGACTCCCACCATCTCCAACCACACACACCAAAAGTTTCCGAAGGCTCTGCGACCCAATTGGACCTCATCCCCCCTCTCGAGCCACACACTGAGGCCTAAGAGAACTTTGGAAGCTATGTCCTTAGATGAAGCGACCGAGCTGGCCGCCTCGTACAACACCCCTTCTACTCACATCCCTCAATCCTCGATCCAGGTAATCACTGGATTCAGAAGAGACCACCCCACTCCGAAACCCCCTAGACCCCCAGCCTCCCTCATCAACATCCCTGCTGCACCCCTAAGGAAAAAACCAAAAAAAGAGACACCCCCTACTAACTGCATGCTCATAAACTGCAGATCAGCCACTAAACATGCCACAGAGCTAGCTGAATCCATCCTCAGCCATGACATAGACGTAGCCTTCATCACCGAGACCTGGCTAAATGACAGCTCGCCTCCAATCATGGATACTCTCATACCCCCGGGCTTCTCAATCATCAACAAAGATCGAAAAGATCAAAAAGGTGGGGGTTTAGCAATCATTCACAACAACAACCTGTCCGTGACCGAAATTGACACCTTCAACTATAACACCTTTGAATGCCTAACCGCCAACATTAACACCAGCAACAACAAAGCACTACACTGCCATCTCCTATACCATCCCCCAGGCAACACCACCACGTTCACTGAACACCTGTCAGACCTGGTCGCTCACTGCTCTCTCCGAGACAACAACAACCTAATTCTGGGTGACCTCAACCTGCACTGGAATGATAAAAACAGCCTACCAATACAAAACCTGAACGAACTATTACATAGCAACAACCTTACCCAGCACTGCTCTGAAGAAACCCATAACAAAGGGGCAATCCTGGATGCCATCGTCGCCCAACGCGACGCAATCACAATAGACCACATCCTACCGGTAGACTGGTCAGACCATCACTTAATCCTATTCCACATCACGCAACCGATCATGTGCCAACCTCCCATCCAAGACCCCCACACATTGGACGAGAAACCTAACACAGATCAACATAGCCGACCTAGAAGAAAAAATAAGCACCCTCCTACCCATCTCCCCAGACGGCCTCTCCACAACTGAACTCACATCCCACTACAACACAACTATGTCGTCCATCTTAGACCAACTAGCCCCCCTGAAACTGAAAAAAAAACAGGAACATCCCCTCCAGATCCTGGTTCAACAAGGACATTAACGATGAAAGAAGACAACTTGGAGCTACAGAACGTCTATGGAGAAACAATCCTTCCACTAGCCTCTGCGAACAACTCAAAGCAACCCGAAGGAACTACAAAAAACACATCAACAATGAAAAAACCAACTTTTTCTGCACCGCCCTTGACAACGCGAAAAACAGGCCAAAAGAACTCTTTAACATCATCAGACAACAAACCTCCAAGACCTCTGCAACCCCAGTCCAGGCCTCCAAAGACCTGTGTGACAACTTCGCCAGCTTCTTCAACGACAAAATCACCAAGATTGAACTATCACTTGACATCAACCCCAATCCCTCCTGCAAAAACTTAGCCCCAACAATCGAAACCACCACGAGCATGCTCCCCATGAAAGCCTGGAAATCCTTCGACCCCGTACCTGAAGCTGAGATTCTCAAACTGATCCCCTCCTCTAGGCCCGCATCCCACATCCTCGACCCTGTACCTACCCAATTGGCCAAAAAGCTGAAACTCTCCCTCGCACCACTATGGTGCGAAATCATAAACAGCTCCTTGAAAACCGGCATCATACCAGACTGCCTCAAAGTCGGCCAAGTCACGCCACTATTGAAAAAGCCAGGCCTAGACACCAACGATCTGAACAACTTCAGACCTGTTTCCAACCTCCCCTTCCTATCCAAAATCCTTGAAAAGTGCGTACTCCTACAACAGACTCAGCACATTGACAACATCAGCCTGCTAGATTACCACCAATCGGGCTTCAGAAAAGGCTGTAGAACCGAAACCGCGATCCTTAACATCGTGGATGACATACACAAGTCCCTTGACACTGACCAATGCTGCCTACTCATCCTCCTGGACCTATCGGCAGCCTTCGACACGGTTGATCACAATCTACTCATTAAGGCTCTCCAAGACCGAGTAGGTGCAGACGAGGTGGTCCTACAGTGGTTCTCCTCCTTCCTACACAACCGCTCCCAAAGGATAAAAATCAAATCCTTTACGTCCGACCTGCACCCCGTCAACAGAGGTGTCCCCCAAGGCTCAGTGCTCTCCCCTCAACTGTTCAACATATACATGGAACCCCTCACCACCATTCTCAAAAAAGCCAACATCCCCTTCCACCTAAATGCAGATGACACCCAGATCTACTTGGAAACCTCCTCCATGAACGACATTCTAAGACTCAACAACACTCTCAGAGAAGTTCAACAATGGCTATCAACAAACCACCTTAAACTCAATCAAGAAAAAAACGAAATCCTCCTCATCTCCAATAAAGAAGAAAACCCTCAAATCGTAGAGTGGCTGAAAGCAATCGATGCTCTCAACGGTAATCTCACCCTGGCCAACTCGGTAAAATCTCTAGGAATCACCCTCGACCCAAAACTGAACATGACCAAACACATTAAGATCTCCGCAAAGAGTGCCTTCCTAAATCTGAAGCTTCTCAACAAAATTAAGCCCTTCATCCCGCCCAAGGACCTCAAACAAGCCACCCAAGCACTGGTGTTATCTAGACTCGACTACGGGAACGCAATCCTCTCCGGTACAGCTCGTTCCCACCTAGCGCCACTCAAAACAACTCTCAATGCTGCTGCCAGAATGGTCACTGGAGTTAAGAAATACGACCACCTATCTCCCGCACTCAGAGAACTGAAATGGCTCCCAGTCGAAATGCGTGCCAGCTTTAGAACTGCCTGCCTCACGCACAAAGCCCTGCACACAGGGAAACCGGAATACCTGGCGTCCAAACTCAAGAAAGCCGGCCAGACAAGAAACCTCAGGAGCTCCAACACCCTCTTACTCATCCCTCTGAAAACACGCAAACAAAAAACCGCTGCACGATCCTTCGCTGGAAACGCACCCAAAATCTGGAACTCCATCCCAGTCGATATCAGGACTATCCCTTCCTTCATAAAGTTCAAAAGACTCCTAAAAGATCTCTACCTCAACCGTGCCTTCCCGAACTGAGAACCACCGCCGAAACGCACAAGCCTGCACTCTGCAGCCACATGACAATGTTCCACCACAACCTACCTCTTCTTGCACTTTACAGACCCTTGTCAATGTTCCAACACTACCTACCTCATCCCCGCTCCCCTACACCCTCCTCGCTTCCTCCTCCCGGAGGGAGGGTTAGCCCAAGACTTTGTGCACGCTTCAAGGCTATCGCAGGACCTCTCTACCTCAATGACGCACAGCACACTGGACCTTTCGAACATTTCTCTTTTATGTGATGTCTCCCCTATATCTGCTGTAAAGCGCTCCGATACCCTCGGGTCTGGCCAGCGCTATATAAAACCTCTTAAATAAATAAATAAATAAATAAAAATAAATACTGTGGTTTTTTCTGAAGCCGGATTGGGAGGAGTCGAGGATGTTGTGTTCTTCGATGAATGTTTCGAGTTGGCTGTTGATGGCTTTCTCAATTACTTTCGCTGGGAACGGGAGCAGGGAGATGGGTCTGTAGTTTTTGAGGTCGGTGGGGTCCGCTGAGGGTTTCTTCAGGAGGGGGTTGACCTCGGCGTGTTTCCAGTCGTCGGGGAAACGAGGCGGTCGCCAGGGAGCGGTTGATGGTGTGGCGGAGCATGGGTGCGATGGTGTCGGCGGCTCTGTTGAAGATGTGGTGGGGGCAGGGGTCCGTGGGGGCCCCTGAGTGGATTGACTTCATTTTCTTCAGTGTGTCTTCGGTGGTGAGGGCTGTCCAGTTGTCAATCGCTGGTTTCCGGGTGTCGGGGTGGTTGGTGAGGGTTCAGTGTGTTGGTTGTCTTCGTCGAAGTTGTCGTAGATGCTCTTGATTTTGTGGTGGAAAAAGGTGCTGAGTTTGTCGCAGAGGTCTTGTGAGGGAGGGATGTCAGTAGACTCGCTGGTGGGTTGGGCGAACTCCTTGATGATGCTGAAGAGTTCCTTGCTGTTGTGCGCGTGGGTGGAGATTCTGTCTTCAATCGCTTTTTTCCTCGTTTCTCTGATGAGTTGGTGGTGGGCGTTGGTGGCGGCTTTGAAGTTGTTGTGGGCTTCTGTGGATCTGGTGTTCCTCCAGGCCTTTTCGACACGGTGGCAAGTGCGTCTGGACTCTCGAAGTTCGGTGGTAAACCACCTGGCTTTCTTGGCATGGGTATTGTTGTTTTTCTTGAGGGGGGCTATGGTGTTGGCGCTGTTCGAGATCCATCTATGCAGGGTTCGGGCTGCGGTGTTGGGGTCGTCGTTTTCCGCGATGGTTGGGGTGGAATTGTTGAGTGAGGAGGTGAGCTGGTCGTCGGTGATTTTGGTCCAGTTTCTACGTGGGAGCAGGTGCTGGTGTCTGTGGATGGTGGGTGTTCTGAAGGTGAAGTGGACGCAACAATGGTCGGTCCATGGGAGTTCAGTAGGGTGGCTGAAGGTGATGGAGTTTCCTGTAGTGAAGAGGGGGTCGAGGGTGTGTCCTGCTGAGTGTGTGGGCTCGGTCACGATCTGGCGGAGTCCAAGGTTGTGGAGTAGTATTGAAGCAGTCACGTTCCAAGTAGTCAACGAAGTCCACTTCCTCAATGACAAAAACAACCTTTGTATCCTGGTCCTGTTCAACCTCTCCAAGCTTTTGAGATCTTCAAACATCCAGCATTGATCCACACCATAAAAATTCACACTTCGCAGGCACAATCTTACAATGGACCTCATCATCATCGTACTTCACCAATCAACAATAATTCCCTTAGATAGAACATATCAGATCCTGGAATGTCCCCATCACCTGCAGAGTCCCATGGGGATACATCCTGTCACCCATCATTTTCAAACTTTATACACACCCTTTGGAGTCATCCTTGCAGAGAGCAACAAGATCCACCAGTATGTTTATGACAACCAAGCATTTCTCAAAATCTTCTCAACCTACAACATACAGAGACTCAAAGCCTGACACAAATGCTTCCAAACCTGGAAGTCTTACGTTAAGCTCCACAAACACCACATTCCTCCTTTTTGCCAATAATGCAGAACATTCTCTGATTCAGTCATGGCACCTCACCTCAAAAGTATCAGGCTTCACACCTCACATGGCAGAACAGGCCAAATTCCTCAGATTTACCCTCGACTCAAACATCACATTCACAGAACACATTGCCAAGAAGACCAAAACAGCCTTGTTCTGACTCACTCTCCTGAAAAAGTGAACCTTTTTCTCCCAGGAAAAGACTTCAGAATGACAGTTCAAGCTCTAGTCATCTTCCACTTACATGGAGGCAATGCCCTCAATGCCATTCCAGACATCACTATCAGTCTCCTGAACGCATCTTTCACACAACAGCTCACCTCATCAAGGTGCAGAAGAAATCCAACCACATCACCCTCAAACTACAGGATCTACATTGGCTTCGCCTACCAGCCTGGATCGTTTTCAGTAACAGCTGCATCACTTACCAGACCTCTATACCAAGACCCCTGTCTACCTCCAACATCTGGAGGTCAATGTCAGATGAGAAGTTTCAACATTGCCAGATTAGAGACTAAACACTACAGGAAGGAGAATACAAGCCTGTTCAGCCTACTTCCCTAAGATCTGGAACAACATCCCTTCTCCGACATTAGAACAGTATTAACCCGCCTACAATCTCAGGAAAAAATGTACAACGCATCTCTTCAAGGAATACTACCTAAAAAAGCTGATTTCACACCCTCCACTCGCTTTACCTCCTCCCTCTCTCACCCTCCTTCTTTGTATCCCCCACAGAGGCTTTCCCCTGTACATCGCTCCATTGCAAACCAGCTAGTTTGGTGCTTTAGAAATACCTCAATATACCTACATACAGTCTGTAAGTTTCACTGCACACCCAGTTGCCCGGTCAATAATGTTCCTCCCTTTAACACCTACCTACCTAAACTTTCGAAACCCCAAGTTATATATGCCTGCATTTGACTGGCACTCCCTCAGTTCATCAAATGTGGTTTGTCACATGTGCAGCCTTTCTTATCTGTGCTGTGCAGGATGATGAGATTCACATAAACATTGTGGGTCAATAAGACGCAAAGCTCACAGCCAAAAAATACTTAAATAATCTCATTTCCAAGAAGGAAATGGTTTGGAAAGGGAAGAGAGTGGAACAGTTTTATTGAATTTGATAAAAAAATTATACTCGAGTATATATCAATGAAATGGTACCTCTGTAACTAAGTAAAACAAAATGTTAGGCTCATACGGACGTCATAAGTGTACATTACATTGTATATTTATAAATTTGTAAAACATCTTTAAAACACGATGAGACTGCTATGATACATAAATAAAAGCATGGAAGCATTTGAGACACATTATCAAAGTCATAACGAGGCGGCAAATGTTGATCAGATATTATGTATGTGTATTTTGCTCTAAATCCATTGCGCAAATGAACCTTGGCTTATTTATTTGTAACCAGTAGTTGAATTAACAGGACTCTCAAGTCACTGCTCAATATTCTTATTACCACCTTGTGTTGACTGAAGCCCTACAGACGTATTGCATAGCGCGGCATGTTTGCACACTTCGTGATACGGAGTGCAAAACATAGGACTGAATTAGTGCTGACATTAGGGATCCGAGCCCTAGTTGAATGCAGAGCCATATTTTCATCAATCAAATGTTAATGGGTAGCTTCGTTACTTAGCAAATGCCTAGGTACAGTTAATTGAGATACAGACAATGAGCTGAGAAAACCATACAAGGAACCAAACTGGATCTAGGCTGTACGCCCACACCTGAGAAGGAACCAGGAAGTTTGCAAACAGTCTAGACACTTCTAGGTTTATGCAGAGTCACTTTTGAATTGCTAACCATGCATACCTATATGAGCTAGCCTACACTTGCCCAGCATGATAACAGACTCCACACAGATACACAGGCCCTACTGCGTGCTACGCCTCTGAGCCTTTTTTTAATTTTGTTTTTTAAAATATTTCTTTATTGGCATTTTACAAATTACAGCAACAACTTTTTGCATACATTTATACATTTGTAGATATTGTATCGTAGTCTTATTCTTCCACATTTCACTATTGAACAATTAAACAACATATTTTTAATATATCTTTTATGCCAACCTGTATTATGTATCAGAGGATACCATCATAATCCCGCAACTGTTACCCCTCCCTTCTCCCATCATTCTGTCATAGTTCCAGCGTCACTTCCTTTTCTGTTTCCTTTAACTATCTATTCCTTTTCAGTATCTATTTTGTCTACGCCTCTGAGTCTTATATCTTGTTGAGAATTTGTCCTGTGTGCACTTTCAGAACTTGATGTTCTAACACAATCCAACAGTAAGAGCATTGGTTGCAGTGGGCCATGTTTGTACTGCTCCTAGGGTGGTGATATGGTTAATTGAAGACACTCATTCAAAAATGGTCATTCTGAACCACACCAGACCTTGTTTGTTTGAGTCTAGGATGGTGAGAAGTTTAGTCAAAAACACTCACGCAAAGTTAGAAATTCTGAACTTTAGGACACTCGACAGGAGAAATGAACCATTTTCACACAGCTCGAGCTTGCTTTAAGAGAAGGGTACAGCTGATGCCTAGAAGCAGGCACTAGTGAAGAGTGTCAGCACTCCCTCATTAACCTAAATATCAGCAGGTTGCTTTCAGTATGATTGTCAAAAACAGGTAGAATGAGTGAAGCACATTAATAAATGCGATCATACATATGTTGACGAATAGGGTTGATAGGGATAAGCCCTGGGCAATTCCACATTCAATCTGTTGTGCCACTATTGCGTCTGCTCTGCGCTCACAGTAGAAGAGTCTGGTCAAGTTTGCTGGGCCTGTTTGTATTACCGGTGCGTGTGCTCACCTCTTCAGAAATCACTCACATGGCTCGAAGGGGAGCGATTGGCATGCCAGCTCTCTCCTCATTAGTTGGGTGATCTGCAGCTTTCTTCCTATCATAGAGGCAGCTCGTCCTGTGTTTGTGGTGCACTTTATCTTTCCCTCTTTAAAGTGCATTCTTGGAGAATCGTTGATCTGCTTGGAACTCGGAGATTTTTTTCTGGCTTGCTGATTTTTCCTTAAGCTTTGGGGTCCTTTTTTGCAGTCCCCAACCTTGCACGTTATTGTATTGTGCAGAAACACAGTGGCTTTAGGAAGGCGCCGCTCTTAGTCTTAACTCAAACCTGCCAAGTCCAGAACTGTTGAAATCACGCAATATCCTGCCCTCAAGAGCAACAGAAACAATTTAGCTAATTAGAAAGTCTTGCTTCTGTCTTACAAGAATGATACAATTCCAAGAATGATACAATCTATTGTGGCACTCTGACCCTTAATTAGAATGCCAACATCTTTAAGGTGAGAGTTTCATGGATGACAGTGTTAAAGAACACCTAAACACAATCAGGGCCTTCAAAGTGCCACTATCAGCCACCAATCTCAAATCATTGATGAAGGAGATTTTAAAGCCTAAAACCTACCTGGACAGTGTCCAGAAAAGTAGTTAAAGAAACAGTGGAATCAAATGATTATCATTTGTTCACCACTTTGACGTGACATGGAACATTGGATGAAAGTTATCTAGGTTCTTGTAGGAAATGCACTTTTCTTGTATGGTCATCCTGGATTTTTCACCTTTTTACTGAATCCTATTTTTGCTGGCTGTAGAACTCTGCAATATACCCACTGCTAACCAGTAGTGCCTGTGCTCCTCCTTTTAACATGGGTTAATTGACATAACCTAACTGATATATTTAACTTACCTATAACTCCCCAGTATATGGTACAAGATGTACCCAGGGGCAGTAGTACCTATTGTGCCATCCACTACCGCGGCAGTGCAAACTTGGCTTCTGGCCTACCATTATAGCCTGACTGGAGCAGTTTAAAAACTGCAATTCGACCTGTCAAAATAAGCCCTTTTGACAGGTCTAAATCTTCATTTTAAATATTAATATGTTAAGTAGGCCTTATAGCCCATAAGGTAGGGTGCATAGTATTTGAAAGTAGGACATGTAGAAATTTGATGTTAAAAATCTCTTTACAGTGACTAGCACCCAGAAGCTATTTTCACTGTAGCAAGGCTGCCTGTCCCACAAAACATGGATGCATTATTACATTTAATAATGCTATATTTGCCTAGGAAACAACTAGAAACAATATTCTTGAACTGGTAATATTTTTTAAAAGCTCAGTTCAGTTGTGAAGTCGGATTTGTAATAAATATTAAGGACAAGGTACATTCAGAAAGTTAAAGTTTACCTGCCTGAAGTTCCTGGAGCCTAATTTGCATTAGCCTCCACCTGCAGCCCTCTGAGTGCTCAAGAGCAGAGGCAAAGGCCTGGTTGTGGGGAGGTGTTTTCTGTTCCTCTGGCAGGATGGCCATTTGGGCAGTGCATAGGAAATGTATTTACTTAATTTACTTCCCTTTCATAGGCAAATGTCAGATGACGCCTGGATTAGCTCCTTCTCTTGTTCTTCCACTCAGGTAGACAGCAATCCCATTGAGGAGGGAGCTGCCCCCAGAACTAGTATGAAGTCACCACAGAGAAGAGGTTGCTCATTTCCCTGACCACACCTGTGGGGTGGGCATACCTGCCAACTTTTAAAACTTTTTCTCCGTGTGAGGAGGGTCGGGGCCTTGAAGGGCAGGGCTTAGTGCCGAGCACATCCGAGGCACTTTTAAATTAACTGCCTCCAAGCATACAACCCCCCTACTGGCCCCCTCGCCCCATCTGGCAACATCAAACACAAAGTTGTTGAGACTGCAGCTGATGTCCTTAGGAGGTTTCACACCTCGTAATGGACATCGGCTGTGTAGAACCTCAACACAATTGGCTCTCTGCAGAAGTTTCCAGCTAATTGTGTGATATCCGCTCCTCACCGGGTGACCATATGAAGGGAGACGATATCATGTGACACACAGTGGCGCTGTGTGAGTTGGCAGGTCTGGGTGGGCACACAGGCTCTGTCTAAGGGAAGGAGGGTTTAGGAAGAGAGGGGCAATGTAGAATTGTTTCTATTAGGGCACACAGGAAATGCCACAAAAGTGGATAGAGTAACCCCTGGGAATTTTTACCCCATAAGTTATGATGGAGCCAAGAGCCACCCCCACCCACACACTGGTGCCAGGTGTTAATGTGGCATTCCCCACTACCCTCCTCCGAACACTACGGGATCCAAGGAAGATCAGAAGATGGATGAAGCTGCTGTCTGACACCTGAGAGGAGCCCAACAGGGCTGGACTGACTGCTTCTTGCATCCAGGACAAAGAAATGGACTCCAAGGGTCTTCAGGCTGACCGCTTCTTCAAGCTACAGGGATACAACAAGCTACATGAGGCCTTTTCCTGGAAGTGCCCAGCTGACCGGTGGCAACTGGACCTGGGCTCAACCTCTGCCTGACACCCTGTGTGGCTTCCTGTGGGGTTTTAGAAGTGTACTCCTGTGGTGGATTGGGTTTTAAAAGATTAAGTTAGAAGGTAACATCTTTGACCGTGACAGGCCTGGTAAGTATATCTGACCTGCGCTCAATTGGGGTCAGCCTCAAATTATGCCTAGATCCTTGTCTACCATGACCATTGACAGTCATTGGTGGTTTGTGCTTTTTGGTGCTAATATACTTAAAACTTTAAGAATTCATATCTCTGGTTCCCCTTATTGGATTTTTGTGATTTTGATTTCACTTTGTTTATTAAATTTTACATCAGTTTTCTAATTTTGTTTGAGATTTTTAAATCTGCCACTGGTCCAAGCTTCACTCTACATGCAGAGAAACTCTTAAAAACTCAAGAAGAATCAAAGTACTATTTAGAGGTGACAAATTGCCCTGCATGTGGTGGGCACAGGTATAAAATGCACAGTCAAATCCTGGGGGCTTCCACCTTTGAAATTTAGGCTGAAGTTTAGTCTCTTCAAATCCCATCTTGACAGGGTTTCTCCACAGAAACATATAGATGGAAGAGAGGTAGCACCACGTGCACTGGTATGTATGTTGGGGCCACACACCCAAGCCTGCTCTTTGTCCAGGCTCCTTTTGCTGGTCAGGTCAATCTTCCTCAATAACATCCGAAGGAAGGGCACTCTACTCTACTTGGGGCTCCAGGTGTCCTTTGCTGGGACAGACTTTGAGCTATCTGTATTGGAATCCCAAAGCCAAACAGAGAAAAACAACCATGGGAAGGAAATATTATCTCTGAGGCAACAGACAGGGCCAGTGCCAGGACAGGGGCACATTCTGGAGGAAGAGAGCGGAAATTGCTTTCACTAACCTTAGTGGACCTCCATTTTGGATTATACTGTGCTTTTGTTAAAATACACTAGTCTTATTGTTACTACAAAATACATCACATAGACTCCACACAACACTCAACTACGACAAGCAGACCGCTCATCCAATGGTGCAGTGAGGAATGTCCAAACATCTGCAAGCTGTTACCAGAAGCCATCAAACATCATTCACCCCAAAGTTTGGTGAAAGGAGTAGTCACCCTCAACCAGGGGTGAAGGGTGCAGTTTGTGTGCACTCCTAGTTTAGCATAGGGTCATATTCTGCTAGAGGGAGCAAATAAAGGAAACTGGGAGAACCAATCACTGGGCTTGAGCATTGGGTCTACTAGATAAGGAAAATACCAGGTCAAACAGAAAGGAAGGATGGCAAAGTTCACCTTGTCTTAGGCAGCATTGTACAAACAGATGGTACACTTCACACACCTTCAAAAATAACATAACATTACTCTTTGTATTTCAGCGATAAAATGTGCGCTTATCACTGCCAACTGAAGAACGTGTTTGTGCGATTTAGAATGTGTGTATATGTTTTACCATCTATCATAATATTTTGAGCTAGTCTGATAAAAAATATCATAACCCGACTTATTTGGAGAACTGATAGCATCAATCATCTCTTTGCACAAGTCCATACAATACATTGGAATAATGACTTCTAATGCAGAACAACATCACTGCAGTTAACTACGTAACCCCGGAGATGTGGGTCTCGCATTTTGAGGCTCAGTTTACTGCTCCTAACTGCGGCGATGATATTTTTCATATGCCCCATCCAAACACCACTTTGTTTTTTACCAGCTCAGAGGTTGCTTCTGTCCTCAAATCAATCCCGAGAGGCAGGGCCCCAGGACCAGATTGTATACCGGCGGACTTGTTTTTGCACCATAAAGGAACATGGGTGACCTACATTCAGATGCTTGCCAACTCAATAGCCACTGGTGCACCACTCCCAAATACTTGGGCCGGCGCAGAAATCCTCCCGATATATAAAAAGGGTGACTGTTCCCTACCAGGCAACTACAGGCCGATAAGCCTTATCGACTCCATCCCAAAAATTGTTGCTAGATTAGTGTTGTGTAGAATCAAGGCCTGGATTGATGAAATGAATATCTTATCCCCTTACAGGCGGGGTTCCGTTCACACACTAGTACCATAGATCAAGTCTTTAGATTTATGTTAATCTACTGGAGGGTAGTTATTATCGGAGGGGGTACTATCTATGCGGCGTTTATTGACCTTAAATCCGCTTTTGATTTGGTCCCTCGATTTAAAATGTGGAGGGCTTTTGTGGATATGGGAATGCCACTGGAATTATTGACAATATTAGTTAAATTACACAATTGTAATTATGCACAGGTTCACTGGGGTATGCAGGGGAAGGTTACGGACAGGTTTCCGGTTTTAAAGGGGTAAGACAAGGGTGTGTGCTGGCCCCCACCCTGTTTTCCTATTTATTAACAGGGCATTTCAGTATTTTTCTACTTACCATACAGATGCCCCCACACTGGCTGGTATGAAGATATCTCTGCTCATGTTTGCGGACGATACATTGATATTGTCAAAAACCCAAATAGGGCTACATCGTGCCCTGTCTCGTTTCGAGGTATTCTGCCGCGAGAATGAGCTAGAGGTAAATGTGGAGAAAACTAAGTTTATGGTTCTCCACAAACATAAAGCCATTAAAGGGAGAGTTTTTTTGAACAATGTTCTTCTTGAGCAGACAGAAATCTTTACATACCTGGGGATTACACTAGGCCGGAGACTAAACTGGAAGCCCCAGATAGATATGTTGGTTCTTAAACACGCACAATTAGCAGGTGTCCTTATTAAAGAACAGAGTCTATCTCAGACCAAGCCCATTGCCCCCGCTTTAAAGATTTATAATTCTAAAATTTGCTCCTCTGTATTGTATGGTGCTGAGCTTTGGGGTTTTGAGGATTTGTCATCCCTCACGGTAGCACAAAATAAATTTATGAGATCTTTAATTGGTCTTTCGCAATCGACGCCACTTCTGCCCTTATATCTGGATTTAGGATGTAAAGCAATTGAGGATATTGCGCGCTTTCGGCCAATCGCATTTTGGCGTAGGCTTTGGACTACCCCTGAGTTGTCCCTGTATGCTAAAGCTGTGTACGAAGTAAGGGAGGCTGAACACCCATGCAGAATTACATGGTTAAATAAGATTAAAATCACATTGCATAATATGGGGATGAGCAGTCTGTGGAAGGACCCAGTTCATAATCCATTTCCATCAAAAAAAGTGTATAAGGCAGCATATTGGAATATGGTTAAGATAAAGCACTTTTCATCCATAACAAGGTCCATCATGTCTAGGCGATTCATGGAGCTCAAACACGAAGCAAAGTTTGAAGCTTATTGGGAAGTTATCACCAAACCACATGACAGGAAGCTGTACCACCAATTTAGGGTGGGGTCTCTCCCCATAAAAGCATTAACAATAAGTTGGGATACAGCGTTGGATGATAAGTGCTCTACTTGCACAGCACAGATTGAAACTATAGCCCATATATTGTTTGTATGTCCAGCCTACAAGCATCCTAGGTCAAAATGGCTTAAACCTGTTTGCCTTAATATGGGCACCAGATCAAGTGTGGAGGCATTAAGGATTCTGGAGACTAATACGCAGGATTCAATAGTAGTCGCAGTCGCCAAATTTTTGAGTTGGATGTGGGTGATTCGCGCCAAGAAAATGAGGGTTTTTAATTCCAGTTAGTTTACTTTTAAACTAAATATTAATATCTTTAGGCATAAGATTAGTTCAGTAGCTCCATGTTTGTTTAGATATACATTTTTTTTGTTTAAATTTGTGTGATTTTTAGTCTGTAAAGTTTTTCGATGTTGATTTTGTGGATGCCTTATGGCAAATTTTGTTTTGTGTATTATATATTATTATTTTATAACATATCTTTTATATGCTAATGTGTTTTATCCTATGAGACCTACACAGGTTACTGTTGGCCTTCGGTCTTATATATATATATATATATATATATATATATATATATATATATATATATATATATATATATATATATATATATATATATATATATATATATATATATATATATATATATTTAGGGAATTATGGAATTTTAATATGATCTTTTTTTAAACTGTAGTCACTCCTGTCTTTTATGATTGTTACAATCGAAATAAAGACTGAATGAACTGAACTGAACATCACTGCTTGAAATAACATAACCTGATGGGGCAAGTGACACCCCTTACGCCCAGTGAGATAAAGTGACCAAGAAGAAGAACTTACCATATCAGTAAACGGGGAGGGGCTCCTCTCAAATTAATTCCCATAAAGGCAAAATAAGACAGATAGTAATTGCACTCTTATCACCAACATGATATGCAAAAATAAAGTTGTGCTCTCAGTTGTATTTGTTTCAGGGATCACAGGAGACCTAGATGCAGGAGTGGAGTCAAAAGATTGGCATTAACCAGTCCAGTAACGCCCCTTAGTTGTCCCTAAGTAAGGAACCCTCATTTCAAAGTTCAGGTTCTGCTGGACCAGCAGGAGTCCAGCAAATGTGCCATCAGAATGATGCAAGGTCATACCTCAGAAGCCATGAGACATGAATAGGCCACTGTGAAGCTCCCATTCCAGCAGCTCCAACCATGGTTGCCGGTAGCTGCTCTGTGTCACATTTCACCTGTGCTCAGAGACACAGGTCTCCATACAGAAGAAAATAAAAAAAAATCCAAGAGAATAGAATGACGGAGCAGGGGACGAGGGTGACCAAAGGAACGAGAGAGAGACAGAGAGAGAGAAAAAAGATATGATGGATTTGTGAAAGACAAAGAGACACTTACTTCTAGATTTCACTTAGCTAATCCATTGCATAAATATGGCATTCATAAAATTTGATTCAAAAGGAAACGTATTCTAGACAGGTGCAGATTCATAATATCCAACAATCCATTTAATACAAATGATATCCAGATATTAAATAGAAATACTATAGAACGTTTCTACTCGATATATATAAATTAAGCCTTGACCCCTATTTTTTTTTCCCCTAACTTTCATTGTAGCATGGCAACAGCATTGCAAGAGATGGTCATAAAAAGATTATCGTAAACTTAGGGAATAAAAAGCAGGACAATGACACAAAAAGCACAGAAAGGGACAGGTTTCACTGAGACATGACACAAATGGTCTTTGCACAGCTATGCGTGCCTGTGTTTGCTTTGCCAGTGCTGGTTGTCAGGGTTTTTGAGGGATCAAGAATTTTCCACTTTCGATTCTGGTTTAGCATGAGGAGGAGGGTGCATTAAGGTCAGGATTTTGAAGGAAATGAAGAGTAGGCTGACCAATCCACAGGGGCGTAGCTTCAGGAGGGAGGTTTGGGGGTGCCCCCTATTAAATGTATTCTCTAGTAAATAGTTGGGTACAGGTGCTTTAAGCCGGGTATGGTGAGGTGTTTGTCGGATTTCACTTGGGATTTTTATTTACACACACAAAAAACAACACGCACTCTTGTCTCTGTTTCAACAGTTCAAAAAACTGATTTTACAAAATATTGAGTTTTAAGTCCCCATTAACAATTCACACTCCTCCCCCTTTCTACTGCTCCTTGAGCCTCGCCTCCCCCCAACCCCGCCCCACTTCTCTTTTATTGTAATTTAACCAGAGTGATCGTTGGAAAATCTGAAGCTCACATCCCCCCAATCTTACTGACCAAGCTGCGCCTCTGACAATCCAATTTGAGATGTTTAGAGATTCTTTATGAAAATGAGGTCCACTTATTGGGGATAAATAAGGTGCAGCGTTGTAGTACATTGTTGTCTGATCGGTTGAAATCTCCATGAAAAGAGGAGGGGAGTTGATCAGTGCTGTTATTAGGAATCCATCATTAAATCTATTTTTGCTGCCAGGGCAACAGCCTTAGATGTTCAGCCTCGGTGGTTTAGGTGCTGTGTTTTTAATTTACACAGTGAGGAATTGGATAAAGGAGAAGTTAAATGAAGTAATCACTTTGCATTTAAGGAACCCCAAGTATATAAAGGCAACCTCCCCCACTAGTTTTCCTGCTTCATCAATGTGAAGGATGCTGTTCCTAGTTGTACATTAGTGGTATAGAGGATGAGCAGAACTAGGTTTCTATGAGTACAATAGTTCCAAGGTCAAAGATTTGGTTGAGGGCAGACATGTAAGTTGCATGAGAAAAATCAAGCTTGGTCGAATTTAGTAGAGCTGTGGTATCACATTCAGGAGCAAAATCACACTGAATTGCAAAATCAAATTAAGATGCAAAATCAGCCTTGGACCAACATTAGCAGGAGCATAGAAATAGTTTTAGGAACACAAACCATGTTTAGGAGCAAAAGCACATTTTGGTACAAAATCACTTTTCAGTGCAAAATCATCATCGGTGCAGCATCAACAATGTGGAACCAGGGGGGTGCGTGGCCAGCAGCCGCTGAAGATGGCCGCCATGTGAGAGATCTGCGCTAGCTGCCAGCAAACAAGCCCGACATATCCGGCATAATCCGTCGTTTGAAGCACAACCGGGGATAGGAAGTCGACCGAGTACGCGGTAGCTGTCCCACAACCTGAAACGGCCACTTAAATCGCAGCGGGGGATCGGACAAGCGGTGTGAAGAAGGATCGGCCGGCAGGAGCAAGATGGCGCTGCCGGCGTAACTAAGGGAGTAAAGAAACCCCAGAGAACGATCCGAAGCCAAGGCACCCCGCGGACACACAGCGAGTGTTCGCTCACGGCATAAAACGGTCGCGAATCGCCCACCACTGTGCCATGCATAATTGCTGGTGCCTATCGTGAGTGGAGCCTGTAGCAGTCAGAACGCTCCGCACAGTGGGAGCGTGTGAGATCGAGCTTCGCCCCAGACCCAGCTGATAACAACTGAGCCGGTAAGGGGAATGGGTGAGGAGGGAGCGCAAGACTGAGGGACAACGTAGGAGATGAGGCCAACCGGCGGAGCGATTGAAAGGCAGACTGGGCGCTAATGACAAGCTCCCCCCTCCTTGCAGGTGCAAGTGGAGAACCGCCTCAAAGTTGATCGGGCTGGGGCATGGCTCACCGGAGATACAGGGACAGCAGTCAGCTCGGAGGTGAGGGACTGGGTTCTTGACAGTACGCATAGTGAGAGCCCCACACAACAGCCTGTGTGAGAATCTGTGGCATACAGGGTGCAGCTCTGGCTGGATGGGGCCAGGTGACATCCCTCCTTAAGCGACCGAGTCTGTGGGGTACTCTCGGATTGCGAGGCGAAAGCTGGGGTGCACCTAAAACCCTGTGTTGCACCCAAAAGAAAGGGAGATACTGAGTAAAGGCCTCGGACACCGGCGCCAGTACCATGTACTCTGGCCAGGGACACAGCAGAGCTCAGAACCGGAGCCCGCCAGTGAAGCCTTGCACAATCTAGCTATGGGTCGCAAACCAGGTGGTGGGGCCTGGGCAGGCCAATCACATAGATAAATACACTGTGGCAGTGGGCCGCGAAGGAGGTGCGACAGGAGGGGAAACACCGCCTGAACACGACGACCATTCCCCAGATCCCTCCCTGCAAAGACATTGTGAAGGCAATTAAGGATCTGCGTGGGACCCTAGAGTCTAAACTGGACTCTGTCACCGAGGAGGTAAACCTGCTTCGTGCTGATCTCTGAAAAATGTCTGAGAAGGTATCCATGGCGCAGGCAGGTATTGGGGGTCTGCAGTCCAGAACCAAACGTCTAGAAGAGCAGGTCTCAGCACTAAGAATCAATCCGAAATATTTGCCCGACTTGAAGATCAGGAGGGAACAGCCCGACACAACAACATTCGGGTGGTGGGAGTGCCAGAGGAAATGGAAGGACCATCGACGGACCTCTTCCTGAAAGACCTGATCCTGAATAAATTGAAGCCTAAACGTCTATCCAAATTTTTCATCATAGAACGTTTACACCGGGCCCTGGGAGGCAGGCCCCGCCCAGGAGCGCCCCCTCGTACGATCATAGCTCGGATACTGAATTTCAGGGATAGGGACGCCATCTTACAGGCGGCGTACCAGCAGGGGGATCTGCATCAAGAAAAAGCTGTTATCCGCTTTTCCCCGGATTTCACCCTCCATGTCCAGCGCCAGAGGCGTACATTCGATGCAGTCAAAAGGGCCCCCCGAGAGCAAAATGTGAAATACATGATGCTATTCCCGGTGAAACTTAAAATAATTGACAAGGGAAAGGCGTATTTCTTTGACTCACCGGCCGAGGCAAGCGACTGGCTAGAGGGCTGGCGAACTGTGGAACGGAAAGGGGGCAAAAGTCGAACATTGCCTAGGAATGGTCACACCACCGAAGGGAGAGAGACAGAGCAAGCCCCAAACAGCCCTGATCAGTGACAACGAACAGATAAGTGACAAAAGGGATGTTCTCCTCAGTATTGTAATTTAATTGTCCTTTCCCGGAGACATCATAGGGGGGGGGGTGAGGAAGCTCAGGAGTGATGTTATAAGGGTACGGACTAATTTGAAGCGAGGCGCCCACACGGACATTTGTGGTGCTGGGACTATTGTTATTCATTGCAGGGACCAGCGGAGGGTACGGACAGACAAGGTTGCTTTCGAGATACTCTAGAAGGGTTTGAAAGTATCCAACAGCAGAATTATTCCACTTCGTGCTGGAGGCCGGCCTAGCGCCCCTCATTTATGTTAGTTAATGCACAGTTGGGGTGACAGGCACTCTGCGTATTTGGGAGGTTTGTAACTCATCTAGCAGGGTCGCAGGGAGGGGGTAGTTGGGTAAAATGTTTAGATTTATTATGTGTGTTTGCATGTGTGCTCAAGACCACTGCAGCCGGACATCACAGCAGGCTGATGTAAGATAACCAAGAGGGAGGGGAGAACTAACAGGAGTGATGTTCATGACCGGAAGTTATGGGAGACCTAGCTAATATACAGGTGTGGACCTGGAACGTGAACGGGCTAGGAAACAAGATCAAGCGCACATTGGTCCTTTAACACATTAAGAGGCATTCCCCGGACGTAGTATTAATACAGGAATCCCACCTGAAGGGGAGCAAATGTAGGGCTCCAGATCGTTTTGGCTATAGACTAGTGGCCCACTCTGGATATTGGACCGGGGCTCGGGGGGTGGGAATCCTGCTTCGCAACACGTTGCCCCTGGCTGTGACTGGCACCTGGGTAGATGATGCAGGGTGCTGTGCTGCAGTAGCGGGTAAGTGGGAGGGGCGCTCGATTATATTATGTTCAATTTATATACCCCCGGGACTCCACAGCATTATCTTTCCGAAGGTTAGTTAGTTCCTGATTGCACTGCCTCTAGGCACGCTTCTAGTGGGGGGAGACATAAACGCTGCTGTGAATCCAAAACTGGATCGGTCTGGCACTCGAGTGGGCCAGAAGGGAGAGCGCGACTTGCCGGGCTTCTTGGAGGCCCTAGGCCTAGTAGATTTGTGGCGGGTGTACAACCCGGCTGCACGACAATATACATACTACTCCGCACACCATGGATCCTTCTCTAGGCTGGACTACCTCTTCACACGGAATGATAAGGTGGGAGAATTTACAAACCCAAGGCATATGGCAAGGGGCATCTCGGATCACTCCCCGGTGGGGGTGACCATTAAGGGCCCGCTCCTCGACAGGGCAGCATTCCCGAGGATTGACCCCTGGCACCTGCGAGATCCGGCACTCAGAGACAAAATCAAAGAGAGCTCGGAGCTATACTTTCGGGAAAATGAGGGGACAGTAAACTCACGCATAACTTTATGGGAGGCCTACAAGACGGTGTTGAGGGGGCAGACACAGGCACTAATTGGAGCCAAGAAGAAGGAAGATACTCTACAAATCAGGTCGTTAGAGCAGGAGATAACTCAGATGGAGGCAGAGGTGGCAAGTGACACCACTAGTGACCTGCGCCATAGATTAGCGCTGCGTCAGCGTGATTTAATGGCTACGGCTGATAACGAAGCAAGAGCATAAATGTAAAAAAAAAATGTAAAAAGAGCATACCCCCTGGAAACTCAGCATCGCTTATACGATGTAGGCGACAAAGCATCAAGACTCCTAGCGTGGTTGGAAAAGCGAGATAGGGAACGATCATGGGTGACTGAGGTGCGAGACAAAGCAGGGGTACTGAAAACAACGAGTACAGATGTAGCGGAAGGATTTAAAGCGCATTTTGAGGAGGTTTATGCACCCGCATGCACTAGATCCGAAAGTGACTGTGAGGAATTACTTAGAGACTTCTCCCTACCTACACTAACCGAAGAAGCGAGTGAGACCCTCGAGGCTGACCTCACGGACGATGAACTAATGGGGGCCCTGGGACTCCTTAACTCAGGGAAGGCAGCGGGACCAAATGGACTCCCTGTCGAGATTTACAAATGTCAGGCTTCCATAATAATACCACCGTTATGAGATATGCTGCTAGAGGCGCGAGAACAGGGGCAACTCCCGCCGTATCAGCGGGCGGCCACAGTGGTGGTGATACACAAGGCGGGGAAGCCACCGGACCAGTGCGCCTCATATCGCTCAATCTCTTTGATCAATGTTGAGGCGAAAGTGCTAGCCAAGGTTTTAGCGACCAGGCTAGTGCCGGTCATCTCTGAGGTTATACGTGTAGATCAATCGGGCTTCATGCCAAATAGAAGCACTCCCCACAATCTACGGAGGTTATACGGAGTGCTCCATATGACATGAGACCCCGCTTCTCAGCAGACAGCATTGATGGCGTTAGACGCATCAATGGCGTTTGATAGTATAGAGTGGCCCTATTTGTTTATGGTACTGCGCAGGTTGGGCTTCGGCCCTAACTTCTGTAGCTGGGTGAGGCTGTTGTACAGGGTACCGCAGGCCCGAGTGCGAGTTAATGGAACGTTGTCCAGACCCATTCAGCTGCGGAGAGGCACTAGACAGGGTTGCCCTCTGTCCCCTTTGTTGTTCGCCCTTGGACTGGAGCCGCTGGCGCATTGGATTCCGAGGGACCCGATGATCTGGGGCATAGAAGCGCCTGGGGGGTGGGAAGAGCGAATTTCGCTTTATGTGGATGACATCCTCTGGTATCTAGCAAGCCCATACCACTCTATGGCCAGAGTCCTTCATATTTTTGAGTTGTTTGGGAGCTACTCAGGATATACGATCAATTGGTCCAAATCGGTGGTCTTCCCGCTATCGGGCCCTCCGCCGAGGATACCGACATGGTGCGCGGCCCCAGGGGTGGAAGAGGGACTTAAGAACTTAGGCATATACATCGTGAGAGATCACGGGAAGTTTCTGAAGAGGAACCTCGAGCCCCAGTTAGATCGGCTAAGTGCCGATGTACATCACTGGCGTACTCTCCCATTGTCTCTAATGGGCAGAGCGGCCCTTTTTAAAATGATGGCTCTGCTGCGCCTTTTGTATGTTCTCCAAAGCACCCCCTGTCCAGTTCCCCCGGCAGTTTTTAAAAGAATAGCCTAGGAAGTTAGAACACTTTTGTGGCAGGGTGGCTCTCCCAGAATAGCACTCCATAAACTACAAAAAGGAGTGTACGATGGTGGCGTAGCGGTCCCGGACGTTCCACTCTACTACTGGGCCTCGCAATTGCTTGTTATAAATGACTGGGTATAGGCAGACGTGCACGAGCCAGCCTATAGAGTAGACAGAGCCAGTATGCCTGTTGGAAACTGCGAACCACTCTTGTACTCCCGGAAAGCACGCCCGGAATGGCCGACAGTGGTGGCTGGTGGAATTTGAAACTGGTGGGGCGTAAGCAGAAAGAATCAACGTAGGCGAGCGAGCACAGCGAGCGAGCCCGACGGCAATAAGACGGATTCGGGGCGGTTCTCCCCCCATGAAGAAATTTTTAGAAAATTGGCATCTTTTTGGTGCGATTTTCAGCACTATTTCTGTGATAAATGGACTGAAAATTCAGTTCTTCTAGGCATTCATAAAAGAAAACTCATACATTATTTCAGAGAATTTCTGGGTTGCCAAGCAAGTCTGACTTCTGAAGAGGGCTAGGGTACTAAGCAAGACTGCTTTGGCTCTACCCTTTCCAATAGAAAACACTAGTTAGCGATGTGAACAAGTTCAATGGACAAATCTGGGGTCTAGGGAGAGTCCCTCTCCTGAGAAAGAAATTTAAAAAGATTGGCAAATGGTGCATTTTAAAGCAAATGAATGCAGCGATAAAGCAAGGCTTATTAAGCAGTGGGAACGTATAGTCTTGAAATATTAAACACATTAAAAACTGCCCAGTATCTTCTTGCATGAATTTGTTCAACAGTTACTGTAATATGTAAATTGTTCTGCATGACAACTTTAGCCCTTTATAATGTATGCTTGCCCAGTGTCTAGCACTGCATGCAGCATTAACTTTGGAAAAATATGCTCTAACCAGACTTCAGGAAGCACCCACAGCTGCTGGCTGTAACCAGTCATATAGAAATATGTGCAGACAGGTCTTTAAGCGAGATGAAAAAAGTGGGTGCTCCCTATAAAGGAACATGCCAAATACATTTCTGTGATTCCCATAGTGTGCCATCAGACCGGTATTTTGGTTTCTCTCTGAGATGTAATTTTATCCAGATAAATTGCACAGCAACTGACATACGCCTAAAGCCTGTCAGTATGATTGGCTTTGTCACTGGGTGTTAGCTGTTTAAGATAAATGAGTAACAACAATGATTTCTTATAAATAATTAACATTGAAAATGTTTAAATTCTGAAATAGTGAGTCTGTGAATTAAATTGAGGCCTGTGGAAGGAGCTTTGGCCTTCAATTATGTGTGCTTTATGTTAGATATGTATCCTCTTTTTCTCTGCATATCTTGTCCATCTGCACATCTTCAACCCCCCTCTTTCCTCTTCAGCATCCTCTTTCAATCTTCCCCGAATGCCCTTCGCCACATCTCTGTCACTTCACCGCCCCCAACATTAACTGCACTCCCTCTTTGACATCAGTGTACCCCTTCACACACATTTCCACAGAATTTCAGTTGCAAATGGAATACACAAATATTGTTCTGTGTGCTCTGCAGAGAGGCCAACCCACTGACAGGCACTTTGTTTGGCTTTAGCCTTATCGCCTGCGTTCTCAATCAAAGCCTCTCAAACACCTGGCATGGCTCAATCCTCAAAGTAAAGACACATTACCTCACTGAGTTCTCTCATTAGCGTCCTTAATGTTTTTTTTCTCTGTGTAGATCAAATATAGACAAGGTAAGTGGAAACTTATTGCTGATACAGCGTAAAATGCGTATACATGTTTGGATGCTGCCGGAATCGAATTGTGTGTGAATAGATTACATTGTTAAAAAACCTTCACGTTTTGATTGTTAACAGCGCAGGGATATATTTCAGGTTCACGTACAAGTCACATATGGAAAGCAAAGAGAAGATAAAACATCTGCTCATGGGCTTTTGCTGTTCTCGGTAAAGGGGATTTACATTTACTTCATGGCACTATCGTGAACGTGCACGGCGTGTGAACAGCAGGATAGGTGGATGCTTTTGAGATGGCCAGACCTAAAAACAAGGGCTAGTATCGGTGGACGAGGTTCATCATTTTAAAGCACCCTCAAAGAACAGCATTAATGATCAGCACTAGAAGCAGCGAGGTTAGCTCGGTGGGTTTAGGATCTGGGCGTATCGTACACAGGGCGTTACATACTGATAGGGTCGACTCCTTTCGTATCGTCCAGAGACTGTGTGATCCGCGTGTCACCGGTTTAAATCCCGGCAGGGCTCGTTCATCTTTTCATCCGCCTAAGGTCGATCGCCTATTGTTCAAGAGCCAATTAACCGCCCGTTTAGTGTGTGTGCTCAATACGTGGTGCCAGTCGGCCAGCCAAGAATGGTACCCTCCTTCGCCATCAGCTGGACACTTTACGACTGCAGTGCCCTCGCCAGGACCCTCCCTGGGACTTTACCATTATTCAAAGCCAGGATTGTAACAATTAATCGTTTCAGTTGCACTCTGACTGTAAAATGCCCTTTAACATTAGGACGCTATCTGGCCACGACACACTGCATGTTTATATTCAACATGATGAATGCATCCACCACCCTACAAAGCGCCCAGAGACTGTCAAAGTGGGCTGAAGCAGTGCACAACCATTCTAATTCAATAGGATGATGACGTATCAGAAAGGCGCGTGCCAGTGCAGTAGTGCTGGTGTGTGACGTGGCTGCTTGCGTCACGGTGATTGTCTCTGTTCCTCTAGTAACAGATTAGGCTGTCACTGTGGTTTGTGCCGGACACAGGCAGCCTTCGTGTGTGCACTTCTGTCCTTTCAGTATTTATGAAGCCCATAGTCACACGTGGAGTCGGGTGAGCAGCTAGGACAGCTGTAGTGCCTTCCCTGTGTCTTCACCAGGTGTGTAATTGACAGCCTCTTTCCGTGTCTAGAATCACCAACGCACGCCTGGGGCCCTGTCTTCAAACACAAAATGACTCCTTCTAGACCAAACCATCCATCCATCCATCCCACCCACTCACCCAACCATCCATCCCCTCAAACCCACCCCATCCATCCAATCCATCCAGCCAGCCACCCACCCATCCATCCATCCACCTATTGTTCATCCACCCACCCACCCATCTACCAATCCATCCACCCATCCATCCACAATCCAAAATCCACCAATCCATCCACTCACCCATCCATCCACCAATCTATCCACCCACCCATCCATCCAATCCAACCCAACCAGCCCCTCCAACTAACCCATCCATCCACCCACCCTTACATCCATGACACAATTTATTGTTTTGAATCAAACACCGCAGATACACTTCTCAGTCCAAAACCAAGAACTGTTCCACTCTGTGACAGTTTTAAACCCGGGCCTGCCCTCTGATGTTACTCCAAGTCTTCACCACGTGTGCTACTCACAGCAGAGGCCAAAGACTGAATGGCCACGAGCCAGGCGGACTGTATCTGCTAAGCCGAGACAGAGGTACGTTGATGCCGGTGACTAAACAATGCAGCGGAACTTGCAATGATGGGGATTACTTCGAACGTAAATGCGCATGGCGAAAACAATTATAGCCCGGGGGGAAGCTTCAAAGCGCCAAGAGGCGATACTCTATGCATCATGAACTGGACTCATCAAAGAAAGGACTCGACAGCACGCAGTGACCTGGCCGAGGCCAGTTCCGCTTGACTGACGTCTGTTATACGGGGTCCCGGGTCAGTCCGAGATGTCTTCCGATGCCCCGGATAATGCCCAGAGGCCGACGGGCTCTAGCGCTGCCACTCATCGCCAGAATGAGTCATACAGTCAGTCCCACCGGCTATTTAAAGACAAAGACACCGAGAGAGGTTTCTTATATATTAAAAAAACAGAGAAAACCTAAGAAAATGGTCCCTTTCCTTCGAGGGCAACTTTCCGTCTCCACTTTGTGTTTTATTGGTTTTTTTGCATTTACATAGCGCTTCATACCACAAGGTGGGACGCCGAAGCGCATTTGCGAACAGACCAGTTAATATGTTATGTATTGCGTAAAATCCCACTATAGTGTAACAGGCTTTCCCTTCTGATGCAGAACGTATTAAAGCAACATTTTCTCCCGCTACTTAAGAATTCTCCGGATCTTTGTGAAATGCTGATTTCAGTGTGATAATTTTACATCCACATCATCAAAAAGACGCTCTGTGGCCCTGAAATAAACGCACCGCATTAACAGAATCGGTCAGTCGCGGCTCGCGCGCGGGGGGGGATTTTTTAAATAAAAAAAGGAAATCCTACCTGAGCAGGTCCGCCGTCCGCGCCGCCTCGGGTCCGACTCTGTTTGCGCCTGCGGCCTGCCCTATAGCCCCTCTCAGCCAATCCTGGCGCTGCTGGCAGCACCAGGATTGGCTTAGGGCACGGTTACCTCTCGCCCGCCTGCCCATTAGGAGACCGAGGTTTGAGCCTTTGCTGAACCCTCGCTCTCCTAATGGGCATGCGCAAGCCAGTGCAAACACAAGTGCGCATGACTGGGCACGGCGCGAAAATTCGGTGCCCTTCCCCACTCATGCGCACTTGTGCTGCAGTGCTGCCTGCTGCCCCTGGTCCCTCTGGACAATCATGTCAGTCAACATGACGCAGGACCGCCCACCCCCTTCAGACTCTGAAGGGGGTGGGCGGTCCGACGTAATGCTGACTGACAGGATTGAATCAGTTCTTTCGGCGTCTTTGAACTTAAGTAAACTGATTCAGTTTACTTAGGTTCAAAGACGCCGAGGGAGCTGCGGGCTGGGGGGCTACGCCCCAACGCCCCAATGGACGCACCGCCCCTGATGGCCGACACACACGGGGGCAGTTGTGGGGTGCTGGAGGGCGGCCAACAGATTCCTGGGCTGGATGGAGAAATTGACTAGTTGGACTCCACTGTGGTCAGGGGACACATTGAAAGAAGTAGCCGCCCTAAAGGGCTTTAGAAGGTGGAAACTGATAGGAATCGAATACCTGGGAGACATGTGGAGGGGAGAGACTCCTATCGCCTTTGAGGATCTACAGCAGGAATATAATTTAAATCGGACACAGACATATCACTATCTAAGACTGGTGCACGCCCTGCGGCGATATATCCAACATGGTAGCCCCGTTCCAGACCACTCCCCCCTAGAAGATAGATTATTACTAGACCCCATCCCCGAAAAAGCGACATCCACAATATATTGCAAATTAATAAATAATGTGCCAGATCCCCTGGTTGCCCTGCATGCGGCATGGACTGACGACCTTGGGAACATAGATGATAAAGAATGGCTAGAGGCAATACCAAGCCCAAGGGAGATTGCAATCCGGACACAATTTAGACTGGTGCAACTCAAGATTTTCACACTTACATAAGTGGGGTAAAGCACACACAGTGCTTGGGGGGGGCGTGGCTGGCTGTGCCGCGAAATGGCCGCTTACTAAGCGTGCTCCGTTGGCCGGAGTCAGAATCCTGCTTGTATATCCGCAAAAACAGTGCACCGACATCAAGTCGCTAGCGCGCTGAGAAGGGCGAAAAGTAAGGAGGCCAGCGACACCCTGCAGGCTCATATCGAAGCCCGACAGGAGGAGCAGTGAGCTCCGTGGTGCGGCACCGGGAACAGCCCAGTCAGCGGTGGAGGGGAGCGGCAGCCTGACTCCAAACTCGAGACCGCGGCTCCAGAGTCAGTGCAGGCCGCGCCGACGGAGAGACGCAAACCTCGGGCTCCGTGGGCCCTGGAGGTGTGGGCAGACTACCAGAGACCGCCAGGCTACAGCGGTGAGTGCCCCCGAGAGTCGACGCTCCGTGGACGAGTACCGCCCACGCCTCAAAGGGATCCGAAACAGCCCCGGCGGGAGGGAGGCCTAGGAAGGCCCTACGCAACGACACGAACGGCGGGGTGCTGGTGGGGACGCCTGAAACCGGAGGCTGCCTGGTGAGCACTGTCAAGAGCCGAGGCACTGCTGGAGGATCCGATAGGGGGGCATTTTACGCTTCGAGTGGCCAATGACCGGAAGAGCTGAGTGCAGCTACCTAAACATCCACTGGCTCGGGGGTGAGACTATATCCGATTCCCCTCAGAGGTGACTGTGTTGCCTTCAAGCAGTATTTATTGCACCCCTGCAAGGCTGGCGAGCGAGATAGGGGCACCCAGTAAGAGATAGTGATCTGGAGCCCTTCTGTATCCGGGGGGAGCTGACCTTTGCCTGCAGCGCCCACTAAGCCAGACAGAAGACTCTATGCAGATCGGGTGACTGCCCTTCCTAGTGGCACGATCGCACTATCGAGCCCGCAACTCGTGGCCCAGAACTGTCGCGCTATGTTACACACCGCGTGAGGACGCCTGGAGAGGTGTGCGATATATCCTCCTGGACTGGGTGAGGCTGTACACCGACGCCTTGGACCAATGTGGGGTGCTGGCAGATGCTAGATATCCACAGGACGGCCGCACTACTCGGAAACGGGCCTGGCTGCCTTGTTTACACACAGTCCCACCATGGGCAAGCAGGATGCCAAACAGCCCAAATTGAACTTCGAGCAGCGTAGAACCACGAGGAATACGGAACAAGACCCAGAGGCGGGCGCGGAACTGCAGCAAGAGCTCCCAGCAGAAGACCAGGGGGAAGATCTCCGCACACTCATGCTAGAGATGCGGTCTAGCCTTCGCACTATAGACACTAAACTGGATGCGATGTCCTCCCAGCTAAATGCAGTGAAGTCAACGGTGGAAGCGCATGATACTCGACTCGAGGTGTTGGAAAACCGGGCCTCAGAATTCAGCGAATTTCAGGTGGAGACGAAGGAGCAACTTCTACACATGGACAAACTACTCGGAGTCATCAGAGCGAAGAATGAAGATTTGGAGGGCCGGTCCCGCCGTAATAATCTCCGCATTACTGGGGTCCCGGAGACGACAGCCATCGAGAAAATGGAGAGGTATGTGGCGGATATGCTTCACAAACTTTTTGATCCCCACCTGTCTATGGTATTCGCGGTGGAGAGGGCACACCGTGCACTGGGCCCTAGGCCCCCGGTGGGAGGCACCCCCCGCCCGATATTGGCCAGAATCCTGATCTACCAGGACAGAGACACGGTGTTGCGCCTGGCCCGGGGCAAAGGAACTATCGTGTATGGGGGTAACGCCATCTCCTTCTACCCCGATTTCACCCCAGCGGTACAAAGTGCACGGAGGGAATTCGTGCCGGCAAAGAAATTGCTTCTCCAAGCGCAGATACCATATGCACTCCTCTACCCTGCAAAGCTCAAAGTCAGTTATGAGGGGACCGCGCACTTTTTTACAGACACGAAGTCAGCGCTGAAGTTTGCCAAGGATGTTGGTGGAAAGGCGGCGAGACGAAGCCCTAAAGAACTGACCTCGGAAAACGCAAGTTTGAGTGACAATGACTGAATGCCTGTTGGGCTCGTTTAGGATATCTTGTCTGTTAAGTTGGTCATTGTTTAAAGGTGTGCCTCAGCTGGGATTGAGCTATTATTATGTCTCTATTGCAATGTATCTCTTTAAGTTGAAGTTTTAGGTGCTACTGATAGCGACACAGGAAATGTTGTGAGTAGACCGGGGTGATTAGAATGTGGTTAGTATGCTATTTCTTTACTGTCTACCTACTTGCACCACTAGTAAGTGCCATACCACAGGCGGCTGTGGTTCCACATGCTTTGACGCCCAATTCCCGGCGCATTTTTTATGGAAGTTAGCACAATTTCCCTTGTCTCCGGCCACCCTGAGAAATCAGGGGAGAGTGCCGGCGCTACTGCACCCCCAAGGGAAAGCTCCCTTGCGTTATTGGAACTGTTTCCGTGTTGGGGATGGGTTTTCTCCAACCTGATTGGGGGGTTGGAGTGGGTGGGGGGTGGAGAGCAGGGGTTGTTTGTCTGTTTGTTGGATTCATGCTTCTGACAGTGCCATTGCTTTTATCTGTACACACATCTAACTGCTTGTGCCATCCTTTACCGGAGACATCCCAGTCTAAAATATTCGATCCCCTATGACCACTCTGAATTTCCTCACTTGGAATATCCGAGGGATTAATGATGGCAGGAAAGCTCGACTGATACACGCGTACCTAACGAGACACCACATTGATATATGCCTCCTACAGGAGACACATATACATTCTAACCCCTCCCCGCGCTTGAAAAATGGCCGATGGGGACATGCATACTCATCAGTATATTCGAACTACGCTAGGGGGGTGGCAGTTTTGATTCGTAGGGGGCTCGACTGGAGGGAGAGTCAGGTACAGTTGGACCCCGAGGGACGATATGTTATACTGCAGGGAACACTTCAGGGGCATGAGATGGTATTGGTCGCAATCTATGGCCCGAATACTGACACCCCTGAATTTTTTCAAAATGTTTGGGCCAGGGTAAAAGCTACTGATTGTGACACCATAGTGTGGGGAGGAGACTTCAATGCTATCCTCGACGATGTGCTGGATAGGAAGGGGGTTGCCAGAGCGCTACACCCACTGGCTGGTGAGACACTGAGGGCGATACTGGAGATGGGAATTTGGTAGATATATGGAGATATCTGCACCCTGGAGTCAAGGAAGGTACCTGTATCACAGATCATCACCAGGCATGGTCCCGACTCGATTACTGGATTGTATCCAGGGATGTGGCTACTTGGGTGAAGGTGGCTTCACATGTTCCTAGGTCATTATCTGATCATGCACCTTGCCTCCTAAGACTAGCTTTACCAAACCAAGCACAACGTGTATACACATGGCGTTTACCGCCTAATGCCCTACTCGATGAAGCATTCAAAGAAGAAATTAGGACAGATATCGCTGATTATTTTGAGCTAAACACTGGGTCTGTGACCTCTATGGCTACTCTCTGGGAAGCGTTTAAAACCGTGGTGAGAGGGAACTGCATTGCCAGACAGGCAGGGGTGTTGAAGTCAATCAGAGGCTCCTTGGAAAGAATAGAAAAGCGGATAAGGGAGTTGGAGACGCAGTTCTTCTCTACTGGTGCTCCTATGGTTCTGGCATCATTAAAAGAGGCTCTACTCGAGTTCGAAGAGGAGGCAGATAGGGAAGTAAAGTTTCTGGGAAAACATGCTCAAGCGCGACGATATGGGGAGGGGGATTGCCCCGGGAGGACTTTGGCCGCCATGCTCCGCCCATCACGCAATGCCACATTTGTCACTACCATAAAGAAAGGGGATGGGACACAGATAAGGGGTCAGAAGGATATATTGGAGGCGTTTTCAGGCTTTTATCAGGGGCTATATACTACTACCCAACAATCACCCCCGGAAGGACTGAGTCCTTTCCTTGACTCTTTACAGTTGCTGTGGCTGAGCAAAGGACATAGGGACTATCTAGACTCCCATTTCAAGGCTGAGGATATAGTCAAGGTTATAAAGAGTCTTCCCCTCAATAAGGCGCCTGGGTCCGATGGTCTAACCACCGCGTTCTATAAAGCCTATGTTGTGGAACTTGCCCCCAAATTGCACGAACTCTATGTGGAAGCATTGGAGAAGGGAGTGCTGCCGATGTCGCTGCGGGAAGCGATCATAGTCACTCTGCTCAAGCCGGGCAAACCAGAGGATGAACTAGACTCTTACAGGCCGATCTCCCTGATTAATCTGGATGTGAAAATATTTGCGAAACTGATTGCTAATAGGCTGCAGCCTCTGCTTCCATTAGTTGCCCGCCCCGATCAGTCGGGATTTATACCGGGCCGGTCCACAGCACATAACCTCAGAACCCTATTTTCAGTTTTACACTACTTACACCCGGACGTACAAGCAGCGGCAATGTTCCTGGATGCCACAAAAGCATTTGACACCTTGGAGTGGTGTTATCTCTTCGCCATTTTGAAACGTATGGGGTTCAGTCCATTATTCCTAGACCTGATAAAGCTCCTGTATACACAGCCAATGGCGCGTGTGAGGGTAAATGGCCTCCTCTCTGACCCATTCCCTATTTCTCGTGGCACGAGGCAGGGATGCCCGCTCTCCCCATTGCTCTTGGCCATAGCGATGGAGCCACTGGCGGCTCGTGCCAGGCAGCATCACACCGCGAAGGGGATTGGCTTTAGTGCCAGGAGCTTATTGATATCCCTCTACGCCGACGACGTCACGTTGTACATGTTAAATCCGGCACATAACCTTGATCCAATTCTGAGGGAATTTATCAGGTTTGGCAGCCTCTCAGGTGTGGCCATAAACTGGTCTAAGTCGGTGGTTTTCCCACTGACTGACGATACCGCACAAGTCCCGTCAGAATTTCCGCTGCAATGGGCATCGGGGCCAGTGAAATATCTGGGTGTTTGGGTAAGTAGGGATATGAAGGAGCTTTGGAGGATGAATCATGGCTGCGCTATATCCTGGCTGGAAGGGAAGGTCGCAGCCTGGGCGAGATTGCCGCTCTCACTAGCCGGTAGGATAGCACTGGCAAAGATGGTGGTATTACCCAAATTTTTATACCTCTTTGTAAATGTGCCTCTCGTACTAACAAAGGTTTTTTTTAATACCTTGCGCTCCTTGCTAATTTCTTTGACCTGGGCAGGTGGACAAGCTCGGATTTCCTGGGAATTGCTCACATTACCTCTGAGACAGGGGGGTCTGGGAGCACCTGATATGCAACTTTACGCCTGGAGCGCGCAAGCCCAATTTTTACATTTCTGGATACACCCTACTCCCTTTCAGCCACATGTGGCCGTGGAAGAAGATATGGTTCGCCCCTTGCCGTTGGGAGTGGCACTATTCGGGAAGTATAAGCACCCGCGTGAGGGCATAGACACGGTCGAGACGCTACGTTGGGCCTGGCATGGTTTGCGGGAAAGATCTGGTGCCCAAACCCTATATGCACCATCCATCCCTCTGGTTCACAATCCGATGCTTTTTCCATCCGATGCTGGGCTAGGAGGAAAACTGGCGAAGACGATGGGGCTGGCCACATTTGAGGACAGTTCAGAACACCCCCGGAAGCTGAGGGAACTGGCCTTGTGCCGTTTGCTGAGATTTTCGCGTACCATCAACTCAAAGCGGCGTGCAGATCGTTGCATGACACATTTCCTAATGCCCCACCCACGATAGCGGCTTTAGAAAATGTCTTTGTACAGGCGTCCTCACGGAGACTCATCACTAGAATCTACAATCACACTCAGGCATCAGCCCCCATTACGAAACCACATGCATGGACGGCGTGGAACGCTGACTCGAGACCCCACTGTCGGAGGAACAATGGCTGTATTGTTGTGGCCAACTCACGGCGCTGTCCCCGAACTATAGGCTTCGCCTAATACATTTTAAGTTCCTCCACAGGATTTATAGAACACCAATAAGCCTGCACAGGATGGGTCTGAAAGATGATGATAGCTGCTGGCGTTGTGGTATTACCCCGGCTGGGTTTCTTCATGTAGCGTGGGACTGCCCAAGACTGGGGACGTACTGGTTTAATGTGGGAGAAATCATAAAGCAGATCATAGGCGTAGCTGACACTCTTACTCCTCTGCAAGGGCTGCTGGGATTTGTCAAGAATACACCTGTAGAATATAGGAAGCTCCACGCTATGCTATTACTATTTGCGAAGCGCCGCGTAGCTCTACACTGGGGCAGTAGAAAGCTCCCATCTAAGGAAGATTGGATTAGAGATGTCGTGTTCGGTCAGATCCAGCTGTCTACCTACTGGGAGTTGATGCCATCTACCTCGCGACCGAAAGATATCTGGCAGCCATTCATAGAGTGGGTGCGCGAACATAGCAGCCCAGCCGACGACTCGTCAGGCGATGTGGCCCGAGGTGATTAGGGTCGACTCTAGCAGTGGGATGGGATCACGTATGAGGTGATGAATGACCTTTGGTAGGATAGTTCCCCTGTATTAGAGATGTCTGATGGGATCCATTCAGTTGTATCCACTATCCCTGAGCTGAAATCGAGCATACTGTATCTGGCCTGTTTCCTTGTTTTTATCTCTCCTTTTGATTGTTTTGTTTTAATGCCACACTACACCAGATCAAATTGTACCGTCATGTAAATCTGTATTACTCACGCACTGTTGGGGCATGAACGAGGCGCTGTTGTTTGTTGTACTATGTTCATAAAATGTCAATAAACAAAATAAAAATTTTAAAAAAGCACACACAGCGCTTTGCATTAGGGGTTGTCAATGGGAGGGGACTTTCTTTCATACCCTATGGGAATGCCAGGAGATTGCCTGATTTTGGCAGAAGGTCACAGATGTAATGTCTAGGGTATCGGGAGTGATGGTCCCAATGGACGCGAAATGGCTCCTCTTGATGATTAAGGGAGACCTTAACTGGCCCAGACACGTGGGAATATGGTTGGTCCTGGCAGCAGGGATTGCCAAAAGGAACATTGCAAGGAGGTGGGGAGTGCCTTCACCACCGTCGTTGAGAGAGTGGGAAAGGGACCTGGACTGGTGCCAACGAGCCCTCAAGAGGATGAACTCCAACTGGTAAACTCGCTCATCGTGCCTTCATCCCAACCCTTCCATCTCTCATCCCCCTCTACAGCCTCGTTCGTAAAGTGCCCTGTTGCTTTGTACCTATGTTTGTGCGTTATAAATCCACATACATAGGGCCTAATTATGACCGCCAGACTCGTGGTGGGATGGCCATGGCGGTCTTCCAACTGCCACATAACGACCCTGGTGGTCGTGCCGCCCTGGGACCGCCGCCGCTAGGGAACCACTGTTCCCTGGAGGTGACGCAGCGGTCTTGAGGCAGTAATATGCTTGGCAGGACCACTGTGGTCCCACCAAGCATATTACGACTTTCCTCACCGCCACTGATATTTCATGGAGGTCTTTTCTCCGTGAAACAAGTGGCGGTGAGCAAAGAAAGGGGGTCCTACAGGGCCCTCTTGTGCCTCACTCCTTGTGGATGCACACAAGGGGGTCACAACGTATGCCCCCCTGTTTGCATGCACCCCCAGTTCCAGCACGTCATGCTGGAACTTCCTTTGACATTCCCATTGCAGTGCCTATTTTATAGGCGCCACATGGGAATGCCACCAAAAACCCCCGCCTCCAGAACGTGACACAATAGCACAGACGTGGCCAGATCTGAGCACAATTGTACAGATGTGATCTCAGAACTGGTGAGAGGGCAGGACCAAAGAAAACACTGTAGATGAGGTCTCCAAAGTGGCATACACTACCCCAAAGGAAGGCAACAGAACAGAACACGCCACCCAATGAGGCCATTAGAAATGCAGAAAATACTTTCTCCACAGCTTCAAAACCGTACAGAACATTCTAAACGTGGCCTGCTCCGTTTGGCAAATTACTCTAGATGGGGCCTCCAGAACCTGGCACAATACTACAGATGTTGCAGCCAGAACTCCATATAACCCTACAGATGTGAGCACCAGAACTGGACAGAAAGTATTCCGCAAGAGATGCCAAAGGGCCAGAGTCCTTGCAAGGGTGGGAAGGCAGGCTCAGTCACAAAATTGGATGGATATTTGCAATCTCAGGGGCAGATTCAAAGGGCCTCCACAGACCACATATCCAGCCAGGATTCAAGACCAGTTCGCCAGATCTACGTACTAACCATTGGACCACACCCTGCCTGCAGACTGCAGACTGCCCACGGCTAGCCCATAGTGGTGGCTACTATGTACAGTGACCCAACATAAAATAATAATAAAACTGACTTATCACTGACGTGATGTGACGTCCTCCTTCAGTCTTCTGGTAGGCTCAAACGCAGGACCCAGCAGCAAACTCCCCTAACCAATCCTGGCGCTGCTCTCACCAGCATGAGTAATTGCAACAAGGAAAACAATGGTTCATGCGGAAAGATATATGTTTTTGCAAACATTGCAATTATATTCTATTACAGCTGAAAAAAAGGGCTCGGTGCCTTAAGTGAACTCAGAACCTATGTATCAAAAGTGACAAAATTGGGACATATTTACAAGGTTTCATAATCAACAATAACAACCATTTGCAAAATATATAATCATTGTTAACAGCCTTCTGACTTATTAGTAGGGCTGAAAAATGGTTAGTTTTGGTGCGTGTGGAGGGCGTTTCGACCCCACATCCAGTAGGGGGCCTTATCAGGACCTAACACTGAGGGACACCTAGGATAAAGTAATAAAAATTCATATAACTATACCGATTGGTCAGAGAAACGAGAGGAAGTACATGCAGAGAAAGGAGTTGTCTGCACACTAAGGGGCTGATTATGATGCGGCCCGTAAAGGCTCCAACCGATGGTCAGAGTCTTCCTGGCCGCATTGTAATGGGGCCGCTTGGTTTAGTTTCCAACCGCTGCATTATGATGCTGGCGGTCAGAAAGTAAATCAGACGGTCATTCCGGCTGGCTTACGACGGGCTCATGGAGCCCGTCGGCCAGTCAGCGTCGGCTCGTAATCCCAAAGGGGGGCCTTTCTGCCTTTGGGATTACGATGCACGCTTTCCGACATGGTTTCCATGACGGCCTGTCCGACATGGAAACCATGTTGAAAAGAGTGTTTGGGGCCCAACAGCAGGGCCACCTTGTGCCTGCGGCCTTCAGTTGGGGGCCGAAGGGGCACCTACGGTGCCCCCCTGTTGATTCCTGCACCTTGTGGCAGACACCTTGAGGTGCCTGCCACGGGGTGCAGGGATGAACAACACCTCCTATTTGTCAATGGGAGCTTGTGTTACGGCCGGTTTACAGAAATGGGAGTATGCGACCGAACAGTGTTTGGTCGCATTGTAATTGGCTGGTCGGGACTGCCAACCAGAGGTTGGTCGGTCCCAGGACGAGACAGGGTAGGGCGGACTTGCGTCCGCCCGACATCGTAATCAGGCCTTAGATGTTTTTACTTGAAGTAATGCATTTGATGACTTGTCAGAAAAGTAATGTGCACACTGGTCACATGAGTGAAATTTTTTTTTTTTTAAAGTTACTCACATGGGGCCCAGACGGGTGCTGCCAGAATAAACAGAGAAGAGAAAAAGGGGGATTCTTAGCAAAATGGGATGATTGTTAATCTATAAACAATCTGTCAAGAGTTACGGATTTGAATTACTTACCTTCGTGAGGCTAAGAAACTGACAACTTTTATGGCGTGTATATAGATGCACATGTCCAATTTATGGCGAGAGAAAGAGACACATCAATCCAAGTTTAAATGTGTCACTGCAATGCAAAAAGAATAAATGTAATACATAGCAGATGAAAAACATGCTGTTGTCTCAGAAAAGATCGAGACTGTTACTCGCACTCACCCGGGTTTCATAAAAAGAGTGAGAAGCCATTTATTCATGGATCCAAGGGGAAGTGGGCCTCCTTAGTCAGCCACACAACGCGGTTAGCAATTAATGGCTGAACTCGCATTCCCTCGGAGACTGCCGAAGTCAGCCTCCTCAGATAAGCCGAGCACGTCTACCGCCGGCTACATATATAATGGCACTGCGTCGTCGTATCTGGCTGGCCAAACAGACATGCGCATTTTAAAGCGCACAGCTCCCTGCTGTTGCCACTCTGCACAGCAGCACTGGCCCTGCCCCATCCTGTCACTCAGTTTAGGACGGGTTGGTTGCTGAAAAATAAAAAGGTAATAAATAAACTTTATTACCATTTAATTTTTCAGCTCTGGCCTGGGGCTTTCTTAGTGGGGCGACAATCCTCCGTTCAAATGGAGAGCCCCCCCTGCTAGCCCATCCCTTGGACAGCCGGCTCAACGCATCAAAATAACCAGAAAGCTGGGGGGGCGTGGCCAACCGCCGAGCAACATGGCCACACTTTGAGGCGGCTCCGCGGAGCACTCCCGTTCTTGGGATAATCCGTCCATACATCCGTGATTGCTGAGGCACAAACGACAGTGTCGCGCTCATGAACCCTGCGGGATCCTTTTGAGCCATGCATCTGCCAGATTGAGTGCGGAACGGCCGAGATCGGCCCAACGACGTGACTGGCCTGGAGGAACTGCCTCGACGGTGGGGGAAGGGCGAGTAGGCCCCGGCTTACAAAGTATAATCAGCTCCCCGGGGCTGCATAGCCAGTGCGGCCTGCGGCGAAGGGAGTACCACAGAACAGTAAAGGAGAGGCGCGGAGTGACGACCGGCTCCTTCGAGACCCCAAGGAAGCAGAGACTCCGGTAAGCGGAGCGCCGGACGAGGGAGCGGCCCGATCGAGATCGGCTCTGGGGCGGAGGCGACGCGGAGTGTCCTGCACCGCTGCAGCCTGCCTGCCAAGTGCGAGAGAGGCGAGTGATCCGGACGCTGGGAATTATCTACCCTCCTTGGGCCGGTGAGTTGAGAGGCAACGCGCGGCGGGAGCCCCCCGCCAATCTCCCTGGAAGCTGCGAGGGCCTGATTCGAACGGTCGTAGTTGGGAACGCCCGGTGGGACACTGGGGGCACACAGCGAAGATCTGGACCTAGCTAGTCACCGGGGGGCAGACAGGGCACCGCGTACTGAGTGGTGCGTTGGGTGCTAGTCCTGACGATCCGAGGGCATCCGATCACCACTGAGCAGCGTGAGCGATTGCGGGCGTGGGGGTTCCTCGCTGCCTGGCTTCTCTGCTGCCGCCCCGGCAAAGCGATATCGGCTGGGCGCTCCTTGACGACCGCAACGGAAGGATGCCTTGCCCTCCCTGACCGGGGAGCGGCGGGGGGAGGTGAACGAACAGTGGGCTAGCCGGTCCAGTAGCCATCGAGATTGTCTGTGATCTCTGGGATATCCTGCGGCCCTGCAAGAGCACCTGAACTTGCACAATAGTTTCAGTGCTAGACTGCGACTCGAGGCCTGCAGAGTAATAGGTGCTACCATCACAAATCAACCGCAGGCAGGGCATTAACAGACTCGCCCACGGAATACAGCGCAAGAACCGGCAGCCAATATAAACATTAAAGTCGCCCTAGAAAGTGGGCGAAACCCAGCAAAAACCGTCCCAAATGACATCGTCGAGCTACCCAGCTGGTTTCCATCCACTCGAACTTAGGCCCACTCTACTTGGTCATGGCCGGTGGCCGTAACACTAAGGCCTCCACGCAGGCCAAACTGGACAAATATGCATGGGACAAGGGCCCCAGACCTACCCAAAAGGGAGGTGAAGACCCACCCGAGAAACAACAGGCAGTGGATGGGGCAAAAGAGCCGACCCTGCAGGACATTCTAACTGCTATAACGACGGTGAGAACGTCATTGGAATCCAGGATTGATTCTGTGTCATCAGAAGTCTCCCTAATTAGAGCAGATATGCGCTCAATGAACACCAGACTCAAAGATGTTGAGTCGACCATGAGCTCCCTCGTCACTGACACGACCGCCCTTCAGCGGAGGGTGGATGATTTGCAGACCCTGAGCGGGAGGCTGGAGGCGCGGCTGGATGAGTACGAGGGGCGCTCACGGCGCAACAATGTTCGCATACTGGGGGTCCCGGAGCGCGCAGAGGATCAAGCGACGGACTTGTTCGTTGAGGATCTGGTCATGATTTACCTGAAACCAACTAGACTGTCAAAATTGTTCGCGGTCGAGAGAATGCATAGAGTGCCTGGGGGCAAGCCGAAACCCGGGCCGGGCCGCCTCCCCCCCCCCCCCCCCGAGACCTATAGTTGCGAGAATTTTTAACTATAGAGATATCCTCCTACAAACGGCTCGGACAGCACCACCGATCGAATTCCAAAACAGTAGGGTGACTTTCTTCCCGGACTTCAGGCTTAAGGTACAACGGCAGAGACGCAGCTTCCTGGAAGTAAAGAAAACGTTGCGGGACAAGAACGTAAAATATGTGATGATCTTTCCAGCCAAATTAAGAGTGGAGTCAGAAGGAAAGGTCTGGTTCTTCGCCACTCCTGAAGAAGCTTGGGACTGGCTGGACGGCTGGCGACAGGCCGGAAAGAGGGGTCACCAAAGCCAACGCAATGGACGAGAGAAACTACAGGGGGCACAAGACGCAAGATCCCCACCGGGAGAACACGAGGCAGTGGAAGGTGACAAATGAGATCTGGTCTGTATAAATCGTTGTAACTATGAAGGTCCCATAGCCGCTCCCTCCCAGGGCCGGGAAACGGCTGGACCCTCTAATTAGAACTCCCGCAGGGGCAAGACACGAACTAGAAAACTACATTGACGATGTGAGACTGTAAGTTGTTAGTCAATGAAGTAATTGACGGAAGCATCGTGACACTGATTCAGTAATTGACTTTAATGTTTCGAACGGGTGTCAGGTTGGGCACACGCACCTTAAGTTACAGGGGTGGGCGATAGGCACTCTGCAAGTTCGGGGTGGCGGGAGGTTCCGATACCGCCAAGCAGGGAGGCAGGGAGGGGGGTAAAGTTAAGCATGTTCATGGGGGCGGGATCCTGCGCACTTACACTTTCCGTCACGACATATAACCAAGACATTAACCTGAAAACAAAACATTTTAGTGCCAGGAGGAGGGGAAAGGGAAGTTTAGTTCAGTTCAGTTAATGAACAGTCTGGACAGGATGGACAATCCAGGAGACACAATGACGATTTAATGAGCATGTTCAATAAGACGGCACTGACGCATAACAGGGCGAGTTGGGTAGCGGGCGCTGCACAGACCGATGGGCCTTGTAGGAGGCTCCCCTCGCGACCGCAGTATTGTACCCTAGGCGAGTATGGATTCAACAGCTAAGCAAGGGCTCAGATTGTTGTCTTGGAATGTAAACGGGCTGGGGGACAAGATCAAGAGGGGAATAGTGCTTCAATTTATAAAACGACATTCCCCTGACGTGATTTTATTACAAGAAACGCATTTACTAGGAATGCATGTAAAGCAACGTCGAGGTGGGGGTTTAAATTGGTGGCACATTCCGCATTTGGGTCTGGGTCTAGGGGGGTGGGAATAATGACGCAGAAAAAATTTCAAATGACGATCGATCGCACTTGGACAGACAACCTGGGCAGATTTGTAGCGACCTCAGGGACAAGGGAGGGTCGCAAGTTAAACCTAGTCTCAGCCTATTTACCCCTGGGTCTCCAAGTCCAAGCATTAAAGGATCTAGGGAGTCTCCTTCTTGACTTGCCGGAGGGAAGATTAGTGATTGGGGGTGACTTTCATTCTATTGTCTCTGATTCCCTAGATCGCTGGCCCCAGAGAGTATTGCCTCCCTCCCGGATGCAGATCCATAGCTTTTTGGGAGCACTGGGTTTAGTGGATATTTGGAGGAGGCTGCATCCTGAGGAGCAGCAGTACACTTTCTACTCAGGGGCCCATCGCAGTATGTCCAGAATAGACTATATATTAACGCCAGCGAACCAAATGAATAGTATCAAGGAAGTGAACCACCTAGCCTGGGGTATCTCAGATCACTCGCCCATTTGGTGCCAACTAGAGATGGGAGAGCCCACGACCGGCAGAACAGCTCCTATTTACCCATGGTATCTTAAGATCCCCCAAATAAGGGACAAAATCACGCGAGACACGGAACTATATTTCCAAGAGAACGAGGGCTCAGTAGACTCAGTTCTGACACTGTGGGAGGCCTACAAAGTTGTAATCCGGGGGGTGGCTGTGGCTCAAATTGTGGGGTCAAAAAAAGAGAAACAGGCAGGAATAGTCCGCCTAGAAGAAGAAATATTGCAGATGGAGGGGCATCTTCGGGACTACGACTCCGAAGAGGTAAAGCAGGTACTACAATTGAAAACCAGGGAATACACTGATTTGGCCACCGACGCAGCCAGGGCACAGTATAGAGCAACAGAATTTATGATGTTGGAGACAAGGCTGGGAAATTGCTGGCCTGGCTAGACCGCAGAGACCAAGCAAATAGAGTAGTGGTTGAAATAGAGGTAGAATCGGGTAGTAGGCTTACTGAACCGCAGGAGATCGCGGATGCCTTCGGCCAATACTATCAAACTGTCTATGCGTCTCAGACGCCGCACACGGAGGAGGAGGCAACCTCCTTATTGAGAGATATCTCGCTGCCGGTACTCACTGAGGAAGAGTGCTCCGAACTAGATCAGGAGCTAAATAGTGTAGAGGTGGAAAAGGCCATTCAAGACTTGCGCGGGGGTAAAGCAACGGGCCCCAACGGCTTGCCCATTGAACTGTATAAGCTAACCTTGAGTAAGACCGCACCCTATCTAACTAAAATGTTTCAGGAGAGTAACGCAGTGGGACTGCTTCCCGCAGACCAGAGGCTGGCAACGATAGTGGTTATCCACAAGGAGGGTAAGCCGAAAAACAGGTGCTCCTCATATAGACCAATATCGCTGCTCAACGGGGAAGCCAAGATATTGGCAAAAGTCTTGGCTACTCGCCTACTGCGGGTAATGACAAAATTAGTTCTGCCGGACCAATCGGGCTTCATGCCTCCCTTAATCTGCGAAGGCTACACGGAGTGCTAAACCGCGCCAGGACGATAAGCGAGGATGCGGTGGTGGTCTCTCTTGACGCGGCCATGGCATTCGACACAATCGAATGGCCCTACATGTTTGCAGTGCTAAAGAAATTGGGACTTGGCCAGGAATATATTGGGTGGGTCTGGCTTCTGTACCAAGAACCGCTGGCCCAAATAGTAGTCAATAATAGAAAATCCTGCACCTTCGCACTTGGTAGAGGCACTAGACAAGGTTGCCCCCTATCCCCACTGCTTTTTGCCCTGACACTCGGACCACTGGCGATGTGGATACAAAAAGACCCCGTTGTCAGAGGTCTCAGGTGGACCGAAGGCTGGGAGGACCGCATTTCATTATACGCTGATGATATCTTACTATACTTAGCATCGCCAGCAGCCTCTCTGAATAGGATATTGCACATCTTCCTCGTGTTCAGCAGATTTGCCAGATATAAAATCAATTGGACTAAGTCAGTACTCTATGTCCTAAGTGAAGCGATGCCTTCGCTTCCTCGGGGCTTCACGGTTATGGAAGTGAAGGAAGATTTCAAATACTTGGGGATCCGGGTCTCTAAAGACCCGTCCCGTTTTTATGAGCAAAACCTTCAGCCTCCTTTGCAACGCCTTAAGAGCGATGTCTGACACTGGAGATCGCTCCCTCTGTCCCTATTGGGGTGAGCAGCCCTATTTAAAATGATGTCCCTCTCGAGATTCTTGTATGTACTACAGAATGCGCCGCATCAGGTCGAGCCGGCATATTTTAAAGAAATCAATAGTGTTCTTAGAGACCTGCTATGGGACGGTAAACCACCAGGGATCGCCACTCAAAAGTTAACACTAGGGTGGTTTGATGGGGGAATTGGCCTCCCAGACATTAAAAAATATTACTGGGCGACTCAGCTCGCTGCTATAAATCAATGTACATATAGGACACAGGAAGACCCTGGATTCCAAATGGATAGATGGCTCCTACCGGGGGGTAGTTTCGCAGGGGCATTATATTCAAACCCAGCAAAGACGAAACTGACAGGGCCCACGGGTCATGCGGTCCAGGTGTGTAGAGCAGCCACAAAGAGCTTGGGTTGGGAGGGCAGGATCACGCAGGCCACACCACTTTGGTACAATGATCAGCTGGGCAAGTTGAGTCACACTAGGGGATTTGACCATTGGGACGTAATAGGTATTTCATGTGTGGGAGATTTATGGAAGGAGGGTGGAGTGATTCCCTTCGCCCAACTACAGAAGGAATATGAGCTGGCAAACACTGAACATTTTAGATACCTGCAGATCAGACATGCTTTACTAACTGCGCTACCAAAGGGGGAGTCACCACCAGAATCCTCCCCGCTTGAGGATAGGGTCTTGGATGGGGGTCTTCCAGAGAAAGCCATATCGCTTATATATAAAAAGCTAATCAATAACATGACAGACCCTCTACTCCGGCTTCGTACAAAATGGGACTATGACTATGACGTTGCTGGGCTTGAGGATGAGGCACAGATTAATACAATTGAAGATACTACATAGAACCTACCTAGCCGGTCCAATGTTGCTGAGAATGGGATATGACACTGAGGCAGGGTGCCCCAGGAACTGTGGGCAAGGGGCACATTTATCCATATGCTCTGGGAGTGTATAACTATCCAGAGGTACTGGTCAGCGGTGGCGGGATGCATGGAAGAGGTACTGGGACAACAGATTAATTGTAACATCAAGTTAGGTCTCTTGACTGTCTGGGGCCAGACGGATTTCAATTCTTAAGAACGGATATGGGTGACTCTGGGGCTGATGGTTGCAAAAAGAAATATAGCAAGGAAATGGAAGGCGCGGGACCCACCAAAGTTAGATGAAGGGGAAAGGACATGGATTGGTGTATGGTAACAGAAAAGGCCACATATGAGTCTAGAGGGTGCCCCACCAAGTGGACACAGATCTGGGAGAAATGGAATAACTATAGGGGAGGGTTATGCGAGCCCCCACAAACTAGAGGAGGCGTCGGCGTAGTAGATCTGCCTAATGGGGAGTTGTGATTAATGTAAAGCTTGAACATGTGCTTTCGTGTATACTGTCCGCCATGTACCAATGTAATGCCGCAATTGTTCACGTATGGATGCTATCTGGATTGTCCAATCTTGTCTTTAATAAAAAGAAATATAAAAAAAAAAAATAACCAGAAAGCTGCCTGCACCACGCCCACCGTCCTGAACCCAATGTCTGCTCTTACAATGCTCTCTCTAACAACTGACATATTCTAACTGCAGGGCTTTAAGTGGAATGAAAAAGCTGGGGGGTCTCTCAAAGGGGAGTGGGCGATGTAATTAAGGGCATGGCTTAAAACCACGTAATCTAAAAATCTGTATATAATACAAGTAACATTACACCGACAACAAGCAGTACTATTGGCTTTGTCAATGGTTGTTAGTTAATAAGATAAATAAGCAACAACTATGGCTTTGTTGTATATAATATCAAAAATGCTTCCGTTCTGAAATGATGAGACCGTGAAAGAAATATAACGAGTCTCTTTGAAGTTACCTCAAAGACAGTGAAGAGTGGTACTGCTGCAGAGGTAAGATTTTTTTTTTCAACCGAGAGTGTTGGCAGAAATGGACAGCCCGATAGGGACCGTCTCAGCCCATGCTTTTTAGGTCGAGCCTAGAGTAGCGCGCATGCGCTGCTCTGCAAGACTTAATGTAAGGGGCTTCCAAAAGCTGACCACACGCTCGTGCACAATGGCCTTTTCCGTGCGGTTACCCGCACGGCCGCCATGTGTTTTCAATTATCGCGCCTGGCGGCCGTGCGGGTAACCGCAAGCAATAGGCCATGGTGCACGCTCTCGCGTGCGCACCGCTCGCAGGCTTCTGTTTTTTTATTGCTGTCTTGTGATGGGAGCCATCTGGTTTCACTCAGCCATGTTTATTTTTGCATCGAGCTTTCACTTAAACTGAAAGTGAAAGCGCGATGCAAATATAGACAATGGTGAGCGCTTGTCTGCCCTGCAGCCTGCCTGGCGCTGCCGAGGCCCCTCATCTATAAAGCGATTATTTGCAGCTTCTAGAGTGCGAGTTTCTCTGCTTTAAACCTCCTCTTCCTTACATTCCTGCCTCTTGTGTCTGCCACTGTCTGTTTCCTCACGAGCTGGCGTGAGGGCTGCAGTTCCATTTGTATTTTTAAAATGAAAGAAGACCCTCTGTACCCCCTGTCTTCCTAAAATGGAAAGTGACCCTGTGACCCCTGTCACTCCGGGTGCATTTCCTTCTTTCTTTAGACACGGGGGGGGAGATGAAGTGATTAAGCATTGGCATAGCCAATAGGTCTCGCCTTTGGGACCTTATAAGTGTTTAGCCATGCAACAGTTGATGTTGTTGCACCAAGGATATTGTGCTGCATAACTAAATACTTATAAGGTCCCAAAAGCGAGACCTATTGGCTATGCCAATGTCGGTGCTGAGCACCGGCAGGACCAGGCCCACTTGAAGCCCTGTCTAACAGTCAGTCCGTGAGGCAGTTGGTGCAAATAATAATAAGTTCACAAAAAAGAGACAATAACAGTTTTTTAACACGCTTTTTTTTACTATCGGTTTCTCCCGATCACTTTACCCAGGGAGGGGGCCTTAAAGGTGGGGGATTGGGCCCTGGGCAATTATCGAGTTAGCCCCTACCTGACATCTCTACACTGAAGGGAGGATCAGTCAGCAATGAGCATTTAGTTATCTTTGGAATGCACAAATGACCAAGGAAGTGCCGCTCACCCCAAATCCCCCCTCGCACCCCCACCCTGAATGGTACATCCTTCCTCTGCAATAGAAGGGCCCGTGTAACGCTCCTGGTTTATTTCTGTCTCCTAAGGGAATCTACCTGGTAAAGATCTCCAAAGTAGTAGATGTCTCCGTAACTAGGAGTGAGCAGCTACGACGAGTCCAGTCTTTTAAAAACTTCCATTTACAAATGTACAACCTCAACTAATACAGTGTCCGCTCTTGTCCCTGAGTGGACTTTCGCATCCAGGTATTTATTATGAGGAAGCAGAGCTAGTGGCATCTGTCTAGACATGTTTACTGTGCTAGTAAACATGTCACGCCTCTCACAATAAAAAAAAAAATCGATGAGTGTATAAACTCCCATTAATACTAGGCTATCCATCATTGGTTGACGAGAGAGAACGGATGTGTGGATAAGTATTATGAAACCACGTTTTGATCGATGGTGTGAAAAAGTTCAGCACATAATGATCTGTGGGAATGGTGTTGGAGGAAGGGAGGCGGGAGAGGATGTCTTACATATTTACTATCTCAGCAGTTACAATAAATAAGCTCAAAATAGCCATGCACATCTCTATCAACTTTAAACGACTCTGAGAACCAGCCAGATTCCCAGAATTTCTGATATAAGAACACTGACAAGTGTACCAAAATCTAAATGTGTAGCAAACGCAACAACAATTGGATCTGTCTTGAAATAAGGAATAGTTTTGTTTTTTGTTTTTTAAAAAGGACCCAAAACAGTTGTAAATATATTCTAGCTCCACACATGACCAACGACTGGTACTGCAGCATACTCCCATAGAAAATAACAGTGGTGGGACATAAAATAGAATGCCATAAGTAATATTGCTAAAATACATTTATTTATTTTGACGTTTTAGAAATATATAAAAATTAATGTAATGGTAAGAATATATATAAATAAATAACTATTATTTCCTGATAAAATATTTTCATGCCATTTTATACATGTAAAAATAAATATAACATTATGAAAAAAAATTACATGAATTCTACACAACATTTTGTAATTTTTAATATATAATAAACAAATATAAACATTTTACTTTAGACTGCATTTCTTTTAATACATCTTAAAAAAATGTATTTACTATATCTAAATTAATTGAATATTTGTTTCTTGATCATGTTAATAGTGCTGTTGCATTTTGTATTTTGTTCTTCATTTAAAATAAATATATGCAATTAAATTACATTATTATTTAACATAAAAATATTGTTGCTATTTATTTTAAAGTTTATGAAACTTTAAAATGTTTCCTATACCATAATGAGTTCTCTGTCCCGGTGGCAGGGAACCTTGCATACATGTGAAAGGTTACTGGTAATAACTTTACACTATTAGGTTAATTTTAAATTAAACATTTAATTAATTAAAATATATTAAATTACATTGAAATCATTTTTTAAAGACTTATTTTAAAAAAATACTACCTTAAGTAATACATTTCTTCATATATTAAAAATTACAAAAAAGTTAATCATAACATTATGTAAATGAATGTAATTATTCAAATAGAATGCTCCATTTATTTTCAAACTAAAAAGGTTATTAAAATATTTTATAATGAAATAATATGTATGTTTATATATATATATATATATATATATATATATATATTTATTTAACACTACATTAAATGTTCATATGTTTAAAAAGTCATAATTAATTCATTTCCTTTAGCATTATTTCCCATGGGGTTCTATTTTAAATCCCTGCCCAGGGCTAGCCTTAGGGCAGTGCGACTGGTGCGGCCACACTGGGCGCTGACCTGGGGAGGGGGTGCTGGCTTCAGGGGGGGGCGTTAAGCAATAACTTAGGATTTAAAAACACCGTCAGCAGAGTTCCTTGTGCATCCAGTTTTCAGCCAGCAATAAAAATGTCAAGATAACGCGTGTGATTAATAGTCCTGTTGGAGAGAGAGAGATCAGAGTTTTGTCTAGGGGCAGTTTTAACTCGCCATAAAGTAGCGCAAAGGGTTAATATGCCTGCTGCGTACTGTGCTGGTCACAGATCTGTGTTTTATGTGGATAGCTGAGTGGATTTCTGCTTTTATCACAGCTATACTTTTGTTACCGCAGTTCATAAGATACAACCCTAATATAGAACAGTGACTGGTAAGAACTGTCAGCAAAGAGCTGCATGCAAACTGCATAAAATAGGTTAGACCGTTATGTTTTTTTCCCCCCAGTCTCTCATTATCTATTCCTAATGTTACTTAAAGGGTTTGTTTGGGTAGATATACATTCTTATTAGTATAGCCAGCCTTTACCATTTCTTTAAAATAAATTAAATGTATGTGCCACAGGTCCTATGGAATTATGAGGGGCACTTTTGCCTGGTGGTTGTGAGGGTATCGGGGGAGGTGGTAATGGGGTGGGGCAAAATTAATTCTTGCACTAAACTCCAACAGCTCTAAAGCCTTCCCTCTCCCCGCCTTCACTAGTTTCTATGGAAGGGCGTTGCAGTAACTGTGGTTGGCAATGTATGGTGCTAGACTTACTCCATTTCTGAGCCAGAGTACATTCACTACTGTTTTGGGTCTTTTTTGGCTATAGTAACTTCACACTCGTAAAGTTGGTTCAGGTGAAATGGCCCAAAGTAGTACATTTACTACAAAGCTTAAGAGTAAATTTACTTATATGTAAATTTGCCTTTGTGAATAGCACCTCACATTTTTTAACCTCTAACAACTTATATACTTTATCTTTTCTGATCATTTACTGGAACCTTCCCAGCTTCTGGAAGCTATTTGGGACAGGCTTCAAATGAATTTGCCTTTATTTATTACTGCTATCAAACACAGCTGATTTGAGTTTCAACCATTTGATTTCTTATGGCGCAGAGCCATCTATTGCAAACACAAGGAGATGATGGACGGAGCGCTGAAACTTTTCAGACACTCACCCCCAGTCACAAATCTGGGTTGAATCCATCATCATTCTTTAGCTCACTTCGCCACCTCAGTTCAGACCCAGCTATATGCAAATCAGTCTTGACCCTGTGCCTCTTGGGAACAGTCCAGCCCGAACTGCCAAGCCAGGTCTTCCCTGAACCAGAAACAAGCATCCTGGGACTGGTTTCTGGGTAACACCCTTCATCAGCCAGGCTAGCTTGAATCCAGTGGCAAAGTGAGCAAGGGACCTACGTCTGGGCACACCCTGCCAACTTAGGGCGAACAAAGCAAACACAAGGAGATGATGGATGGAGCGCTGAAACTTTTCAGACACTCACCCCCAGTCACAGATCTGGGTTGAATCCATCATCATTCTTTAGCTCACTTCACCGCCTCAGTTCAGACCCAGCTATATGCAAATCAGTCTTGATCCTGTGCCTCATGGGAACAGTCCAGCCCGAACTGCCAAGCCAGGTCTTCCCTGAACCGTAAACAATCATCCTGGGACCAGTTTCTGGGTAACACCCTTCATCAGCCAGGCTAGCTTGAATCCAGTGGCAAAGTGAGCAAGGGACCCACGTCTGGGCATACCCTGCCAAGTTAGGGTGAACAAAGCAAACACAAGGAGATGATGGACGGAGCCCTGAAACTTTTCAGACACTCACCCCCAGTCACAGATCTGGGTTGAATCCATCATCATTCTTTAGCTCACTTCGCCACCTCAGTTCAGACCCAGGTATATGCAAATCAGTCTTGACCCTGTGCCTCATGGGAACAGTCCAGCCCGAAATGTCAAGCCAGGTCTTCCCTGAACCGGAAACAAGCATCCTGGGACTGGTTTCTGGGTAACACCCTTCATCAGCCAGGCTAGCTTGAATCCAGTGGCAAAGTGAGCAAGGGACCCACGTCTGGGCATACCCTGCCAACTTAGGGCGAACAAAGCAAACACAAGGAGATGATGGACGGAGTGCTGAAACTTTTCAGACACTCACCCCCAGTCACAGATCTGGGTTGAATCCATCATCATTCTTTAGCTCACTTCGCCACCTCAGTTCAGACCCACCTATATGCAAATCAGTCTTAACCCTGTGCCTCATGGGAACAGTCCAGCCCAAACTGTCAAGCCAGGTCTTCCCTGAACCGGAAACAAGCATCCTGGGACCGGTTTCTGGGTAACACCCTTCATCAGCCAGGCTAGCTTGAATCCAGTGGTGTTACCCAGAAACCGGTCCCAGGATGCAGAACGCCACGAAGACCGCACACGACGGGAGCACTCAACCGATCAATTTGCATAATGGCAATATAGCTGCCTTACTCTTAAATATGTCCGGACTGATGTGACTATGATACTTGAATGCGTCGCAAGAAATTACTACTATCTTTCTTCTAACTGAAAAGGACAATAGAAAAAAAACAGATTTTTCCACATTCCATGTTTGGGCCAGATTACGATGCCGTTAGGAAACTGTCCCGAACAAATCGGTTCCGGACTCCCTTCCTACCGAATTGGGTCCTGCTAGTCCTGATGACCGATTCCGATGCTTCCCAACATCATTCGGTCGGACTCACATTGATTCCAAAGGGAGCCTGTAATCTGAACGGGAACACAGGCTCCCATTGAAAAAAGGGGTGGTTGGGGAAAACCTTGCACCCTGTGGCCGGCACCCCATGGTGCCTGCCACATTGTGCATGGTTGGGAAGAGGGGTCCCTTGGGTACCCCCACGGGCCACATTAGGTCACCTCCAACTGAAGGGGGGCCGGCAACGGGCCCCCAAAGACCGATTCCAGAAGCTGTTTCGTCTCGGGAAAACCGAGTCGAAACGGCTGTCCGAATCGGTCATCCACATCGCTCGTCCGGAAACCGTGCCCATTGAGCTGAACAAATTAGCTCCAAAAGACTCGGACCAACCCAATGCCTTTCGGAACCGATTCGGACTGCTCGTATGGTTTCTGGACATCGTAATCGGTCATTGGGAAAACTGTACGATTCGGTAGGAAACAAGGGTTCCGAATCGGATTCTGCAATACCGAATCCCATCTGGAGCCCTTCCTAAACGACATCGTAATTGGCCCCTTAGATGTAATACCTCAATTTGGTTCATTTATGTATTAGGAACTAGTGATAACCTATTATGATGTGTGAGACAAGGCTAAGACTTAAAAAAAATGAATAAAACTAAACATTGGAATGGAGTCACTCATCTGTTTTATGTTTCTAACACTTACTGGCATGCAGAGGAAAGGTCATCCATCTAAATATTGACGGTCAAGGGACAAACTCTTTACCAGTAGTTAAGAACATATGAATGGTACATTACCTCAGTGGGTATGTATCAGAGGTAAAAGATGAATATCATAGATTAAAAATCAACATGGCATATCATGTACTGAGACAGCATGAAGCATTCAAGATCACAAAGTCAAAACAAACATAATAGTCCTCATTTAGAGCTCAGTTAAATCAGAAGGTAAAACCCATTAGCTAAAATAACATTTTGGCTGAAACGTACCTCCCAATAAAGAGTTTCTTGGGGGGCGTACACATAAAGCATGATTCGTTGCAACACAATTGAAAATCATTTTGAACATTTTTACGTGTGCATTTTCTACCCATTTTGATGGTTGTACAGGCATGAGTTTTGCGTGTAGTTTGTTACATTCTCACTGATGAGGTTACATCACATTACACAAATGCTTTCACTGCTCAAATCAAAGCATGCAAATAGTAATATGTGCAAAAATATGGGTGTTCGCACATATGAAGTGTATGTGTGGTACTCAAATTCAAACATTTAAGATAGACAAATTAATTTCAAATACATTGGACTTGTCTGGTAGATCACAAAATAGTGATTCTGGGGTTTAAAATCAGGTCTATTATCAATGAAAAAGTAAATATTTTAAAGAAATACAAATGGGAGTGCCTTAACCTTGTATGCATCACAAAGGAATTAATTAATCTTGGTTTGTTTGCTTGTAGTGCACGCGACTTCTTGGGAACAGTGGTTGTAACTGATGATTGGAGGTCAGGAAAAACACTGACAGGTCCTAGGATCGCCCAGTGAGTTGAGATTTGGGGACGGCTTCTCAGTGTGATGTCCTGCTGGGCTGGCCCTAGTAGAGACATGCTGCGCTCGCTAGGCCGATGGCGTGCGGTCCTAGGGATAACTCTGCTTTGCCTCATCCTTTTATTAACTCTGCCCATGTTGTGGTGGTTGAAACTAACTGATCACTGAGGGCGGGGGTCCCCACATGCACCCCCCCATGCACATGGAACTGCCCACTGTGACGTGTCCTCAACAGCAGAGAACACTTTATTCATTATCAACCATAACAGAATGTAACAACCAACACTTATGGTGACGCGGTGTCACCTACATTAGACCACAAGGTCTTTTAGTCGCACGGAGGGCGCCGGGTTGTCTCCTAGTTGATATCTGGTGCGACTGCTCCGACTCTCATGAGTCTCGATACTGTGTCAGAGGTGAGGGAGGACAGGGATCTGGCATTCCTTTCCGAGTGATTTGGCTCGCTGGTCCCAAAAAGGAAGTCCAATTCCACTTGTGTCATCTGCGGTGTCTGGATTGTGGTTCCCCGGACCCCCGCTAATGCCAATCTCCGTTATCCATGTGTCCTCTCTCTCCCTCCCAAGTTCCGGTCTCTCTTTCGCGAGTTGGAAAAATGAAACGTTACTGGTGACCTCTTCACCTCCCTTTCGTGCTGGGATCATGGTGCCTTGTGGTCGAACAACTGTCCACGGATGTTGTTCGAACAGTAGCCGAAACTTGCTCCCCGGGTATCTGTCCTTGACAAACACTGGGGCCGTTGTCAGTACGAAGTTCCTTTAGCAACCCATGGGTGGCCATTATGTTTTTCAAGTTTAGGCAGAGTCTCACTGGGGTACTGAGAAGCTACAATTTCAACATCTGGATATTTGGTGTAATCATATATCAAGACCATCATTAATCATCTATCAAGACCATCGTGTACCTCCCATCTGGGAGACACCCAAAGTCAAGACTCGCACATGTCCATGGCTGTTGTGGACCGGGTTTGGTGATTACCAGAGCTGATGAGTCTGAGGGCCCGGCTACTTGGCACCAGCGATAGAAGCAGATTGTGGTCTCTACCATTTCATCCATTAATGGAAAACACAATTGGTTTCTGAGGTGAATCTTTGTGTTAACGACTTCTTGATGCCCAGCATGTGCCAGCTGTACTACTTCCTAGGTGAGGCTGCTGGGAATGACTAGGTGCGAGCCTTTAGCCATGGATCCTTCTGCATCAGATGCTAGCTCTTGGCGCACTTGGTACAGCAGGTTTGATACCTGCTGAGCATCTGGAGTCCGGAGTGTCCAGTGTTCTTTGAGAGACTCCCATTTTCCAGTCTGTAACGCTGATAATGCTAGCTGTAAGCATTCATCTCCCTCTGTCTCTCTGCAGATCTTATCAAGTGAAAGTGGTCAGGATCTTTCTACCACATACTGTATGTACTCCTTAGTGTCATCTGCCTCCACGACTTCCTCCCGGGTCACCTCTCTCAGGTGTCTAGAAAGGTAATCGGCAGGGTTGTTTGCTACCGGCTGGTGCTCTACTTGACAGTCATAGGGGCGGATTACGATGTCGTTCAGAAAGGCTCCGAATGGGATTCGGTTTTGCAGAATCCAATTCGGAACCCTGGTTTCCGAACGTATTGTACGCATTTCCCAACGACCGATTACGGTGCGCGGAAACGTTCGGGCAGTCCGAAACGGTTCCAAAAGGCATTTGGACAGCCCAAGTCTTTTGGAGCCGAATTGTACAGCTCTATGGACACGGTTTCCGAATAAGCGATTATGATGACTGATTGGGACAGCCTTTCCGATTCGGTCTGCCCGACACGAAAGGGCTGTCAGAATCTGTCTTTGGGGGCCTGTTCCGGGCCCCCCTTCACCCAGAGGCGTCCGATTGGGGCCTGTGGGGGTACCCAAGGGACCCGTCTTCCCAACCATGCACAATGTGGCAGGCACCATGGGGTGCCGCCACAGGGTGCAAGGTTTTCCCCAACCACCCTTTTTTTCAATGGGAGCCTGTGTTCTCGTTCGGAACACAGGCTCCCATTGAAGTCAATGCAAGTCCGACCGAACGATGTTGGGAAGCATCGTAATCAATCGTTCGGACACGCAGGACCCGATTCGTTCAGAAACAATTCCAAGACTGATTCTTTCGAAACAGTTTCGAACGGCATCATAATCAGCCCCTTAGTCTTGGAGCTGGAGCATCCACTTTTCTATACGGTTTGGTGGCTTAGAGGAGGGTCCTGTAATCAGTGGTACTATCAGTTTGCGGTCTGTATTTACAACAAAGGAATGTCATTAGACATAGAGGTGGAAGTGGCAGCATGCCCAATGGATGGCAGAATCTCCTTTTCAATTTGAGAGTACATTTGTTCAGTTGAGGTCAAAGATCGAATAGCATAGGCCACGGGGGCTCAGTCTCCGCACAACTGTTGTTGCGATAGAACTGTTCCTAGTCCTGTCTGTCTGGCATCAATGACCAGGGTTGTGGGTTTTGATGAGTGAAAATAGGCTAGTGTAGTGTCTGCCAACAATGCGTCTTTCGTTGCCTGAAAGTCCCTAGTTTGGACTTCGCTGCACGTTCATGGAGTCATGGACTTAGGTTTGTCAGATCTGGTATAAAGTGAGCACAGTAGTTGACCAGACCTAGGAAGCTTCTCATTTCTGAAACACTGGATGGAGCTGGGGCTTCCTTCACATCTCTCACCTTAGCAGGGTCAGGGGCCACTTCATCCGCCAAGGAAGTTTATCCCAAAAACTCATCCTTTGCTTCAGAAATTCGCACTTATGTTGTTGCAGAGTAAGCCCCAAGTCTTGGATCCTGTCCAGTACCCCTTTGAGCCAGTCATGGTTTTCTTGGATTGTTGTGGCATACACAAGGATGTCGTCGCTCACACTGAAGATTCAAGGGAAGCCAACTAGTATGTTTCGTGCGGCATTTTGGAGAACTCCTGCAACACTGGAAATACTGAAGTGTAGTGTCGGAGCCCCACTTGTGTCAAGAAGGTAGTGATATACCTGGATTCTGGGTGCAGGGTCAGCTGATGATACCCTGATCAAAGGTCTACCTTGAAAAACCAACTAGTGCCGCTCAGCTCCACGATTAGATAGTCGATGGTGGGGGTGAGATGACGTTTGCAGCAAATTGCTATATTGGGTAGCCTAATGTCCACACAGATGCAGACTTCACCGGGCTGCATAAGTTTCTCCCCCATGACGATTGGGGACACCCATGGGGTCAGCCTGCTGACTTTTCTTTTAAAACTCCTTGCTTTTTCAAGCTTGTCTAGCTCGGCTTTGAATTTTAATCTGAAGTAGAACGCTATCCTGCAATGGTTCAGGGCTACCGACTGAATGGACATGTCAATATTTACCTGGACCACTTTGTCTTTCATGCACCCAATCCCTTTGGACAGATTAGAGAATTCGGCAAGGATGTGGGCTAATTCTTCGGTGTGAACTCTGAATGCGAACTTAACAAGTTACAGGGCCATGGCAGTGTGGCTGCTCAGGAGCACGCCCTGCTCACTTTTTGAAATTTAGATGGTGGTGTCAACCCTGGCATTGCCATACAAAATCTGGGTCTTGAACCTTACCAGCATAGGGAGAGGTCTGGTTGTGCATATGCAAAAAAACAAATCTTTGTCTCGGTCAGCGGGTGCGGGGTTGGCAAGGCAGGGTATGTGTCTGCCGACATGTTTATGGAGGTGCCTTTATCAATGGTTGCTGTGACGGGGTTAGTCCCAATTTGTATGTAACATGCGGCATGGTGTCGTCAACTGTGAAGACAGAGTGTAGAACATGCCATGTGGAGCCATCGTCCATATCTTCCTGGTCTTCCCCTTCTTCTGTAAAGGTTAGCCATTTTCCCATTGGACGATCGGCACACCATCGCCAAATAGTTAAACTTCCGACATTTAGCACACTTCTTCCCTCTCCTAGGGCAGTCTGTCGGTCTGTGGGTGAGCCCTCCCCAATATCCACATGTCCAGGCTGTCTCAGATGTCCTTTTAGGGTTTTCCGAGGACTTCTTTCATTGGACCTCGTTTACAGGTCCCGCTTTGACTGTTCGATGCAGTCCCCATATGTGAGACTCTAGCTTTCAAGAGTTCTGTCGAGTGGCCCATTGTGTGAATGTGTGGATTCTTGGAGAATGTTTTCTCTTGATTTCGTTGAGGCACATCTTTGGATTATTTGTCTGCGAGTTCCTCTTGTTCGTCCATGAACCCACATGTTCTGGCTGGTTCTTGAAGCCTGCTGTAGAAACTGTGAAGGGATTCATCTTCTTCCTTCCGAGCCTGTCTGAATATGAACCGTTCGTAGTCCTGGTTAGCCATACGCTCAAAGTGAGCATTGGGGGCTGACACTAGAGTATTGTATGTTTTGGGTGTCGCCTCGGTAAGCCGTTTGTAAATTTTGTGTATCCCCTTTCTTCCCAGGTAAAGCAGGATGCTCTCTTTCTCTCTAAGCCTCAAAGTACAGTTCTAGGTGCTTCACCCAGTCCCCCCACCTGGGTGCCTGTGAGGATAGAGCACCTACGATAATAAATGGTTCTATAGCTGGAACACCTGCCATAGTGATGTAGAGTGAGTCCTCTATTGTAATTGCATTTATATAGCGCATACTACCCCTGACGAGGCGTCGAAGCGCTTTTTCGGCGAGTAGCACGCTACTCCGGGACCCATAAAGGATTAGTGGTGAATTAGTATGGTGAAATATGAAAGTAATTTGAGTGGTGGATAGGTTAGTCAGTTATTTGGATTCGGAATTATAGAAGAGGAAAAAAGGTTTGTATTTATATAGTGCTTGTTACCCCTGATGGGGTGTTGAAGCGCTTTTTTTGGCGAGTAGCACGCTACTCCGGAAACCCATAAAGGATTAGTGGTGAATTAGTATGGTGAAATATGAAAGTAATTTGAGTGGTGGATATTAGTGAGTTATTTGGAGTGAGAAGGACAGCGGAGGGATAGAAGGGGAAGAAAGGTTTGCATTCATATAGCACCTGTTACCCCTGATGGGTGTTGAAGCGCTTTTCTGGCGAGTAGCACGCTACTCCGGAACCCATAAAGGATTAGTGTTGAAAATTAGTATAGTGAAATATGAAGTCATTTGAGTGGTCGATATGTTATTCAGTTATTTGGATAGAGAAGGGTAGGCGGCAGGATAGAAGAGGGAAAGAGGTTTGTATTTATATAGCGCTTGCTACCCCTGATGGGGTTATGAAGCGCTTTTTTGGCGAGTAGCACGCTACTCTGGAACCCATAAGGATTAGTGTTGAATTAGTATAGCGAAATATGAAAGTAATTTGAGTGGTGGATATGTTAGTCAGTTATTTGGATTGAGAAGGGTTGGGGAGGGGTAGAAAAGGGAAAAAGGTTTGCATTTATATAGCACTTGTTAACCCTGATGTGGTGTTGAAGCGCTATTATTATTATTATTATTATTAGTGGTGAATTAGTATAGTGGAATATGAAATTTGGTAGTGAACATGTTAGTCTGTTATTTTGATTGAAAAGGATAGTGGAGGGATAGAAGAGTGAAGGATTTAGATATATTTTTTTTTTTTTTTTTTTTAAAGATTTGTTTTATTTTTTTGGGAGGTCATAGCAGTAGGAGGAGGCTATTGGATGAGTAAAAAGGGGTTGTGGAGGGGAAGCGTCAGAGGGAAGAGTTTAGAAAGGTTTGTTTTGGGGGATCGGTATAGTAAAAGAGGTGTCAGATGATTCAAGGAGGGGTAGAGTAGGGGAGAGTCTAGAAAGGGTTATTTTGGGGATCATAGTAGTGGTATGGGGTTTGGAATAAATGAGAGAGTGGATGTAGAGGATATATTGATAGATGTATAGGGTGAGAAATAGGATAGTGCATTGGAAAGAGTATTACAAAGAAGTTTGAGATGAGTCAGAAAGTTGGGCTAGAAGATATATTGAGAGAAGTATAGGCTGAGGAATAGGGTAGTTAATTGGAAATGCTAAATTAGAAGAAAGTGATAAATATATAGATCCATAAGTACATTGAAAGTATATAGATGCATAAAGGAGGTAAGTATATGTAGATTAAAGATATTGATAGAGATACAGGATGAGAAATAGGGTAGCGCATTGGATATGCTTTTTCAGGAGAAAAGTAACAAACACACAGATCCAAGTACATGGAAGGTACATAGATGCACAATGGAAGCAAGTACATGTAGACCAAAGATGCACCAGATAAACTCCGGTTTTCAAGTGTTATTGTACTTTAATTTTTTTTTTTTTTTAACAACATAATTATTCTACATGTTTATACAAAGCAATACACAAAGATAGGTACAGATCTACAGTGAAAATAAATGCTTATATACAGAGGGATATGCTGTAAATTTCTGTTTGCGTATGGTGCTTATGTAGGGAAGAGCCAATTCTTGAGTAGTTTTCTGAAGATAAGGTGGCTGTCCGTGGATCTTATGTTGGGGGGTAAAGAGTTCCATAGTTTGGCTGCTTGAACAGAGAAGGATGTGCCACCCATGGTTTTTTCTTGTATCTTGGGATTTTGAGGCGAGGTGCCCCTTTAGAACGGAGGTTCCTTTGCTGAATGTGTTTGGCGATTTTATTCCTGATGAAGAGCGGTCCCATTCCATGTATTGCTTTGTGGGTGATACAAAGCAGCTTGAACGTGGATCTTCTGGCAACCGGTAACCAATGCAGGGCTTTCAAGGCAGGTGAGATGTCGTCTCGCGGTTTGATATGCAAGAGTAGTCTGGCAGCCGAGTTCTGAATCCGTTGTAGTCTTTTCATGGTCGTTAAAGGTGATCCGTGGTAGAGGCTATTGGCGTAATCAAGTTTGGACAGACCAAGGGAGATGGTAGCTTGGACCTTGTGTGGAAATCCCAAATGAGGGAAAATTTGTCGCAGCGTTTTTATAGTGACAAACAGCTTGGAGTCCATGGTCATTCCGAGGTTTCTTACTTCCTTCGATACTTTAGGGCATTCCAGTTGAAGGAGTATTTGCGTGTCATCTGCATAGTTATAGCACATGAGGTGAAATTGATTGATCAGTACCGGTAATGACTAAGGGTGGGCGAAGTTGGCGGAGTACCACTACGCGGAATTCTGCTGCGCTCCATAACTCCATTCCATCTCATCCCAATTAATAAAACAGAAACCTCACATACCTTTGGTAAAACAAGTAACTCTATCTTTACATGCTAAAATGCATATAGTCATCTCACAAAAGTGAAAATATAGCAAGCAGTGAGACAGGTGATGATTTTGGGGTCCTCCCTAACCTAGGGAGAGAACCAAGCAGATGCCTTGAACACAAATAGCACATCATGCTGAACGATTCTGTGGTGGTCCCATCCTTCTAGGACCACCCCAAGCACAGTTATGGGCAAAAATACAATAACAACCAAAGGCCCTGCAAAGCATTATGGGACGAGATTCTAGAGTGCAGTGAACATTATAGTATCCAATATCAAAACATTCCTCAAGCGGCAGCAATACTATAATATTCACTGCACTCTAGAATCTCGCCCCATAATGCTTTGCTGGGCCTTTGGTTGACGTATTTTTGCCCATAACTTTGCTTGGGGTGGTCCTAGGAGGATGGGACCACCACCGAATCGTTCAGCATGATATGCTCTTTGTGTTCAAGGCATCTGCTTGGTCCTCCCCCTAGGTTAGGGGGGACCCCAAAATCATCACCTCTCTCATTGCCTGATAATTTTCAAAGCTCACTTTAGTGAAATGGTTATATGTTTTGTTTTTTTTAGCATGTAAAGGTAAATTTGTTTTATCAAAGGGTTGTGGGTGCAGTAGCTAACTCTGCTACGTGGCGGAGAATGCGTAGTTAGCAAATCTCCGCAACCTCCGCTAGCGGAGCGGAGTTCATTGCCCACAGTTAGTAATGACTTCATGTAGATGTTGAAAAGCATGGGCGAGATGATAGAGCCTTGAGGGACCCCTGCTTTTGTCGGTATGGTTTGGACGAGAAAGGTGGGGTATGGATGACATTAGTTCTGTTTCGAAGGTAGGACGCGATCCAGTCTAGAGCAGTCCCCATTATGCCGGCTTCATAGAGTCTTTGTTTCAGAGTGTCATGGTCAACCGTGTCAAAGGCAGCCGAGAGGTCCAAGAGGAGTAGCGCAGTAACCCCGTTGCGGGCTACTGTATTCTTCAGGTCATCCCAGATGGCAAGGAGGGCAGATTCAGTGCCTCTTCCCGGACGGAATCCTGTTTGGAAGTCTGAAAGTATATCATTCTCTTCAATGAATTGTGACATCTGGGCGAACACTGCTCTTTCTATCAGTTTGCCCAGGAAAGGTCCATTTGTAATGGGTCTGTAGTTGTCAGGGTTTAGCGGGTCTAAGTTTGTTTTCTTCAGTAAAGGGCGTATGTGTGACTTTTTGAGTTCTTCTGGAAATATTCCGGTAGTTAAGGAATCGTTGATCATTCTTCTTACTGGAGTGGCAGCAGAGGTTGTTAAAAGAATTGTCTTGTAAGTTTGTGGTGGACACGGGTCAGAAGGGCTGCCGGCAGGCCTGCTTGCTTTGACTAGGTCCATAAATTCATCGTGTGAGATGTGTTAGAAGGAACGGAGAGGCTGGGTTAGAGTATTCTTGGATTGTTGTTTTGTACAAGGGTTAGTGCTGGTGCTTTGTTTCTGTTTTAAGTATGAGTCCAATGTGTCTGCTTTGTCCGTGTAATGATTTGCCAGTTTGTCTGTGAAATCTTGAGTAACAGGATGAGTTCCTTCTAGGCAATTTGGTTAGCGAAATTCATTGAGTATTTTATAGAATTCTTTATTTGCACATTTAGCATTTTGAATTCTGTGTGAATAGTACCTTTTCTTAGCTTTTTTGATAGCTGACTTGTATAATCTGTTAATTTTCTGTAGGTGAAGTTTGTCTTGTTTGGCGTTTGTTTTGAGCCAGGTACGTTTGCGCTTTCTAATTTGTTGTTTTATGTCTTTTATCTCTATGTTTCTCCAAGGCGCTTTTTTTCTTTTGTTCTGTTGTGTGGTTTTGAGTGGTATCAGGATGTCAAAAGCTTCCTGTAGCCACTCATATAGTCTTTGAACAGAATTTATTGTTTCCAGATTTGTACTGGATGTTAGTTGTGTTTCTAAGTGTTCCAAACTGAGTTTGTTCCACGGTCGATAGGTGGATGAATGTAAGGTAGTTTTAGGTGAGTCGCTTAGTGTTGTTTTATGTTGGAAAGCAAGCAAGTGGTGGTCTGACCATGTGACTGGAGTTATAGTTTGAAAGGTAACTGGTTCAGTATTAGCAAAAATGACATCTAGGATATGTCCAGCGATGTGTGTGGGTTTGTGGACAATCTGATGCAGCTTCAGTGCGTCTAGGCCAGTGATTATTGTTTTTGGATGGGTCATATTGGGTTTGTCAAACCAAATGTTGAGGTCACCCAGAACACATAGGTTGGAGTGTTTTGTTATCAGGTTTGAAACTGTGTCTAGAAGTGCGTCTGGGAATGTTGCCTTGCTAGGTGGAGGTCTGTAAAGGAGCAGGAAGTTACAGGAGGAAGACGGTGTAGGATTCCATCTGGTGAGAAGAGCCTCACAATTCTTTATGGTGATGTCGTCAACTTTAGTGATATGTAATGTTTGCCTGAACACAACAGCTAGACCACCTCCTTTTTTGCCTATACGATTTTGGGTGCTCGTTTGATAGCTTAGAGGAACGGCTTCATGCAGGACTGGAGCCATATCATCTCCCAACCATGATTCAGTTATGAATAGTATGTCTGGTTTTGCATCGGTGAGAAGGTCGTAGATGTGAGGTTTGTTTTTAGAGAGGGATCGAGCATTTATTAGTAGACAGTTTAGAGAATGGGCTTTGGTGATAGTGAGCCTTTGTTTTGTAGAAGAGTGATCAGTATTGTGTGGGTTTGTAGCAGGTGTGTTTTTAGTGCTGGTATTAGCTGTATTAGGATAGCAATCTTGTAGCTGTTCTGTATCATGTTCGTCGTCCAGCATGCTAAGAAGGAATTTTGATGGGTCTGCGTGTGTATGTGGTGGAGATGGTGTTTGAGAGTGAGTTGGTGTGCTGTGTTGTTTTCGTTGTGTAACATTGTTGTGCAGTAGACATGGGGAAGTGAAGTTGTGAGGTGTGGCACGTTGCTTATATTGTTTTCATGTGTTTAGGGCGGAAGGTGTATGAGTCAGGGGTGGTGGTGCAGCATGTGGATCATGTAGTAAGGTTCTAAATTGTCCAATGGATGAGAGGCGTTTAGAAGAGAGTTGCTGTGTTGCTGTATCTGTGTTAGGTGTGGTGGAAGAGAGAAAGCTTGGCATTGGAGTTTGTTCCTTTGTGTGGTTTGAAAGGTGGGTGTATGTTTGTATTTTGTGATGGTAAGTATTATGAGGTGTTGCGCTTTGAAGATCTTGTTGTTCTGGTGTGTGATATGTTTTGTTTTTGAGGAGTAGTGAAAAGAGAGGAGGTTGTAAGGTAGAGGGGGTGGTGATGTGTTTATGAGTAGAGTGTATGTTGTGTGTAGGAGGGAATGAAGTAGAGGTAAGAGTGTTTGTCTTAGACTGGTTTGTTGCAAGAGTTAAAAAGTGTGGTGCCGAGCAGTGTATGTGTTGTGCGTTAGTGTTATTATGGTAGAAGGAAGAGGAGGGTGTTGGTTGGACAAATGATGGAAGGCTGATTATATGTTTGTTAGTGATAAAAAGTGGTCTGTTAGGTCTGTTCTATGGGAACAGCACTCACCCCTGTAGCTGCAAATGGGGCTGAGGTGCATGAGAGCCGCCATACTAGCAGCTAGTCGCTGGCTGTGAGGCATGTGGTGAAGACTGTAGCGCCGTGAGAGGCCTAGCGTTAATGCAGCTGCATGGGTAAATCTGAGGTAGTGAGCGTGCAGTGGCTATGAGGCCAAGCGAGCATCAGGTGTGGCACGAGCACCACCAATCGAAACATCAGGTTGGGCAGCTGCCATGCCTGTACTCAGCATGAGCTGGGGGCTTGGTCTCATCTGCTGGCTGCACGCAGCACAAACACCCCGGCTGCTAGAATCCTGGGCGGCCGCTGCACACAGTATCAGCACGGGGATCCTCTTGGGTGTGCAGGCGCTTCTCATCTCCCTCTCTCCATCCTCTGGCACGAGCACCTCGGGCGTCAGGTGAAGCCGGGGGAACCGCCAATCTGGGTCAAGGGGAAACGGTCGGCATGATCAGCGAGTGTGTGGGCTCTCATCGTCTCGTCGCCACTGCGATGTCCCACTGGGCTGACCCTAGTAGAGTCACCCCTGCGACCGCTAAGCCGATGGCGCGCATCCTAGGAATAACTCATACCGAGACATGTTATGCTTTCAGAGTGCAGCGTGGGCTACCTCTGTCCACTCCGCCTCATCCTTTTATTAACTCTGCCCATGTCTTGGTGGGTGAAACTAACTGACCACTGAAGCAGGGGTCCCCCACTTGCTCCCCCATGCATGTGGTATCACCCTCTGTGAAGTGTCCTCAACAGCAGAGAAAACTACACCCAGCTCGTGGGTGCCATGTCATTGATGTCCCTTGTCTGTGAGGGTGTGCAAGGTATTGCCTCTTTTGCCTGTCACCCAGAAGCCTGGGCCAGTTTTGATTCTTGCAGGGAGCTCAAGAACCTGAGACCATGGTAGGAATTGCCTGTCTGCTGCCCTGTACCCAGGGATAAAGAGGGAGATGTCACATTTCACCCCATCATTGTGCGACTAGCTCTGCATTCCTTCATGGGGATTTTCTGCTATAGGGCTCAGGAGATGCAAAGCCAGTTAACATTGCACAGGCGCATCAGTTCATGGCCACCCTCTAGCACCTCCTTGTGCAGCTCCACAGCTGCTCCTGCAGGAGCTGTGCAGCCAGAGCATCCAGCGGCACCAAGGGCAGCTCTGTAGAGTTACCAGGGGAAACACACGCACCTGAGAAGATTATTTTTTATTTATAAGGTTTTATATAGCGCTGGCTGGACCCGAGGGTATCAGAGCGCTTCACATGGAAAAATTGCAAAATAACATTTGTATAATGAGGTAGCATACACAAACAACTTAGAACACTAAAAACAGACCGAAATAATTACCAGGGATAATTACATCAAGATTTACATTAGGATACAGCGAGTCATGAGTAATACAGCAAGTGTGGTTGGGAAAGGCTAAAGAAGGAGGGGAGGAAGCAGGAATGGCGGGAGACCATGGAAGGGGAAGGGTGAGGAAGAACTGGGTAAGTGTAGGCTGGGGCTATAAGGGGATTTAGTTATATGAGAGGGGAAAGGTAGTTATATAGGGTAGTTATAGGAAGAGGGGGGGAAGAGGAAGTCAAGTGATCGGTAAGGGGAGCCCTAAACAGTGAGACGCAGGCTGAGACTATAAGGGGACTTAGTGATATAAGAGGGGAAAGGTAGTAAAATAGGATCGTTATAAGAAGAGGGGGGGAAGTGGAAGTCAGGAGATCGATAAGGGGAACCCAAAACAGTGAGAAGCAGGATTGGGAATAGTGCCCGGTGTAGGGATTAAGGACCCCAGTATTTGTTGAGAAGGTGCAGTTTCAGGGCTTTTTTGAAGCTGTAGTAGGAGGGGTTGCAACGTGATTCTATAGGGAGGGAATTCCAGATGGTAGGCACATGTCCAGAGAAGGAGCGTGATTGTGTGGATTTCTTATTTAACAGAGGGGGAATGAGAGCGAGTGTGTCGGTGCTCCTCAACACTCTAGAGCCGCCGGCTTTGTGGAGTTTGTCCGAGAGGTACCGCGGGGTGTTTTGATGAAGGGCTTTATGCGTGATGCAAGCGGTCTTGTAGGTGGATCTGCCTTCAATGGGGAGCCATTTGAGGGATTTGAGGGCAGGGGAGATGTGATCGAACCGTTTGCAATCATGGATAAGTCTAGCAGCAAGGTTGAGAACAGATTTGATTGGGGCTAAGTGGATTTTAGGTGTTCCAACGAGGATGGCGTTACCATAGTCAATTCTCGATAGGACCAGTGATTGGACAACTAATTTAAAGTCATCTGCAGGAATGAAGGGTTTGATTTTCTTGAGGTGATGGAGCGTGAAGAGAGCGCCCTTTGCTGCATTTTTTATGTGAGAAATAAGACTAAGGTTCCGGTCAATGTTAATCCCGAGGGATTTAACTGAGTTGGAAATGGTGAGAGAACAGTTGAGAGCTTTAAGGTCAGAGATTCAGGTTTGGATGGGAAGCGGGTTGTTTTTTGGCGAGAAGAGGATGATTTCGTTTTTTTTAGGGTTGAGTTTGAGGTGGTTGAAATGGAACCAGGATTGAATCTTAATCAGGGTGTCATGGAGGTGTAGGATATCAGAACGTGATTTAATCTTGCAGTAGATTTGGGTGTCATCGGCATAGAGGTGGTAATTGATTCCCGCTTGCTTAAGAATGAGGGTGAGAGGTTCCATGAAGAGGTTGAAAAGAGAGGGAGAGAGTATGGATCCCTGGGGGACACCAAGGGAGACAGGCCTAGGTTTAGAAAGGCAGTCGAGAATTTTAATTTGTTGGGTTCTGTGTTGGAAGAAGGAGGAGAACCATTTGAGAACTGAGCCATTAAGGCCAAAACGATCTTTGAGAGTGCTAAGTAAGGCAGAGTGGTTGACAGTATCGAAAGCAGCAGAGAGGTCGAGGAGAATGAGAAGGGAGGACTCACCCTTGTCAAGGGATTGATGAATGTCGTCAATTACATTAAGCATGGCTGTTTCAGTACTGCAGCCCTTTCTAAAGCCTGATTGTAGTGAGTCCAACAGATTGAAAGTGTCAATGTGTTTGTCCAATTGAAGCAGGGCACATTTTTCAAGGGCTTTAGAGAGAAGCGGGAGGTTAGAGATAGGACGGAGTTTATTAAGGTCGTTTGGATCAGCTTGAGGATTTTTGAGGATGGGAGTGACTTGTCCAAGTTGGAGGGAGACAGGGACACAACCCGTAGCCAATGAGGAGTTGATGATAGGGGTCCAATAGGGACCAATGATGTGTTTTAAATCTTGGACAAGGTTAGCAGGGAGAGGGTCTCTGGTGTGAGAGGAAGGTTTAAGTCTGGTAATGATGTTAAGGACATCACATTCGGTAACTGGGTGGAAGTTATGCCAGGAGGCATTATTTTTTAGCAGGGGGTAGGTGGGGTTGTGTTCAGGCGGGGAAATGACGAGAGGGAGGAGAGAGGCATCAGGGGGAATAGTAGGGAAGGGGAAATCTTTGGGGGAAATGTCAAAGGGGGTAAGGTACTGTGAGGGAGGGGGGTTAAGATGAAGGATTGATCAATTTTGGTGATTTTTTCAGAGAAGAAGTTAGCAATTTCTTCACATTTCTCAATTGAGGCCATCAACTTGAGGGGGGCCGAGGCTGTTTGGTTTTTAACAATGCTGTACAATTCCCTGGGTCTATTTTTGAGAATGTGTTTTTTATACTTAGACCTAGCAGATCTTAGGAGGGTCAGATTTGTGGGGGACGGGTGAGGATCTCAATGATGGATTTGTTAAAATGAACAGTGAGGTCATTTGCATTTTGGGAGAGAGGAGTGAGTTGCAGTTGTGCTTTGACTTTGGTCTCCAACTCTGCCAGGGGAATAAGGTGAAGGTTTCTAGTCAGTTTCCTGTGTTTAATGGTTTGGGGGGGGGGGAGTGGCATCGTGTTAGTGATCGAGAAGAGGATGAGGTGATTGTCTGACCAGTCAATGGGGACGATGTTGGAAAGGGAGGCCAAGTCATTGCAAGTAATGATAGCGTCAAGAGTGGCCCCTTTGGTGTGAGTCGGAGAATGGTAGAGTTGTTTCAGGTCATTAATATTGAGTAGATCAGTAAGGAGGTTAACAGAGGGGTCATCCTTTTTGTTCCAGTGGAGGTTAAAGTCTCCTAGGAAGAGGTTTTTAGAGTTGGAAAGCGAGGACTGGGTAAGGAGGTCAGACAGTTCCTCTACAAACGGAAGAGGGTCACCCGGGGGTGGTAAATATTATGTAGACGGATAGAATGCGACCCCAGGACTCTAAGTTCCGCTCCAAGGTATTCAAAAGTAGTGTGATCAGAGTTCTTGACAAGTGAAAGTTGCAGATCATTTTTATAGATAATGGCTAGCCCCCCCTCCAATTCTGTCAGGCCTATCTTTCCTGAGGATGGAGTAGCCGGGAAGGGAGAGCAGGTCCAGAATAGAAGAAGAGTGCTCGTTGAGCCAAGTTTCAGTTAGGAAGGCGATGTCATGGCATCACTAAGGATGGTTTCCGCTATTTCAGTCGCATGTCGAGCAGCGGATCGGCAATTAACCAGCATGCATGCAAAGGGTTTAGGGCTACTTTTGGGGGGGGGGCAAGAATGGATAGTGGTAAGTTCTGATTGGGGTCTGGGTGAGACTGGAGAGGATGGGAGTCTGCTAGTACCAAGGATCATTGGGATGGTTGCATGGGGGTCAGGAGGGTCAGTAATCGGGGAATTAGGTGGGTAAGAGTTACCGAGGTCAGGGGGGTCGGAGGAGGAGAAATGGCTCGAGGAGAGGGATGGTCTAAGTGTCGGGTTGCAGAGGGGGGTAGTACTCCGATTATATCTTGCATTAGAGGTTTTCCCCTTAGCAATTGTTTAAGTAAGTACAGGAGCACTTTCAATTTACAAAGTGCTATTTTGTTCATCCGGGCATCTCCCCTTTAAAGGCCCCAGTACATAGCTGGAGAAGGCCCCAGTCACTGGCACAACCCTCACAAACTTAGCATGCAAATGGGAAGAAAAGTAATCGTTTCTCCCACCTGGTTGAGCTGGGGGGGACAGAACTCCGATCCATGTGTCCAGGGTTTTCCTTCACAGTCCCCGTGGTACATAGAGGCATCCCTGTTATGTGTTGCCATCTTAGTAACAGGAATTAAACTGTCATGCTGCGTGATACTTGCCCATGCAAATGCGCTGGCCATCTTGGATAAGGGAAACATCCCCGGTGGTTAACAAGACGAGTTAATTCGTCTGCAATTTACTTTTGTGCTCTGTCCTTGGCAAGCATGAGCAGATCTGGGTACTCACTCACTGGTACCTGGAGGAGTCCCAACATGGTCTAACCCTCCACTTCACTGCTTCTTAACTTATATCCTTTCCTCTAAAGACCCTTTTAAAGCCAAGGCTTGCCCATTATGTTCCAAATACAAAAGCTGACAAGATAGAATGCACCTCTCCCTGTGCAGAGTTTTACAACTTCTGACCGATTCAATGCTGTTCTGCCCTAAACAGGCAGATCAACAACGGGTTAAAGACAACCTGTGCACATTCCAATCGAAGTCTGAAAGGGGTTATTAACCAAAGGAAAATTGTCTATCTGTGAATCACATTTTTGGTCAATCCAGCTCCCTAAACAAAGGTAAGGCACAAATGTATGAGATTTTACATACATGCTTCTAGGGCAGAACACATTACTTAGTTAAAAAAAAGGAAGTACACAGGTATCTTAGATTATAAAAAATGAAAAAGACATTTGTAACAAGAACGTAAACTTTTATACAGCTCAGCAAGCTAATCAACTTTCTCATCTCAGGAGCCAAGATATATAAGGCTCTAAAACATCAATTGACAGGCCTCTCTCTACACCGCTTTTTGATCTTTTTGTGATTAACCAAGCTTAAGCTGCTTCTAGCCAGACCTAAAAAACACACATTATATTTAGAAAAGTTCTCAAATTGGCACCTCAAATCATGTGACCAGACTTGCTAACATGTCCCTCCACTGTGAGTGAAGACCCCTACAATAATGTAAGCCTTGCTTCTTTCTCCTGCCACTGATGGAGAATGTGCTATGAAACAACACCTAGGATGTAACAATATTTAAAATACCATGGCATGTATGCCTGGTAATGTTTCTATTTGTGACCTAGTAAGTGACTTTTTTTCTTGCTAACCACGCATCTGCTGAGAGCATGTGCACAAAGTTTATTTTCACCCTCCTGCGTCTGTCTTTATTTCTCCTAGAACAGTTTGCTTTGTGGCCAGAAAGAAGGAAGTATGCATGTGATTTTAAAGGGAAACAAGCGAGAGTCAGGGGGGTGTAGCACAAACTACAGCTTCTGTGCCCAGTGGCTTCGAGTGAATTACATTTTCTTCATTTGTGTCTAAAAGACAATTAATAAATAAACACTGTCAAAACCATTAGGTCTGGCTAGTTGTAGATATATGTGTTTTTTTAGAGACCTATATATTGCTGAATGATAAGTTTGGATGGCCAGACTGGAAAAACGCACATATAGGTATTCATATGCACACAAACAATACTCAGGAGCATAAACACACAAACACACACACCCATGAAGTCAGACAGCACACTTATGGTATGATAGAGCAGGAAAAATCTAGCTTTAAAATCTATTAGCAGAACTGATAATTTGCCTTAGACATTAACGTAAAAACACACAGTAGAGTAACACGTCGGAAAATGTGCCTTTATTAAATCTACAAGAACTTAAGTGCAGAGTTAACATACATCTTGTTTGTTTTTAAAATGACATGTAGAGAATTGGTGCAAAACGCACTAAGCTTTCATTTCTATCGAATTTCCATTGCTGGCCCAGACTAGGTCTTATTTCTCTTTCTATTGTTCCTTATTTTCTCTCTTTAATAAATAAATGACTTTAAGAAATGCTGAACCATGCACAATACATGATCCAAATGTGACTCGCTTAAACTTGTCATTACTGTAGAATGTGTTGACTTTATAAAATGTATTTCTGCTTGCCAAGCTACATATTCTCATTGTATTTAGATAGTTTTAGCTTCCACATGCTCATACAATGCTGAATAGTAACAGTATATTAAAACAATAATGCTTACATAAAGACGGGAATCACATGATTTAACCAGGACATTGCAAATAAAATGTTTCTGTCTTTAGAGGAGTTCATTGTTGCACAGTGGAACACTGAATAGCTAATAGTTAGACATTGCTGAAGTTGCTCATGGGAACCGAAGACAAATGTTACAAGTATATGAATATCTAGCTACTAACTGATACTTTTAGGTAGTACCCTGTCAACATTGTGTGCTTACAGTGGGAAGAAGCTGCAGACCATCGGACAATTTCTCTTCATAGACTTGACATGATCTAACACCGAAATGGATTGATACATGTGTTTTTGTGTTTTATATAAGTGTGTGTTTCCTAATTAGTGGCGCAGTCTCTTTTGAGCTTTTGAGGAGACTCTCCTTTAGACTTCGTCTTTCTGCTGAGAGATTTGCTTTAAGATACTGCTGACAGGTCTTTGTTACTTGCCACTTTGGCGGTGATTTTTCCCTATTTACCTTATTTTCTCATGCTTTTACGAGATCTGCTACCGCAGCATCTGTTGCTCGCATACTGAGGGTCGGCTGAGTATTCCTGAACTACTCTTTATGGGGAGTTCGATTTCTTAAATGCTCCATCGATCGCACTCTTTTCAAGAACCCTTTATAGTTTCTGCCTAAATTCTGAACTGATCTATATAGAATAGGGACTCATTTCCTTTATGGAACACGCTTGTCATTCGTTGCATTGCTTTTGTCTTTAACAATGATTTTATTGATATTTCTGTAAATGGATTTATTTGACTTACTAATTGAATACATTCGAGAAAAACAATCTACTAATCTCATAACGAGAAATAAAGGTTTTGAACCGATCCCAAACTCTCATCATTGACTGAACCAAACAACTGTAATGATGATGTCTATTGAGATGTTTTCGATTTAGGCTCCATTCTAAAATGGCTAAGATCCATTCACCTGAAGAAGAACGTAGCGCAGAGCTGGAGCCACCTTTGTAAGTCACAGGTTGAACTGATTAAATTAATTTAACTTGCGCGCCATCAGGTATATGCAGACACAAGTGGATGTTGGATGAATTGATGGCTATGCAGTTATATACAAGTTTCAATCAATCAATCAGGTACGTGTATAGCGCGACTACTCACCCGTAAGGGTCTCAAGGCGCTGTGGGGGTGGGGGGGAGAAACTACGGTTCAGTTGAAGAGCCAGGTCTTAAGGTCCTTCCTTAATTGAGGCAATGACGGTGATTGCCTGAGGTGTAGAGGCAGGGTGTTCCAGGTCTTTACATCAAGGTAGGAAAAGGATCTTCCTCCAGCCGAGGTCTTGCGGATCTGTGGGATGGCGGCCAGGGCCAGTTGGGCGGAGCGGAGGTGTCTGGTGTGTAGAAGGAGAGGTGGTGGTTGAGGTATGCAGGTCCGGCGTTGTGGAGGGCTTTGTAGGCGTGTGTGAAGAGCCCGAAGGTGATTCTTTTGTTGACTGGGAGCCAGTGGAGGTCTATCAGGTGCCCGGTGATGTGGCTGCGACAGGGGATGTTCAGGATGAGTCTGGCGGAGGCATTCTGAATTTTCTGCAGTTTCTTCAGGAGTTTTTGGGTGATGCCGGCATAGAGTGCATTGCCATAGTCGAGTCTGCTGCTGACGAGCGTGTGCATGACCATTTTCCTGGACTCAGTGAGGATCCACTTGACGATCTTTCGAAGCAAGCAGAGCATGTGGAAACAGGAAGATGATATGGCGTTGATTTGGCGGTTTATGGAGAGCGAGGAGTCCAGGATGATGCCGAGGTTTTGCGCGTGGTCCGTGGGTGTTGGGGGTTTCAGAGTGTTGCGGGCCACCAGGAGTCATCCTAGGTGGGGGGGGTGGAGCCCAGGATGAGGACTTTGAGTTGAGCTTGAGGCAGCTGTCCTTCATCCAGGTGGTGACTGCCTTCATCCCGTTGTGGTGTCGTTGGCGTAGGAGACGATGTTGAGTCCCTGGTTTCTGTCAATGGCTGCAAGCGGGGCCATGTAGATGTTGAAAAGGGTGGGGCTCAGGGAGGAGCCCTGAGGCACTCCACAGCTCATCTTTGTGGGCTCTGAGTGAAACAGTGGAAGTCTGACTCTTTGTGTTCGGCCGGTGAGGAAGGAGCGGATCCATTCCAGGGCTTTTCATGGATGCCAGCACATGGAGTCTTGAGCAGAGGGTGTGGTGGGAGACTGTGTCGAAGACAGTCAAGAGGTCCAGGTGGATGAGGGCTGCAGTCTCGCCTCGGTCGAGGAGGGTGCAGATATTGTCTGTAGCAGGGAGGAGAGTGGTCTCGGTGCTGTGGTTGTTTCTGAAGCCAGATTGGGAGAGGTCCAAGATGTGGTTCATTTAGATGAACTCGGAGAGTTGGGCGTTGATGGCCTTATCGATGACCTTAGCTGGGAAGGGGAGCAGAGAGATGGGTCTGTAGTTCTTGAGATCCATCGGGTCGGCAGTGGGTTTCTTAAGCAGGGGGTTAATCTCTGCGTGTTTTCAGTCTTCCAGGAAAGTGGCAGAATCGATAGAGCAGTTGATGGTGCGGCAGAGTTCGGGGGCGATGGAGGTGCCGGCTCTGTTGAAGATGTGGTGAGGGCAGGAATCTGAGGAAGTTCCGTAATGGATGCTCTTCATGATCTTGAGGGTGTTGTAAGAGGTGAGTGGGGTCCAGCTGAGCAGGGTCTGCTGGGGTCTGGAATCATTGGGTGTGATTGTTGCGGGTGGCTCTTGGGTAGCGAAGCTGTTGTAGATCTCCTTGATCTTGCAGTGGAAGAAGGTGCCAAGGTTGTTGCAGAGGTCTTGTGAGGGAGTAATGTCGGCTGTCTCTGTGCTGTGTTTGGCGAATCCTTTCACTACTTTGAAGAGTTCTTTGCTGTTGTGTGCATTGGAGTTGATGCATTCCTTTATGGCCATTTTCTTTGTTGTTCTGATGAGATGGTGGTGTGCAGCGACGGCGGTTTTGAAGGCTGTGTAGTCTTTCAAGATCTTGCTGCTCCTCCACCTTTTCTCGAGCCATCTACAGGTGCGTCTGGACTCTTGAAGGGTGGGGGAGAACCAGCTGACTTTCTTGGAGGGCTGCTTACCTGAGGGTTTCTTGAGGGGAGCCAGTGTGTTGGTGCAGTTGGAGATCCATAGGTGGAGGTTGCGTGATGAGCTGTTGGCGTCCGTGGATGTCGGTGGTGGGGTTTTGCAGAGGGAGGTGGGGAGCTGGTCTTCGGTGACCTTGTTCCAGCTTCTGCAAGGGTAGCGGTGGGCGTGGTGGTGTACAGTGGGTTTGGTGAAGGAGAAGTGGACTGTTGAATGCCTGTTGGTTATACCACTGTGGCTCAGTAGGGGAGAGGTAATATAGATACACGTGTGGGTAGATTAATGAATGGCTGGTTGTGGGTAAATGGATGAAAGCTCGGGTGCGGGTGGAGGATGGACTCAGAGGGATAGGTGGATGGATGCATAGGGGTGAGTTGATGTATGTCGAGGGCTGGATGAATGTTTACAAATGGAAGGGTAAATAGTTCAGTACATGGGTTGATGAATATGAGAAGAAGGGTAGATGGACAGATGGCTGTGCATGGACAGACGAGTGCCTAAGAGCTGGTTGAAAAATGCATGGATCTGACTGCACGGAATAAGTGATTTCCAATAACAATGATCTGTTTGTGAATAATAAGTATTTTATGAACAATAATTCCAAATCTGATCTGACGCTGGAACTGGCAATCGCAAGCTTCCCACATGACCCACCTGACTCCAAGGCCTGTCTGCACAGCATCCTAGCGTCGTTGCCTTTGGACTGACTGCTCGGTCTGTCAGGCAGGGCCTGTTCCCCTCCTCTGCTCACACTGCTGCACTGACGTATAAGTACTAGAAATCAAACAGTGAGCAAACAAGACACCATCTTGTAAGTTTACAAAACATGTTTGTTGTGGATTTATTTTCTTCAGTTATCTAGTGACCCTTAGTAAAATAAAATGAATCTGCACAAGGTATACTGGAAAAAATGGGCCCAATCACCTACAGAAGTTGGGGTCCCACTTTAACAATGCACAGGGTCCATGATGAAGCAAATCAGCCCCAATCCACCAAAAGAATGTGCATCGGGCAAAACATGGTTGCAAGGACACTGAGATAGAACCTTTAGAAATCAACTATGCAACATGCACTCGGAAGACTCGTGTCGAGCGATCAGCCCTCCCCTTTGCCCTCTTCCTTCTTTATAAGCTTCTATTTACAGCTTACCTCTGTAAGATTGTTTTTGTGCAGGAAGGTCCCCCTTCCTGCACATAAACAATAAAAAAAATTAAATGCCGTTTTGCAACTTCTGTGTGTGCTGCATTAAGCAGTACACATAGGCTCTACAAAACGGCATTCAGAGATTGTTTATGTGCAGGAAGGAGGACCTTCCTGCACATAAACAATCTTCCTCTCAACACAGGCATTCTTGCACTATGGTGCACGGGTGCCTGCGTTGGCGCTAGACTGCTAAATTTAGTGCCAGCGCAGGGGGAAACGCAGGGCTGCACCATATTCTAGTAAATATGGTGCAGCCCTGAGTTTCTAAAGTGAAGGAGCGTCCTTGGCGTTCTTGGCTTAACGACAGCTTTGCCACTTTCTTGTAAATATGCCCCTTAGTATCTAAAATGCTTTTATTAACAGGTTTCGAACACATGATGCTTTCTATCTCTTGAAACACAACCACTATGTCCTCCTTCATCTTCCTCATCCTAGTCCTTACATTATAAGGTTTACCTTGCTACACAGACAGGATATACCTACCTAAGCCCTAAAATATACTTAAAAACAAATACTTATACCCAGTCTCAAACATAGTCTACACCTCTTTCCTGGGAGTATTAAACTAGGACCACACCTTCTATTTTTATTGGATGATTCCGGGTCCATCCTCTTCCGGGTGAACCCTTTGGCACATGCCTGTCGTCCTATTTTCCTTATCGTCCTTATTTTTGGGAGACTGAGGCTGGTGGATTGCTTGAGCTCATTGGTTCAGGGCTGGCTTAAGATAGGTCAATCAGCTGCCTGTGTTAAGGTGGGCATCGAAAGAGCATTCTGAAAAAACTCTGGGTCTCCAGATTTGAAAATGGAAAGAAAATCATTTATTACGTTTGGGAAAAACAGTAATACACAAACATGTCCCTGCAGCTGATGCTACTAACTAAGGCACAAACACACTTAGCATAACTGCATCCATGCGACAAACCATTGAATTCATAGCGAGTGGAATACCATGCATGTTTTAACCTTTATTGAAAGAAAAACTAAGTAATGTTTGATAGAATAATGGGACATAGTTACAACAAAATGTCGGCGCGCGCAGGTGTGCCAAATTTGGCAGCGCTGCGCTCTGACATTTAAAAAACGCAGGGATGCGAAGTATTTACTACAATACGCCTCACCCTGTGTTTTCCCTAGCGCTAAAATTAGCTGCCTAGTGCCAACGCTTGCATCCTTGCACCATAGTGCAAGGGTGTCTGCGTTGCAGGGAGTGATTCTTTATAAGCAGAAAGGTGTCCCTTCCTGTACATAAACAATCCATAATGGCGATTTGTTACTTTCATGTGTGATCCATAATGCAGCACACATAGAAGTAGCAAATCATAATTATTTAATGATTGTTTATGTGCAGGAAGGGACACCTTCCCGCACATAAACAATCATTAATGGTGTTTTGCTTTTTTTATGTGTGCTGCATGCAGCACACATAGAAAAAGCAAAAACGTTTTGCCATTCTAACGCCTGCTCTTGCGTTGCCTCAGATTTACAGATCTTTGTAAATCTGGGGAGCGTCAAAAAGCAATGGATGTTGCAGTGAAACGCCCACAGCAACACCCATTGCATGTCCCTTTCACGCAAACACTTGCGTAAAAGGGTACAATATTACGAAGTGGCGTTAATCACAAAAAGTGGCTTAACGCCACTTTGTAACTATGGTGCAGGGCATTGCGCCACAGGACCGTCGTTAAAAGTGACGTTCCGGCGGTGCAATGCCAGTGTAAATATGCCCCAATGAGTGTTGTCGTTTCATACAGTTGCATTCTGAGTTCTGTCAAGAGAAACTCAAACATCAGATCAAGGCATAGATTCCTGATAAAGCATGTTTTGAAAGGAAGGAGTAAGAGTTTTCAGGAACACACTTAAGAAAAAACGTGGTTGAGCACAGCAAAAAAACTGGTATGGTCTAATGGTGTCTCATTCATGGGTATAGGTGGCTTTCTTGTGCCATCCTCATGGTGGTAGTAGACAACTGAATGTGGGAAATTCACCACATGCTGGTTTATTTCTGTGGGAACTATCAAACTAGTGGATCTGCTGCAAAGCGCGGAGGTAAAAAGAGTGAGACAAAGAAAAACAAGCATTGGCAAAGCCAATCGATCCCAGCTTTAACAGCCAAGCTATTGGAGTTGCTCATACTATTTGAGAGACAACATAGGGGTAGGTGCAGAGAAAAAAGCAAGGGTAGAGATATTAAAGGAACACATGCACTCTCATTGAGTACTAATTACTAAATAAAAGGAACGCCCTGAGGCGTGCAGTGGAAGGTTACAACTTATCCACTCAGAACATTGTGAGATCGAATTCCCCCTGTGTGGGTCAAACACTAGAATAGGGAGGTAAGCAATTGAATCAAGAGCAGAAAATGATCAGACAACTGCGATAGACAACAGAGATATCCTGTCATGTGCTAGCGACTGACCTAAAGCCCCAGCTAAGTATATGTTATGTATTGGAAAAATAGGTCTGCTTTGTGACACCTAAAGATGTCTGGAGCCAAAACCTAAAAAGGAAATAGAGAGAGGTTTGTACAACCTAAAAAGAGAAATTTCCAGCCCACATGCCCCTTTTGTAAAAAATATTAGGTAAAAGGCAGGCTGTAAGTACATGCAGCATGCCAGGTAAAAACCACAAGCATTGGCAAAGTCAATATGTTTAGCTTATTGTCAAAGCTTTTGTAGCCATGTTGTACAAATTTCGTACAAAAAGATTATTATAGTATAATATATTATATAATTATATATATGTGTGTGTAGTGTGTTATATGGTATGTTATGGTATGGTATGTATGGTATGGTAGGGCCTGTCATGGTATGGAATGTTATGTCAATGTATAATATGGTATGGCATAATATGTAATGGTATAGTACTGTATAGCCTGTCATGGTATGGTATGGTAGAGTATGTTATGACCTGGTATGGTATGGTAGAGTATGTTATGACCTGTCATGGTATAATATGGACAAACAGGAAAAAAGCACTTTACAATATAATGTTATTTTCACGCTAGAATGTTCCATTCAACCCATAACTGTGCAAACATAAACCAATTTAAAACATACGCTTTTTTTGAATAAAACATTTTAATCATTCCCAAAACATCCTACAAATCTTGAAACATGCCAAAAATCATTGTTAAAGTGGTCTACTGGTGTTGCTATGCTACATCAAATAGTAGAAGGGGGAAGGATGAAAAGTAAAACAGAACAAATATGAACACGGGAAACAAAAAGGAGCCAGCAAATAAGACTGACAATGAAGCCAAAGAATTGTAGCAATGGGCAGGGTCTAAGCCCCCGTATGCAAAAAAAACATCTTGCAAGTGACAGCACATGTGCTGTCTCAGGTGAGATCTAAAAACAATAGTGTACACAGAAAATCAGTAGAATAATGCAGGTTGATGGGAGCCCTTCATCAGTGCCAGATCATGAACCTCGCCAAGCCCACTGCCAAAAGGGGCCGCCATGGTGTTGAAGAAGCAGCATATGGTGTACGGTAGTAGGAAAGTTGAGAGTGCTGTGAGTTTGTCCTCTGCAAAAGCAGTTATCCAAGAATGGGGGTTAGGACAGACAGCCACTAAAGCTGTCATCTGCCCCTAAGAGGCAATCATGAATCAGATGTAGAGCAAGCCAAAAGTACAGCAGGGTCTAGAGCATTGCAAAGCCTATGCTGAACAACAACCAAACTCTGGTAATGTCTGAGGGTGATTTAGTCACAGATGGTGGCACCTTTGAATCCTCAGCAAAAAAAGCATTAGAGAAAGGCTACCCGGGAAGTGCTACTGTAGGGCACTTGGCATGTAAGTTAAAACCTTGTACATTGAGTCGTAATGGCATCAAGTACTGCGATTGTCTCGCACTGTGATCTTACTGTTGGTGGGGAGCTGTAATGGATGGAAGGAAAAAAGTAAGGAGGATTTTTTGTGACTCCAGGGGCGACATCTAAAAGGGCTGGAAGGAGCCAGCTAAGGCGACCTCGGGTGGGACGCAATTCTCTGAATAGGAACAGACCCACCTCCACTCTGTTAACGCATTAGATGCAGACCTAGGAGTGAAAAGTTACTTCAGTACATGAACAGTGAAGGATGTTTAAGAGAAGCTGAAAGGTTTATCTGGCAGAATGCCATCAGCTGAGCTCATGTTATAGGCAACTCAGGGCAGGGTGAAAGCACTTGAGGGGAAGCAGAGGAGATCTTGTCGCAAGATGAAAGAGATAGAGTCACTCAAAACGAATGCTGTGGAGGCCATGGCAAATCTTAATGAAAAAATTGAACTGCTTGACAACGTGTTGGGAGTCACTCACCTGACCAGGTGGGTGTGCCTTTGGAGGACATGTAGGACATCTGTAGCACTGGCCAGCTTGTTACCCACACAGTCTAATTTGGTGGAAAAACTGGTAAAGAGATCTTTTAGCTCTCACAGTAGTGATGGTGATGAGCTCAATGGAAAGGAGAGATCATGTCCTTCACACGTCTATCCAGAAGAAAGAGGTACTGCAAGGTGATCGTGGCTTTTATTAATTCCAGATCTTCAACTTTTTTGAGGAAGGATTATTTACTGCTTATTAGGTAGGAAAGGGTAGCAAAGCATTGCCATGTGAAAAGTGGACCACAAAGAAATAATATCTGTATTTTCATAGATGGCCTCCCAACTCTTTTTTGTCAAGCCACTTAGAAAAGGTCTAACTCTGCTTCGGTGCAATGTCTTCAAAGCCATAAGCACATCATACTTACAATATTGAAGGTTGCAAGTACCTCAGCACCAGAAATACTATCATCCAAGCAGATAATATCGCTATCCAAGGATGAGTCAATGACTTTATTAGAAAGTGGCATTGGGTTAATTTTCACCCATGTCAGGCTAAGGCCTCTGTATGTCACCAAGTCTCACCTAGACCAAAGTATTGAAAATACAAAACATCAAAAAGTCATGAACAAAGGATTATGATCGCTTCAGACAGTCAAAACGATCAAATCTATTATGCTAGATGCCCATCTTGCTGTATTTGTGGGCACAGGTGGACTAACATCAAACAGGTATTCATTGAGATCAGTTAAATTACAAATTGCAACAATCTTTAATAAAACATCACCTTGGACATATCTGTGACAGCTAAGTGGATTAGTGGAATCCAGTAACTTGTACTGGGAACAGTTAGAGTCTGAGAAGGAGGCATTGCACACTCTACCTATTTTGGCATTGACATCACCAGCCAAGAACAGAGCTAGACTGTAATGGGCTGAGCAGTGAGTCTCCACTCCATTCTTGTGATGTTGCAAATGCAGGTGACTCACAACATCAGGCTGAATGTGTCCCTGAGAATGTAGGTATGGCATCCTTTAGCGCATCAGGTATGCTCAACAAGAGGACCGGCCAGTGCAACAACAGAAAGTTCACACTAGATTCTTCAATGCTTTAATGATGTATAACCAAAAAAGAATAAGACCGGGGTTAGCTTCAGGGTGGGGAGTGTTTGGGGTGTAACAACGCCTCCAATAAATTAATTATCCATTTGCTAGTTAGGTCCAGGGCCTCGGAGATGGGTTTAGCAGTGTCTATGTCGGGTTTTCCCTAAACACCTATATCACAGGCAAATTTCTGTATTAATCTGTGAAGAACTTGTTTAGATCAGGCTCTCCCTTTTCCTCCCACATATCATATACAAGGATAAACAAAGTCATTTATTAGGTCAGCATTAAGCCTAATGACTCTAAAACGGCCTATTGCAGATACCATTTTACAGATAGATCTGCGCCTCTCAACCTTTTGGCCCTGAGAGAAGATGTTTTCAGTTGTTTGTGTTTTGTTTATCACGTACTTGGCATCTATCTTACAGACTTTGTCAAAAATCTCTGCCATGATGGGAAAGGGGACAGCAGGCTAAATACCAATAGTCCTCTGTTGTGTAGTTTTTCTGCTTTTATGGGAGGGGAGATGTTAGAAACTGAGGTATTAGTTGAGGGGGTAGGTGCCCTCCTCATGTTATAACTACAATCCTTGTTAGGGTGAATCACTAAAGTCCCTTAATTAACCTGAGCTCAACACCCTGATAGCTGTGGCACAGAAAAGACAGGCTTACCATAGAAGCAAAGCGTAAAGTATTCATGCAGTACCAAAACGGTAATAAAGTCAAGACACAACAGAAGAAAAATTCCAAATCCATTTTCAGAAATAAAATTACACTAAAACGACAATAATCCAATAAGGACAGAGACATGAATTTTTAAAGTTTAAGGTTCAAAATAGGATCAAAAAGCGTTAAGCACCAACCGCAGTCATCTGGCTGCCCTTGACATTCACCTAGGCGTGAGTTATAGCCAACTGTAATGGAGCGCAGTTGGGACACAGAAAATAGGTTTGACCCAGTCGGATATTTTACCTTTTTGATTTTGTCTCTGAAATGGAGGTCAAAAACCCTCAGCGGGGCAAGGTAGTAGGCTGTGGACGAAGATAGCCGCTGGATGAGGTCTCGGTGAAGCTGTTGACTTTTTGCGGGAAAACTCAGAGCAGGAGAAGTTCGAATTTCAACCCCATAGAAGGTCCCTTGGTGTAAGGATACTTTTGGCACCCTTGCCCGATGAAGATTTCTACGTTAGGACTCAGTCACCTTTTTAAAGCTCAGATTTTTCAAACAGGCAAGGCTGCAGGCAGCAGCTGAAGAGGGTCCATGAGGCCAGATATCTTCTCTGCAAAGTCCTGCTAAATCAGATTTGCTATTGTGGAAAAGTTGAGTGGGAGCACCCTGAATCTTCAGGCCAGTGGCTATGCCCTTTCGTCAGACTTGCTTGGCAGGGTGGCCCTGGTACTCCAGAGGTTTTAGGAGCCAAAAAGTTTCTAAGTCCCAGGTTTCAGCAAATGTTAGGAGGATTACACTTTGACACACCCTAGGGTTTCAGGACCTCAGGAACAGCACTTTGGGGTCAAGACTCACTGCTGCAGGGACAGTTCGAGTTGGGAACTTCTCAGATTGCACTTGCAGTAAAGGCTTCATGAAGCTTGTTGTGTCCTTGTAGCTTGAACAGGAGGTCTGCCGTATGACCCTAGGAATTCACTTGTTTGTACTTTGTACAATAGGCAGAATAGTCCGTGTTCTAGGCTCTTCTCACATCTCAGACAGCAGGTCCATTCCTCTTCTGATTTTCCACAGGTCTAGAAGTGTTCTAAGGAGGGTATTGTGGGTGCCACATTTATGCATGGCACCAGTCTGTGTGTGAGGGTTGTTACTGGCTCTTCCTTAAGCAATGGAGTGAAAGTTCCCAGGGGTAAACCTACCAACGTTTGCAGAGGTTTCTGTGTGCCCTACTGCAAACAATCCCACAGTGCCCTTCTATACCTAAAACAAAGAAGGCAGAACCCTTCCCCCCCTGTACAGAGCTTGTATGCCCATCCCAGAGGTGTGGTTGTATAAATGAGCAACACTCCATCTGTGAACACTCAAAACCAGGTATGACAGCAGCTCCTCTCCCACTGGGATTGGTGCCTGACAGGGAAGTGGGGGCGTGGGGGGATAAGGAAGGGCCTGCCCAGGTGTCAGCAAATATTTGCATGTGACAGGGTAGGCCTCTTTGAAGTTAATCAAGTTTTTGGGAACAGCCCACTGGCTATGCAGTCAGAAGACCAACACCTCCAAGGCTTTTGTACCGCTCTGGGAGCAGTTGTTATACCTCATCAAGAGGGCTATTCAGCTGCCGGGTGACAGTTGGAACTCGTGGAAATGGGCCTCCAGAGGTGTTGAGCAGGGAAGAGGTAAATTTCTAAAAGAACCTTTTCCCTTCTATGTATTAAAAATTCAATTTTACCATTACATTAGATTTTGAATACCTATTAAAAAGAGTCTTTGAATTTGATGTCTAGCTGTTTCTGAACTAAAATAATGATTATGCACTGTAATAATGTAACCTAATGTTTTCCAATGGAACATCCAGCGTTGCTACAGTGAAAATAGCTTTTGGGGCTTTTCACTGCAAGGACATGTTTAACATCAAACTTTTATATGCCCTACTTTTAAATACTATGCACCCTGCCTTGTGGTCAATAAGGTCTACTTAGGAGTGGCTTATAAATATTTAAAAAGAAGGTTTTGACCTGCCAAAAGGGATTATTTTGACAAAAGAAATTTGCTGTTTAAAACTGCAACAGCCAGGCTACAAATGGTAGGCCTGCAGCCATGTGTGCTCGGTCACTGTAGTGGATGGCACAATTGGTGCTTCAGTCCACTTACAGGCCCTGGGTACACTTTGTACCATATACTAGGGACCTATATGTGAGTTAAATATGCCAAATAGGAGTATGGCAATTTCATCATGGTGAAATGGGGGCATAAGTGCTTTACCACTGGTTAGCAGAGGTAAAGTGCACAGAGTTCTACAGTCAACAAGAACAGACAAGGCAAAAATCTGGGGGTACACCACTCAAAAGATGGTTATTTTCTACAAAGATCTCCTCTGACAGAGGGCAGTGAGAGCTACCCTCCCCCATGGGAGTTCTCATCACTAAACCAGAAAACCCTGGAAAGACCATCAGCATTGGTGTGGTCAGTCCCAGGGTGATCTTCCACCGTAAAGTTTTTACCCTGTAGGAAGATGGACCACCTCAAAAGTTTAGGATTCTTACCCCGCTTTTACACCAGCCATCTAAGGAGTCTATGGTCTGACTGAATGTGAAAATGAGTCCCAAACAGGTAATTCAGTGCCCAGACCACTGCAAATGCTTCCCTTTCAATTGCATTCCACCTTTACTCCCTAGGTAGTAGCTGCCTGCTGATGAAGGCTACAGGTTGGTCCCGGCTCATCATTCAGCTGTCAAATAACAGCTCCAATACCATGCTCTGAAACATCTGTCTGCACAAGGATCCTTTTGTGAAGTCAGGTGGCTTGAGTACGGTGGCTGAACACATGGTTTCCTTCAGGGTGTCAAATGCCTTTTGGTACAACTCTGTCCAGATCACCTTCTTCGGCTGCTTCTTGGAAGTCAGCTCAGTCAGGGGGGCAGCGTTAGTGCCATATCCCTTGACAAATCTCTTGTAATACCCAGTCCTGTGATGCCTAAAAAGGATCCCACTTGGGTCTGTGTCTGGGTGGAGGGAGGCAGTGAGTGCCCAGGCTATAATGGTTAGTAATCTGAGCTGAACAGGTTCTACATGGCCTCCACTAACTTGGCGGCCCAGGCACACCACAGATCACTGCCCTATCTGGCACTTGATGCAGTCCTGCCAAGTACCACGCATCAGGCGTTAGACTAACGCATTTCAGTGTGGTGATCCGCATCACCTCACTGAAATGCATTGTCATGCATTCGCATAGTATCTCAGTCTCACTGGTGCTGCCTAAACTATATCACGGAGTGACAGTGTCGCAGCGCGCAGCCCGTGGTGTGCACGCGCTGTTCCCGCTGCAGGGTTGGGTCTTGCAGCTGAGTTAAGGCTGCCGTTAGGCTCGCTGCACAGTGCAAAAATGTTTCACTGTGATTTCCGCAGCACGGCTCTCACACAGCCTGACGTCATGGTAGTGCCCAGTCTTATACAACCATTAGTCTGGCGCCCTGGGGGATGTCACGTCCTTTTGCCGAAGGCGGGGAGTTTGTTTTGTGAGGAAGCGGCTTGGGCTGGCTACTGGTTTGCGGTCGCTGCAGCAATCATGGCGCTTGCAGCACTGCTCGCACCTGCCCGGGCCGCCTTCGCGCGCTGTCCCACGGTGAATTAAATGATTCATAACCGAGCTCAGCCTCAAATCATGGAGCCAGTGACTGGCGGTTGCAGCGGCCACCCAGGACAGTCTGTCACTGGACAACAGCAGACTTGATGACAGCTAGACCCTAGACTAAGGAGGCGGGCGTCAAACCTAAATTGCCACAGAGACTCGCAGTCTGCTTGTGGAAGTAAGTACCAGCCACTCCAGTGTGTGTGTGCTTATTCACCCCAGCCAAAACAGCATGTGTTGAATATTTGACTAAACCAATTTGTTCACAAGCAAGCCAAAAAAAGTGGCAATGGTGATTTACAAAATGACAAGAACTATGATGCAAACCTTAACAAATGCCATAAGTCTGATTTTTTATTTGAATGTGTTTTTTCAATAATTGGTGAATTTTGTGCACATATGTGTTTTTGGGGGACGCATGAAAGGTTGAGAGAATGTTCTGTACATTGGTCATGGAACGTCACGTCCGGTTCATGCCCTCTCGCTGTGTTTCTATATAGTGCAGTCACTAACACAAGTAGCTCCTGTTGTGCACGGATCCTTTCTTGGACGGTTTTTCTCGCACCCTGCTCAGACTGTAATATTCAACTCTCAAACGGATATCAAGTACACCAATAACAAACAGCAGTTTATGGTGTGGGATAGTTTTTAGCAAATCATTGTGTTGCAGTGTTACAAGTGAAACTACTGGCCCCAACATGAAACATGCTTTTGGCTCAAACACCATTCTGGCTGGAAAAGTCAAACATGACAAAGAGAGAACTTGGCAACTATGGTCTAAACTGCAGAGGTGGGTGTTGGTAATGGCCTGTGCCAGTAACTGTTTTTGGATAAATAAATGTGCAAATCCTAATCCAAAGATACATCACAGCATGTGCGCCATCAGGACTGAGCATAATCTTTACCGCAGAGCTGGCTCGTCACCCTCCTTCAAAGATAGTGTTCTGAAAGTCAGGTCGGTGAGACTATGCTATCAGCCTAGCTGTGGCCTAAATGAGTGCCTCCCATGCTCCGCTTTCTAATGTAGCCCTGCTTACAGCTCATGTGGTCGGCGGCAATCGAGTGAGCCTACGAGTCACTCAGCTGATTATAACAAATTATTAATGTCATCCAGACCGCTTTATCTATTTACCCCAATTTTGGCAACATTCCAATAAATTAGTTCTTTAACAATTATTTCTTATGTTTTGAAGCAGTTATCTTAGAATTTCTCGTTGCTCAAATGGGTGTAATTTCTGATATTTAAATGTTTCCCTCCTAGTCATTGCTTGATTCAGCTAGTGAGAAAGTGTCACTCATAGCCGCTGAAATGTCACTCATAATTACACTGAAATTATGGAAATGTCACAAATAGCAATCTGAAACCTTGGCAGCTATGTTACAGTCATTGATAGTTAGGCCTGCCTGTGGCAGGGCCGGAAGCGCTTGTCTCAGGTAATATAGATAGTCCAGGTGGCCATCCCATCTGAAGCAAGCTGAAGCCTGTAATGCCATCAAGGTAAGCTGCGCTGAAGTACTCCAAACCAGCCAGGACCCTGTTAACCAAACTTTATTAGGTGGCAGGGGCATTCTTCAACCTAAACAGCAGAACCCTGAATTGGAAGTGCCCTTCTGGTGTGGAAAATGCTGACCTCTCCTTGGCCCCTTCAGTTAGGACAATGCCAATACCCAGACATCAAGTCATAGGTGCTGAGGAATTTGGCAGCCCCTAATCGGTCAGGGAGCTCGTTAGCTTGGAGTATGGGATGAGCATCAGTCTTGGTGACTAAACTGATGCCCCTGTAATCCACACAGAACCCCAGTTCTAGTGTGCTACCCAATGGGGTAGCCTTGGGCACCAGTGCAACTTGGCTGGAAAAGGGACTAAAGGGGGGCTCAATCACCGCCTTCTCCAGCACCTTGGAAACCTCATATTTGATGCTGGTCCTCACTTTGTCAGACAGTCTGTACATTTATTTTACAGGCATGCTGTCTCTTGTATCAATCTCATGGGCTCACCAAATGGTAAGCCCTGGGATAAGTGAGAAAAGAGAGGAGATCTGTCACAGTAACTGGAGACAGCCACTCTTCTGCTCTTTTTGCTTAGGGGACAGGATGACTCCTTCTACTAACCCATCTTGCTCTTTGGAAGACAGGAGGTCTGGGAGGGGTTCACTCTCCTCCTCTTCACCACCATCTGTTATCATTAGCATTGTCACTTGAGCCCTCCCAAAGTGTGATTTGTAGGATCTGTAAGGGGTTCCACGATGTCTCTAGTTCCACCAGGTAGGTGGCCTCACCCTTCCTCTTTGATTTCATAGGGCACTGTCTATCAGTCCTAGAGGCCTCGGGGCTCCACGGGCTCCAAGACCCATACATTCTTGCAGGTTGGTACACTACCAGAGTGGTCTTCTGGTCGTACCATTGCTTAATTGTCTCCTGGCTGGCCTCTAAATTTTCAGTGGCCTCTTTCATGTAACGCCCCACCTTGGCTCTGATGGCTAACATGTAACTGACAACATCTTGTGGGGTCTTCTTGGGAGCTTGCTCCTACCACTCTTTCACAAGACTGAAAGGTCCTCTGACAGGGAGTTCCAAAAGAAGCTGAAAAGAGCTGAAGCCCACTACTTTCTGCCTTTCTGTCGTACCTTCCTGTAGGCAAACAATAGGCATCAGGGTGTCCAACTTATGTCCCTAGGGCTCGGATAAGCCATAATCATGCCTTTCAAGGTTTTGTTGAGCCTTTTAACAAGCCCATTGTTCTGGGGTGGTATGGTGTGAAGACCTTTTAAGTAATCCCACACTCATTCCACATGGCCTTCATGTAGGCAGACATGATCAGGTGCCTGTCAGACGCTATGTCCTTGGGGACACCCACTCAGGTAAAGATCCTCAGCAGGGCCCTGGCCACCACAGGTGCAGTCACTGTCCGAAGGGGTATTGTCTCAAGGTACCATGTGATATGATTCACCAAGACCAGGATAAACCTGTTCCCTAGGGCTGTCTTGGGGTCCAGATGCCCAATAAAGTCAACCCCACCCTCTCAAAGCGCGTTCCCACCACGGATAAGAGTTGAAGGGACTGTCAACACAATACAAGTATTCCTGGCCTATAAACGAAGAGGAATTCTGCCTCTTATGGCTGTCTTCTGATTAGCAAGTTTGGACAAAACAAATTCTTTTTAATATGACCCCCACCCACTCTAATACTGGCATGCTTCATCATCGGGTCCCCCTCAGCCCCTAAAAGCTGAGGTGGGCTCAACCATATTCCAGGGAGCACATATGAAAACCTTCTGGGGAGTAGTAGAGAAATAGATAAAAATACCTATCAAGGGTCAAAGATATCTCTTTACTGGTAGCCCTCGGTGGTATAGTTAAAAAATCACAAGAGGAGGGATGTCTAGGTTTATTATGGTCCTATGACCCTCGCTTATTTTGTCAACATGTTTCAGCCCTATCACTGTCCTGCACGAGGTCCTGGGCTTTCGTCATGATTTATGGATGTTTAAATGCCCCAGATTATTTGCAGCTAATACCCACCTCACGTGAAAATCACATGCAGTATATGAATATCATGCATGGGTTCTGGAGTCTTGCCTGACCATGTTTATTGGTAAAATCATTCATGCCCACTTCGTGTCACTACCAAAGCTCCCCAGGGGGTAGGGGTGGCATGTCCCTGTAGTCACACAGTCGTCAAGGTTATCATGCCGCAGCCTCATCTACTTGGACCTGCTCACTCCTGGCTCTGGGTTGAAAGGAGCCTTATTCTTCACCCTTGAATTGCCATTGGCCTGGGAAGTTACACAAAATCTGTAGAACACATCTGATCTCGTCCTCATCGGAAGCCATTGGAAGTGGTTGACCAGGCTGTCTAAGGCTTTAGCCTTCCCCAGATATCCTGCCAAGGGCATGTCATGAGCCAAATCCAGTAGGAAGGCCCTATATCACCAACACTCTGGTTGACCCAGGTTCAGGGACCTTAGGATCACTACACAGGAGACCATTCTCTTGATAGATATGTTGATCACCAGAGGTGCCGTCAATTTTCTTGGCCTTGGCCTGCTGCAGTAGGACCTCAATCTTGGGGCACTCCCTCTGCACCTGTGCTGATTCTTGACACAACACAACATGTAGGTCACTAACTACATGATCAGAACATGCGATCCACCATTTAGTTGTCTAGGCAGTCTTCTTCAACAGGGTGGTTAAAGGTGTGGCAGTAATATCAGGCAGATTATAAAACAGCGATATTCTTTAAGACCAGGGAAGCACAAACTTCGTTTTTATTACTAGGTAGTCTAGCATTTATGATTTTCTGTACCTTGGAGCACTACAGTAGAATCACCCAATTCCCCACTGCAAGTCAGTGATTTTGGCCTTATTTTTGTTTGAAAGAACACTTTCCTGGGTTAGCCTATGTGCCACAAATCCAGAAACAGGCACAGACTTTGTTTAGGTGGTGGGCATTAACTTTACAAAGGCTAGTGTTCATAAACATGTCATCAGGGTAGGTCCTTTGATATTCAAGCGGCGGCAGTAACATTTTGCTTATAAGGCCCTGTAACATAGCTGGTGGCTCGCAACCCAAACAGTGAACCCTAAACTGGTAAAAAAAAACAGGGTGGAGAAAACCATTATCTGCTTATCATGGTGAAGATGAATCTGCTAGTTCTATTTGGTTAGGTCCAATGCAGATATGTATTTGGCCTGTCCCAATCCTTCAAGAAAGTCCTTCACATTAGCCATGGGGTAGGATTCCAATTGGGAGACAGCAGTTGGTTTTCTGAAATCAACATGGTCTCTAGCACTAATGTCAATGCTTGTTCCATGACTCCAGGAACGAGAAAGGGTCTCTCCAATATTGAGATACAGATGAAATGCAGATATGAAGTAAAATATCCACATTCTCCATTTGTTGTGAAAGGAAGGTGAAATACTGTGAACCAGCCGCTTACATTTTTTTGTATTGGCAAGTAAGGTCTAGGGAAGCAAGAAGAGAATGGTTCTCTTTCCTATCAGGGAAGCGGAAGTCTACCAAGTCACTCGACAATGTTTTTGTACCACTGCAAAAATGCCTGCCTAGACAAAATACTGAAATGTTTTTTTTGGACTGTCTTCAAACCAAGACGAGCCTTTGGAAGGCTGTTGTGGGTCACCTTAAATACTAAAGGACCAATTTTGGCTGTTACTAGCAGCCTTCCCCACTGCCTTTGGAGTCCATCTGATAAAGCAGTCCTCTGCCAATAACACCTGTATTTCAGTAATGACAATTTTGCTTTCCTGCCTTAAATGTTTGAGTGAAAGCCCTAGTGAGATTTCTGTCTTCCATTTGGTCCTCCCTGAATACTTCCAGAGATAATTAATGCTTTTGCTATGTGATCTTGAGTTTTAGATCTTTCTTTTCTTTGGGTGCCCACCCTTTTGTCAGATTGATATTTGAATTGCTATCTGTCCCTCCCCCTTTGGGTCTTCTGCCATTCACATGCCCACTTTCCAAAGAGTAATCCCTGGTAAGAGTGGGCCACATGGTATGTCTTGAGTCCAAGAAAAGGGGAATGTTCTGGATGGAGGTTTATGGCAGAGGCATGGACAGGGTCTTGCTCATATCATTTTTTGTCCCACAATTCCTTCACTGTAACGGTACTCCAATCTTTGCTGGCTACCTATGGTGGCTTCTCCGCCCTTCGGACTGAAACAACTATCAGCACATTCTCAATAACCAACAAGTCACCACACCATCCCTATAATGCCACATCCACCACACCAATGACCAGTGCAAAACAGAACACAAGAAGTCATGCCAGGTAGTCGAAAATGCTGTAAGGATACTAGTAGGACAACTGAGTCCTCACAAAAGAGACCTTTTTCCAAGCACACTGATCACTCCTCTTATATTAAAGAAGGAGGTTTACCTGGTTGAGTCCCACCTTGCCTCCACTGTCACACGCTTGCTCACACAGAAGATGACCTGACAACCCAGCAGTCTCTTATGTGAGTTAGAATTAATGACAGGCAAGGTCTTTTCAAGGATGCTGTGGCCCAGCCCATCATCAGAGGATGCTCCTCACAATGACATAACTACATGAGTACTGGTTTTGTTCTAAAACACCATATGCATGACACTTCTCTTGTACTGTTAGTCAGAGATAGTAATACCTCTACGTTTTTTTAGAGAGCTGCCTTGAGTGAAACATGCATTGGAACGAGATTTAGGAGACAAGTAGTCACAGATAATATAGCGCTTGAGCTCCACCTAATTATAAGCTGCAGTATCTTTAGGAGTGCGGAGTCTCCGAACATAAAAAGATAGGTCTTTTTATGTACGGAGACTCCGCACTCATAAAGATACTACTCGTAAATCCCTTTGTGAATAGCAATCATTCGTAAACTCACACAAATGTGTAAGTTTACCTTTGTGAATCAGACCCCAGGTGTCCAGTTTGAAAGGTAGCTGACAGATAGTGTTGATAGACTGGAGCTGGGAAAATTAGTTGGAAGCTCCCGACATCATAACACAAGATCATAGGGCATTGCATTGGGCAGAGAAGAGGGTCAGAAGCATGGACAATGAAAGTGGGGTGATGAAGGTCCTATTGGCCCCTGAGTGGGTCCAGAAGTGTAATGGAGAGACTGGCCAGGATGGATGTGCCATGTTGGCCACTCCTACGGCAGTGCAATGAGAGGGCTCGAAACCACACACACAAAATCATAAAATATAACGTAGCAGTGCACAGCAGGGAAATCTATTTCTTTGCTTAAGGTCCCAATAGGATCACACCACTTCAACAACAGCATACTCTAAGAGTCCCCTTAGCTCTTTGACCTGAAGTATTGCTACTCCTATGGCCTTGCCAATGTCTTCTTCTTTTGAGGCAAGCCAGGCAGTGGAATGCATGGGCTGGATGTGAATCCATGAACACCACAGTCTTGCCTTTTCTTCCGATAGTGTGCTAGGGCCTAACTACTCAGCATTTCACCAACAAGAGTAATATAAATGTGCCATTAAGGAAATTGGGAAAGAGTGTGTGCTAGGTATTTATGGTACATGAAAGGGGATACGTGTTCCTCATGGAATTAGCCAAGAACATGCATGGTTGTCATTGTGGAGGCTTGCCAAGGAAACTAACTGGAGAATTATGGAAAAATCCAAAGTGATGCCTACAGCACATTTCAAAATAGTAATGCTTGTTCGCAGGGCATTGAAGAAAACTGCAGTGTGTGCTTGTCTGAGAATTATGAAAACTTACTACACTGTGACTTTTGCATTTGGGATGGTTATGGAATTGTGGAGAAGGATAGCTAACGCCACAATTCAAAGTAAGTACCATGCGGCTTTGAAAGCTTCACTTGCACGGATTGGTTGACAGATCTGATACAGAAACCATGTCTAATAAGGATAAATAAACATTAACTCTTAATAGGATCTCATAAATAATGGAGCAGGGCCAAGACTGATTTGCACATTGCTGGGTCTAATTTGAGATTTGATTAAGTCTGCTCTTCGACAATGTAGAACGGCACTAATTTATCTGCAATTGTTAAATATTCCAGAAATCTGTTTTAATGTCTGTTGTTTTTCTTAAGATGGCCATCAAAAGCAGAAAATCCATGGAGATTATATGAAATCAATTAAGCTGTTTTTAAGATCATGATTTTGTAGCGTTTTACACTGCATATTGCCAATTGAATTTTGCATGTATATTTTTAATGTATTTAAAAAATTTTATCTCTGTACTTTTATGATCTTTTTCTAAGATAGAATAAAGGAGTTTTGATTGATTGATTGTTTGAGGTGGCATGGTGGGCAAGCCCCAAAAGAATGATGGTTGGAATACTACCCGAGTGATTGCCAGTGGTTAGACTTATTGCAAGAATTCCTCTCATCACCTTTTGTGCGTTTGGTGCAATGTCCTAAGTGGCGAAGGGTTTGCCCAGACGCTGGTCCCTTCCTCACTGTGCCACTGAAACCAATCTATACCTGATTTAAGAGGCACACACAGGCAGATACCGGTCTTTCATTGCTTGCATTCCGGTTCAGAGAGGACCTGGCTTGGCAGTTCAGGATGGATTGTTCTTGTTAGAGCAGGGCCATGACTGATTAACATATGCCTGGGTCTAATCTGAGGTGACATGGTGAGCAAAAAAAAAAGGGGCTGCCCGAATAAACACAGGAAGATCTGGGAGAAATGGTGGTCTTATTACAACTTAACTAATAATTGATGTGCTGCAATGTATCTTTTACGGTGACCTGATGATTTCCATTGCTATGATTACACTGTCTGTTTATTGCGTTTTGTTTTCTACAACAAAATTTGTATAATTTAGTTTAAAAAAAAGGTCAGAATTTCTTCTAAATTTGCTGAAAGTTATTTGGCGAGTACGCTCAATATCCCCCTATAACGTGATCTTTGAATCTTAGCAGGTGTTGACCAATGTTACTGTTCTAATGTTCTGCAAAATTCACAATGTGTCCTTCAGTTTTCCAAATATCTATGGGTAAGAGCTGTCAACTTCCATGTAGGAAGATTTTAAATCCGTTTAGTTTTGAGCAATTGCCATTAAAATTAACAACTGACCATGATTTTCTTGAGAAGATCCCACACCCAGTATGAATTTTCATTTAAATCCTTTCAAACTTTGATCCCTGATAATGCTTAAAATTTCAGCAATTTCAGTTTGCCTCTAAATTGCCCATGAACCATTGCTAATAGGTATTATTTATGCATATTATGTTCATTGCAATACTAAATCATGCTTCAATAATTTTAAAAACACATCTTTGCTAATGAGCCTTGATGTACCCTGATGCGGCGGGGAATATTATGAGCTCAGATCTAAAAGTGATGTATTGTGAGTTGAAGAGAGGGAATTAACTTTCCCAGGGATATGTTGTTGTGGAAAATAGTGAGAACATCATGAGGTCATGGTGATATAATGCAGAGCTCAGGCACCACCCAAGCATGAGTAGCAAAAAAGCAGAGCAAGAGAGAGAGAGAGAGAGGGGTCAGGGGTCACCGAATGATGTGATCAACAGCACGCCATCCATTTGCTGATGGGATTACAGGAGAGAAAAGCAAGTTCCACAAATAATGAACTGTGGAATGCAGCTCTTTCTACTAACGTGTTTTGTTTCACTTGTTAGAAAGAGAGGAAAATATGGAAACTAGAGACAAAGCCAAATATCAAGAACCCAGTGTCCTGGAACTGATCTGGTATTTAACAAGATAACAATGTAGATTAAGGGAGGGAATTGTTAGAGTTAATGCCTGTTGATTCCAGTAAACTGGTCAATGTTTCCATGGGTTATTTCATCAATATCACTTGTGCATGACCTCAGCCTGCTGGGGAGCTCCAGGCTTGATAAATTTGGTAATGTAGTCGAGCATCAGACATACTAAGGTAACTTTATTTAAAACTTCCTAGACTGTTACTCCATCAGAGACTACAGAATGAATTAACTCAGGGTAGGTATACTTATTCTTTTAGAGAACTCTGAAACTAAGTTCAAATATGGAAACAAGCTTTTCAGCAGAATTGTTATTCTCATTTTCAATCCGAACCAAAGTTTTGTGGTTGAGAAAAGTGAGAAAACTGAGCTCATCAGAAGATAATATGACTGTGAAGTATGACTCTTTCAGCCTAAAAAAATAGTTTTATCAACACTAAGGGCCTGATTACAAGTATAAGTGCTATTAAGCGCAACTGGTAAATAATGATACCACAGGGTTCATTATTCACCGGGTGCAATAAATAGCACCTATTATGATTTTCTGGGGAATAACATGCAGATTTTGGTGTTTAACACACCAAAATCCACGGTAATTACCATATGGTTTTCCCTGTTAAATTTCGGCAGGTTTGACCTGCCAAAATTTAAAGAAGGTTGAGGTATTTAACGCATTCAATAATTATTCAACAAAGGAACCTCCGCTCTAGAGTCGCACCTCGCCTCAAAATTCCAAGATACAAGAAAAAAACCATGGGTGGCACATCCTTCTCTGTTCAAGCAGCCCAACTATGGAACTCTTTACCCCCCAACATGAGATCCACGGACAACCACCGTATCTTTAGAAAACTACTCAAGAATTGGCTCTTCCCCACATAAGCACCATACGCAAACAGAAATATACAGCATATCCCTCTGTATATGTATATTATGTTTTTAAAAAAAAGTACAACACTTGAAAACCAGAGTTTATCTAATGCATCTTTAATCTACACATACTTACTTACTTTATGCATCTATAGACCTTCCATGTACTTAGATCTAAATATTTATTACTTTTATCTTAAAAAAGCATACTCAATGCACTACCCTATTTCTCATCCTATACCTCTATCGATATCTTTAATCTACATATACTTACCTCCTTTATGCATCTATATACTTTCCATGTACTTATGGATCTATATATTTATTACTTTCTTCTAATTCAGCATATTGAATGCACTACCCGAATTCTCACCCTTTACCTCTCTCAATATATCTTCTACCTCAACTCTCTGACTTATTTCAAATTTCTTTCTACTACTCTTTCCAATGCACTACCCTATTTCTCACCCTATACCTCTATCAATATATCCTCTACATCCACTCTCTCATTCATCCCAAACCCCATACCAATACTATGATACCCAAAATAACCCTTTCTGGACTCGCCCCTACTCTACCCCTCCTTGCATCATCTGACACCTCTTTTACTATACCGATCCCCCAAAACAAGCCTTTCTAAACTCTTCCCGCTGACTCTTCCCCTCCACATCCCTTTTTACTCAGCCCAAGCCTCCTCCTACTGCTATGACCTCGAAAACAAAACAACAACAAAAAAGTCTAAATCCTTCACTCTTCTATCCCTCCACTATCCTTTTCAATCAAAATAACAGACTAATATGTCCACTTCTCAAATTTCATATTTCACTATACTAATTCACCACTAATCCTTTATGGGCTCCAGAGTAGTGTGCTACTCGCCGAAAAAGCGCTTCAATACCTCATCAGGGGTAGCAAGCACTATATAAATGCAAACCTTTTTCCCTCTTCTATCCCTCCGCTTCCCTTCTCTATCCAAATAACTGAATAACATATCCACCACTCAAATTACTTTCATATTTCACTATACTAATTTTCAACACTAATCCTTTATAGGTTCCGGAGTAGCGTGCTACTCGTCAAAAAACACTTCAACACCCCATCAGGGGTAACAAGCGCTATATAAATGCAAACGTTTTTCCCTCTTCTATCCCCCCCCTACCTTTCTCAATCCAAATAACTGACTAACATATCCACCACTCAAATTACTTTCATATTTCACTATACTAATTCACCACTAATCCTTTATCGGTTCCGGAGTAGCGTGCTACTCACCAAAAAAGCGCTTCAACACCTCATCAGGGGTAGCAAGCACTATATAAATGCAAATCTTTTTCCCTCTTCTATCCCTCCGCTACCCTTCTCTATCCAAATAACTGAATACCATATCCACCACTCAAATTACTTTCATATTTCACTATACTAATTTTCAACACTAATCCTTTATGGGTTCCGGAGTAGCGTGCTACTCGCCAAAAAAGCGCTTCAACACTCCATCAGGGGTAACAAGCGCTACATAAATGCAAACCTTTTTCCCTCTTCTATCCCTCCCCTACCTTTCTCAATCCAAATAACTGACTAACATATCCACCACTCAAATTACTTTCATATTTCACTATACTAATTCAACACTAATCCTTTACGGGTTCCGGAGTAGTGTGCTACTCACCAAAAAGCGCTTCAACACCACATCAGGGTTAACAAGCACTATATAAAGGCAAACCTTTTTCCCTCTTCTATCCCTCCGCTATCCTTCTCAATCCAAATAACTGACTAATATCCACCACTCAAATTACTTTCATATTTCACTATACTAATTCACCACTAATCCTTTATGGGTTCCGGAGTAGCGTGCTACTCACCAAAAAAGCACTTCAACACCTCATCAGGGGTAGCAAGCACTATATAAATGCAAATCTTTTTCCTTCTTCTATCCCTCCACTACCCTTCTCTATCCAAATAACTGAATAACATATCCACCACTCAAATTACTTTCATATTTCACTATACTAATTGAACACTAATCCTTTATGGGTTCCGGAGTAGCGTGCTACTCACCAAAAAAGCGCTTCAACACCACATCAGGGTTAACAAGCGCTATATAAAGGGAAAGCTTTTTCCCTCTTCTATCCCTCCGCTATCCTTCTCAATCGAAATAACTGACTAATATCCACCACTCAAATTACTTTCATATTTCACGATACTAATTCAGCACTAATCCTTTATGGGTTCCGGAGTAGCGTGCTACTCACCAAAAAAGCGCTTCAACACCCCATCAGGGGTAACAAGCGCTATATAAATACAAACCTTTTTTCCCTATTCTATCCTTCCGCTATCCTGAATCCAAATAGCTGACTAACCTATCCACCACTCAAATTACTTTCATATTTCACTATACTAATTCAACACTAATCCTTTATGGGTTCCGGAGTAGCGTGCTACTCGCCGAAAAAGTCCTTTGACGCCTCGTCAGGGGCAGTAAGCGCCATATATATGCAATTACAATACAATACAATACAATAACAGCCGACTCATAATTCAGACCCATCCATAAACATAGGTTTACGCACAGGACCGTAAGAAAGACTGACTCATAATCAGGCCAATAGTGTTCTGCTCTAGGTGGGTGAGACAAAGTGCTTCAACCTATTAAGCAAAGTCTTCTGCATTGCTCTACTTATAAAATGGACGCAAGAACGCATTTTGTGCTAAAATAAGGCAGCACAGGCGGCACGATCTTTTATCACAAACAAAACAATCATTCATTTAAAGCACTGTTTCACCTTAATAGGTCGTGCTGGGCCAACAGTGTCCAGTTAAAGCGTCTCAGTCACAGCCATGATAAGTGCAGCTGGAGACTGAAAAATATTTTGATGCAAGTGGCACATCTGGCAGGGTGCCAGGGACATTAGAGTACACATACGATCTGAGAATTGAGGCATCAGGCGACCATTCGCTGATGACTACCACGTGACACAAAGTATGTGCCAGGGAGAGCACAACAGAGCGCACAAGAGAACCTGAACATCTGCCAACAGTCGATTGTGGGCTAGTCTGGCATAGCTTTCTAACAGTGTACCCAACACCGGATGCCCTGCTGTAAACCTCCAAACACTTTACATAAATAATGGGTTTCTTACAGGGTGATAGCCTTCATGCTGCACACCTCTGTGGGATGGAGGGTGAATGGACCCTGCTGGTCGTCCTTGATGTTTAGACCTCCTCAGAGTGTGAGAGCCCCCTGTACCCTACCTGCTGCCTTAGCCCACAGACCATTGTAAACCTACCTGCAAGGTTTGGTTTCTCTGGTGACTTGGATGACAGCAGTGTGTGAGACTCACATGTACCCAGCCTGGAGACCCTTGTGTCCTGGCCCACAGCAGAGAATGAGGGTCATTGTAACCAGCCCGTTGCGTCCAGTGACCTAATCCACAGCAAGATGTGAGGCTCAAATGTACCCTTGTCCGGTGCCTCTGACGTCACGGCCCACAGCATAGTGTGAGACTCACATAGCATCTACACAGTCTGCTGACTGGTGTCCTGGCCCACAGCAGAGTGTGAGACTCACATGTACCCTGCCTGGTGTGTCTGGGGTCCTGGCCCACAGCAGAGTGTGAGACTCACATCACATCTACACAGTCTGGTGCCTCTGGTGTCCTGGCCCACAGCAGAGTGTGAGATTCACATGTAACAAGTCTGGAGCCTCTGGTGTCCTAAACCAGAGCAGGGTGTAAGACTCACATCACATATACACAGTCTGGTGCCCTGTCCCACAGCATAGTGTGAGGCTCACGTGTACCAGTCTGGTGCCTATGTTATCCTGGCCCACAGCAGAGTGAAACTCACATGTACCATGTTTGGTGCTTCTGGTGCCCTGTCCCACAGCATAGTGTGAGGCTCACGTGTACCCAGTCTGGTGCCTCTGGTGTCATGCCCCACAGCAGAGTGTGAGAGTCACATGTGCACAGTCTGGTGCCTCTGGTGCCCTGGCCCACAGTAGAGTGTGAGAGTCACATGTGCACAGTCTGGTGCCTCTGGTGCCCTGGCCCACAGCAGGGTGTGAGAGTCACATGTGCACAGTCTGGTGCCTCTGGTGCCCTGGCCCACAGCAGCGTGTGAGAGTCACATGTGCACAGTCTGGAGCCTCTGGTTCCCTGGCCCACAGCAGAGTGTGAGAGTCACGTGCACAGTCTTGTGCCTCTGGTGCCCTGGCCCACAGCAGAGTGTGAGAGTCACATGTGCACAGTCTGGTGCCTCTGGTGTCCTGGCCCACAGCAGAGTGTGAGAGTCACATGTGCACAGTCTGGTGCCTCTGGTGCCCTGGCCCACAGCAGAGTGTGAGAGTCACGTGCACAGTCTGGTGCCTCTGGTGCCCTGGCCCACAGCAGAGTGTGAGAGTCACATGTGCACAGTCTGGTGCCTCTGGTGTCCTGGCCCACAGCAGAGTGTGAGAGTCACATGTGCACAGTCTGGTGCCTCTGGTGCCCTGGCCCACAGCAGAGTGTGAGAGTCACGTGCACAGTCTGGTGCCTCTGGTGCCCTGGCCCACAGCAGAGTGTGAGGCTCACATGTACCAAATCTGGTGCATCTGGTATCCTTGTCCACAGTAGGGTGTGAGACTGGTATACACCCAGTCTGTCGATCCTGGCATTCTACCCGTAACAGAGTGTGAGACTCACATGTACTCAGCCTGGTGCCTCTGGTATCCTAGGCTACAGAAGAGCGTGAGACTCACATTACATGTACACAGTCTGGTGCCTCTGGCCGACAGCAGAGTGTGAGACTCACGCGTACCGTGCCTGGTGCCTCGAATGTTTTGGCCCAAAGCGGAGCGTGAATCTCAGTATAACCAGCTGGTTCGCCTGGTGAATTGGTCTGCAGCACGGTGCTACTCAGCTCTCCAACATTCATTGAAAAAATAGGAATTACTGAGCTCCCTGGGTGCCTGGGTTTTTAATGCACGACAATTGTAAATATAAAGTGAGTCATGTCCTTGGTGAGGTGCTTTTACTTTCTACTATAACACCGTATCGAAATTTAGGAGAGATGGTCAGGCCAGGGTTCACTAGAGAGAGGATGTGGCCTTACGGCCAGAGCTACTGACTTTGGTGCTGGGGAACAAGGTTCGAGTCCAGTGGCATAGCGGGGGGGGCGGACTGCACCGGGCGACACGAGTTTTGGGGGCAGCGGTCTCCCCCCACCCAGGGCCGGTTCTAGGATTTTTAGGGCGCCGGGCGAAGGGGAATGTGCGAGGCCCCTCTAATTTACATAAGCAACACCTTCAGGGCTCCGGAAGCTGCTTTGTGCAGACTCCTCCTGGGCCGCAGCTCCCCTCTCTGCCACCTACAAGCACCTCTTTCACAGCTCATATCAGGCTGAAGATGTGAGAATAGCTTGGGGGCTGAGAGTTAAAACCGAACAGACGGTAAAGTGCTGACAATGGATGACCCGCAGTGTCTCTCAATGGGCAGCCAGGCAGGAGGCCTTATTGCAGGACAAAATGCATCTCCTTGCAACTGGCACAAGATGAAATGTCCCCCTCCCCTAGGTCTCACCACACCATCCCTGAGAGGCCCAGGGAGGGGGCCCCTCCTGTAAGCCCGCTTGCAAACAGACACCTTTCTTCAATGGGATTGGTAGGGGCACTAGAGGTTTGGTGGTGTGTTGCACCGGTGCGGGGCCCCATGCCGGTGGGCTGGGTGCGAGGCCCTGGGCAGCTGCCCATACTGCCCATGCCTAGTGCCGGCCCTACCCCCACCCCCTCGCTCGAACCAGCTGCTGTGGGAATCACGCCAGCACCCCGCCGCCTCCCCGGCCGTTGCGGGAATCCGACAGCAACCCCCCTTCCTCTTACATGCCGCTGCGAACGGCAAATGCCTGGGCCGCACCGGGCGGCCAATGGTCTAGCTACGCCACTGTTCGAGTCTCGGCATCGGCTCATCATCCTGTGATTCGGGGCAAATCTCCCCATGCCTGCCAAAAAAAGAAATGTGTGAATGTGTCCTTGTGTAACGTAACCGGTGCTCATGCAAAGCGCTCCAATACCTTTGGGTCGAGTTTGCGCTATATAAAATTGCAATAAATAAATAAACTAGATCTCCGTCACGTCACAGGCCCGTCCCCAGCCATATCAGCCTGTCAGAGGTACCAGTCTGATTGTATTTCTTCTATGTCCTTTCAGGGTACTTAGCTTCTTTTGATCTATACGATGTGGCCCTCTACACCTTTAGGCAGCAAAACGTCAACTATACAGTGCACACCAGATTGATGGCTAATCTCCCTCACATCTGTAGGATGTTCAACGTGATCCCTGGCATAAGTCAGAGTACACAGTGCCCATATAAAACATGCCAAGAGACATAACACCAAATTTGTGTGCCAAAAATAAAAATACCCACAGTTATCCTGTTATATGCTCAGTCCTCTATCTGTTTGGTTCCTTGCCATTAAATGATTGATTAACTACCCAATTCAGAGCCCGTTCATTCCTGCATTAACGATTAACCTGGTTGAGAAGCAATGGCCTAGAATACATTTTTTTGCAATCCAAATGATTTTTTTGTTTATTTTTTCCAAGCTCAATTCAACGTAGGAAGTTAATAAGGTAACACAGCAGCCAGTTATGCTGCCTTTTCGCCAGTCGTTGCTCTCTAGTTAAGTCCATTTTGGATTTTATTCAGCCCTAAAAAGTCAAACATATTTCTAAAAATAGGAATTGGAAAGTTACAGATTTTGGATGGGTAAAGTTCATACTGAGAACTGCAGAGAATAAACTATTTGTTGCCTCAGACTGGCTTCTGGATATTTTTGCTTCCCCAAGCCACGCCTTCTCTCCTTGTTTAAAAAGTGGGACATAACCTTGGGTCACTGACTCTGGGAATAAAGAGGAGGATGACTGGCAAACTGCACTTGAATTTCCAGTGGATGTTGCGATTAAAGCCAGATTTAGGTTGATCCAATTTAAAATATTACATCGAATCTAGTATAGTAGAACATTACTATATAAAATTGGAAAGGCTGGTCATGACCAATGTCTTGGGAACTGTAGAGCGTCGGGGACGTTCAAAACACCTTATGGGAATGTCTGAAGCTGCAATGTTATGGGACACTGTTCTCAAAAGATTGGGGGGTGACCAGACGCATTGAGGCAGACCCCAAGAGGATCCTGCTGGGTATATGGAATGACTCAGTCTTGACACAATACAAACAAACCTAGTTAATATTGGATCTATGGTAGCAAAAAGAGATGTTGCCCAGAAATAGGGTTGTACGGATGTACCAAGAGTTAAAGACTAGGAGGCTGGGAAGGATACCTGTAAGATGATGGAGAAGGAAATATATTGTCATGTCCTTAGGCTAGTCCTGTCATGTATACCCCTTTTTTCATACATTGTCCCATCCACACGACAATAACGGTTCTGAACAGGTGACTTTTTACCTAGTAGCTTGCTCCTGTCTCTTCGACACCAGGCTCTTAGTATTCTATCATAATCCCTGTACCTGACGTACATAAACATGTCCTCAGGCACGGCATAATTATTCTGTATAAGGGTCACCACTTTTCCATCTTTGGCCAACAGCCCGCTGTGCATGATCGCATTTGTTTGGAAAAACATTTATGATTGTTTTCAAAACATTTATGATTGTTTTCTAAACATATCAATTCTAGAAGAAACCCTGGAGTGACCACTCTAGTATATAAGACCCTTATTCCCCGTACAAATCAGAGGAGAATTCCTTCCAAGCTGACACGGAGTCCTGCATGCTGAATTTTTGACACACAGCAGTCTGCCATCCCTTGCGGGGTGTCATCCTCGAAGAAGAAAAGGGGTCCTTCGTTCTCTACCATCAGGTGAGGGGGATGGTTCTTCCCTAGGGGATTCTTGGCTACATATAAGCATATACATGCTACACATACAGATCTAGGCGAGGTACATTTAGGCAACTTACTCAGGGCGCACATTTTAGGAATATGCAAGTCCTCAGTTTAGGTCATCCATGCGTTCATGTTTGAAAATGAGTGGTTCAAGCAGATGCAGGGGACCTCAATGGGCACCTGCTTTGCCCCCAGCTATGCCAATTTGGCGGTGGGCTAGTGGGAAAAGCAAGTGCTCTGGAGTAAAGAGATGGAACAGTGGGCCAACAAAGTCAATATATGACTCGGGTATATTGACAATGTGTTTTTTGTGTGGGAAGGCAATGAGTTGGATTTAAAAACATTCTTGATGGAATTGAATAAAAATGATGTAAACTTGAGATTTACTATGCAACACAGTCAGAGTACAATAGAGTTTCTGGATTTGAAACTAACGATAGTAGATGAGGTATTGAACTCTGAACTATTTAGAAAAACAACAGCAGGGAACTTGATTTGTAGGTGGAGCTCCTCCGGGTCAAAAGAAACTGTAGCTCAGAGAATACATATCAGAAAGCCAAAAATGAAATTATTGGGAGACTCAAAGCGAGAAATGATCCCCACAAAGCCCTACAACAATCTTACCGTAAGGCTGAGACTATCAGAAAGGAGGATGCCCTACTTCAACCCCTTCAACCAAAGAAGGGAAGGGGAGGGAGGCCCCATAAGGTTCATAACCAAATACAGTAGCCAGGCAGGAAAAGTCAGGAAAATCCTGAAAAACAGATGGGATATCCTGACACAGGACCCTATTTTGATGGAGAAAATAGGGAGGATCCCTTCAATTACCTATCGGAAGAATTTATCGCTGAAGGACATGCTTGTGCACAGTCACCTTTCACCACAAAAAACCAATTGGTTAGGCCAAGGCAAAGGGTTCTGCCATTGCAGTGGATGCAAGGCGTGTAGATACAGTCAGAACACCCAGAAGGTTACCTTGCAGAGAGTCAACAAGAAATGGTGTATCCCAAAGCTGATAAATTGTGGGAGAGGGTTTGTTGTCTATGGCATAGTCTGCCCATGTGAGAAATGGTATATAGGCTCAACACATTTCCAGTAATGAAAAGAATATTAGAACACTGGAGAGCCATCACAAATAATGATCACAGTTACAGCACTTCAAAACATTTCCAGGATGCACACAATGGTGACTGGACATTAGCGAGATACATTGGCTTGTACTCAGTTCCCAAAAATCTGAGAGATGGCAACCGTATATCCACATTACGTAGACTTGAGTCTCGTTTCATTATGCAGGCTGGTTCCACTTTCCTGGGGGGGATGAATAATGACAAAGAATTACATTTGCATCTGTAACCTAATTATACATTCCTCCCTACCCTGATTTCATGAGTGTTTTCATTGTAGTTTAGGGATTGTTTTTAACTGTGGGGAATGGCTTGTGTGGGAGTATTCATTGTGGAAAATTGTGACTGAAGGGCTAATCTGCAACATAGTTAGGTGGGAACGAGATGCACAGTAAGACAAGGGAAACTATTGTGGAACATTAAAGTAAAATAGATTTCTAACTAGTTATTGTGTCTATCTCATTACAGTAGTATGAAGATGGAGCAGACGTAAAATCGAGAGTAGCCACTCATAGACAGTTAAAAGCACTGGAAAACAAGGATGTTCTGTGTGAAAATCTCTTCTCCCTTTTTCTAGATCAGAAATAAGTGGTAGTAGTGTTGTCAACTCGTAGTAGGTTGTGATTGTTTTTTCTATATAAAAGAGTTTCCACGGAAATTGCCACTAGAGCGTAAATGTATGATGAATTACTGTGACTGAGTAACCATAAACAATACTTTGAAGGTGGCAGCAACACAGAGTAGATTAGATAAAATGCTAGATATAAAGGTTTGCGGTTCCAGCCGACTCCCAAACAGGTACTAAACCAAAAGGGATTGATTTATCCACTCCATATCCTCAATTGTACAAGTGATAAATGAATAACGACTCTTAACACTTAAAACTTCTTGCCAAGAATGAATTTAGAATCATTGCTGTAATGAAGAAATGTTTTCCCTCTTCACATATTATGAAGGCCAGAAAGCGCAATGTTGCTGCCCTAGGAAATTACAAAGAAAAGTTAGATAAAGTGAAATTAGACACAGTCTATAATTGTGTATAAGACAAACTACAAATGCAAAGTCTTTCTTCTGTGCCTTAATTGACGCGTCCTGTGTGACGTATTTGGTCTTAAAAGACTTGCAAATGAAGTGATGGTCATGTGACAAAGATCCCGTGTGAGGTCGAAACATGTTTTGTTTGCTTTCTGCCAGAATAAATAATTGAATTGTATCTCATCCGGAGTTGCTCGTCATTTTCATCGGGATCAGTGAGAGTATTTCGCTTGTGTATATATTGGTTTTTCCAGTGAATATATATATATATATATATATATATATGTGAGTGTGTATATATATATATATACCACTGAAAAAAACTAAGGTTAAAGGGATGTTATAGTTAGGAAATAGAATTTTAAAAAACCTTAGAAATTCACTAAAAGCACCTAAGGTTACAGGGATGTTATAGTTAGGCTCAGATTTCACTTGTACAAAACCTGTGAAATTCCGCAATTATAGTTACCTGGGCTAACTATAACTTACACCCCTGCAATGCACTGCTTATGACCTCACATTTTACATCAGTCATGACATGGTCAGTGACATTACTGATGACATCTAAAATGACATCACTGATGACACCATCCAGTGAGTGTAAGTATTTTCTAAGTACTTTCGTGGGTCTACCCCGGGGAGGTGGTGATCCCCAGGGCTGTATATTGCTCGTGAAGGGGGGCTGCGCGACCCCCTCCCAGTTTCTATAATTGTATTTGCCCCTGGGAGATGGTGGTCCCCAGGGTCAGGGGGGTCCGCGCACCTCCCCGGCATATTATTTAATGTTGCCCCAAGGAGGTGATGGTGCCCGGGGCATATCAAACCCCCAGCAGGCTGGATCGCGCGGCCCCCCTCCATTGTTAGAAAAAAGCCCCAGGGAGGTGGTGGTCCCCGGGGCTCTTAGGAGGAGGGGGGAGTACACGCAGCCCCCTCTAATATTTATATAAAGCTGTGGTGGTCCCTGGGGCTAAAAACAGCCCTAGGAGGGGGACCCCGTGCGCCCCTCTCCTTTTATTTTTTAATGACTGCATGCACATGGGACCTGGCCAACCCGGGGGCTATATTGTAAACAAGTATGAGAGACAACGCTTGGCTTTTTTTTAAAAAATTGCCACGGATTTGCAGCTCCGTTGCGATTTCGCCTCATATTTTGCTTTTTAAAAAGTGCTTTTTTGCCCTGGCGGTGTCCCGGGGGGTCCCAGGGCCAGAGCTAGAGAGTCAGGGTATTCCTACCCTGCCCCCTTTTTTATTTCTTTTGGCTGATTCTTTTTTTTCTTCCTGGTTGTAGAGTTGGCCGCACCTCCAGATGTCCAAATTTGGGTTTCCTTTATTATCTCCAAACTACTGAACGGATTTACACCAAATAACCAAAAGCGGGATAGCCGGAACACAATCTACCTTTCTGCCAAATTCAGTGTAATATCTTTCTAGCAGTTCGGGCTGTAGTCTTTTTTAAAACACCTATAGGAATTAACATGGGAAACACACTATTTTTGACCCACCCCTTTTCTCGTCACCCGCTTCATGGATCATACCGAAACTTTCCATGCACAACTAGAATCACTGTAACACTATTTTGGGAAAATTTCATGGAGCTTCATCAAACTGTGCCAAAGTTATAAGCAAGTCAAAAAATGATTTTCCTATGGAAACAAAGCCCTATCTATAACTACCTGCAGGCATCTGCCAGTAGGTAATATATATCTGTGCTTCAGAAGCTATCTTTAATTGTTTAATTCAAACATATAATCGCAGTGTATATATATATATATATATATATATATATATATATCGCGAAATCCGTAGGCTCCCGCAGTTGCTTCACGCCAAACACGGACACGGACCACAAAGTAGGTGCTGTTTTTTAATTATTTATTACGATGTCGCCATATATATGTGTGTGTGTGTGTGTGTGTGTGTATATTACATATATATGTGTGCCTATACACGTAGATAGATAGATAGATAGATAGATAGATAGATAGAAGACCTGCATCGATTTAAAAGCCAGAGGGACACTTGAGGCAGCCTCTAAGAAAATAATGAGAACTTGGGGTCTATTACGATGGCGGTCGGATGTCCACTGCTGGGCCGGCGGTGGCGCCCGCCGTACCGGCGGTGGACATCCGCCTGCCATCGCAACCTGGAAAACCGCCGGTCATATTAGGATGGCGGTGGTGACCGCGGCGGTAGGAAATTCCGACCGCCGCTTTACCGCCGGTTGCCATCCGCACTCCTGCCTGGCGGACGGAGCAGGACCGGGATAATGGTGGCGGTGCAGAGCAGGCTCCGCCGGCAGGATTATGATGCCGGCGGTAGCCAGCCTTTCCTCAGTGGTCAGACCGCCATTGAAAGGCATGCAGTGATTGTCTTCCGGGGGCACGTTGCGGGCCCCCAATGTGTTGGGGAGGGTGTGGGTGCACTGGGGGGGTACCCATGGTCCCCCCCTACATTTCCCTGTACCAGGTGGCAAGCACTGTGCAGTGCCTGCCACGCAGTGCAGGGAAATGCAGGACATGCTCCTTTCGGCATCGCGGCGGTGCTGCGGGCAGCAGCAACCGCCGCAATGTTAATGCCCGCGATCAGACCGCCGCGATCGGATTTTGACAGCGGGTCATCGTAATGCGACCGGTGGTGATGTCGCGGTACATTCGGGCGGTTTTTTCCCGCAACCATGGCGGTCGGGGAGGTTTCCCGACCGCCATCGTAATAGGCCCCATAGAGCCAGAATGTTTTTAACTGACTTTAGAATACCTTTAATGATTTCAAAACACAATGGTGTCCTAACAGAAAAAAAGAGATGTGAACCAGAGTTACTTGCGAATCGGAATCACAAGAAAATGGTAATACCATGCCCTCTGGTATTGCCACTAACACATTTAACTAGGTAAATTCTAATGGAACATGTTTGCAGGAAACTGTCTGGGATCTTCAAACTACATTGTATTGTCTTATATTGTAGCATTTATATAGCACTTTCTGTGCCCCTTGTCAAGGACTCAAAGTACTTTCCAAGTGGGAGACTAGCTAGGACCCAATCAGGATCGAGCTGACCTATAGGGCAATCAGGCAGTGCCCGATGGACTGGTATGATAGCTCAGTGTGTAGGCTGATTTTTTTTTATGTCTGTGGGCCTGTTTAATGGTCTGGTGAGCCAGTTTTTACAGTTGATTTCCCTCATATTACTAGAAGCATTGCCTTTAGCAAGCACAAATGCATGCATACCTTGTAAAACACCTGTTTAATGTGTCTTTACAAGTTCAAAACTGCCCTATTTGCAAATGTGGGCCACTTCTTAAGCTGATTCGATTATGGGGGGGCACTTTTATTTTGGTGCCCAGGCCTATAATCTGTTCCAGTCTGACCCGGGACTCAATCTTCCAGTGTATGGGCAAAGAATGCTGTTGGTTGTTGTGTCAGCTAAGATGTAGAGTTTCCATGTTGTGCATGATGTTCTGAGAGCGTGCGGCAGCCTATAGGAGCACTTTACGCATGAAGCAGTATACAATAAAAAGTGTTAGGCATAGCTTGTATACAGCTTATGCAAACCAGTGTAATTTGATGTCATATGTGTCATATTTTGGGAGAGCCTAGTATGTGTTGGTGATCTGAATACCTGTAGCTTTGACAATCATAATTCTTTACAGAGGCAAGTTTCAAGATTCGCATGGGAGCCAAGAGAAGGCACTCACAGGAGAACTATAATTAAAGCAGAAACACCAGTTTCTGCTGTAATTCCCAATTCTAGAAAGTATACTAGAGCCACCCCGTATAGAAATTAAAATTTACTTTGCAGGGCATAGTTATTCATATCCTAATATAATGTTAATATGCAGATTTCTAAAGTGTATCATGCTATTTACTACCATTGTTGAGTATGGGTTGTGGACATGATTCACCAGAGGAGAAGCTCACGTGGGTCACGTGCCTCTCTCAACAAATACCATTTAATTGACTACATTTTGTGTTGTATTTATATAGCTCTTACTACCCCTGACAAGACGTTGAAGCGCTTTTGGCACTTATGCTTTAGACCATGCTGCTTCCACCTGTAAAAGTTACAATTAAAGGTAGAAACCAAAACTAGAGCACAAGAGATTCAGTCTGAGCGGTGAGAAGAAATCCCAATAAATACGCCTCGTAAGGCCCCACTTACTTTTCTCTGCACACTGACTGCAACATAAATTCAAAAAATAAACAATTAAATCATGGGATTTGTGGGGCGGAAATAGTGATTACTCACAGTGGATATAACGCAATTTGCTAATATTATGGAAACTGACCATGGCACTTTAGCGATAAATGTGTGAATGTACATTTATTGATATAATTGATTCAAATAACAACAGATGTGTGTATATATATCTATATATATAGATAGATTTATATATACATACATATTATTGTAGCTGCTGGATGAATTTTAATAGAATTGATTTAGGCAACCAGATTACAGGTAACAAATATAGAAAAACAGTATGCGCCCAAAACGTAGCGGACATTACACAGGAAAGGACAAAACTTCCTCTTTATCCTCTTTATTCCTTTTACAACGCTTCTCACTTAACTACATGAGTTTATCAAGGATTGATATGTTATCTTTTGTTTTTAAAACAAGCCGCACAGAAGTGGAGATATCTGAACAAAAGTCCAGAGGCAGTGCTGACTGATAGGAGAGTTCAGGATACAGTTATGTGGCAGCTGAGCATTGAAAACCGGATTGCCCAGCAGGCTCCTCTTTCAGGGGCTGATTTAGAGCCTGGAGACTGGGGCCTATGCCCAGCCCGAAGTAACCCGTCTACCTTATTTAAAGGGCCATGCCGTATGGACAGGGATTTTTCGCTGGAAGTACTTCTGCCAACAGCGAGGGGCACTTTTGGTGAATATGCTTAATGACAGCCAGGTCCCCATGCCATCAAAGCATGACATGCATACAGTTAGGAGGGAATGTTTTGTGTTTTTAGGTCTCGCCTGGCGTTAGCAGCGCGCATGCGCTGCTCTCGCCATGCGAGGGCCTTTTGGAATCAATACACTTTCGGAATGAACTTTAAGCCCCACCCTTGTTTTCAATTGGCACGCGTCATCGTTTATGTTAAACGCTGGCGCGTGATTGAAAACCGGGCTTTTGGGTTACCGCCTTGTCCACTTTTAGGACGGCCCACCTGGACAGGCGGACGCCATCTTGGTTTGGCGTGACGTTGGAGGGTGTGCTGGTAGCTTGTTTACTGGCTGCTCATTGGTAATCCTACCCGCTCCTCCCTTCCCTTCCCTTCCCCCATCCCAAACCAAACTTCCCAAAGTTGCGCTCTTCATTTTGTAATCGGCTTCCCAAGGCGGAGGACAAAGTTAGCCGCGCCGCTTGTTTATTTATTTAATTTAGAGCGCGGTCCGCTGACTTTAGCGGCCGCGCTACGTTTATTTATTTAATTAATTTGGAGCACGGGTGTTCTCCGCCATTCAATGCCGACTTACAGGGCTTGAACCACAAGCGTTTCGGACCAGTCATTCGTTCTGCCCTGAAAGGATTTTCGATGAGGAAAACTCACAACTCTCCAATCAAGACAAAGACTTGGAAAAAAGTGGGCGCTATAAGGTTTTGGCGATGTTATCTGACCCCGCTTCTGGCATCGATATAAACCAGCAACCCCTACCGGTGACTTGAGAGCTTGGAAGTTTCCGGATCCAGTCTGTCCCCTAGCATTAATGTACAGGGAAGGAATCTGCGGACACACGTATCCATCAGAAAGGGTTTGTTTATGTATATATTTTTTCTAAGTGTTCGGACGGAGTAGTACATTTATGTACTCAGTGTTGTCACGTCCACTTTGGGTAGAACATATGAGAAATTATAGGAATGACTCGCCATTTCAAGCTTCTGTTCCTTTCTACGTATTGACTTAGCATTTGCAAAATCGGCTTATATTGTTGAAAAATCATTCTACTCTATGTTATGCACGTTTAAAACTTGCCAAATCAAAACATAGCTGATAAAACGGCCCGACTGCATTTACAACAAGCAAACCTTCAAGTAAAATGGAAATTCGTCAAACACAGGACAGCAAAACGGAGTCCATAAACAGAACTAGGACAACGCCAGAAAAAAGAAAAACATGTATCCTATCTTGACGTATCTGATTTAGAAGGTCAAACACTGAGATTAGAAGTATTCCTTATTAAGTTAAAGGGGACGAAAGATGACGTCAATATTAAGCGCCATTTCTGGGGACACATAATTGCTTTGCAGCAGGCAATTAAACTCACCAGGTGCCCAGTGTTTATTGATAAGTATACAATGGCACAGTTATTAGCATAACAGAGGTTGGTATTTTGCGATATTTTCCAGTAGATAAAAACTGGCATCGGGACAGTACTGGCGCGCAAATGTCAGTCTTAAAAGGTCCGTGAGAGAGTGATATAAACGATCAAAATACCTTCAGCTCTGCTCATCTATGGCATGGACCACCGTTCGCCTGACAATCAAAATATTAACAGGGTAAACCAAGCACCAGAAAGTAAGAGCCGCTTTCCAGAATCAGCTGAGGAAATGAAGGGGTGGGTCAAGGATTCAATCAAGCCGGCAGCGCGCATTGTGCCTGGGAGATGGAATGTACACAATGTGCGGGAGACTGCACTCACTGTGGAGCAAGTGGACAGTTTGAAAAGTCAGTATGTAAAAAACAGGAGAGCTGAGATGCACGCTAGACTGGAGAAAGAGACTGTCTCTGATGGGTTCCACTAAAATACAAGCATTGGAAATGCAATAGGTCTCGCCTTTGATTAAGTTAAAGCCATTTGCTTTGCTAATGGTATTGTATAGCAAAGCAAATGGCTTTTACTTAACCCCTTCGCTGCTAGGCCTTTTCCCCCCCTGTGCTAAGCCTTTTTTTGGCTATTTGGGGTAGTTCGCGCTTAGGCCCCTGTAACTTTTTGACCAAATAAGGTATCCACGCCAAATTTGCGTCCTTTTTTTCAAACATCATGGGGATTCTAAAGGTACCCAGGGTTTGTGGATTCCCCCGGGAGGGGACCCAGAAATTAGCCAAAATAAAGCTAAAGTTTTTTTGGGGGGGGAAAAAAGGGCTCCAGATGAAAGCGTCTGGTTTTTTCCCTGCAAATGGTATCAAAAAAGGGGTTGGGGTGCTGAAATCACCATCTTCCCAGCTTTCAGGGACAAGCAGACTTTTGTCAGAAAACCAACATTTTTTACACAGTTTTGGCATTTTTCTGGGACATAGCCTATTTTTGCTATTTTTTGTGCTTTCAACCTCCTTCCAGTTAATGGTAGAAATGGGTATAAAAGCAATAATGGATCCTGAAAAGCTATACATTTTAGAAAGTAGACAAAATTCTGAATTCAGCAAGGGGTCATTTGTGTAGATCCTTCAAGGTTTCTTTATAGAAACTAACAGTTAAATATAGGAACAATTGAAAATTATTTGAAAAAAACAGCCGTTTGTGTCAACGTTTTCACCTGTAACTTTTTCTAAATATGACAGCTGTTTGAAAGCAATATACCGTTACATCCGCTGGACCTTTCTGGTTGTGGGGATATATAGGACTTGTAGGTTCATTAAGAACCCGACGAGACCAAGAGCCAAACTCTGAGCAGCGACTTGCAAAGATTTTTATTATATACCGGGTATATAGCAATTAATCTGGGAAAATGTATACATGGAAAAATCGGTATGAAAGACACCTATGTATTTCTGAAATGGGAACAAAATATAGAGTTTAGAAACAGTAGATATTTGCACATTTCTGAAATTAGGAATACCCATACTAGCATGAGAATTATAGGACATTTTTCAAAATGACTTCTTTTTACACATTGTCTTTCATTTGGAAGGCAGAAATGCATCGAAAGTCAATAGTAATAACAGTTGCTCTACATTTCTATGTTACCCTAAGTCTCCCGATAAAAATGGTACCTCACTTGTGTGGGTAGGCTTAGTGCCCGCGACAGGAAACGGCCCAAAACGCAAGGTGGACACACCACATTTTCACAGTGAAAAATGACCCTTTTTTTGCAAAGTGTCTAGCTGTAGGTTTTGAACCCTAGCTCTGCCGGCACGTAGGGAAACCTAGAAAACCTATACATTTTTGAAAACTAGACACCCAGGGGAATCCAGGATGGGGTGACTTGACTGGCTCTCACCAGGTTCTGTTACCCAGAATCCCTTGCAAACCTAAACAATTGTCAAAAAAAACACATTTTCCTCACATTTCTGTGGTGCAAAGTTCTGGAATCTGCGTGGATCCACAAAATTCCACCCACCCCGCGTTCCCCAAAGTCTTCCGAGAAAAATGGTACCTCACTTGTGTGGCTTGGCCTAGTGCCCGCGACAGGAAACGGCCCAAAATGCAAGGTGGACACACCACATTTTCACAGTGAAAAATGACCCTTTTTTTGCAAAGTGCCTAGCTGTAGTTTTTGAACCCTAGCTCCGCCGGCACCAAGGGAAACCTAGCGAACCTGTACATTTTTGAAAACTATACACCCAGGGGAATCTAGGATGGGGTGACTTGACTGGCTCTCACCAGGTTCTGTTACCCAGAACACCTTAGAAACCTAAATAATTGTAAAAAAAACCACATTTTCCTCACATTTCTGTGGTGCAAAGTTCTGGAATCTGCGTGGATCCACAAAATTCCACCCACCCGCGTTCCCCAAAGTCTTCCGAGAAAAATGGTACCTCACTTGTGTGGGTAGGCCTAGTGCCCGCGACAGGGAAACGGCCCAAAACGCAAGGTGGACACACCACATTTTCACAGTGAAAAATGACCCTTTTTTGCAAAGTATCTAGCTGTAGTTTTTGAACCCTAGCTCCGCCGGCACCTAGGGAAACCTAGAGAATCTGTACATTTTTTAAAACTAGACACCCAGGGGAATCCAGGATAGGGTGACTTGACTTGCTCTCTCCAGGTTCTGTTACCCAGAATCCCTTGCAAACCTAAAACATTGTCCAAAAAAACACATTTTCCTCACATTTCTGTGGTGCAAAGTTCTGGAATCTGCGTGGATCCACAAACTTCCACCCACCCTGCGTTCCCCAAAGTCTTCCGAGAACAATGGTACCTCACTTGTGTGGGTAGGCTTAGTGCCCGCGACAGGAAACGGCCCAAAACGCAAGGTGGACACACCCCATTTTCACAGTGAAAAATGACCCTTTTTTTGCAAAGTGCCTAGCTGTAGTTTTTGAACCCTAGCTCTGCCAGCACCTAGGAAACCTAGCAAACCTATACATTTTTGAAAACTAGACACCCAGGGAATCCAGGATGGGGTGACTTGACTGGCTCTCACTAGGTTCTGTTACCCAGAATCCCTTGCAAACCTAAACAATTGTCAAAAAAAACACATTTTCCTCACATTTCTGTGGTGCAAAGTTCTGGAATCTGCGTGGATCCACAAAATTCCACCCACCCGCGTTCCCCAAAGTCTTCCAAGAAAAATGGTACCTCACTTGTGTGGCTTGGCCTAGTGCCCGCGACAGGAAACGGCCCAAAATGCAAGGTGGACACACCACATTTTCACAGTGAAAAATGACCCTTTTTTTGCAAAGTGCCTAGCTGTAGTTTTTGAACCCTAGCTCCGCCGGCACCTAGGAAACCTAGCGAACCTGTACATTTTGAAAACTATACACCCAGGGGAATCTAGGATGGGGTGACTTGACTGGCTCTCACCAGGTTCTGTTACCCAGAACACCTTAGAAACCTAAATAATTGTAAAAAAACCCACATTTTCCTCACATTTCTGTGGTGCAAAGTTCTGAAATCTGCGTGGATCCACAAAATTCCACCCACCCGCGTTCCCCAAAGTCTTCCGAGAAAAATGGTACCTCACTTGTGTGGGTAGGCCTAGTGCCCGCGACAGGAAACGGCCCAAAACGCAAGGTGGACACACCACATTTTCACAGTGAAAAATGACCCTTTTTTTGCAAAGTATCTAGCTGTAGTTTTTGAACCCTAGCTCCGCCGGCACCTAGGGAAACCTAGAGAATCTGTACATTTTTTAAAACTAGACACCCAGGGGAATCCAGGATAGGGTGACTTGACTTGCTCTCTCCAGGTTCTGTTACCCAGAATCCCTTGCAAACCTAAAACATTGTCCAAAAAACACATTTTCCTCACATTTCTGTGGTGCAAAGTTCTGGAATCTGCGTGGATCCACAAACTTCCACCCACCCTGCGTTCCCCAAAGTCTTCCGAGAACAATGGTACCTCACTTGTGTGGGTAGGCTTAGTGCCCGCGACAGGAAACGGCCCAAAACGCAAGGTGGACACACCCCATTTTCACAGTGAAAAATGACCCTTTTTTTGCAAAGTGCCTAGCTGTAGTTTTTGAACCCTAGCTCTGCCAGCACCTAGGGAAACCTAGCAAACCTATACATTTTTGAAAACTAGACACCCAGGGGAATCCAGGATGGGGTGACTTGACTGGCTCTCACCAGGTTCTGTTACCCAGAATCCCTTGCACACCTAACAAATTGTCAAAAAAACAAATTTTCCTCACATTTCTGTGGTGCAAACTTCTGGAATCTGCGTGGATCCACAAAATAAAATCCACCCCACATTCCCCAAAGTCTTCCGAGAAAAATGGTACCTCACTCGTGTGGGTAGGCCTAGTGCCCGTGACAGGAAACGGCCCAAAACGCAAGGTGGACACACCACATTTTCACAGTGAAAAATGACCCTTTTTTTGCAAAGTGCCTAGCTGTAGTTTTTAACCCTAGCCCTGCCGGCACCTAGGGAAACCTAGCAAACCTATACATTTTTGAAAACTAAACACCCAGAGGAATCCAGGATGGGGTGACTTGACTGGCTCTCACCAGGTTCTGTTACCCAGAATCCCTTGCAAACCTAAAAAGTGTCCAAAAAAACACATTTTCCTCACATTTCTGTGGTGCAAAGTTCTGGAATGTGCGTGGATCCACAAAATTCCACCCACCCCGCGTTCCCCAAAGTCTTCTGATAAAAATGGTACCTCACTTGTTTGGGTAGGCCTAGTGCCCGCCACAGGAAACGGCCCAAAAAGCAAGGTGGACACACCACATTTTCACAGTGAAAAAGGACCCTTTTTTGCAAACTGCCTAGCTGTAGTTTTTGAACCCTAGCTCTGCCGGCACCAAGGGAAACCTAGCAAACCTATACATTTTTGAAAACTAGACACCCAGGGTAATCCAGGATGGGGTGACTTGACTGGCTCGCACCAGGTTCTGTTACCCAGAATCCCTTGCAAACCTAAACAATTGTCAAACAAAACACATTTTCCTCACATTTCTGTGGTGCAAAGTTCTGGAATCTGCGTGGATCCACAAAATTCCACCCACCCCGCGTTCCCCAAAGTCTTCCGAGAACAATGGTACCTCACTTGTGTGGGTAGGCCTAGTGCCCGCGACAGGAAACGGCCCAAAACGCAAGGTGGACACAACACATTTTCACAGTGAAAAATGACCCTTTTTTTTCCAAAGTGCCTAGCTGTAGTTTTTAACCCTAGCTCCACCAGGACCTAGGAAACCTAGCAAACCTATACATTTTTGAAAACTAGATACCCAGGGAATCCAGGATGGGGTGACTTGACTGGCTCTCACCAGGTTCTGTTACCCAGAATCCCTTGCAAACCTACAAAATTGTCAAACAAACCACATTTTCCTCACATTTCTGTGGTGCAAAGTTCTGGAATCTGCGTGGATCCACATAATTCCACCCACCCTGCGTTCCAAAAAGTCTTCCGAGAAAAATGGTACCTCACTTGTGTGGGTAGGCCTAGTGCCCGTGACAGGAAACGGCCCAAAACGCAAGGTGGACACACCACATTTTCACAGTGAAAAATGACCCTTTTTTTGCAAAGTGCCTAGCTGTAGTTTTTTAACCCTAGCTCCGCCGGCACCTAGGGAAACCTAGAAAACCTATACATTTTTGAAAACTAGACACCCAGGAAAATCCAGGATGGGGTGACTTGACTGGCTCTCACCAGGTTCTGTTACCCAGAATCCCTTGCAAACCTAAAAAATCGTTAAAAAACACATTTTCCTCACATTTCTGAGGTGCAAAGTTCTGGAATCTGCGTGGATCCTCAAAATTCCACCCACCCCGCGTTCCCCAAAGTCTTCCGAGAAAAATGGTACCTCACTTGTGTGGGTAGGCCTTGTGCCCGCGACTTGAAACGGCCCAAAACGCAAGGTGGACACAACACATTTTCACAGTGAAAAATGACCCTTTTTTGCAAAGTGCCTAGCTGTAGTTTTTTAACCCTAGCTCCGCCGGAACCAAGGTAAACCTAGTAAACCTATACATTTTTGAAAACTAGACACCCAGGGGAATCCAGGATGGGGTGACTTGACTGGCTCTCACCAGGTTCTGTTACCCAGAATCCCTTGCAAACCTAAACAATTGTCAAAAAAAACACATTTTCCTCACATTTCTGTGGTGCAAAGTTCTGGAATCTGCGTGGATCCACAAAATTCCACCCACCCCGCGTTCCCCAAAGTCTTCCGAGAAAAATGGTACCTCACTTGTGTGGCTTGGCCTAGTGCCCGCGACAGGAAACGGCCCAAAATGCAAGGTGGACACACCACATTTTCACAGTGAAAAATGACCCTTTTTTGCAAAGTGCCTAGCTGTAGTTTTTGAACCCTAGCTCCGCCGGCACCTAGGGAAACCTAGCGAACCTGTACATTTTTGAAAACTATACACCCAGGGGAATCTAGGATGGGGTGACTTGACTGGCTCTCACCAGGTTCTGTTACCCAGAACACCTTAGAAACCTAAATAATTGTCAAAAAAACCACATTTTCCTCACATTTCTGTGGTGCAAAGTTCTGAAATCTGCGTAGATCCACAAAATTCCACCCCCCGCGTTCCCCAAAGTCTTCCGAGAAAAATGGTACCTCACTTGTGTGGGTAGGCCTAGTGCCCGCGACAGGAAACGGCCCAAAACGCAAGGTGGACACACCACATTTTCACAGTGAAAAATGACCCTTTTTTGCAAAGTATCTAGCTGTAGTTTTTGAACCCTAGCTCCGCCGGCACCTAGGGAAACCTAGAGAATCTGTACATTTTTTAAAACTAGACACCCAGGGAATCCAGGATAGGGTGACTTGACTTGCTCTCTCCAGGTTCTGTTACCCAGAATCCCTTGCAAACCTAAAACATTGTCCAAAAAAACACATTTTCCTCACATTTCTGTGGTGCAAAGTTCTGGAATCTGCGTGGATCCACAAACTTCCACCCACCCTGCGTTCCCCAAAGTCTTCCGAGAACAATGGTACCTCACTTGTGTGGGTAGGCTTAGTGCCCGCGACAGGAAACGGCCCAAAACGCAAGGTGGACACACCCCATTTTCACAGTGAAAAATGACCCTTTTTTGCAAAGTGCCTAGCTGTAGTTTTGAACCCTAGCTCTGCCAGCACCTAGGAAACCTAGCAAACCTATACATTTTTGAAAACTAGACACCCAGGGAATCCAGGATGGGGTGACTTGACTGGCTCTCACCAGGTTCTGTTACCCAGAATCCCTTGCACACCTAACAAATTGTCAAAAAAACAAATTTTCCTCACATTTCTGTGGTGCAAACTTCTGGAATCTGCGTGGATCCACAAAATAAAATCCACCCCGCATTCCCCAAAGTCTTCCGAGAAAAATGGTACCTCACTTGTGTGGGTAGGCCTAGTGCCCGTGACAGGAAACGTCCCAAAACGCAAGGTGGACACACCACATTTTCACAGTGAAAAATGACCCTTTTTTTGCAAAGTGCCTAGCTGTAGTTTTTAACCCTAGCTCTGCCGGCACCTAGGGAAACCTAGCAAACCTATACATTTTTGAAAACTAAACACCCAGAGGAATCCAGGATGGGGTGACTTGACTGGCTCTCACCAGGTTCTGTTACCCAGAATCCCTTGCAAACCTAAAAAGTGTCCAAAAAACACATTTTCCTCACATTTCTGTGGTGCAAACTTCTGGAATGTGCGTGGATCCACAAAATTCCACCCACCCCGCGTTCCCCAAAGTCTTCTGATAAAAATGGTACCTCACTTGTTTGGGTAGGCCTAGTGCCCGCCACAGGAAACGGCCCAAAAAGCAAGGTGGACACACCACATTTTCACAGTGAAAAAGGACCCTTTTTTGCAAACTGCCTAGCTGTAGTTTTTGAACCCTAGCTCTGCCGGCACCAAGGGAAACCTAGCAAACCTATACATTTTTGAAAACTAGACACCCAGGGTAATCCAGGATGGGGTGACTTGACTGGCTCTCACCAGGTTCTGTTACCCAGAATCCCTTGCAAACCTAAACAATTGTCAAACAAAACACATTTTCCTCACATTTCTGTGGTGCAAAGTTCTGGAATCTGCGTGGATCCACAAAATTCCACCCACCCCGCGTTCCCCAAAGTCTTCCGAGAAAAATTGTACCTCACTTGTGTGGGTAGGCCTAGTGCCCGCGACAGGAAACGGCCCAAAACACAAGGTGGACACACCACATTTTCACAGTGAAAAATGACCCTTTTTTTGCAAAGTGCCTAGCTGTAGTTTTTGAACCCCAGCTCCGCCGGCACCTAGGGAAACCTAACAAACCTATACATTTTTGAAAACTAAACACCCAGAGGAATCCAGGATGGGGTGACTTGACTGGCTCTCACCAGGTTCTGTTACCCAGAATCCCTTGCAAACCTAAGAAATTGTCAAAAAAAACACATTTTCCTCACATTTCTGTGGTGCAAACTTCTGGAATCTGCGTGGATCCACAAAATAAAACCCACCCCGCATTCCCCAAAGTCTTCCGAGAAAAATGGTACCTCACTTGTGTGGGTAGGCCTAGTGCCCGTGACAGGAAACGGCCCAAAACGCAAGGTGGACAGACCACATTTTCACAGTGAAAAATGACCCTTTTTTTGCAAAGTGCCTAGCTGTAGTTTTTGAACCCTAGCTCTGCCAGCACCTAGGAAACCTAGCAAACCTATACATTTTTGAAAACTAAACACCCCGAGGAATCCAGGATGGGGTGACTTGACTGGCTCTCACCAGGTTCTGTTACCCAGAATCCTTTGCAAACCTAAAAAATTGTCCAAAAAAACACATTTTCCCTCACATTTCTGTGGTGCAAAGTTCTGGAATATGCGTGGATCCACAAAATTCCACCCACCCCGCGTTCCCCAAAGTCTTCCGATAAAAATGGTACCTCACTTGTTTGGGTAGGCCTAGTGCCCGCCACAGGAAATGGCCCAAAAGCAAGGTGGACACACCACATTTTCACAGTGAAAAAGGACCCTTTTTTTGCAAAGTGCCTAGCTGTAGTTTTTGAACCCTAGCTCTGCCAGCACCTAGGGAAACCTAGCAAACCTATACATTTTTGAAAACTAGACACCCAGGGGAATCCAGGATGGGGTGACTTGACTGGCTCTCACCAGGTTCTGTTACCCAGAATCCCTTGCACACCTAACAAATTGTCAAAAAAACAAATTTTCCTCACATTTCTGTGGTGCAAACTTCTGGAATGTGCGTGGATCCACAAAATTCCACCCACCCCGCGTTCCCCAAAGTCTTCTGATAAAAATGGTACCTCACTTGTTTGGGTAGGCCTAGTGCCCGCCACAGGAAACGGCCCAAAAAGCAAGGTGGACACACCACATTTTCACAGTGAAAAAGGACCCTTTTTTGCAAACTGCCTAGCTGTAGTTTTTGAACCCTAGCTCTGCCGGCACCAAGGAAACCTAGCAAACCTATACATTTTTGAAAACTAGACACCCAGGGTAATCCAGGATGGGGTGACTTGACTGGCTCGCACCAGGTTCTGTTACCCAGAATCCCTTGCAAACCTAAACAATTGTCAAACAAAACACATTTTCCTCACATTTCTGTGGTGCAAAGTTCTGGAATCTGCGTGGATCCACAAAATTCCACCCACCCGCGTTCCCCAAAGTCTTCCGAGAACAATGGTACCTCACTTGTGTGGGTAGGCCTAGTGCCCGCGACAGGAAACGGCCCAAAACGCAAGGTGGACACAACACATTTTCACAGTGAAAAATGACCCTTTTTTTCCAAAGTGCCTAGCTGTAGTTTTTAACCCTAGCTCCACCAGGACCTAGGAAACCTAGCAAACCTATACATTTTTGAAAACTAGATACCCAGGGGAATCCAGGATGGGGTGACTTGACTGGCTCTCACCAGGTTCTGTTACCCAGAATCCCTTGCAAACCTACAAAATTGTCAAACAAACCACATTTTCCTCACATTTCTGTGGTGCAAAGTTCTGGAATCTGCGTGGATCCACATAATTCCACCCACCCTGCGTTCCAAAAAGCCTTCCGAGAAAAATGGTACCTCACTTGTGTGGGTAGGCCTAGTGCCCGTGACAGGAAACGGCCCAAAACGCAAGGTGGACACACCACATTTTCACAGTGAAAAATGACCCTTTTTTTGCAAAGTGCCTAGCTGTAGTTTTTAACCCTAGCTCCGCCGGCACCTAGGGAAACCTAGAAAACCTATACATTTTTGAAAACTAGACACCCAGGAAAATCCAGGATGGGGTGACTTGACTGGCTCTCACCAGGTTCTGTTACCCAGAATCCCTTGCAAACCTAAAAAATCGTTAAAAAACACATTTTCCTCACATTTCTGAGGTGCAAAATTCTGGAATCTGCGTGGATCCTCAAAATTCCACCCACCCCGCGTTCCCCAAAGTCTTCCGAGAAAAATGGTACCTCACTTGTGTGGGTAGGCCTTGTGCCCGCGACTTGAAAGCGGCCCAAAACGCAAGGTGGACACAACACATTTTCACAGTGAAAAATGACCCTTTTTTGCAAAGTGCCTAGCTGTAGTTTTTAACCCTAGCTCCGCCGGAACCAAGGGAAACCTAGCAAACCTATACATTTTTGAAAACTAGACACCCAGGGGAATCCAGGATGGGGTGACTTGACTGGCTCTCACCAGGTTCTGTTACCCAGAATCCCTTGCAAACCTAAACAATTGTCAAAAAAAACACATTTTCCTCACATTTCTGTGGTGCAAAGTTCTGGAATCTGCGTGGATCCACAAAATTCCACCCACCCCGCGTTCCCCAAAGTCTTCCGAGAAAAATGGTACCTCACTTGTGTGGCTTGGCCTAGTGCCCGCGACAGGAAACGGCCCAAAATGCAAGGTGGACACACCACATTTTCACAGTGAAAGATGACCCTTTTTTTGCAAAGTGCCTAGCTGTAGTTTTTGAACCCTAGCTCCGCCGGCACCTAGGGAAACCTAGCGAACCTGTACATTTTTGAAAACTATACACCCAGGGGAATCTAGGATGGGGTGACTTGACTGGCTCTCACCAGGTTCTGTTACCCAGAACACCTTAGAAACCTAAATAATTGTAAAAAACCCACATTTTCCTCACATTTCTGTGGTGCAAAGTTCTGAAATCTGCGTGGATCCACAAAATTCCACCCACCCGCGTTCCCCAAAGTCTTCCGAGAAAAATGGTACCTCACTTGTGTGGGTAGGCCTAGTGCCCGCGACAGGAAACGGCCCAAAACGCAAGGTGGACACACCACATTTTCACAGTGAAAAATGACCCTTTTTTGCAAAGTATCTAGCTGTAGTTTTTGAACCCTAGCTCCGCCGGCACCTAGGGAAACCTAGAGAATCTGTACATTTTTTAAAACTAGACACCCAGGGAATCCAGGATAGGGTGACTTGACTTGCTCTCTCCAGGTTCTGTTACCCAGAATCCCTTGCAAACCTAAAACATTGTCCAAAAAAACACATTTTCCTCACATTTCTGTGGTGCAAAGTTCTGGAATCTGCGTGGATCCACAAACTTCCACCCACCCTGCGTTCCCCAAAGTCTTCCGAGAACAATGGTACCTCACTTGTGTGGGTAGGCTTAGTGCCCGCGACAGGAAACGGCCCAAAACGCAAGGTGGACACACCCCATTTTCACAGTGAAAAATGACCCTTTTTTGCAAAGTGCCTAGCTGTAGTTTTTGAACCCTAGCTCTGCCAGCACCTAGGAAACCTAGCAAACCTATACATTTTTGAAAACTAGACACCCAGGGGAATCCAGGATGGGGTGACTTGACTGGCTCTCACCAGGTTCTGTTACCCAGAATCCCTTGCACACCTAACAAATTGTCAAAAAAACAAATTTTCCTCACATTTCTGTGGTGCAAACTTCTGGAATCTGCGTGGATCCACAAAATAAAATCCACCCCGCATTCCCCAAAGTCTTCCGAGAAAAATGGTACCTCACTTGTGTGGGTAGGCCTAGTGCCCGTGACAGGAAACGGCCCAAAACGCAAGGTGGACACACCACATTTTCACAGTGAAAAATGACCCTTTTTTTGCAAAGTGCCTAGCTGTAGTTTTTTAACCCTAGCTCTGCCGGCACCTAGGAAACCTAGCAAACTTATACATTTTGAAAACTAAACACCCAGAGGAATCCAGGATGGGGTGACTTGACTGGCTCTCACCAGGTTCTGTTGCCCAGAATCCCTTGCAAACCTAAAAAAGTGTCCAAAAAACACATTTTCCTCACATTTCTGTGGTGCAAACTTCTGGAATGTGCGTGGATCCACAAAATTCCACCCACCCCGCGTTCCCCAAAGTCTTCTGATAAAAATGGTACCTCACTTGTTTGGGTAGGCCTAGTGCCCGCCACAGGAAACGGCCCAAAAGCAAGGTGGACACACCACATTTTCACAGTGAAAAAGGACCCTTTTTTTGCAAACTGCCTAGCTGTAGTTTTTGAACCCTAGCTCTGCCGGCACCAAGGAAACCTAGCAAACCTATACATTTTTGAAAACTAGACACCCAGGGTAATCCAGGATGGGGTGACTTGACTGGCTCTCACCAGGTTCTGTTACCCAGAATCCCTTGCAAACCTAAACAATTGTCAAACAAAACACATTTTCCTCACATTTCTGTGGTGCAAAGTTCTGGAATCTGCGTGGATCCACAAACTTCCACCCACCCTGCGTTCCCCAAAGTCTTCCGAGAACAATGGTACCTCACTTGTGTGGGTAGGCTTAGTGCCCGCGACAGGAAAGCGGCCCAAAACGCAAGGTGGACACACCCCATTTTCACAGTGAAAAATGACCCTTTTTTGCAAAGTGCCTAGCTGTAGTTTTTGAACCCCAGCTCTGCCAGCACCTAGGAAACCTAGCAAACCTATACATTTTGAAAACTAGACACCCAGGGGAATCCAGGATGGGGTGACTTGACTGGCTCTCACCAGGTTCTGTTACCCAGAATTCCTTGCAAACCTAAAAAATTGTCAAAAAAAAACATTTTCCTCACATTTCTGTGGTGCAAAGTTCTGGAATCTGCGTGGATCCACAAAATTCCACCCACCCCGCGTTCCCCAAAGTCTTCCAAGAAAAATGGTACCTCACTTGTGTGGCTTGGCCTAGTGCCCGCGACAGGAAACGGCCCAAAATGCAAGGTGGACACACCACATTTTCACAGTGAAAAATGACCCTTTTTTTGCAAAGTGCCTAGCTGTAGTTTTTGAACCCTAGCTCCGCCGGCACCTAGGGAAACCTAGCGAACCTGTACATTTTTGAAAACTATACACCCAGGGGAATCTAGGATGGGGTGACTTGACTGGCTCTCACCAGGTTCTGTTACCCAGAACACCTTAGAAACCTAAATAATTGTAAAAAAACCCACATTTTCCTCACATTTCTGTGGTGCAAAGTTCTGGAATCTGCGTGGATCCACAAAATTCCACCCACCCGCGTTCCCCAAAGTCTTCCGAGAAAAATGGTACCTCACTTGTGTGGGTAGGCCTAGTGCCCGCGACAGGAAACGGCCCAAAACGCAAGGTGGACACACCACATTTTCACAGTGAAAAATGACCCTTTTTTGCAAAGTATCTAGCTGTAGTTTTTGAACCCTAGCTCCGCCGGCACCTAGGGAAACCTAGAGAATCTGTACATTTTTTAAAACTAGACACCCAGGGAATCCAGGATAGGGTGACTTGACTTGCTCTCTCCAGGTTCTGTTACCCAGAATCCCTTGCAAACCTAAAACATTGTCCAAAAAACACATTTTCCTCACATTTCTGTGGTGCAAAGTTCTGGAATCTGCGTGGATCCACAAACTTCCACCCACCCTGCGTTCCCCAAAGTCTTCCGAGAACAATGGTACCTCACTTGTGTGGGTAGGCTTAGTGCCCGCGACAGGAAACGGCCCAAAACGCAAGGTGGACACACCCCATTTTCACAGTGAAAAATGACCCTTTTTTGCAAAGTGCCTAGCTGTAGTTTTTGAACCCTAGCTCTGCCAGCACCTAGGGAAACCTAGCAAACCTATACATTTTTGAAAACTAGACACCCAGGGGAATCCAGGATGGGGTGACTTGACTGGCTCTCACCAGGTTCTGTTACCCAGAATCCCTTGCACACCTAACAAATTGTCAAAAAACAAATTTTCCTCACATTTCTGTGGTGCAAACTTCTGGAATCTGCGTGGATCCACAAAATAAAATCCACCCCGCATTCCCCAAAGTCTTCCGAGAAAAATGGTACCTCACTCGTGTGGGTAGGCCTAGTGCCCGTGACAGGAAACGGCCCAAAACGCAAGGTGGACACACCACATTTTCACAGTGAAAAATGACCCTTTTTTGCAAAGTGCCTAGCTGTAGTTTTTTAACCCTAGCTCTGCCGGCACCTAGGGAAACCTAGCAAACCTATACATTTTTGAAAACTAAACACCCAGAGGAATCCAGGATGGGGTGACTTGACTGGCTCTCACCAGGTTCTGTTACCCAGAATCCCTTGCAAACCTAAAAAAGTGTCCAAAAAAACACATTTTCCTCACATTTCTGTGGTGCAAAGTTCTGGAATGTGCGTGGATCCACAAAATTCCACCCACCCCGCGTTCCCCAAAGTCTTCTGATAAAAATGGTACCTCACTTGTTTGGGTAGGCCTAGTGCCCGCCACAGGAAACGGCCCAAAAAGCAAGGTGGACACACCACATTTTCACAGTGAAAAAGGACCCTTTTTTGCAAACTGCCTAGCTGTAGTTTTTGAACCCTAGCTCTGCCGGCACCAAGGGAAACCTAGCAAACCTATACATTTTTGAAAACTAGACACCCAGGGTAATCCAGGATGGGGTGACTTGACTGGCTCGCACCAGGTTCTGTTACCCAGAATCCCTTGCAAACCTAAACAATTGTCAAACAAAACACATTTTCCTCACATTTCTGTGGTGCAAAGTTCTGGAATCTGCGTGGATCCACAAAATTCCACCCACCCCGCGTTCCCCAAAGTCTTCCGAGAACAATGGTACCTCACTTGTGTGGGTAGGCCTAGTGCCCGCGACAGGAAACGGCCCAAAACGCAAGGTGGACACAACACATTTTCACAGTGAAAAATGACCCTTTTTTTCCAAAGTGCCTAGCTGTAGTTTTTTAACCCTAGCTCCACCAGGACCTAGGGAAACCTAGCAAACCTATACATTTTTGAAAACTAGATACCCAGGGAATCCAGGATGGGGTGACTTGACTGGCTCTCACCAGGTTCTGTTACCCAGAATCCCTTGCAAACCTACAAAATTGTCAAACAAACCACATTTTCCTCACATTTCTGTGGTGCAAAGTTCTGGAATCTGCGTGGATCCACATAATTCCACCCACCCTGCGTTCCAAAAAGTCTTCCGAGAAAAATGGTACCTCACTTGTGTGGGTAGGCCTAGTGCCCGTGACAGGAAACGGCCCAAAACGCAAGGTGGACACACCACATTTTCACAGTGAAAAATGACCCTTTTTTGCAAAGTGCCTAGCTGTAGTTTTTAACCCTAGCTCCGCCGGCACCTAGGGAAACCTAGAAAACCTATACATTTCTGAAAACTAGACACCCAGGAAAATCCAGGATGGGGTGACTTGACTGGCTCTCACCAGGTTCTGTTACCCAGAATCCCTTGCAAACCTAAAAAATCGTTAAAAAAACACATTTTCCTCACATTTCTGAGGTGCAAAGTTCTGGAATCTGCGTGGATCCTCAAAATTCCACCCACCCCGCGTTCCCCAAAGTCTTCCGAGAAAAATGGTACCTCACTTGTGTGGGTAGGCCTTGTGCCCGCGACTTGAAACGACCCAAAACGCAAGGTGGACACAACACATTTTCACAGTGAAAAATGACCCTTTTTTGCAAAGTGCCTAGCTGTAGTTTTTAACCCTAGCTCCGCCGGAACCAAGGTAAACCTAGTAAACCTATACATTTTTGAAAACGATACACCCAGGGGAATCCAGGATGGGGTGATTTGACTGGCTCTCACCAGGTTCTGTTACCCAGAATCCCTTGCAAATCTAAACAATTGTCAAAAAAAACACATTTTCCTCACATTTCTGTGGTGCAAAGTTCTGGAATCTGCGTGGATCCACAAAATTCCACCCACCCCGCGTTCCCCAAAGTCTTCCGAGAAAAATGGTACCTCACTTGTGTGGCTTGGCCTAGTGCCCGCGACAGGAAAGCGGCCCAAAATGCAAGGTGGACACACCACATTTTCACAGTGAAAAATGACCCTTTTTTTGCAAAGTGCCTAGCTGTAGTTTTTGAACCCTAGCTCCGCCGGCACCTAGGAAACCTAGCGAACCTGTACATTTTTGAAAACTATACACCCAGGGGAATCTAGGATGGGGTGACTTGACTGGCTCTCACCAGGTTCTGTTACCCAGAACACCTTAGAAACCTAAATAATTGTAAAAAAAAACACATTTTCCTCACATTTCTGTGGTGCAAAGTTCTGAAATCTGCGTGGATCCACAAAATTCCACCCACCCGCGTTCCCCAAAGTCTTCCGAGAAAAATGGTACCTCACTTGTGTGGGTAGGCCTAGTGCCCGCGACAGGAAACGGCCCAAAACGCAAGGTGGACACACCACATTTTCACAGTGAAAAATGACCCTTTTTTGCAAAGTATCTAGCTGTAGTTTTTGAACCCTAGCTCCGCCGGCACCTAGGGAAACCTAGAGAATCTGTACATTTTTTAAAACTAGACACCCAGGGAATCCAGGATAGGGTGACTTGACTTGCTCTCTCCAGGTTCTGTTACCCAGAATCCCTTGCAAACCTAAAACATTGTCCAAAAAACACATTTTCCTCACATTTCTGTGGTGCAAAGTTCTGGAATCTGCGTGGATCCACAAACTTCCACCCACCCTGCGTTCCCCAAAGTCTTCCGAGAACAATGGTACCTCACTTGTGTGGGTAGGCTTAGTGCCCGCGACAGGAAACGGCCCAAAACGCAAGGTGGACACACCCCATTTTCACAGTGAAAAATGACCCTTTTTTGCAAAGTGCCTAGCTGTAGTTTTTGAACCCTAGCTCTGCCAGCACCTAGGGAAACCTAGCAAACCTATACATTTTTGAAAACTAGACACCCAGGGGAATCCAGGATGGGGTTACTTGACTGGCTCTCACCAGGTTCTGTTACCCAGAATCCCTTGCACACCTAACAAATTGTCAAAAAAACAAATTTTCCTCACATTTCTGTGGTGCAAACTTCTGGAATCTGCGTGGATCCACAAAATAAAATCCACCCCGCATTCCCCAAAGTCTTCCGAGAAAAATGGTACCTCACTTGTGTGGGTAGGCCTAGTGCCCGTGACAGGAAACGGCCCAAAACGCAAGGTGGACACACCACATTTTCACAGTGAAAAATGACCCTTTTTTTGCAAAGTGCCTAGCTGTAGTTTTTAACCCTAGCTCTGCCGGCACCTAGGGAAACCTAGCAAACCTATACATTTTTGAAAACTAAACACCCAGAGGAATCCAGGATGGGGTGACTTGACTGGCTCTCACCAGGTTCTGTTACCCAGAATCCCTTGCAAACCTAAAAAGTGTCCAAAAAACACATTTTCCTCACATTTCTGTGGTGCAAACTTCTGGAATGTGCGTGGATCCACAAAATTCCACCCACCCCGCGTTCCCCAAAGTCTTCTGATAAAAATGGTACCTCACTTGTTTGGGTAGGCCTAGTGCCCGCCACAGGAAACGGCCCAAAAAGCAAGGTGGACACACCACATTTTCACAGTGAAAAAGGACCCTTTTTTGCAAACTGCCTAGCTGTAGTTTTTGAACCCTAGCTCTGCCGGCACCAAGGGAAACCTAGCAAACCTATACATTTTTGAAAACTAGACACCCAGGGTAATCCAGGATGGGGTGACTTGACTGGCTCTCACCAGGTTCTGTTACCCAGAATCCCTTGCAAACCTAAACAATTGTCAAACAAAACACATTTTCCTCACATTTCTGTGGTGCAAAGTTCTGGAATCTGCGTGGATCCACAAACTTCCACCCACCCTGCGTTCCCCAAAGTCTTCCGAGAACAATGGTACCTCACTTGTGTGGGTAGGCTTAGTGCCCGCGACAGGAAACGGCCCAAAACGCAAGGTGGACACACCCCATTTTCACAGTGAAAAATGACCCTTTTTTTGCAAAGTGCCTAGCTGTAGTTTTTGAACCCTAGCTCTGCCAGCACCTAGGGAAACCTAGCAAACCTATACATTTTTGAAAACTAGACACCCAGGGGAATCCAGGATGGGGTGACTTGACTGGCTCTCACCAGGTTCTGTTACCCAGAATCCCTTGCAAACCTAAACAATTGTCAAAAAAAAAACATTTTCCTCACATTTCTGTGGTGCAAAGTTCTGGAATCTGCGTGGATCCACAAAATTCCACCCACCCCGCGTTCCCCAAAGTCTTCCAAGAAAAATGGTACCTCACTTGTGTGGCTTGGCCTAGTGCCCGCGACAGGAAACGGCCCAAAATGCAAGGTGGACACACCACATTTTCACAGTGAAAAATGACCCTTTTTTGCAAAGTGCCTAGCTGTAGTTTTTGAACCCTAGCTCCGCCGGCTACCTAGGAAACCTAGCGAACCTGTACATTTTTGAAAACTATACACCCAGGGGAATCTAGGATGGGGTGACTTGACTGGCTCTCACCAGGTTCTGTTACCCAGAACACCTTAGAAACCTAAATAATTGTAAAAAAAACCACATTTTCCTCACATTTCTGTGGTGCAAAGTTCTGGAATCTGCGTGGATCCACAAAATTCCACCCACCCGCGTTCCCCAAAGTCTTCCGAGAAAAATGGTACCTCACTTGTGTGGGTAGGCCTAGTGCCCGCGACAGGAAACGGCCCAAAACGCAAGGTGGACACACCACATTTTCACAGTGAAAAATGACCCTTTTTTTGCAAAGTATCTAGCTGTAGTTTTTGAACCCTAGCTCCGCCGGCACCTAGGGAAACCTAGAGAATCTGTACATTTTTAAAACTAGACACCCAGGGGAATCCAGGATAGGGTGACTTGACTTGCTCTCTCCAGGTTCTGTTACCCAGAATCCCTTGCAAACCTAAAACATTGTCCAAAAAACACATTTTCCTCACATTTCTGTGGTGCAAAGTTCTGGAATCTGCGTGGATCCACAAACTTCCACCCACCCTGCGTTCCCCAAAGTCTTCCGAGAACAATGGTACCTCACTTGTGTGGGTAGGCTTAGTGCCCGCGACAGGAAACGGCCCAAAACGCAAGGTGGACACACCCCATTTTCACAGTGAAAAATGACCCTTTTTTTGCAAAGTGCCTAGCTGTAGTTTTTGAACCCTAGCTCTGCCAGCACCTAGGGAAACCTAGCAAACCTATACATTTTTGAAAACTAGACACCCAGGGAATCCAGGATGGGGTGACTTGACTGGCTCTCACCAGGTTCTGTTACCCAGAATCCCTTGCACACCTAACAAATTGTCAAAAAAACAAATTTTCCTCACATTTCTGTGGTGCAAACTTCTGGAATCTGCGTGGATCCACAAAATAAAATCCACCCCGCATTCCCCAAAGTCTTCCGAGAAAAATGGTACCTCACTCGTGTGGGTAGGCCTAGTGCCCGTGACAGGAAACGGCCCAAAACGCAAGGTGGACACACCACATTTTCACAGTGAAAAATGACCCTTTTTTTGCAAAGTGCCTAGCTGTAGTTTTTTAACCCTAGCTCTGCCGGCACCTAGGGAAACCTAGCAAACCTATACATTTTTGAAAACTAAACACCCAGGGGAATCCAGGATGGGGTGACTTGACTGGCTCTCACCAGGTTCTGTTACCCAGAATCCCTTGCAAACCTAAAAAAGTGTCCAAAAAACACATTTTCCTCACATTTCTGTGGTGCAAAGTTCTGGAATGTGCGTGGATCCACAAAATTCCACCCACCCCGCGTTCCCCAAAGTCTTCTGATAAAAATGGTACCTCACTTGTTTGGGTAGGCCTAGTGCCCGCCACAGGAAACGGCCCAAAAAGCAAGGTGGACACACCACATTTTCACAGTGAAAAAGGACCCTTTTTTGCAAACTGCCTAGCTGTAGTTTTTGAACCCTAGCTCTGCCGGCACCAAGGGAAACCTAGCAAACCTATACATTTTTGAAAACTAGACACCCAGGGTAATCCAGGATGGGGTGACTTGACTGGCTCGCACCAGGTTCTGTTACCCAGAATCCCTTGCAAACCTAAACAATTGTCAAACAAAACACATTTTCCTCACATTTCTGTGGTGCAAAGTTCTGGAATCTGCGTGGATCCACAAAATTCCACCCACCCCGCGTTCCCCAAAGTCTTCCGAGAACAATGGTACCTCACTTGTGTGGGTAGGCCTAGTGCCCGCGACAGGAAACGGCCCAAAACGCAAGGTGGACACAACACATTTTCACAGTGAAAAATGACCCTTTTTTTCCAAAGTGCCTAGCTGTAGTTTTTAACCCTAGCTCCACCAGGACCTAGGAAACCTAGCAAACCTATACATTTTTGAAAACTAGATACCCAGGGAATCCAGGATGGGGTGACTTGACTGGCTCTCACCAGGTTCTGTTACCCAGAATCCCTTGCAAACCTACAAAATTGTCAAACAAACCACATTTTCCTCACATTTCTGTGGTGCAAAGTTCTGGAATCTGCGTGGATCCACATAATTCCACCCACCCTGCGTTCCAAAAAGTCTTCCGAGAAAAATGGTACCTCACTTGTGTGGGTAGGCCTAGTGCCCGTGACAGGAAACGGCCCAAAACGCAAGAGTGGACACACCACATTTTCACAGTGAAAAATGACCCTTTTTTGCAAAGTGCCTAGCTGTAGTTTTTAACCCTAGCTCCGCCGGCACCTAGGGAAACCTAGAAAACCTATACATTTTTGAAAACTAGACACCCAGGAAAATCCAGGATGGGGTGACTTGACTGGCTCTCACCAGGTTCTGTTACCCAGAATCCCTTGCAAACCTAAAAAATCGTTAAAAAACACATTTTCCTCACATTTCTGAGGTGCAAAGTTCTGGAATCTGCGTGGATCCTCAAAATTCCACCCACCCCGCGTTCCCCAAAGTCTTCCGAGAAAAATGGTACCTCACTTGTGTGGGTAGGCCTTGTGCCCGCGACTTGAAACGGCCCAAAACGCAAGGTGGACACAACACATTTTCACAGTGAAAAATGACCCTTTTTTTGCAAAGTGCCTAGCTGTAGTTTTTTAACCCTAGCTCCGCCGGAACCAAGGTAAACCTAGTAAACCTATACATTTTTGAAAACTAGACACCCAGGGGAATCCAGGATGGGGTGATTTGACTGGCTCTCACCAGGTTCTGTTACCCAGAATCCCTTGCAAACCTAAACAATTGTCAAAAAAAACACATTTTCCTCACATTTCTGTGGTGCAAAGTTCTGGAATCTGCGTGGATCCACAAAATTCCACCCACCCCGCGTTCCCCAAAGTCTTCCGAGAAAAATGGTACCTCACTTGTGTGGCTTGGCCTAGTGCCCGCGACAGGAAACGGCCCAAAATGCAAGGTGGACACACCACATTTTCACAGTGAAAAATGACCCTTTTTTGCAAAGTGCCTAGCTGTAGTTTTTGAACCCTAGCTCCGCCGGCACCTAGGGAAACCTAGCGAACCTGTACATTTTTGAAAACTATACACCCAGGGAATCTAGGATGGGGTGACTTGACTGGCTCTCACCAGGTTCTGTTACCCAGAACACCTTAGAAACCTAAATAATTGTAAAAAAAAACACATTTTCCTCACATTTCTGTGGTGCAAAGTTCTGAAATCTGCGTGGATCCACAAAATTCCACCCACCCGCGTTCCCCAAAGTCTTCCGAGAAAAATGGTACCTCACTTGTGTGGGTAGGCCTAGTGCCCGCGACAGGAAACGGCCCAAAACGCAAGGTGGACACACCACATTTTCACAGTGAAAAATGACCCTTTTTTGCAAAGTATCTAGCTGTAGTTTTTGAACCCTAGCTCCGCCGGCACCTAGGGAAACCTAGAGAATCTGTACATTTTTTAAAACTAGACACCCAGGGGAATCCAGGATAGGGTGACTTGACTTGCTCTCTCCAGGTTCTGTTACCCAGAATCCCTTGCAAACCTAAAACATTGTCCAAAAAAACACATTTTCCTCACATTTCTGTGGTGCAAAGTTCTGGAATCTGCGTGGATCCACAAACTTCCACCCACCCTGCGTTCCCCAAAGTCTTCCGAGAACAATGGTACCTCACTTGTGTGGGTAGGCTTAGTGCCCGCGACAGGAAACGGCCCAAAACGCAAGGTGGACACACCCCATTTTCACAGTGAAAAATGACCCTTTTTTGCAAAGTGCCTAGCTGTAGTTTTTGAACCCTAGCTCTGCCAGCACCTAGGGAAACCTAGCAAACCTATACATTTTTGAAAACTAGACACCCAGGGAATCCAGGATGGGGTGACTTGACTGGCTCTCACCAGGTTCTGTTACCCAGAATCCCTTGCACACCTAACAAATTGTCAAAAAACAAATTTTCCTCACATTTCTGTGGTGCAAACTTCTGGAATCTGCGTGGATCCACAAAATAAAATCCACCCCGCATTCCCCAAAGTCTTCCGAGAAAAATGGTACCTCACTTGTGTGGGTAGGCCTAGTGCCCGTGACAGGAAACGGCCCAAAACGCAAGGTGGACACACCACATTTTCACAGTGAAAAATGACCCTTTTTTTGCAAAGTGCCTAGCTGTAGTTTTTTAACCCTAGCTCTGCCGGCACCTAGGGAAACCTAGCAAACCTATACATTTTTGAAAACTAAACACCCAGAGGAATCCAGGATGGGGTGACTTGACTGGCTCTCACCAGGTTCTGTTACCCAGAATCCCTTGCAAACCTAAAAAGTGTCCAAAAAACACATTTTCCTCACATTTCTGTGGTGCAAACTTCTGGAATGTGCGTGGATCCACAAAATTCCACCCACCCCGCGTTCCCCAAAGTCTTCTGATAAAAATGGTACCTCACTTGTTTGGGTAGGCCTAGTGCCCGCCACAGGAAACGGCCCAAAAAGCAAGGTGGACACACCACATTTTCACAGTGAAAAAGGACCCTTTTTTGCAAACTGCCTAGCTGTAGTTTTTGAACCCTAGCTCTGCCGGCACCAAGGGAAACCTAGCAAACCTATACATTTTTGAAAACTAGACACCCAGGGTAATCCAGGATGGGGTGACTTGACTGGCTCTCACCAGGTTCTGTTACCCAGAATCCCTTGCAAACCTAAACAATTGTCAAACAAAACACATTTTCCTCACATTTCTGTGGTGCAAAGTTCTGGAATCTGCGTGGATCCACAAAATTCCACCCACCCCGCGTTCCCCAAAGTCTTCCGAGAAAAATTGTACCTCACTTGTGTGGGTAGGCCTAGTGCCCGCGACAGGAAACGGCCCAAAACACAAGGTGGACACACCACATTTTCACAGTGAAAAATGACCCTTTTTTTGCAAAGTGCCTAGCTGTAGTTTTTGAACCCCAGCTCCGCCGGCACCTAGGGAAACCTAACAAACCTATACATTTTTGAAAACTAGACACCTAGGGGAATCCAGGATGGGGTGACTTGACTGGCTCTCACCAGGTTCTGTTACCCAGAATCCCTTGCAAACCTAAGAAATTGTCAAAAAAACACATTTTCCTCACATTTCTGTGGTGCAAACTTCTGGAATCTGCGTGGATCCACAAAATAAAACCCACCCCGCATTCCCCAAAGTCTTCCGAGAAAAATGGTACCTCACTTGTGTGGGTAGGCCTAGTGCCCGTGACAGGAAACGGCCCAAAACGCAAGGTGGACAGACCACATTTTCACAGTGAAAAATGACCCTTTTTTTGCAAAGTGCCTAGCTGTAGTTTTTGAACCCTAGCTCTGCCAGCACCTAGGGAAACCTAGCAAACCTATACATTTTTGAAAACTAAACACCCCGAGGAATCCAGGATGGGGTGACTTGACTGGCTCTCACCAGGTTCTGTTACCCAGAATCCTTTGCAAACCTAAAAAATTGTCCAAAAAAACACATTTTCCTCACATTTCTGTGGTGCAAAGTTCTGGAATATGCGTGGATCCACAAAATTCCACCCACCCCGCGTTCCCCAAAGTCTTCCGATAAAAATGGTACCTCACTTGTTTGGGTAGGCCTAGTGCCCGCCACAGGAAATGGCCCAAAAAGCAAGGTGGACACACCACATTTTCACAGTGAAAAAGGACCCTTTTTTTGCAAAGTGCCTAGCTGTAGTTTTTGAACCCTAGCTCTGCCAGCACCTAGGGAAACCTAGCAAACCTATACATTTTTGAAAACTAGACACCCAGGGGAATCCAGGATGGGGTGACTTGACTGGCTCTCACCAGGTTCTGTTACCCAGAATCCCTTGCACACCTAACAAATTGTCAAAAAAACAAATTTTCCTCACATTTCTGTGGTGCAAACTTCTGGAATCTGCGTGGATCCACAAAATAAAATCCACCCCGCATTCCCCAAAGTCTTCTGAGAAAAATGGTACCTCACTCGTGTGGGTAGGCCTAGTGCCCGTGACAGGAAACGGCCCAAAACGCAAGGTGGACACACCACATTTTCACAGTGAAAAATGACCCTTTTTTTGCAAAGTGCCTAGCTGTAGTTTTTTAACCCTAGCTCTGCCGGCACCTAGGGAAACCTAGCAAACCTATACATTTTTGAAAACTAAACACCCAGAGGAATCCAGGATGGGGTGACTTGACTGGCTCTCACCAGGTTCTGTTACCCAGAATCCCTTGCAAACCTAAAAAAGTGTCCAAAAAAACACATTTTCCTCACATTTCTGTGGTGCAAAGTTCTGGAATGTGCGTGGATCCACAAAATTCCACCCACCCCGCGTTCCCCAAAGTCTTCTGATAAAAATGGTACCTCACTTGTTTGGGTAGGCCTAGTGCCCGCCACAGGAAACGGCCCAAAAAGCAAGGTGGACACACCACATTTTCACAGTGAAAAAGGACCCTTTTTTTGCAAACTGCCTAGCTGTAGTTTTTGAACCCTAGCTCTGCCGGCACCAAGGGAAACCTAGCAAACCTATACATTTTTGAAAACTAGACACCCAGGGTAATCCAGGATGGGGTGACTTGACTGGCTCGCACCAGGTTCTGTTACCCAGAATCCCTTGCAAACCTAAACAATTGTCAAACAAAACACATTTTCCTCACATTTCTGTGGTGCAAAGTTCTGGAATCTGCGTGGATCCACAAAATTCCACCCACCCCGCGTTCCCCAAAGTCTTCCGAGAACAATGGTACCTCACTTGTGTGGGTAGGCCTAGTGCCCGCGACAGGAAACGGCCCAAAACGCAAGGTGGACACAACACATTTTCACAGTGAAAAATGACCCTTTTTTTCCAAAGTGCCTAGCTGTAGTTTTTTAACCCTAGCTCCACCAGGACCTAGGGAAACCTAGCAAACCTATACATTTTTGAAAACTAGATACCCAGGGGAATCCAGGATGGGGTGACTTGACTGGCTCTCACCAGGTTCTGTTACCCAGAATCCCTTGCAAACCTACAAAATTGTCAAACAAACCACATTTTCCTCACATTTCTGTGGTGCAAAGTTCTGGAATCTGCGTGGATCCACATAATTCCACCCACCCTGCGTTCCAAAAAGTCTTCCGAGAAAAATGGTACCTCACTTGTGTGGGTAGGCCTAGTGCCCGTGACAGGAAACGGCCCAAAACGCAAGGTGGACACACCACATTTTCACAGTGAAAAATGACCCTTTTTTGCAAAGTGCCTAGCTGTAGTTTTTAACCCTAGCTCCGCCGGCACCTAGGGAAACCTAGAAAACCTATACATTTTTGAAAACTAGACACCCAGGAAAATCCAGGATGGGGTGACTTGACTGGCTCTCACCAGGTTCTGTTACCCAGAATCCCTTGCAAACCTAAAAAATCGTTAAAAAAACACATTTTCCTCACATTTCTGAGGTGCAAAGTTCTGGAATCTGCGTGGATCCTCAAAATTCCACCCACCCCGCGTTCCCCAAAGTCTTCCGAGAAAAATGGTACCTCACTTGTGTGGGTAGGCCTTGTGCCCGCGACTTGAAACGGCCCAAAACGCAAGGTGGACACAACACATTTTCACAGTGAAAAATGACCCTTTTTTTGCAAAGTGCCTAGCTGTAGTTTTTTAACCCTAGCTCCGCCGGAACCAAGGGAAACCTAGCAAACCTATACATTTTTGAAAACTAGACACCCAGGGGAATCCAGGATGGGGTGACTTGACTGGCTCTCACCAGGTTCTGTTACCCAGAATCCCTTGCAAACCTAAACAATTGTCAAACAAAACACATTTTCCTCACATTTCTGTGGTGCAAAGTTCTGGAATCTGCGTGGATCCACAAAATTCCACCCACCCCGCGTTCCCCAAAGTCTTCCGAGAAAAATGGTACCTCACTTGTGTGGCTTGGCCTAGTGCCCGCGACAGGAAACGGCCCAAAATGCAAGGTGGACACACCACATTTTCACAGTGAAAAATGACCCTTTTTTTGCAAAGTGCCTAGCTGTAGTTTTTGAACCCTAGCTCCGCCGGCACCTAGGGAAACCTAGCGAACCTGTACATTTTTGAAAACTATACACCCAGGGGAATCTAGGATGGGGTGACTTGACTGGCTCTCACCAGGTTCTGTTACCCAGAACACCTTAGAAACCTAAATAATTGTAAAAAAACCCACATTTTCCTCACATTTCTGTGGTGCAAAGTTCTGAAATCTGCGTGGATCCACAAAATTCCACCCACCCGCGTTCCCCAAAGTCTTCCGAGAAAAATGGTACCTCACTTGTGTGGGTAGGCCTAGTGCCCGCGACAGGAAACGGCCCAAAACGCAAGGTGGACACACCACATTTTCACAGTGAAAAATGACCCTTTTTTTGCAAAGTATCTAGCTGTAGTTTTTGAACCCTAGCTCCGCCGGCACCTAGGAAACCTAGAGAATCTGTACATTTTTTAAAACTAGACACCCAGGGAATCCAGGATAGGGTGACTTGACTTGCTCTCTCCAGGTTCTGTTACCCAGAATCCCTTGCAAACCTAAAACATTGTCCAAAAAAACACATTTTCCTCACATTTCTGTGGTGCAAAGTTCTGGAATCTGCGTGGATCCACAAACTTCCACCCACCCTGCGTTCCCCAAAGTCTTCCGAGAACAATGGTACCTCACTTGTGTGGGTAGGCTTAGTGCCCGCGACAGGAAACGGCCCAAAACGCAAGGTGGACACACCCCATTTTCACAGTGAAAAATGACCCTTTTTTGCAAAGTGCCTAGCTGTAGTTTTTGAACCCTAGCTCTGCCAGCACCTAGGGAAACCTAGCAAACCTATACATTTTTGAAAACTAGACACCCAGGGGAATCCAGGATGGGGTGACTTGACTGGCTCTCACCAGGTTCTGTTACCCAGAATCCCTTGCACACCTAACAAATTGTCAAAAAAACAAATTTTCCTCACATTTCTGTGGTGCAAACTTCTGGAATCTGCGTGGATCCACAAAATAAAATCCACCCCGCATTCCCCAAAGTCTTCCGAGAAAAATGGTACCTCACTTGTGTGGGTAGGCCTAGTGCCCGTGACAGGAAACGGCCCAAAACGCAAGGTGGACACACCACATTTTCACAGTGAAAAATGACCCTTTTTTTGCAAAGTGCCTAGCTGTAGTTTTTTAACCCTAGCTCTGCCGGCACCTAGGGAAACCTAGCAAACCTATACATTTTTGAAAACTAAACACCCAGAGGAATCCAGGATGGGGTGACTTGACTGGCTCTCACCAGGTTCTGTTACCCAGAATCCCTTGCAAACCTAAAAAGTGTCCAAAAAACACATTTTCCTCACATTTCTGTGGTGCAAACTTCTGGAATGTGCGTGGATCCACAAAATTCCACCCACCCCGCGTTCCCCAAAGTCTTCTGATAAAAATGGTACCTCACTTGTTTGGGTAGGCCTAGTGCCCGCCACAGGAAACGGCCCAAAAAGCAAGGTGGACACACCACATTTTCACAGTGAAAAAGGACCCTTTTTTTGCAAACTGCCTAGCTGTAGTTTTTGAACCCTAGCTCTGCCGGCACCAAGGGAAACCTAGCAAACCTATACATTTTTGAAAACTAGACACCCAGGGTAATCCAGGATGGGGTGACTTGACTGGCTCTCACCAGGTTCTGTTACCCAGAATCCCTTGCAAACCTAAACAATTGTCAAACAAAACACATTTTCCTCACATTTCTGTGGTGCAAAGTTCTGGAATCTGCGTGGATCCACAAAATTCCACCCACCCCGCGTTCCCCAAAGTCTTCCGAGAAAAATTGTACCTCACTTGTGTGGGTAGGCCTAGTGCCCGCGACAGGAAACGGCCCAAAACACAAGGTGGACACACCACATTTTCACAGTGAAAAATGACCCTTTTTTTGCAAAGTGCCTAGCTGTAGTTTTTGAACCCCAGCTCCGCCGGCACCTAGGGAAACCTAACAAACCTATACATTTTTGAAAACTAGACACCTAGGGGAATCCAGGATGGGGTGACTTGACTGGCTCTCACCAGGTTCTGTTACCCAGAATCCCTTGCAAACCTAAGAAATTGTAAAAAAAAACACATTTTCCTCACATTTCTGTGGTGCAAACTTCTGGAATCTGCGTGGATCCACAAAATAAAACCCACCCCGCATTCCCCAAAGTCTTCCGAGAAAAATGGTACCTCACTTGTGTGGGTAGGCCTAGTGCCCGTGACAGGAAACGGCCCAAAACGCAAGGTGGACACACCACATTTTCACAGTGAAAAATGACCCTTTTTTTGCAAAGTGCCTAGCTGTAGTTTTTGAACCCTAGCTCTGCCAGCACCTAGGGAAACCTAGCAAACCTATACATTTTTGAAAACTAAACACCCCGAGGAATCCAGGATGGGGTGACTTGACTGGCTCTCACCAGGTTCTGTTACCCAGAATCCTTTGCAAACCTAAAAAATTGTCCAAAAAAACACATTTTCCTCACATTTCTGTGGTGCAAAGTTCTGGAATATGCGTGGATCCACAAAATTCCACCCACCCCGCGTTCCCCAAAGTCTTCCGATAAAAATGGTACCTCACTTGTTTGGGTAGGCCTAGTGCCCGCCACAGGAAATGGCCCAAAAAGCAAGGTGGACACACCACATTTTCACAGTGAAAAAGGACCCTTTTTTTGCAAACTGCCTAGCTGTAGTTTTTGAACCCTAGCTCTGCCGGCACCAAGGGAAACCTAGCAAACCTATACATTTTTGAAAACTAGACACCCAGGGGAATCCAGGATGGGGTGACTTGACTGGCTCTCACCAGGTTCTGTTACCCAGAATCCCTTGCAAACCTAAACAATTGTCAAACAAAACACATTTTCCTCACATTTCTGTGGTGCAAAGTTCTAGAAACTGCGTGGATCCACAAAATTCCACCCACCCCGCGTTCCCCAAAGTCTTCCGAGAACAATGGTACCTCACTTGTGTGGGTAGGCCTAGTGCCCGCGACAGGAAACGGCCCAAAACGCAAGGTGGACACAACACATTTTCACAGTGAAAAATGAACTTTTTTTCCAAAGTGCCTCGCTGTAGTTTTTTAACCCTAGCTCCGCCGGAACCTAGGGAAACCTAGCAAACCTATACATTTTTGAAAACTAGACACCCAGGGGAATCCAGGATGGGGTGACTTGACTGGCTCTCACCAGGTTCTGTTACCCAGAATCCCTTGCAAACCTAACAAATCATCAAAAAAACCACATTTTCCTCACATTTCTGTGGTGCAAAGTTCTGGAATCTGCGTGGATCCACATAATTCCACCCACCCTGCGTTCCACAAAGTCTTCCAAGAAAAATGGTACCTCACTTGTGTGGGTAGGCCTAGTGCCCGTGACAGGAAACGGCCCAAAACACAAGGTGGACACACCACATTTTCACATTGAAAAATGACCCTTTTTTTGCAAAGTGCCTAGCTGTAGTCTTTTAACCCTAGCTCCGCTGGCACCTAGGGAAACCTAGAAAACCTATACATTTTTGAAAACTAGACACCCAGAAAAATCCAGGATGGGGTGACTTGACTGGCTCTCACCAGGTTCTGTTACCAAGAATCCCTTGCAAACCTAAAAATCGTTAAAAAAAACACATTTTCCTCACATTTCTGAGGTGCAAAGTTCTGGAATCTGCGTGGATCCACAAAATTCCACCCACCCCGCGTTCCCCAAAGTCTTCCGAGAAAAATGGTACCTCACTTGTGTGGGTAGGCCTAGTGCCCGCGACAGGAAACGGCCCAAAACGCAAGGTGGACACAACACATTTTCACAGTGAAAAATGACCCTTTTTTTGCAAAGTGCCTAGCTGTAGTTTTTGAACCCTAGCTCCGCCGGCACCTAGGGAAACCTAGCAAACCTATACATTTTTGAAAACTAGACACCTAGGGGAATCCAGGATGGGGTGACTTGACTGGCTCTCACCAGGTTCTGTTACCCAGAATCCCTCGCAAGCCTAAGAAATTGTAAAAGAAACCACATTTTCCTCACATTTCTGTGGTGCAAAGTTCTGGAATCTGCGTGGATCCACAAAATTCCACCCACCCCACGTTCCCCAAAGTCTTCCGAGAAAAATGGTACCTCACTTGTGTGGGTAGGCCTAGTGCCCGCGACAGGAAACGGCCCAAAACGCAAGGTGGACAAACCACATTTTCACAGTGAAAAATGACCCTTTTTTTGCAAAGTGCCTAGCTGTAGTTTTTTAACCCTAGCTCCGCCGGAACCTAGGGAAACCTAGCAAACCTATACATTTTTGAAAACTAGACACCCAGGGGAATCCAGGATGTGGTGACTTGACTGGCTCTCACCAGGTTCTGTTACCCAGAATCCCTTGCAAACCTAAAAAATCATCAAAAAAACCACATTTTCCTCACATTTCTGTGGTGCAAAGTTCTGAAATTTGCGTGGATCCACATAATTCCACCCACCCTGCGTTCCACAAAGTCTTCCAAGAAAAATGGTACCTCACTTGTGTGGGTAGGCCTAGTGCCCGTGACAGGAAACGGCCCAAAACACAAGGTGGACACACCACATTTTCACATTGAAAAATGACCCTTTTTTTGCAAAGTGCCTAGCTGTAGTCTTTTAACCCTAGCTCCGCTGGCACCTAGGGAAACCTAGAAAACCTATACATTTTTGAAAACTAGACACCCAGAAAAATCCAGGATGGGGTGACTTGACTGGCTCTCACCAGGTTCTGTTACCAAGAATCCCTTGCAAACCTAAAAATCGTTAAAAAAAACACATTTTCCTCACATTTCTGAGGTGCAAAGTTCTGGAATCTGCGTGGATCCACAAAATTCCACCCACCCCGCGTTCCCCAAAGTCTTCCGAGAAAAATGGTACCTCACTTGTGTGGGTAGGCCTAGTGCCCGCGACAGGAAACGGCCCAAAACGCAAGGTGGACACAACACATTTTCACAGTGAAAAATGACCCTTTTTTTGCAAAGTGCCTAGCTGTAGTTTTTGAACCCTAGCTCCGCCGGCACCTAGGGAAACCTAGCAAACCTATACATTTTTGAAAACTAGACACCTAGGGGAATCCAGGATGGGGTGACTTGACTGGCTCTCACCAGGTTCTGTTACCCAGAATCCCTCGCAAGCCTAAGAAATTGTAAAAGAAACCACATTTTCCTCACATTTCTGTGGTGCAAAGTTCTGGAATCTGCGTGCATCCACAAAATTCCACCCACCCCACGTTCCCCAAAGTCTTCCGAGAAAAATGGTACCTCACTTGTGTGGGTAGGCCTAGTGCCCGCGACAGGAAACGGCCCAAAACGCAAGGTGGACAAACCACATTTTCACAGTGAAAAATGACCCTTTTTTTGCAAAGTGCCTAGCTGTAGTTTTTTAACCCTAGCTCCGCCGGAACCTAGGGAAACCTAGCAAACCTATACATTTTTGAAAACTAGACACCCAGGGAACCCAGGATGGGGGACTTGACTTGCTCTCACCAGGTTCTGTTACCCAGAATCCCTTGCAAACCTAAAAAATCGTCAAAAAATACACATTTTCCTCACATTTCTGAGGTGCAAAGTTCTGGAATCTTCGTGGATCCAGAAAATTCCACCCACCCCGCGTTCCCCAAAGTCTTCCGAGAAAAATTGTACCTCACTTGTGTGGGTAGGCCTAGTGCCCGCGACAGGAAACGGCCCAAAACACAAAGTGGACACACCACATTTTCACAGTGAAAAATGACCCTTTTTCTGCAAAGTGCCTAGCTGTAGTTTTTGAACCCTAGCTCCGCCGGCACCTAGGGAAACCTAGCAAGCCTATACATTTTTGAAAACTAGACACCTAGGGTAATCCAGGATGGGGTGACTTGACTGGCTCTCACCAGGTTCTGTTACCCAGAATCCCTTGCACACCTAAGAAATTGTCAAAGAAAACACATTTTCCTCACATTTCTGTGGTGCAAAGTTCTGGAATCTGCGTGGATCCACAAAATTCCACCCACCCTGTGTTCCCCAAAGTCTTCCGAGAAAAATGGTACCTCACTTGTGTGGGTAGGCCTAGTGCCCGCGACAGGAAACGGCCCAAAACGCAAGGTGGACACACCACATTTTCACATTGAAAAATGCCCCTTTTTTTGCAAAGTGCCTAGCTGTAGTCTTTTAACCCTAGCTCCGCTGGCACCTAGGGAAACCTAGAAAACCTATACATTTTTGAAAACTAGACACCCAGAAAAATCCAGGATGGGGTGACTTGACTGGCTCTCACCAGGTTCTGTTACCAAGAATCCCTTGCAAACCTAAAAAATCGTTAAAAAAAACACATTTTCCTCACATTTCTGAGGTGCAAAGTTCTGGAATCTGCGTGGATCCACAAAATTCCACCCACCCCGCGTTCCCCAAAGTCTTCCGAGAAAAATGGTACCTCACTTGTGTGGGTAGGCCTAGTGCCCGCGACAGGAAACGGCCCAAAACGCAAGGTGGACAAACCACATTTTCACAGTGAAAAATGACCCTTTTTTTGCAAAGTGCCTAGCTGTAGTTTTTTAACCCTAGCTCCGCCGGAACCTAGGGAAACCTAGCAAACCTATACATTTTTGAAAACTAGACACCCAGGGGAACCCAGGATGGGGGGACTTGACTTGCTCTCACCAGGTTCTGTTACCCAGAATCCCTTGCAAACCTAAAAAATCGTCAAAAAATACACATTTTCCTCACATTTCTGAGGTGCAAAGTTCTGGAATCTTCGTGGATCCAGAAAATTCCACCCACCCCGCGTTCCCCAAAGTCTTCCGAGAAAAATTGTACCTCACTTGTGTGGGTAGGCCTAGTGCCCGCGACAGGAAACGGCCCAAAACACAAAGTGGACACACCACATTTTCACAGTGAAAAATGACCCTTTTTCTGCAAAGTGCCTAGCTGTAGTTTTTGAACCCTAGCTCCGCCGGCACCTAAGGAAACCTAGCAAGCCTATACATTTTTGAAAACTAGACACCTAGGGTAATCCAGGATGGGGTGACTTGACTGGCTCTCACCAGGTTCTGTTACCCAGAATCCCTTGCACACCTAAGAAATTGTCAAAGAAAACACATTTTCCTCACATTTCTGTGGTGCAAAGTTCTGGAATCTGCGTGGATCCACAAAATTCCACCCACCCTGTGTTCCCCAAAGTCTTCCGAGAAAAATGGTACCTCACTTGTGTGGGTAGGCCTAGTGCCCGCGACAGGAAACGGCCCAAAACGCAAGGTGGACACACCACATTTTCACAGTGAAAAATGACCCTTTTTTTGCAAAGTGCCTAGCTGTAGTTTTTTAACCCTAGCTCCGCCGGAACATAGGGAAACCTAGCAAACCTATACATTTTTGAAAACTAGACACCTAGGGGAATCCAGGATGGGGTGACTTGACTGGCTCTCACCAGGTTCTGTTACCCAGAATCCCTTGCAAACCTAAGAAATTGTCAAAAAAAAACCATTTTCCTCACATTTCTGTGGTGCAAAGTTCTGGAATCTGCGTGGATCCACAAAATTCCACCCACCCCGTGTTCCCCAAAGTCTTCCGAGAAAAATGGTACCTCACTTGTGTGGGTAGGCCTAGTCCCCGTGACAGGAAACGGCCCAAAACACAAGGTGGACACACCACATTTTCACAGTGAAAAATGACCCTTTTTTTGCAAAGTGCCTAGCTGTAGTTTTTGAACCCTAGCTCTGCCGGCACCTAGGGAAACCTAGCAAACCTATACATTTTTGAAAACTAGGCACCCAGGGGAATCCAGGATGGGGTGACTTGACTGGCTCTCACCAGGTTCTGTTACCCAAAATCCCTTGCAAACCTAAAAAATGGTTAAAAAAAACACATTTTCCTCACATTTCTGTGGTGCAAAGTTCTGGAATCTGCGAGGATCCACAAAATTCCACCCACCCCGCGTCCCCCAAAGTCTTCTGAGAAAAATGGTACCTCACTTGTGTGGGTAGGCCTAGTGCCCGCGACAGGCAAGGGCCCAAAACATACTGAGGCAACATCTAAATTGCCTATCACAAAACATCCTGGTTTTGCAAGGGGGGTCACATGGGTTTTTGGCCCTGTGCTCGGCGGCCAGCTAGGGAAACCTACCAAACCCACACATTTCTGAAAACTAGACAGCCGGGGGATTCCAGGGAGGTATGGCTTGCGTGGATCCCCAACGTTTTCTTACCCAGAATCCCCTGCAAACCTCAAATTTAGCTGAAAAAATCACTTTGTCCACACATTTTTGTGTGTGAAAGTTGTGGGATCACTGGGCTGACACAAATTTCCTACCACCCAGTGTTCCACGGGTCTCCCGATTAAAATGGTGCCTCACTCGTGTGGGAGGTCCAAGTACCCGCGACAGGCAAGGGCCCAAAACGTAGTGAGGCGACGTCAAAATTGCCTATCACAAAACAACCTGGTTTTGCAAGGGGGTCACCTGGGTTTTTGGCCAGGTGCTCTGTGGCCAGCTAGGGAAACCTACCAAACCCACACAGTTCTGAAAACTAGACACCCGGGGATTCCAGGGAGGTGTGGCTTTCGTGGATCCCCCAATGTTTTCCTACACAGAATCCCCTGCAAACCTCAAATTTAGCTGAAAAAAATCACTTTTTCCACACATTTTTGTGTGGGACAGTTGTGGCATCACCGGGCTGACACAAATTTCCTACCACCCAGTGTTCCCCCAGGTCTCCCGATAAAAATGGTGCCTCACTTGTGTGGGTAGGCCTAGTGCCCGCGACAGGAAACGGCTCAAAACCCAAGGTGGACACACCACACTTTCCCAGTGAAAAATACCCTTTTTTTGCAAAGTGCCTAGCTGTAGTTTTTTAACCCTAGCTCCGCCGGCACCTAGGGAAACCTAGCAAACCTATACATTTTTGAAAACTAGACACCTAGCGGAATGCAGGATGGGGTGACTTCACTGGCTCTCACCAGGTTCTGTTACCCAGAATCCCTTGCAAACCTAAGAAATTGTCAAAAAAACACATTTTCCTCACATTTCTGTGGTGCAAAGTTCTGGAATCTGTGTGGATCCACAAAATTCTACCCACCCCGTGTTCCCCAAAGTCTTCCGAGAAAAATGGTACCTCACTTGTGTGGGTAGGCCTAGTGCCCGTGACAGGAAATGGCCCAAAACGCAAGGTGGACACACCACATTTTCACAGTGAAAAATGACCCTTTTTTTGCAAAGTGCCTAGCTGTAGTTTTTGAACCCTAGCTCTGCCGGCACCTAGGGAAACCTAGCAAACCTATACATTTTTTAAAACTAGACACCCAGGGGAATCCAGGATGGGGTGACTTGACTGGCTCTCACCAGGTTCTGTTACCCAGAATCCCTTGCAAACCTAAACAATTGTCAAACAAAACACATTTTCCTCACATTTCTGTGGTGCAAAGTTCTAGAATCTGCGTGGATCCACAAAATTCCACCCACCCCGCGTTCCCCAAAGTCTTCCGAGAACAATGGGACCTCACTTGTGTGGGTAGGCCTAGTGCCCGCGACAGGAAACGGCCCAAAACGCAAGGTGGACACAACACATTTTCACAGTGAAAAATGACCTTTTTTTCCAAAGTGCCTAGCTGTAGTTTTTTAACCCTAGCTCCGCCGGAACCTAGGGAAACCTGGCAAACCTATACATTTTTGAAAACTAGACACCCAGGGGAATCCAGGATGGGGTGACTTGACTGGCTCTCACCAGGTTCTGTTACCCAGAATCCCTTGCAAACCTAAAAAATCATCAAAAAAACCACATTTTCCTCACATTTCTGTGGTGCAAAGTTCTGGAATCTGCGTGGATCCACATAATTCCACCCACCCTGCGTTCCACAAAGTCTTCCAAGAAAAATGGTACCTCACTTGTGTGGGTAGGCCTAGTGCCCGTGACAGGAAACGGCCCAAAACACAAGGTGGACACACCACATTTTCACAGTGAAAAATGACCCTTTTTTGCAAAGTGCCTAGCTGTAGTCTTTTAACCCTAGCTCCGCTGGCACCTAGGGAAACCTAGAAAACCTATACATTTTTGAAAACTAGACACCCAGGAAAATCCAGGATGGGGTGACTTGACTGGCTCTCACCAGGTTCTGTTACCCAGAATCCCTCGCAAGCCTAAGAAATTGTAAAAGAAACCACATTTTCCTCACATTTCTGTGGTGCAAAGTTCTGGAATCTGTGTGGATCCACAAAATTCCACCCACCCCACGTTCCCCAAAGTCTTCCGAGAAAAATGGTACCTCACTTGTGTGGGTAGGGCTAGTGCCCGCGACAGGAAACGGCCCAAAACGCAAGGTGGACAAACCACATTTTCACAGTGAAAAATGACCCTTTTTTTGCAAAGTGCCTAGCTGAAGTTTTTAACCCTAGCTCCGCCGGAACCTAGGAAACCTAGCAAACCTATACATTTTTGAAAACTAGACACCCAGGGGAACCCAGGATGGGGTGACTTGACTGGCTCTCACCAGGTTCTGTTACCCAGAATCCCTTGCAAACCTTAAAAATCGTCAAAAAAACCACATTTTCCTCACATTTCTGTGGTGCAAAGTTCTGGAATCTTCGTGGATCCAGAAAATTCCACCCACCCCGCATTCCCCAAAGTCTTCCGAGAAAAATTGTACCTCACTTGTGTGGGTAGGCCTAGTGCCCGCGACAGGAAACGGCCCAAAACACAAGGTGGACACACCACATTTTCACAGTGAAAAATGACCCTTTTTTTGCAAAGTGCCTAGCTGTAGTTTTTGAACCCTAGCTCCGCCGGAACATAGGGAAACCTAGCAAACCTATACATTTTTGAAAACTAGACACCTAGGGGAATCCAGGATGGGGTGACTTGACTGGCTCTCACCAGGTTCTGTTACCCAGAATCCCTTGCAAACCTAAGAAATTGTCCAAAAAACACATTTTCCTCACATTTCTGTGGTGCAAAGTTCTGGAATCTGCGTGGATCCACAAAATTCCACCCACCCCGTGTTTCCCAAAGTCTTCCGAGAAAAATGGTACCTCACTTGTGTGGGTAGGCCTAGTCCCCGTGACAGGAAACGGCCCAAAACACAAGGTGGACACACCACATTTTCACAGTGAAAAATGACCCTTTTTTTGCAAAGTGCCTAGCTGTAGTTTTTGAACCCTAGCTCTGCCGGCACCTAGGGAAACCTAGCAAACCTATACATTTTTGAAAACTAGGCACCCAGGGGAATCCAGGATGGGGTGACTTGACTGGCTCTCACCAGGTTCTGTTACCCAAAATCCCTTGCAAACCTAAAAAATGGTTAAAAAAAACACATTTTCCTCACATTTCTGTGGTGCAAAGTTCTGGAATCTGCGAGGATCCACAAAATTCCACCCACCCCGCGTCCCCCAAAGTCTTCTGAGAAAAATGTTACCTCACTAGTGTGGAAAGGCCTAGTGCCCGTGACAGGCAAGGGCCCAAAACATACTGAGGCAACATCTAAATTGCCTATCACAAAACATCCTGGTTTTGCAAGGGGGGTCACATGGGTTTTTGGCCCTGTGCTCGGCGGCCAGCTAGGGAAACCTACCAAACCCACACATTTCTGAAAACTAGTTAGCCGGGGGATTCCAGGGAGGTATGGCTTGCGTGGATCCCCAACGTTTTCTTACCCAGAATCCCCTGCAAACCTCAAATTTAGCTGAAAAAATCACTTTTTCCACACATTTTTGTGTGTGAAAGTTGTGGGATCACTGGGCTGACACAAATTTCCTACCACCCAGTGTTCCACGGGTCTCCCGATTAAAATGGTGCCTCACTCGTGTTGGAGGTCCAAGTACCCGCGACAGGCAAGGGCCCAAAACGTAGTGAGGCAACGTCAAAATTGCCTATCACAAAACAACCTGGTTTTGCAAGGGGGGTCACCTTGGTTTTTGGCCCCGTGCTCTGTGGCCAGCTAGGGAAACCTACCAAACCCACACAGTTCTGAAAACTAGACACCCGGGGGATTCCAGGGAGGTGTGGCTTTCGTGGATCCCCCAACGTTTTCCTACACAGAATCCCCTGCAAACCTCAAATTTAGCTGAAAAAATCACTTTTTCCACACATTTTTGTGTGGGACAGTTGTGGCATCACCGGGCTGACACAGATTTCCTACCACCCAGTGTTCCCCCAGGTCTCCCGATAAAAATGGTGCCTCACTTGTGTGGGTAGGCCTAGTGCCCGCGACAGGAAACGGCTCAAAACCCAAGGTGGACACACCACATTTTCACAGTGAAAAATACCCTTTTTTTGCAAAGTGCCTAGCTGTAGTTTTTAACCCTAGCTCCGCCGGCACCTAGGGAAACCTAGCAAACCTATACATTTTTGAAAACTAGACACCTAGCGGAATGCAGGATGGGGTGACTTCGCTGGCTCTCACCAGGTTCTGTTACCCAGAATCCCTTGCAAACCTAAGAAATTGTCAAAAAACACATTTTCCTCACATTTCTGTGGTGCAAAGTTCTGGAATCTGCGTGGATCCACAAAATTCTACCCACCCCGTGTTCCCCAAAGTCTTCCGAGAAAAATGGTACCTCACTTGTGTGGGTAGGCCTAGTGCCCATGACAGGAAATGGCCCAAAACGCAAGGTGGACACACCACATTTTCACAGTGAAAAATGACCCTTTTTTTGCAAAGTGCCTAGCTGTAGTTTTTGAACCCTAGCTCTGCCGGCACCTAGGGAAACCTAGCAAACCTATACATTTTTAAAAACTAGACACCCAGGGGAATCCAGGATGGGGTGACTTGACTGGCTCTCACCAGGTTCTGTTACCCAGAATCCCTTGTCAACCTAACAAATGGTAAAAAAACACATTTTCCTCACATTTCTGTGGTGCAAAGTTCTGGAATCTGCGTGGATCCACAAAATTCCACCCACCCCACGTTCCCCAAAGTCTTCCGAGAAAAATGGTACCTCACTTGTGTGAGTAGGCCTAGTGCCCGCGACAGGAAACGGCCCAAAACGCAAGGTGGACAAACCACATTTTCACAGTGAAAAATGACCCTTTTTTGCAAAGTGCCTAGCTGTAGTTTTTTAACCCTAGCTCCGCCGGAACCTAGGGAAACCTAGCAAACCTATACATTTTTGAAAACTAGACACCCAGGGGAACCCAGGATGGGGTGACTTGACTGGCTCTCACTAGGTTCTGTTACCCAGAATCCCTTGCAAACCTAAATAATCGTCAAAAAAAACACATTTTCCTCACATTTCTGTGGTGCAAAGTTCTGGAATCTTCGTGGAGCCAGAAAATTCCACCCACCCCGCATTCCCCAAAGTCTTCCGAGAAAAATTGTACCTCACTTGTGTGGGTAGGCCTAGTGCCCACGACAGGAAACGGCCCAAAACACAAAGTGGACACACCACATTTTCACAGTGAAAAATGACCCTTTTTCTGCAAAGTGCCTAGCTGTAGTTTTTGAACCCTAGCTCCGCCGGCACCTAGGGAAACCTAGCAAGCCTATACATTTTTGAAAACTAGACACCTAGGGTAATCCAGGATGGGGTGACTTGACTGGCTCTCACCAGGTTCTGTTACCCAGAATCCCTTGCACACCTAAGAAATTGTCAAAGAAAACACATTTTCCTCACATTTCTGTGGTGCAAAGTTCTGGAATCTGCGTGGATCCACAAAATTCCACCCACCCTGTGTTCCCCAAAGTCTTCCGAGAAAAATGGTACCTCACTTGTGTGGGTAGGCCTAGTGCCCGCGACAGGAAACGGCCCAAAACGCAAGGTGGACACACCACATTTTCACAGTGAAAAATGACCCTTTTTTTGCAAAGTGCCTAGCTGTAGTTTTTAACCCTAGCTCCGCCGGAACATAGGGAAACCTAGCAAACCTATACATTTTTGAAAACTAGACACCTAGGGGAATCCAGGATGGGGTGACTTGACTGGCTCTCACCAGGTTCTGTTACCCAGAATCCCTTGCAAACCTAAGAAATTGTCAAAAAAAACACATTTTCCTCACATTTCTGTGGTGCAAAGTTCTGGAATCTGCGTGGATCCACAAAATTCCACCCACCCCGTGTTCCCCAAAGTCTTCCGAGAAAAATGGTACCTCACTTGTGTGGGTAGGCCTAGTCCCCGTGACAGGAAACGGCCCAAAACACAAGGTGGACACACCACATTTTCACAGTGAAAAATGACCCTTTTTTTGCAAAGTGCCTAGCTGTAGTTTTTGAACCCTAGCTCTGCCGGCACCTAGGGAAACCTAGCAAACCTATACATTTTTGAAAACTAGGCACCCAGGGGAATCCAGGATGGGGTGACTTGACTGGCTCTCACCAGGTTCTGTTACCCAAAATCCCTTGCAAACCTAAAAAATGGTTAAAAAAACACATTTTCCTCACATTTCTGTGGTGCAAAGTTCTGGAATCTGCGAGGATCCACAAAATTCCACCCACCCCGCGTCCCCCAAAGTCTTCTGAGAACAATGGTACCTCACTTGTGTGGGTAGGCCTAGTGCCCGCGACAGGCAAGGGCCCAAAACATACTGAGGCAACATCTAAATTGCCTATCACAAAACATCCTGGTTTTGCAAGGGGGGTCACATGGGTTTTTGGCCCTGTGCTCGGCGGCCAGCTAGGGAAACCTACCAAACCCACACATTTCTGAAAACTAGACAGCCGGGGGATTCCAGGGAGGTATGGCTTGCGTGGATCCCCAACGTTTTCTTACCCAGAATCCCCTGCAAACATCAAATTTAGCTGAAAAAATCACTTTTTCCACACATTTTTGTGTGTGAAAGTTGTGGGATCACTGGGCTGACACAAATTTCCTACCACCCAGTGTTCCACGGGTCTCCCGATTAAAATGGTGCCTCACTCGTGTGGGAGGTCCAAGTACCCGCGACAGGCAAGGGCCCAAAACGTAGTGAGGCGACGTCAAAATTGCCTATCACAAAACAACCTGGTTTTGCAAGGGGGTCACCTGGGTTTTTGGCCCCGTGCTCTGTGGCCAGCTAGGGAAACCTACCAAACCCACACAGTTCTGAAAACTAGACACCCGGGGATTCCAGGGAGGTGTGGCTTTCGTGGATCCCCCAATGTTTTCCTACACAGAATCCCCTGCAAACCTCAAATTTAGCTGAAAAAATCACTTTTTCCACACATTTTTGTGTGGGACAGTTGTGGCATCACCGGGCTGGCACAAATTTCCTACCACCCAGTGTTCCCCCAGGTCTCCCGATAAAAATGGTGCCTCACTTGTGTGGGTAGGCCTAGTGCCCGCGACAGGAAACGGCTCAAAACCCAAGGTGGACACACCACACTTTCCCAGTGAAAAATACCCTTTTTTTGCAAAGTGCCTAGCTGTAGTTTTTTAACCCTAGCTCCGCCGGCACCTAGGGAAACCTAGCAAACCTATACATTTTTGAAAACTAGACACCTAGCGGAATGCAGGATGGGGTGACTTGACTGGCTCTCACCAGGTTCTGTTACCCAGAATCCCTTGCAAACCTAAGAAATTGTCAAAAAAACACATTTTCCTCACATTTCTGTGGTGCAAAGTTCTGGAATCTGCGTGGATCCACAAACTTCTACCCACCCCGTGTTCCCCAAAGTCTTCCGAGAAAAATGGTACCTCACTTGTGTGGGTAGGCCTAGTGCCCGTGACAGGAAATGGCCCAAAACGAAAGGTGGACACACCACATTTTCACAGTGAAAAATGACCCTTTTTTTGCAAAGTGCCTAGCTGTAGTTTTTGAACCCTAGCTCTGCCGGCACCTAGGGAAACCTAGCAAACCTATACATTTTTGAAAACTAGACACCCAGGGGAATCCAGGATGGGGTTACTTGACTCGCTCTCACCAGGTTCTGTTACCCAGAATCCCTTGCAAACCTAAACAATTGTCAAACAAAACACATTTTCCTCACATTTCTGTGGTGCAAAGTTCTAGAATCTGCGTGGATCCACAAAATTCCACCCACCCCGCGTTCCCCAAAGTCTTCCGAGAACAATGGGACCTCACTTGTGTGGGTAGGCCTAGTGCCCGCGACAGGAAACGGCCCAAAACGCAAGGTGGACACAACACATTTTCACAGTGAAAAATGACCTTTTTTTCCAAAGTGCCTAGCTGTAGTTTTTTAACCCTAGCTCCGCCGGAACCTAGGGAAACCTGGCAAACCTATACATTTTTGAAAACTAGACACCCAGGGGAATCCAGGATGGGGTGACTTGACTGGCTCTCACCAGGTTCTGTTACCCAGAATCCCTTGCAAACCTAAAAAATCATCAAAAAAAACACATTTTCCTCACATTTCTGTGGTGCAAAGTTCTGGAATCTGCGTGGATCCACATAATTCCACCCACCCTGCGTTCCACAAAGTCTTCCAAGAAAAATGGTACCTCACTTGTGTGGGTAGGCCTAGTGCCCGTGACAGGAAACGGCCCAAAACACAAGGTGGACACACCACATTTTCACAGTGAAAAATGACCCTTTTTTTGCAAAGTGCCTAGCTGTAGTCTTTTAACCCTAGCTCCGCTGGCACCTAGGGAAACCTAGAAAACCTATACATTTTTGAAAACTAGACACCCAGGAAAATCCAGGATGGGGTGACTTGACTGGCTCTCACCAGGTTCTGTTACCAAGAATCCCTTGCAAACCTAAAAAATCGTTAAAAAAACACATTTTCCTCACATTTCTGAGGTGCAAAGTTCTGGAATCTGCGTGGATCCACAAAATTCCACCCACCCCGCGTTCCCCAAAGTCTTCCGAGAAAAATGATACCTCACTTGTGTGGGTAGGCCTAGTGCCCGCGACAGGAAACGGCCCAAAACGCAAGGTGGACACAACACATTTTCACAGTGAAAAATGACCCTTTTTTTGCAAAGTGCCTAGCTGTAGTTTTTGAACCCTAGCTCCGCCGGCACCTAGGGAAACCTAGCAAACCTATACATTTTTGAAAACTAGACACCTAGGGGAATCCAGGATGGGGTGACTTGACTGGCTCTCACCAGGTTCTGTTACCCAGAATCCCTCGCAAGCCTAAGAAATTGTAAAAGAAACCACATTTTCCTCACATTTCTGTGGTGCAAAGTTCTGGAATCTGCGTGGATCCACAAAATTCCACCCACCCCACGTTCCCCAAAGTCTTCCGAGAAAAATGGTACCTCACTTGTGTGGGTAGGCCTAGTGCCCGCGACAGGAAACGGCCCAAAACGCAAGGTGGACAAACCACATTTTCACAGTGAAAAATGACCCTTTTTTTGCAAAGTGCCTAGCTGAAGTTTTTTAACCCTAGCTCCGCCGGAACCTAGGGAAACCTAGCAAACCTATACATTTTTGAAAACTAGACACCCAGGGGAACCCAGGATGGGGTGACTTGACTGGCTCTCACCAGGTTCTGTTACCCAGAATCCCTTGCAAACCTTAAAAATCGTCAAAAATACCACATTTTCCTCACATTTCTGTGGTGCAAAGTTCTGGAATCTTCGTGGATCCAGAAAATTCCACCCACCCCGCATTCCCCAAAGTCTTCCGAGAAAAATTGTACCTCACTTGTGTGGGTAGGCCTAGTGCCCGCGACAGGAAACGGCCCAAAACGCAAGGTGGACACACCACATTTTCACAGTGAAAAATGACCCTTTTTTTGCAAAGTGCCTAGCTGTAGTTTTTGAACCCTAGCTCCGCCGGAACATAGGGAAACCTAGCAAACCTATACATTTTTGAAAACTTGACACCTAGGGGAATCCAGGATGGGGTGACTTGACTGGCTCTCACCAGGTTCTGTTACCCAGAATCCCTTGCAAACCTAAGAAATTGTCAAAAAAAACACATTTTCCTCACATTTCTGTGGTGCAAAGTTCTGGAATCTGCGTGGATCCACAAAATTCCACCCACCCCGTGTTTCCCAAAGTCTTCCGAGAAAAATGGTACCTCACTTGTGTGGGTAGGCCTAGTCCCCGTGACAGGAAACGGCCCAAAACACAAGGTGGACACACCACATTTTCACAGTGAAAAATGACCCTTTTTTTGCAAAGTGCCTTGCTGTAGTTTTTGAACCCTAGCTCTGCCGGCACCTAGGGAAACCTAGCAAACCTATACATTTTTGAAAACAAGGCACCCAGGGGAATCCAGGATGGGGTGACTTGACTGGCTCTCACCAGGTTCTGTTACCCAAAATCCCTTGCAAACCTAAAAAATGGTTAAAAAAAACACATTTTCCTCACATTTCTGTGGTGCAAAGTTCTGGAATCTGCGAGGATCCACAAAATTCCACCCACCCCGCGTCCCCCAAAGTCTTCTGAGAAAAATGGTACCTCACTTGTGTGGAAAGGCCTAGTGCCCGCGACAGGCAAGGGCCCAAAACATACTGAGGCAACATCTAAATTGCCTATCACAAAACATCCTGGTTTTGCAAGGGGGGTCACATGGGTTTTTGGCCCTGTGCTCGGCGGCCAGCTAGGGAAACCTACCAAACCCACACATTTCTGAAAACTAGACAGCCGGGGGATTCCAGGGAGGTATGGCTTGCGTGGATCCCCAACGTTTTCTTACCCAGAATCCCCTGCAAACCTCAAATTTAGCTGAAAAAATCACTTTTTCCACACATTTTTGTGTGTGAAAGTTGTGGGATCACTGGGCTGACACAAATTTCCTACCACCCAGTGTTCCACGGGTCTCCCAATTAAAATGGTGCCTCACTCGTGTTGGAGGTCCAAGTACCCGCGACAGGCAAAGGCCCAAAACGTAGTGAGGCAACGTCAAAATTGCCTATCACAAAACAACCTGGTTTTGCAAGGGGGGTCACCTGGGTTTTGGCCCCGTGCTCTGTGGCCAGCTAGGGAAACCTACCAAACCCACACAGTTCTGAAAACTAGACACCCGGGGGATTCCAGGGAGGTGTGGCTTTCGTGGATCCCCCAACGTTTTCCTACACAGAATCCCCTGCAAACCTCAAATTTAGCTGAAAAAATCACTTTTTCCACACATTTTTGTGTGGGACAGTTGTGGCATCACCGGGCTGACACAAATTTCCTACCACCCAGTGTTCCCCCAGGTCTCCCGATAAAAATGGTGCCTCACTTGTGTGGGTAGGCCTATTGCCCGCGACAGGAAACGGCTCAAAACCCAAGGTGGACACACCATATTTTCACAGTGAAAAATACCCTTTTTTTGCAAAGTGCCTAGCTGTAGTTTTTTAACCCTAGCTCCGCCGGCACCTAGGGAAACCTAGCAAACCTATACATTTTTGAAAACTAGACACCTAGCGGAATGCAGGATGGGGTGACTTAACTGGCTCTCACCAGGTTCTGTTACCCAGAATCCCTTGCAAACCTAAGAAATTGTCAAAAAAACACATTTTCCTCACATTTCTGTGGTGCAAAGTTCTGGAATCTGCGTGGATCCACAAAATTCTACCCACCCCGTGTTCCCCAAAGTCTTCCGAGAAAAATGGTACCTCACTTGTGTGGGTAGGCCTAGTGCCCATGACAGGAAATGGCCCAAAACGCAAGGTGGACACACCACATTTTCACAGTGAAAAATGACCCTTTTTTTGCAAAGTGCCTAGCTGTAGTTTTTGAACCCTAGCTCTGCCGGCACCTAGGGAAACCTAGCAAACCTATACATTTTTAAAAACTAGACACCCAGGGGAATCCAGGATGGGGTGACTTGACTGGCTCTCACCAGGTTCTGTTACCCAGAATCCCTTGTCAACCTAACAAATGGTAAAAAAAACACATTTTCCTCACATTTCTGTGGTGCAAAGTTCTGGAATCTGCGTGGATCCACAAAATTCCACCCACCCCACGTTCCCCAAAGTCTTCCGAGAACAATGGTACCTCACTTGTGTGAGTAGGCCTAGTGCCCGCGACAGGAAACGGCCCAAAACGCAAGGTGGACAAACGACATTTTCACAGTGAAAAATGACCCTTTTTTTGCAAAGTGCCTAGCTGTAGTTTTTTAACCCTAGCTCCGCCGGAACCTAGGGAAACCTAGCAAACCTATACATTTTTGAAAACTAGACACCCAGGGGAACCCAGGATGGGGTGACTTGACTGGCTCTCACTAGGTTCTGTTACCCAGAATCCCTTGCAAACCTAAATAATCGTCAAAAAAAACACATTTTCCTCACATTTCTGTGGTGCAAAGTTCTGGAATCTTCGTGGATCCAGAAAATTCCACCCACCCCGCATTCCCCAAAGTCTTCCGAGAAAAATTGTACCTCACTTGTGTGGGTAGGCCTAGTGCCCACGACAGGAAACGGCCCAAAACACAAAGTGGACACACCACATTTTCACAGTGAAAAATGACCCTTTTTCTGCAAAGTGCCTAGCTGTAGTTTTTGAACCCTAGCTCCGCCGGCACCTAGGGAAACCTAGCAAGCCTATACATTTTTGAAAACTAGACACCTAGGGTAATCCAGGATGGGGTGACTTGACTGGCTCTCACCAGGTTCTGTTACCCAGAATCCCTTGCACACCTAAGAAATTGTCAAAGAAAACACATTTTCCTCACATTTCTGTGGTGCAAAGTTCTGCAATCTGCGTGGATCCACAAAATTCCACCCACCCTGTGTTCCCCAAAGTCTTCCGAGAAAAATGGTACCTCACTTGTGTGGGTAGGCCTAGTGCCCGCGACAGGAAACGGCCCAAAACGCAAGGTGGACACACCACATTTTCACAGTGAAAAATGACCCTTTTTTTGCAAAGTGCCTAGCTGTAGTTTTTTAACCCTAGCTCCGCCGGAACATAGGGAAACCTAGCAAACCTATACATTTTTGAAAACTAGACACCTAGGGGAATCCAGGATGGGGTGACTTGACTGGCTCTCACCAGGTTCTGTTACCCAGAATCCCTTGCAAACCTAAGAAATTGTCAAAAAAACCACATTTTCCTCACATTTCTGTGGTGCAAAGTTCTGGAATCTGCGTGGATCCACAAAATTCCACCCACCCCGTGTTCCCCAAAGTCTTCCGAGAAAAATGGTACCTCACTTGTGTGGGTAGGCCTAGTCCCCGTGACAGGAAACGGCCCAAAACACAAGGTGGACACACCACATTTTCACAGTGAAAAATGACCCTTTTTTTGCAAAGTGCCTAGCTGTAGTTTTTGAACCCTAGCTCTGCCGGCACCTAGGGAAACCTAGCAAACCTATACATTTTTGAAAACTAGGCACCCAGGGGAATCCAGGATGGGGTGACTTGACTGGCTCTCACCAGGTTCTGTTACCCAAAATCCCTTGCAAACCTAAAAAATGGTTAAAAAAAACACATTTTCCTCACATTTCTGTGGTGCAAAGTTCTGGAATCTGCGAGGATCCACAAAATTCCACCCACCCCGCATCCCCCAAAGTCTTCTGAGAAAAATGGTACCTCACTTGTGTGGGTAGGCCTAGTGCCCGCGACAGGCAAGGGCCCAAAACATACTGAGGCAACATCTAAATTGCCTATCACAAAACATCCTGGTTTTGCAAGGGGGGTCACATGGGTTTTTGGCCCTGTGCTCGGCGGCCAGCTAGGGAAACCTACCAAACCCACACATTTCTGAAAACTAGACAGCCGGGGGATTCCAGGGAGGTATGGCTTGCGTGGATCCCCAACGTTTTCTTACCCAGAATCCCCTGCAAACCTCAAATTTAGCTGAAAAAATCACTTTTTCCACACATTTTTGTGTGTGAAAGTTGTGGGATCACTGGGCTGACACAAATTTCCTACCACCCAGTGTTCCACGGGTCTCCCGATTAAAATGGTGCCTCACTCGTGTGGGAGGTCCAAGTACCCGCGACAGGCAAGGGCCCAAAACGTAGTGAGGCGACGTCAAAATTGCCTATCACAAAACAACCTGGTTTTGCAAGGGGGGTCACCTGGGTTTTTGGCCCCGTGCTCTGTGGCCAGCTAGGGAAACCTACCAAACCCACACAGTTCTGAAAACTAGACACCCGGGGGATTCCAGGGAGGTGTGGCTTTCGTGGATCCCCCAACGTTTTCCTACACAGAATCCCTGCAAACCTCAAATTTAGCTGAAAAAATCACTTTTTCCACACATTTTTGTGTGGGACAGTTGTGGCATCACCGGGCTGACACAAATTTCCTACCACCCAGTGTTCCCCCAGGTCTCCCGATAAAAATGGTGCCTCACTTGTGTGGGTAGGCCTAGTGCCCGCGACAGGAAACGGCTCAAAACCCAAGGTGGACACACCACATTTTCACAGTGAAAAATACCCTTTTTTTGCAAAGTGCCTAGCTGTAGTTTTTTAACCCTAGCTCCGCCGGCACCTAGGGTAACCTAGCAAACCTATACATTTTTGAAAACTAGACACCTAGCGGAATGCAGGATGGGGTGACTTGACTGGCTCTCACCAGGTTCTGTTACCCAGAATCCCTTGCAAACCTAAGAAATTGTCAAAAAAACACATTTTTCTCACATTTCTGTGGTGCAAAGTTCTGGAATCTGCATGGATCCACAAAATTCTACCCACCCCGTGTTCCCCAAAGTCTTCCGAGAAAAATGGTACCTCACTTGTGTGGGTAGGCCTAGTGCCCGCGACAGGAAACGGCCCAAAACGCTAGGTGGACAAACCACATTTTCACAGTGAAAAATGACCCTTTTTTTGCAAAGTGCCTAGCTGTAGTTTTTTAACCCTAGCTCCGCCGGAACCTAGGAAAACCTAGCAAACCTATACATTTTTGAAAACTAGACACCCAGGGGAACCCAGGATGGGGTGACTTGACTGGCTCTCACTAGGTTCTGTTACCCAGAATCCCTTGCAAACCTAAATAATCGTCAAAAAAACCACATTTTCCTCACATTTCTGTGGTGCAAAGTTCTGGAATCTTCGTGGATCCAGAAAATTCCACCCACCCCGCATTCCCCAAAGTCTTCCGAGAAAAATTGTACCTCACTTGTGTGGGTAGGCCTAGTGCCCGCGACAGGAAACGGCCCAAAACACAAAGTGGACACACCACATTTTCACAGTGAAAAATTACCCTTTTTCTGCAAAGTGCCTAGCTGTAGTTTTTGAACCCTAGCTCCGCCGGCACCTAGGGAAACCTAGCAAGCCTATACATTTTTGAAAACTAGACACCTAGGGTAATCCAGGATGGGGTGACTTGACTGGCTCTCACCAGGTTCTGTTACCCAGAATCCCTTGCACACCTAAGAAATTGTCAAAGAAAACACATTTTCCTCACATTTCTGTGGTGCAAAGTTCTGGAATCTGCGTGGATCCACCAAATTCCACCCACCCTGTGTTCCCCAAAGTCTTCCGAGAAAAATGGTACCTCACTTGTGTGGGTAGGCCTAGTGCCCGCGACAGGAAACGGCCCAAAACGCAAGGTGGACACACCACATTTTCACAGTGAAAAATGACCCTTTTTTTGCAAAGTGCCTAGCTGTAGTTTTTTAACCCTAGCTCCGCCGGAACATAGGGAAACCTAGCAAACCTATACATTTTTGAAAACTAGACACCTAGGGGAATCCAGGATGGGGTGACTTGACTGGCTCTCACCAGGTTCTGTTACCCAGAATCCCTTGCAAACCTAAGAAATTGTCAAAGAAAACACATTTTCCTCACATTTCTGTGGTGCAAAGTTCTGGAATCTGCGTGGATCCACAAAATTCCACCCACCCCGTGTTCCCCAAAGTCTTCCGAGAAAAATGGTACCTCACTTGTGTGGGTAGGCCTAGTCCCCGTGACAGGAAACGGCCCAAAACACAAGGTGGACACACCACATTTTCACAGTGAAAAATGACCCTTTTTTGCAAAGTGCCTAGCTGTAGTTTTTGAACCCTAGCTCTGCCGGCACCTAGGGAAACCTAGCAAACCTATACATTTTTGAAAACTAGGCACCCAGGGGAATCCAGGATGGGGTGACTTGACTGGCTCTCACCAGGTTCTGTTACCCGAAATCCCTTGCAAACCTAAAAAATTGTTTAAAAAAACACATTTTCCTCACATTTCTGTGGTGCAAAGTTCTGGAATCTGCGAGGATCCACAAAATTCCACCCACCCCGCGTCCCCCAAAGTCTTCTGAGAAAAATGGTACCTCATTTGTGTGGGTAGGCCTAGTGCCCGCGACAGGCAAGGGCCCAAAACATACTGAGGCAACATCTAAATTGCCTATCACAAAACATCCTGGTTTTGCAAGGGGGGTCACATGGGTTTTGGCCCTGTGCTCGGCGGCCAGCTAGGGAAACCTACCAAACCCACACATTTATGAAAACTAGACAGCCGGGGGATTCCAGGGAGGTATGGCTTGCGTGGATCCCCAACGTTTTCTTACCCAGAATCCCCTGCAAACCTCAAATTTAGCTGAAAAAATCACTTTTTCCACACATTTTTGTGTGTGAAAGTTGTGGGATCACTGGGCTGACACAAATTTCCTACCACCCAGTGTTCCACGGGTCTCCCGATTAAAATGGTGCCTCACTCGTGTGGGAGGTCCAAGTACCCGCGACAGGCAAGGGCCCAAAACGTAGTGAGGCAACGTCAAAATTGCCTATCACAAAACAACCTGGTTTTGCAAGGGGGGTCACCTGGGTTTTTGGCCCCGTGCTCTGTGGCCAGCTAAGGAAACCTACCAAACCCACACAGTTCTGAAAACTAGACACCCGGGGGATTCCAGGGAGGTGTGGCTTGCGTGGATCCCCCAACGTTTTCCTACACAGAATCCCCTGCAAACCTCAAATTTAGCTGAAAAAATCACTTTTTCCACACATTTTTGTGTGGGAAAGTTGTGGCATCACTGGGCTGACACAAATTTCCTACCACCCAGTGTTCCCCCAGGTCTCCCGATAAAAATGGTGCCTCACTTGTGTGGGTAGGCCTAGTGCCCGCGACAGGAAACGGCTCAAAACCCAAGGTGGACACACCACATTTTCACAGTGAAAAATACCCTTTTTTGCAAAGTGCCTAGCTGTAGTTTTTTAACCCTAGCTCCGCCAGCACCTAGGGAAACCTAGCAAACCTATACATTTTTGAAAACTAGACACCTAGGGGAATGCAGGATGGGGTGACTTGACTGGCTCTCACCAGGTTCTGTTACCCAGAATCCCTTGCAAACCTAAGAAATTGTCAAAAAAACACATTTTCCTCACATTTCTGTGGTGCAAAGTTCTGGAATCTGCGTGGATCCACAAAATTCCACCCACCCCGTGTTCCCCAAAGTCTTCCGAGAAAAATGGTACCTCACTTGTGTGGGTAGGCCTAGTGCCCGCGACAGGCAAGGGCCCAAAACATACTGAGGCAACATCTAAATTGCCTATCACAAAACATCCTGGTTTTGCAAGGGGGGTCACATGGGTTTTTGGCCCTGTGCTCGGCGGCCAGCTAGGGAAACCTACCAAACCCACACATTTCTGAAAACTAGACAGCCGGGGGATTCCAGGGAGGTATGGCTTGCGTGGATCCCCAACGTTTTCTTACCCAGAATCCCCTGCAAACCTCAAATTTAGCTGAAAAAATCACTTTTTCCACACATTTTTGTGTGTGAAAGTTGTGGGATCACTGGGCTGACACAAATTTCCTACCACCCAGTGTTCCACGGGTCTCCCGATTAAAATGGTGCCTCACTCGTGTGGGAGGTCCAAGTACCCGCGACAGGCAAGGGCCCAAAACGTAGTGAGGCGACGTCAAAATTGCCTATCACAAAACAACCTGGTTTTGCAAGGGGGTCACCTGGGTTTTTGGCCCCGTGCTCTGTGGCCAGCTAGGGAAACCTACCAAACCCACACAGTTCTGAAAACTAGACACCCGGGGGATTCCAGGGAGGTGTGGCTTTCGTGGATCCCCCAACGTTTTCCTACACAGAATCCCCTGCAAACCTCAAATTTAGCTGAAAAAATCACTTTTTCCACACATTTTTGTGTGGGACAGTTGTGGCATCACCGGGCTGACACAAATTTCCTACCACCCAGCGTTTCCCCAGGTCTCCCGATAAAAATGGTGCCTCACTTGTGTGGGTAGGCCTCGTGCCCGCGACAGGAAACGGCTCAAAACCCAAGGTGGACACACCACATTTTCACAGTGAAAAATACCCTTTTTTTGCAAAGTGCCTAGCTGTAGTTTTTTAACCCTAGCTCCGCCGGCACCTAGGGTAACCTAGCAAACCTATACATTTTTGAAAACTAGACACCTAGCGGAATGCAGGATGGGGTGACTTGACTGGCTCTCACCAGGTTCTGTTACCCAGAATCCCTTGCAAACCTAAGAAATTGTCAAAAAAACACATTTTTCTCACATTTCTGTGGTGCAAAGTTCTGGAATCTGCATGGATCCACAAAATTCTACCCACCCCGTGTTCCCCAAAGTCTTCCGAGAAAAATGGTACCTCACTTGTGTGGGTAGGCCTAGTGCCCGCGACAGGAAACGGCCCAAAACGCTAGGTGGACAAACCACATTTTCACAGTGAAAAATGACCCTTTTTTGCAAAGTGCCTAGCTGTAGTTTTTTAACCCTAGCTCCGCCGGAACCTAGGGAAACCTAGCAAACCTATACATTTTTGAAAACTAGACACCCAGGGGAACCCAGGATGGGGTGACTTGACTGGCTCTCACTAGGTTCTGTTACCCAGAATCCCTTGCAAACCTAAATAATCGTCAAAAAAACCACATTTTCCTCACATTTCTGTGGTGCAAAGTTCTGGAATCTTCGTGGATCCAGAAAATTCCACCCACCCCGCATTCCCCAAAGTCTTCCGAGAAAAATTGTACCTCACTTGTGTGGGTAGGCCTAGTGCCCGCGACAGGAAACGGCCCAAAACACAAAGTGGACACACCACATTTTCACAGTGAAAAATTACCCTTTTTCTGCAAAGTGCCTAGCTGTAGTTTTTGAACCCTAGCTCCGCCGGCACCTAGGGAAACCTAGCAAGCCTATACATTTTTGAAAACTAGACACCTAGGGTAATCCAGGATGGGGTGACTTGACTGGCTCTCACCAGGTTCTGTTACCCAGAATCCCTTGCACACCTAAGAAATTGTCAAAGAAAACACATTTTCCTCACATTTCTGTGGTGCAAAGTTCTGGAATCTGCGTGGATCCACCAAATTCCACCCACCCTGTGTTCCCCAAAGTCTTCCGAGAAAAATGGTACCTCACTTGTGTGGGTAGGCCTAGTGCCCGCGACAGGAAACGGCCCAAAACGCAAGGTGGACACACCACATTTTCACAGTGAAAAATGACCCTTTTTTTGCAAAGTGCCTAGCTGTAGTTTTTTAACCCTAGCTCCGCCGGAACATAGGGAAACCTAGCAAACCTATACATTTTTGAAAACTAGACACCTAGGGGAATCCAGGATGGGGTGACTTGACTGGCTCTCACCAGGTTCTGTTACCCAGAATCCCTTGCAAACCTAAGAAATTGTCAAAGAAAACACATTTTCCTCACATTTCTGTGGTGCAAAGTTCTGGAATCTGCGTGGATCCACAAAATTCCACCCACCCCGTGTTCCCCAAAGTCTTCCGAGAAAAATGGTACCTCACTTGTGTGGGTAGGCCTAGTCCCCGTGGCAGGAAACGGCCCAAAACACAAGGTGGACACACCACATTTTCACAGTGAAAAATGACCCTTTTTTTGCAAAGTGCCTAGCTGTAGTTTTTGAACCCTAGCTCTGCCGGCACCTAGGGAAACCTAGCAAACCTATACATTTTTGAAAACTAGGCACCCAGGGAAATCCAGGATGGGGTGACTTGACTGGCTCTCACCAGGTTCTGTTACCCGAAATCCCTTGCAAACCTAAAAAATTGTTTAAAAAAACACATTTTCCTCACATTTCTGTGGTGCAAAGTTCTGGAATCTGCGAGGATCCACAAAATTCCACCCACCCCGCGTCCCCCAAAGTCTTCTGAGAAAAATGGTACCTCATTTGTGTGGGTAGGCCTAGTGCCCGCGACAGGCAAGGGCCCAAAACATACTGAGGCAACATCTAAATTGCCTATCACAAAACATCCTGGTTTTGCAAGGGGGGTCACATGGGTTTTTGGCCCTGTGCTCGGCGGCCAGCTAGGGAAACCTACCAAACCCACACATTTATGAAAACTAGACAGCCGGGGGATTCCAGGGAGGTATGGCTTGCGTGGATCCCCAACGTTTTCTTACCCAGAATCCCCTGCAAACCTCAAATTTAGCTGAAAAAATCACTTTTTCCACACATTTTTGTGTGTGAAAGTTGTGGGATCACTGGGCTGACACAAATTTCCTACCACCCAGTGTTCCACGGGTCTCCCGATTAAAATGGTGCCTCACTCGTGTGGGAGGTCCAAGTACCCGCGACAGGCAAGGGCCCAAAACGTAGTGAGGCAACGTCAAAATTGCCTATCACAAAACAACCTGGTTTTGCAAGGGGGTCACCTGGGTTTTTGGCCCCGTGCTCTGTGGCCAGCTAGGGAAACCTACCAAACCCACACAGTTCTGAAAACTAGACACCCGGGGGATTCCAGGGAGGTGTGGCTTGCGTGGATCCCCCAACGTTTTCCTACACAGAATCCCCTGCAAACCTCAAATTTAGCTGAAAAAATCACTTTTTCCACACATTTTTGTGTGGGAAAGTTGTGGCATCACTGGGCTGACACAAATTTCCTACCACCCAGTGTTCCCCCAGGTCTCCCGATAAAAATGGTGCCTCACTTGTGTGGGTAGGCCTAGTGCCCGCGACAGGAAACGGCTCAAAACCCAAGGTGGACACACCACATTTTCACAGTGAAAAATACCCTTTTTTTGCAAAGTGCCTAGCTGTAGTTTTTTAACCCTAGCTCCGCCAGCACCTAGGGAAACCTAGCAAACCTATACATTTTTGAAAACTAGACACCTAGGGGAATGCAGGATGGGGTGACTTGACTGGCTCTCACCAGGTTCTGTTACCCAGAATCCCTTGCAAACCTAAGAAATTGTCAAAAAAACACATTTTCCTCACATTTCTGTGGTGCAAAGTTCTGGAATCTGCGTGGATCCACAAAATTCCACCCACCCCGTGTTCCCCAAAGTCTTCCGAGAAAAATGGTACCTCACTTGTGTGGGTAGGCCTAGTGCCCGTGACAGGAAATGGCCCAAAACGCAAGGTGGACACACCACATTTTCACAGTGAAAAATGACCCTTTTTTTGCAAAGTGCCTAGCTGTAGTTTTTGAACCCTAGCTCTGCCGGCACCTAGGGAAACCTAGCAAACCTATACATTTGTAAAAACTAGACACCCAGGGGAATCCAGGATGGGGTGACTTGACTGGCTCTCACCAGGTTCTGTTACCCAGAATCCCTTGTCAACCTAACAAATGGTAAAAAAACACATTTTCCTCACATTTCTGTGGTGCAAAGTTCTGGAATCTGCGTGGATCCACAAAATTCCACCCACCCCACGTTCCCCAAAGTCTTCCGAGAAAAATGGTACCTCACTTGTGTGAGTAGGCCTAGTGCCCGCGACAGGAAACAGCCCAAAACGCAAGGTGGACAAACCACATTTTCACAGTGAAAAATGACCCTTTTTCTGCAAAGTGCCTAGCTGTAGTTTTTGAACCCTAGCTCCGCCGGAACCTAGGGAAACCTAGCAAACCTATACATTTTTGAAAACTAGACACCCAGGGGAACCCAGGATGGGGTGACTTGACTGGCTCTCACTAGGTTCTGTTACCCAGAATCCCTTGCAAACCTAAATAATCGTCAAAAAAAACACATTTTCCTCACATTTCTGTGGTGCAAAGTTCTGGAATCTGCGTGGATCCACAAAATTCTACCCACCCCGTGTTCCCCAAAGTCTTTCGAGAAAAATGGTACCTCACTTGTGTGGGTAGGCCTAGTGCCCGTGACAGGAAACGGCCCAAAACACAAGGTGGACACACCACATTTTCACAGTGAAAAATGACCCTTTTTTTGCAAAGTGCCTAGCTGTAGTCTTTTAACCCTAGCTCCGCTGGCACCTAGGGAAACCTAGAAAACCTATACATTTTTGAAAACTAGACACCCAGGAAAATCCAGGATGGGGTGACTTGACTGGCTCTCACTAGGTTCTGTTACCAAGAATCCCTTGCAAACCTAAAAAATCGTCAAAAAATACACATTTTCCTCACATTTCTGAGGTGCAAAGTTCTGGAATCTTCGTGGATCCAGAAAATTCCACCCACCCCGCGTTCCCCAAAGTCTTCCGAGAAAAATTGTACCTCACTTGTGTGGGTAGGCCTAGTGCCCGCGACAGGAAACGGCCCAAAACACAAAGTGGACACACCACATTTTCACAGTGAAAAATGACCCTTTTTCTGCAAAGTGCCTAGCTGTAGTTTTTGAACCCTAGCTCCGCCGGCACCTAGGGAAACCTAGCAAGCCTATACATTTTTGAAAACTAGACACCTAGGGTAATCCAGGATGGGGTGACTTGACTGGCTCTCACCAGGTTCTGTTACCCAGAATCCCTTGCACACCTAAGAAATTGTCAAAGAAAACACATTTTCCTCACATTTCTGTGGTGCAAAGTTCTGGAATCTGCGTGGATCCACAAAATTCCACCCACCCTGTGTTCCCCAAAGTCTTCCGAGAAAAATGGTACCTCACTTGTGTGGGTAGGCCTAGTGCCCGCGACAGGAAACGGCCCAAAACGCAAGGTGGACACACCACATTTTCACAGTGAAAAATGACCCTTTTTTTGCAAAGTGCCTAGCTGTAGTTTTTTAACCCTAGCTCCGCCGGAACATAGGGAAACCTAGCAAACCTATACATTTTTGAAAACTAGACACCTAGGGGAATCCAGGATGGGGTGACTTGACTGGCTCTCACCAGGTTCTGTTACCCAGAATCCCTTGCAAACCTAAGAAATTGTCAAAAAAAACACATTTTCCTCACATTTCTGTGGTGCAAAGTTCTGGAATCTGCGTGGATCCACAAAATTCCACCCACCCCGCGTTCCCCAAAGTCTTCCGAGAAAAATGGTACCTCACTTGTGTGGGTAGGCCTAGTCCCCGTGACAGGAAACGGCCCAAAACACAAGGTGGACACACCACATTTTCACAGTGAAAAATGACCCTTTTTTTGCAAAGTGCCTAGCTGTAGTTTTTTAACCCTAGCTCTGCCGGCACCTAGGGAAACCTAGCAAACCTATACATTTTTGAAAACTAGGCACCCAGGGGAATCCAGGATGGGGTGACTTGACTGGCTCTCACCAGGTTCTGTTACCCAAAATCCCTTGCAAACCTAAAAATGGTTAAAAAAAACACATTTTCCTCACATTTCTGTGGTGCAAAGTTCTGGAATCTGCGAGGATCCACAAAATTCCACCCACCCCGCGTCCCCCAAAGTCTTCTGAGAAAAATGGTACCTCACTTGTGTGGGTAGGCCTAGTGCCCGCGACAGGCAAGGGCCCAAAACATACTGAGGCAACATCTAAATTGCCTATCACAAAACATCCTGGTTTTGCAAGGGGGGTCACATGGGTTTTTGGCCCTGTGCTCGGCGGCCAGCTAGGGAAACCTACCAAACCCACACATTTCTGAAAACTAGACAGCCGGGGGATTCCAGGGAGGTATGGCTTGCGTGGATCCCCAACGTTTTCTTACCCAGAATCCCCTGCAAACCTCAAATTTAGCTGAAAAAATCACTTTTTCCACACATTTTTGTGTGTGAAAGTTGTGGGATCACTGGGCTGACACAAATTTCCTACCACCCAGTGTTCCACGGGTCTCCCGATTAAAATGGTGCCTCACTCGTGTGGGAGGTCCAAGTACCCGCGACAGGCAAGGGCCCAAAGCGTAGTGAGGCGACGTCAAAATTGCCTATCACAAAACAACCTGGTTTTGCAAGGGGGGTCACCTGGGTTTTTGGCCAGGTGCTCTGTGGCCAGCTAGGGAAACCTACCAAACCCACACAATTCTAAAAACTAGACACCCGGGGATTCCAGGGAGGTGTGGCTTTCGTGGATCCCCCAACGTTTTCCTACACAGAATCCCCTGCAAACCTCAAATTTAGCTGAAAAAATCACTTTTTCCACACATTTTTGTGTGGGACAGTTGTGGCATCACCGGGCTGACACAAATTTCCTACCACCCAGTGTTCCCCCAGGTCTCCCGATAAAAATGGTGCCTCACTTGTGTGGGTAGGCCTAGTGCCCGCGACAGGAAACGGCTCAAAACCCAAGGTGGACACACCACACTTTCCCAGTGAAAAATACCCTTTTTTTGCAAAGTGCCTAGCTGTAGTTTTTTAACCCTAGCTCCGCCGGCACCTAGGGAAACCTAGCAAACCTATACATTTTTGAAAACTAGACACCTAGCGGAATGCAGGATGGGGTGACTTGACTGGCTCTCACCAGGTTCTGTTACCCAGAATCCCTTGCAAACCTAAGAAATTGTCAAAAAAACAAATTTTCCTCACATTTCTGTGGTGCAAAGTTCTGGAATCTGCGTGGATCCACAAAATTCCACCCACCCCACGTTCCCCAAAGTCTTCCGAGAAAAATGGTACCTCACTTGTGTGGGTAGGCCTAGTGCCCGCGACAGGAAACGGCCCAAAACGCAAGGTGGACAAACCACATTTTCACAGTGAAAAATGACCCTTTTTTTGCAAAGTGCCTAGCTGTAGTTTTTTAACCCTAGCTCCGCCGGAACCTAGGGAAACCTAGCAAACCTATACATTTTTGAAAACTAGACACCCAGGGGAACCCAGGATGGGGGGACATGACTGGCTCTCACCAGGTTCTGTTACCCAGAATCCCTTGCAAACCTAAAAAATCATCAAATAAACCACATTTTCCTCACATTTCTGTGGTGCAAAGTTCTGGAATCTTCGTGGATCCAGAAAATTCCACCCACCCCGCATTCCCCAAAGTCTTCCGAGAAAAATTGTACCTCACTTGTGTGGGTAGGCCTAGTGCCGGCGACAGAACGGCCCAAAACACAAGGTGGACACACCACATTTTCACAGTGAAAAATGACCCTTTTTCTGCAAAGTGCCTAGCTGTAGTTTTTGAACCCTAGCTCCGCCGGCACCTAGGGAAACCTAGCAAGCCTATACATTTTTGAAAACTAGACACCTAGGGTAATCCAGGATGGGGTGACTTGACTGGCTCTCACCAGGTTCTGTTACCCAGAATCCCTTGCACACCTAAGAAATTGTCAAAGAAAACACATTTTCCTCACATTTCTGTGGTGCAAAGTTCTGGAATCTGCGTGGATCCACAAAATTCCACGCACCCTGTGTCCCCCAAAGTCTTCCGAGAAAAATGGTACCTCACTTGTGTGGGTAGGACTAGTGCCCGCGACAGGAAACGGCCCAAAACGCAAGGTGGACACACCACATTTTCACAGTGAAAAATGACCCTTTTTTTGCAAAGTGCCTAGCTGTAGTTTTTGAACCCTAGCTCCGCCGGAACATAGGGAAACCTAGCAAACCTATACATTTTTGAAAACTAGACACCTAGGGGAATCCAGGATGGGGTGACTTGACTGGCTCTCACCAGTTTCTGTTACCCAGAATCCCTTGCAAACCTAAGAAATTGTCAAAAAAAACACATTTTCCTCACATTTCTGTGGTGCAAAGTTCTGGAATCTGCGTGGATCCACAAAATTCCACCCACCCCGTGTTCCCCAAAGTCTTCCGAGAAAAATGGTACCTCACTTGTGTGGGTAGGCCTAGTCCCCGTGACAGGAAACGGCCCAAAACACAAGGTGGACACACCACATTTTCACAGTGAAAAATGACCCTTTTTTTGCAAAGTGCCTAGCTGTAGTTTTTGAACCCTAGCTCTGCCGGCACCTAGGGAAACCTAGCAAACCTATACATTTTTGAAAACTAGGCACCCAGGGGAATCCAGGATGGGGTGACTTGACTGGCTCTCACCAGGTTCTGTTACCCAAAATCCCTTGCAAACCTAAATAATGGTTAAAAAAAAACACATTTTCCTCACATTTCTGTGGTGCAAAGTTCTGGAATCTGCGAGGATCCACAAAATTCCACCCACCCCGCGTCCCCCAAAGTCTTCTGAGAAAAATGGTACCTCACTTGTGTGGGTAGGCCTAGTGCCCGCGACAGGCAAGGGCCCAAAACATACTGAGGCAACATCTAAATTGCCTATCACAAAACATCCTGGTTTTGCAAGGGGGGTCACATGGGTTTTTGGCCCTGTGCTCGGCGGCCAGCTAGGGAAACCTACCAAACCCACACATTTCTGAAAACTAGACAGCCGGGGGATTCCAGGGAGGTATGGCTTGCATGGATCCCCAACGTTTTCTTACCCAGAATCCCCTGCAAACCTCAAATTTAGCTGAAAAAATCACTTTTTCCACACATTTTTGTGTGTGAAAGTTGTGGGATCACTGGGCTGACACAAATTTCCTACCACCCAGTGTTCCACGGGTCTCCCGATTAAAATGGTGCCTCACTCGTGTGGGAGGTCCAAGTACCCGCGACAGGCAAGGGCCCAAAACGTAGTGAGGCGACGTCAAAATTGCCTATCACAAAACAACCTGGTTTTGCAAGGGGGGTCACTTGGGTTTTGGCCCCGTGCTCTGTGGCCAGCTAGGGAAACCTACCAAACCCACACAGTTCTGAAAACTAGACACCCGGGGGATTCCAGGGAGGTGTGGCTTTCGTGGATCCCCCAATGTTTTCCTACACAGAATCCCCTGCAAACCTCAAATTTAGCTGAAAAAAATCACTTTTTCCACACATTTTTGTGTGGGACAGTTGTGGCATCACCGGGCTGACACAAATTTCCTACCACCCAGTGTTCCCCCAGGTCTCCCGATAAAAATGGTGCCTCACTTGTGTGGGTAGGCCTAGTGCCCGCGACAGGAAACGGCTCAAAACCCAAGGTGGACACACCACATTTTCACAGTGAAAAATACCCTTTTTTTGCAAAGTGCCTAGCTGTAGGTTTTTTAACCCTAGCTCCGCCGGCACCTAGGGAAACCTAGCAAACCTACACATTTTTGAAAACTAGACACCTAGCGGAATGCAGGATGGGGTGACTTGACTGGCTCTCACCAGGTTCTGTTACCCAGAATCCCTTGCAAACCTAAGAAATTGTCAAAAAAACACATTTTCCTCACATTTCTGTGGTGCAAAGTTCTGGAATCTGCGTGGATCCACATAATTCCACCCACCCTGCGTTCCACAAAGTCTTCCAAGAAAAATGGTACCTCACTTGTGTGGGTAGGCCTAGTGCCCGTGACAGGAAACGGCCCAAAACACAAGGTGGACACACCACATTTTCACAGTGAAAAATGACCCTTTTTTTGCAAAGTGCCTAGCTGTAGTCTTTTAACCCTAGCTCCGCTGGCACCTAGGGAAACCTAGAAAACCTATACATTTTTGAAAACTAGACACCCAGGAAAATCCAGGATGGGGTGACTTGACTGGCTCTCACTAGGTTCTGTTACCAAGAATCCCTTGCAAACCTAAAAAATCGTCAAAAAATACACATTTTCCTCACATTTCTGAGGTGCAAAGTTCTGGAATCTTCGTGGATCCAGAAAATTCCACCCACCCCGCGTTCCCCAAAGTCTTCCGAGAAAAATTGTACCTCACTTGTGTGGGTAGGCCTAGTGCCCGCGACAGGAAACGGCCCAAAACACAAAGTGGACACACCACATTTTCACAGTGAAAAATGACCCTTTTCTGCAAAGTGCCTAGCTGTAGTTTTTGAACCCTAGCTCCGCCGGCACCTAGGGAAACCTAGCAAGCCTATACATTTTTGAAAACTAGACACCTAGGGTAATCCAGGATGGGGTGACTTGACTGGCTCTCACCAGGTTCTGTTACCCAGAATCCCTTGCACACCTAAGAAATTGTCAAAGAAAACACATTTTCCTCACATTTCTGTGGTGCAAAGTTCTGGAATCTGCGTGGATCCACAAAATTCCACCCACCCTGTGTTCCCCAAAGTCTTCCGAGAAAAATGGTACCTCACTTGTGTGGGTAGGCCTAGTGCCCGCGACAGGAAACGGCCCAAAACGCAAGGTGGACACACCACATTTTCACAGTGAAAAATGACCCTTTTTTTGCAAAGTGCCTAGCTGTAGTTTTTGAACCCTAGCTCTGCCGGCACCTAGGGAAACCTAGCAAACCTATACATTTTTGAAAACTAGGCACCCAGGGGAATCCAGGATGGGGTGACTTGACTGGCTCTCACCAGGTTCTGTTACCCAAAATCCCTTGCAAACCTAAAAAATGGTTAAAAAAAACACATTTTCCTCACATTTCTGTGGTGCAAAGTTCTGGAATCTGCGAGGATCCACAAAATTCCACCCACCCCGCGTCCCCCAAAGTCTTCTGAGAAAAATGGTACCTCACTTGTGTGGGTAGGCCTAGTGCCCGCGACAGGCAAGGGCCCAAAACATACTGAGGCAACATCTAAATTGCCTATCACAAAACATCCTGGTTTTGCAAGGGGGTCACATGGGTTTTGGCCCTGTGCTCGGCGGCCAGCTAGGGAAACCTACCAAACCCACACATTTCTGAAAACTAGACAGCCGGGGGATTCCAGGGAGGTATGGCTTGCGTGGATCCCCAACGTTTTCTTACCCAGAATCCCCTGCAAACCTCAAATTTAGCTGAAAAAATCACTTTTTCCACACATTTTTGTGTGTGAAAGTTGTGGGATCACTGGGCTGACACAAATTTCCTACCACCCAGTGTTCCACGGGTCTCCCGATTAAAATGGTGCCTCACTCGTGTGGGAGGTCCAAGTACCCGCGACAGGCAAGGGCCCAAAACGTAGTGAGGCGACGTCAAAATTGCCTATCACAAAACAACCTGGTTTTGCAAGGGGGGTCACCTGGGTTTTTGGCCAGGTGCTCGGTGGCCAGCTAGGGAAACCTACGAAACCCACACAGTTCTGAAAACTAGACACCCGGGGGATTCCAGGGAGGTGTGGCTTTCGTGGATCCCCCAACGTTTTCCTACACAGAATCCCCTGCAAACCTCAAATTTAGCTGAAAAAATCACTTTTTCCACACATTTTTGTGTGGGACAGTTGTGGCATCACCGGGCGTGCCCGTGACAGGAAATGGCCCAAAACGCAAGGTGGACACACCACATTTTCACAGTGAAAAATGACCCTTTTTTTGCAAAGTGCCGAGCTGTAGTTTTTTAACCCTAGCTCTGCCGGCACCTAGGGAAACCTAGCAAACCTATACATTTTTGAAAACTAGACACCCAGGGGAATCCAGGATGGGGTGACTTGACTGGCTCTCACCAGGTTCTGTTACCCAGAATCCCTTGCAAACCTAAACAATTGTCAAACAAAACACATTTTCCTCACATTTCTGTGGTGCAAAGTTCTAGAATCTGCGTGGATCCACAAAATTCCACCCACCCCGCGTTCCCCAAAGTCTTCCGAGAACAATGGGACCTCACTTGTGTGGGTAGGCCTAGTGCCCGCGACAGGAAACGGCCCAAAACGCAAGGTGGACACAACACATTTTCACAGTGAAAAATGACCTTTTTTTCCAAAGTGCCTAGCTGTAGTTTTTTAACCCTAGCTCCGCCGGAACCTAGGGAAACCTGGCAAACCTATACATTTTTGAAAACTAGACACCCAGGGAATCCAGGATGGGGTGACTTGACTGGCTCTCACCAGGTTCTGTTACCCAGAATCCCTTGCAAACCTAAAAAATCATCAAAAAAACCACATTTTCCTCACATTTCTGTGGTGCAAAGTTCTGGAATCTGCGTGGATCCACATAATTCCACCCACCCTGCGTTCCACAAAGTCTTCCAAGAAAAATGGTACCTCACTTGTGTGGGTAGGCCTAGTGCCCGTGACAGGAAACGGCCCAAAACACAAGGTGGACACACCACATTTTCACAGTGAAAAATGACCCTTTTTTTGCAAAGTGCCTAGCTGTAGTCTTTTAACCCTAGCTCCGCTGGCACCTAGGGAAACCTAGAAAACCTATACATTTTTGAAAACTAGACACCCAGGAAAATCCAGGATGGGGTGACTTGACTGGCTCTCACCAGGTTCTGTTACCCAGAATCCCTCGCAAGCCTAAGAAATTGTAAAAGAAACCACATTTTCCTCACATTTCTGTGGTGCAAAGTTCTGGAATCTGCGTGGATCCACAAAATTCCACCCACCCCACGTTCCCCAAAGTCTTCCGAGAAAAATGGTACCTCACTTGTGTGGGTAGGCCTAGTGCCCGCGACAGGAAACGGCCCAAAACGCAAGGTGGACAAACCACATTTTCACAGTGAAAAATGACCCTTTTTTTGCAAAGTGCCTAGCTGAAGTTTTTAACCCTAGCTCCGCCGGAACCTAGGGAAACCTAGCAAACCTATACATTTTTGAAAACTAGACACCCAGGGGAACCCAGGATGGGGTGACTTGACTGGCTCTCACCAGGTTCTGTTACCCAGAATCCCTTGCAAACCTTAAAAATCGTCAAAAAAACCACATTTTCCTCACATTTCTGTGGTGCAAAGTTCTGGAATCTTCGTGGATCCAGAAAATTCCACCCACCCCGCATTCCCCAAAGTCTTCCGAGAAAAATTGTACCTCACTTGTGTGGGTAGGCCTAGTGCCCGCGACAGGAAACGGCCCAAAACGCAAGGTGGACACACCACATTTTCACAGTGAAAAATGACCCTTTTTTTGCAAAGTGCCTAGCTGTAGTTTTTGAACCCTAGCTCCGCCGGAACATAGGGAAACCTAGCAAACCTATACATTTTTGAAAACTAGACACCTAGGGGAATCCAGGATGGGGTGACTTGACTGGCTCTCACCAGGTTCTGTTACCCAGAATCCCTTGCAAACCTAAGAAATTGTCAAAAAAAACACATTTTCCTCACATTTCTGTGGTGCAAAGTTCTGGAATCTGCGTGGATCCACAAAATTCCACCCACCCCGTGTTTCCCAAAGTCTTCCGAGAAAAATGGTACCTCACTTGTGTGGGTAGGCCTAGTCCCCGTGACAGGAAACGGCCCAAAACACAAGGTGGACACACCACATTTTCACAGTGAAAAATGACCCTTTTTTTGCAAAGTGCCTAGCTGTAGTTTTTGAACCCTAGCTCTGCCGGCACCTAGGGAAACCTAGCAAACCTATACATTTTTGAAAACTAGGCACCCAGGGGAATCCAGGATGGGGTGACTTGACTGGCTCTCACCAGGTTCTGTTACCCAAAATCCCTTGCAAACCTAAAAAATGGTTAAAAAAACACATTTTCCTCACATTTCTGTGGTGCAAAGTTCTGGAATCTGCGAGGATCCACAAAATTCCACCCACCCCGCGTCCCCCAAAGTCTTCTGAGAAAAATGGTACCTCACTTGTGTGGAAAGGCCTAGTGCCCGCGACAGGCAAGGGCCCAAAACATACTGAGGCAACATCTAAATTGCCTATCACAAAACATCCTGGTTTTGCAAGGGGGGTCACATGGGTTTTTGGCCCTGTGCTCGGCGGCCAGCTAGGGAAACCTACCAAACCCACACATTTCTGAAAACTAGACAGCCGGGGGATTCCAGGGAGGTATGGCTTGCGTGGATCCCCAACGTTTTCTTACCCAGAATCCCCTGCAAACCTCAAATTTAGCTGAAAAAATCACTTTTTCCACACATTTTTGTGTGTGAAAGTTGTGGGATCACTGGGCTGACACAAATTTCCTACCACCCAGTGTTCCACGGGTCTCCCGATTAAAATGGTGCCTCACTCGTGTTGGAGGTCCAAGTACCCGCGACAGGCAAGGGCCCAAAACGTAGTGAGGCAACGTCAAAATTGCCTATCACAAAACAACCTGGTTTTGCAAGGGGGTCACCTGGGTTTTTGGCCCCGTGCTCTGTGGCCAGCTAGGGAAACCTACCAAACCCACACAGTTCTGAAAACTAGACACCCGGGGGATTCCAGGGAGGTGTGGCTTTCGTGGATCCCCCAACGTTTTCCTACACAGAATCCCCTGCAAACCTCAAATTTAGTTGAAAAAATCACTTTTTCCACACATTTTTGTGTGGGACAGTTGTGGCATCACCGGGCTGACACAAATTTCCTACCACCCAGTGTTCCCCCAGGTCTCCCGATAAAAATGGTGCCTCACTTGTGTGGGTAGGCCTAGTGCCCACGACAGGAAACGGCTCAAAACCCAAGGTGGACACACCACATTTTCACAGTGAAAAACACCCTTTTTTTGCAAAGTGCCTAGCTGTAGTTTTTAACCCTAGCTCCGCCGGCACCTAGGGAAACCTAGCAAACCTATACATTTTTGAAAACTAGACACCTAGCGGAATGCAGGATGGGGTGACTTGACTGGCTCTCACCAGGTTCTGTTACCCAGAATCCCTTGCAAACCTAAGAAATTGTCAAAAAAACACATTTTCCTCACATTTCTGTGGTGCAAAGTTCTGGAATCTGCGTGGATCCACAAAATTCTACCCACCCCGTGTTCCCCAAAGTCTTCCGAGAAAAATGGTACCTCACTTGTGTGGGTAGGCCTAGTGCCCATGACAGGAAATGGCCCAAAACGCAAGGTGGACACACCACATTTTCACAGTGAAAAATGACCCTTTTTTTGCAAAGTGCCTAGCTGTAGTTTTTGAACCCTAGCTCTGCCGGCACCTAGGGAAACCTAGCAAACCTATACATTTTTAAAAACTAGACACCCAGGGGAATCCAGGATGGGGTGACTTGACTGGCTCTCACCAGGTTCTGTTACCCAGAATCCCTTGTCAACCTAACAAATGGTAAAAAAACACATTTTCCTCACATTTCTGTGGTGCAAAGTTCTGGAATCTGCGTGGATCCACAAAATTCCACCCACCCCACGTTCCCCAAAGTCTTCCGAGAAAAATGGTACCTCACTTGTGTGAGTAGGCCTAGTGCCCGCGACAGGAAACGGCCCAAAACGCAAGGTGGACAAACCACATTTTCACAGTGAAAAATGACCCTTTTTTTGCAAAGTGGCTAGCTGTAGTTTTTTAACCCTAGCTCCGCCGGAACCTAGGGAAACCTAGCAAACCTATACATTTTTGAAAACTAGACACCCAGGGGAACCCAGGATGGGGTGACTTGACTGGCTCTCACTAGGTTCTGTTACCCAGAATCCCTTGCAAACCTAAATAATCGTCAAAAAAAACACATTTTCCTCACATTTCTGTGGTGCAAAGTTCTGGAATCTTCGTGGATCCAGAAAATTCCACCCACCCCGCATTCCCCAAAGTCTTCCGAGAAAAATTGTACCTCACTTGTGTGGGTAGGCCTAGTGCCCACGACAGGAAACGGCCCAAAACACAAAGTGGACACACCACATTTTCACAGTGAAAAATAACCCTTTTTCTGCAAAGTGCCTAGCTGTAGTTTTTGAACCCTAGCTCCGCCGGCACCTAGGGAAACCTAGCAAGCCTATACATTTTTGAAAACTAGACACCTAGGGTAATCCAGGATGGGGTGACTTGACTGGCTCTCACCAGGTTCTGTTACCCAGAATCCCTTGCACACCTAAGAAATTGTCAAAGAAAACACATTTTCCTCACATTTCTGTGGTGCAAAGTTCTGGAATCTGCGTGGATCCACAAAATTCCACCCACCCTGTGTTCCCCAAAGTCTTCCGAGAAAAATGGTACCTCACTTGTGTGGGTAGGCCTAGTGCCCGTGACAGGAAACGGCCCAAAACGCAAGGTGGACACACCACATTTTCACAGTGAAAAATGACCCTTTTTTTGCAAAGTGCCTGGCTGTAGTTTTTTAACCCTAGCTCTGCCGGAACATAGGGAAACCTAGCAAACCTATACATTTTTGAAAACTAGACACCTAGGGGAATCCAGGATGGGGTGACTTGACTGGCTCTCACCAGGTTCTGTTACCCAGAATCCCTTGCAAACCTAAGAAATTGTCAAAAAAAACACATTTTCCTCACATTTCTGTGGTGCAAAGTTCTGGAATCTGCGTGGATCCACAAAATTCCACCCACCCCGTGTTCCCCAAAGTCTTCCGAGAAAAATGGTACCTCACTTGTGTGGGTAGGCCTAGTCCCCGTGACAGGAAACGGCCCAAAACACAAGGTGGACACACCACATTTTCACAGTGAAAAATGACCCTTTTTTTGCAAAGTGCCTAGCTGTAGTTTTTGAACCCTAGCTCTGCCGGCACCTAGGGAAACCTAGCAAACCTATACATTTTTGAAAACTAGGCACCCAGGGGAATCCAGGATGGGGTGACTTGACTGGCTCTCACCAGGTTCTGTTACCCAAAATCCCTTGCAAACCTAAAAAATGGTTAAAAAAACACATTTTCCTCACATTTCTGTGGTGCAAAGTTCTGGAATCTGCGAGGATCCACAAAATTCCACCCACCCCGCGTCCCCCAAAGTCTTCTGAGAAAAATGGTACCTCACTTGTGTGGGTAGGCCTAGTGCCCGCGACAGGCAAGGGCCCAAAACATACTGAGGCAACATCTAAATTGCCTATCACAAAACATCCTGGTTTTGCAAGGGGGGTCACATGGGTTTTTGGCCCTGTGCTCGGCGGCCAGCTAGGAAACCTACCAAACCCACACATTTCTGAAAACTAGACAGCCGGGGATTCCAGGGAGGTATGGCTTGCGTGGATCCCCAACGTTTTCTTACCCAGAATCCCCTGCAAACCTCAAATTTAGCTGAAAAAATCACTTTTTCCACACATTTTTGTGTGTGAAAGTTGTGGGATCACTGGGCTGACACAAATTTCCTACCACCCAGTGTTCCACGGGTCTCCCGATTAAAATGGTGCCTCACTCGTGTGGGAGGTCCAAGTACCCGCGACAGGCAAGGGCCCAAAACGTAGTGAGGCGACGTCAAAATTGCCTATCACAAAACAACCTGGTTTTGCAAGGGGGTCACCTGGGTTTTTGGCCCCGTGCTCTGTGGCCAGCTAGGGAAACCTACCAAACCCACACAGTTCTGAAAACTAGACACCCGGGGGATTCCAGGGAGGTGTGGCTTTCGTGGATCCCCCAACGTTTTCCTACACAGAATCCCCTGCAAACCTCAAATTTAGCTGAAAAAATCACTTTTTCCACACATTTTTGTGTGGGACAGTTGTGGCATCACCGGGCTGACACAAATTTCCTACCACCCAGTGTTCCCCCAGGTCTCCCGATAAAAATGGTGCCTCACTTGTGTGGGTAGGCCTAGTGCCCGCAACAGGAAACGGCTCAAAACCCAAGGTGGACACACCACATTTTCACAGTGAAAAATACCCTTTTTTTGCAAAGTGCCTAGCTGTAGTTTTTTAACCCTAGCTCCGCCGGCACCTAGGGTAACCTAGCAAACCTATACATTTTTGAAAACTAGACACCTAGCGGAATGCAGGATGGGGTGACTTGACTGGCTCTCACCAGGTTCTGTTACCCAGAATCCCTTGCAAACCTAAGAAATTGTCAAAAAAACACATTTTTCTCACATTTCTGTGGTGCAAAGTTCTGGAATCTGCGTGGATCCACAAAATTCTACCCACCCCGTGTTCCCCAAAGTCTTCCGAGAAAAATGGTACCTCACTTGTGTGGGTAGGCCTAGTGCCCGTGACAGGAAACGGCCCAAAACACAAGGTGGACACACCACATTTTCACAGTGAAAAATGACCCTTTTTTTGCAAAGTGCCTAGCTGTAGTCTTTTAACCCTAGCTCCGCTGGCACCTAGGGAAACCTAGAAAACCTATACATTTTTGAAAACTAGACACCCAGGAAAATCCAGGATGGGGTGACTTGACTGGCTCTCACTAGGTTCTGTTACCAAGAATCCCTTGCAAACCTAAAAAATCGTCAAAAAATACACATTTTCCTCACATTTCTGAGGTGCAAAGTTCTGGAATCTTCGTGGATCCAGAAAATTCCACCCACCCCGCGTTCCCCAAAGTCTTCAGAGAAAAATTGTACCTCACTTGTGTGGGTAGGCCTAGTGCCCGTGACAGGAAACGGCCCAAAACACAAAGTGGACACACCACATTTTCACAGTGAAAAATGACCCTTTTTCTGCAAAGTGCCTAGCTGTAGTTTTTGAACCCTAGCTCCGCCGGCACCTAGGGAAACCTAGCAAGCCTATACATTTTTGAAAACTAGACACCTAGGGTAATCCAGGATGGGGTGACTTGACTGGCTCTCACCAGGTTCTGTTACCCAGAATCCCTTGCACACCTAAGAAATTGTCAAAGAAAACACATTTTCCTCACATTTCTGTGGTGCAAAGTTCTGGAATCTGCGTGGATCCACAAAATTCCACCCACCCTGTGTTCCCCAAAGTCTTCCGAGAAAAATGGTACCTCACTTGTGTGGGTAGGCCTAGTGCCCGCGACAGGAAACGGCCCAAAACGCAAGGTGGACACACCACATTTTCACAGTGAAAAATGACCCTTTTTTTGCAAAGTGCCTAGCTGTAGTTTTTTAACCCTAGCTCCGCCGGAACATAGGGAAACCTAGCAAACCTATACATTTTTGAAAACTAGACACCTAGGGGAATCCAGGATGGGGTGACTTGACTGGCTCTCACCAGGTTCTGTTACCCAAAATCCCTTGCAAACCTAAAAAATGGTTAAAAAAAACACATTTTCCTCACATTTCTGTGGTGCAAAGTTCTGGAATCTGCGAGGATCCACAAAATTCCACCCACCCCGCGTCCCCCAAAGTCTTCTGAGAAAAATGGTACCTCACTTGTGTGGGTAGGGCTAGTGCCCGCGACAGGCAAGGGCCCAAAACATACTGAGGCAACATCTAAATTGCCTATCACAAAACATCCTAGTTTGCAAGGGGGGTCACATGGGTTTTTGGCCCTGTGCTCGGCGGCCAGCTAGGGAAACCTACCAAACCCACACATTTATGAAAACTAGACAGCCGGGGGATTCCAGGGAGGTATGGCTTGCGTGGATCCCCAACGTTTTCTTACCCAGAATCCCCTGCAAACCTCAAATTTAGCTGAAAAAATCACTTTTTCCACACATTTTTGTGTGTGAAAGTTGTGGGATCACTGGGCTGACACAAATTTCCTACCACCCAGTGTTCCACGGGTCTCCCGATTAAAATGGTGCCTCACTCGTGTGGGAGGTCCAAGTACCCGCGACAGGCAAGGGCCCAAAACGTAGTGAGGCGACGTCAAAATTGCCTATCACAAAACAACCTGGTTTTGCAAGGGGGGTCACCTGGGTTTTTGGCCAGGTGCTCTGTGGCCAGCTAGGGAAACCTACCAAACCCACACAGTTCTGAAAACTAGACACCCGGGGGATTCCAGGGAGGTGTGGCTTTCGTGGATCCCCCAACGTTTTCCTACACAGAATCCCCTGCAAACCTCAAATTTAGCTGAAAAAATCACTTTTTCCACACATTTTTGTGTGGGACAGTTGTGGCATCACCGGGCTGACACAAATTTCCTACCACCCAGTGTTCCCCCAGGTCTCCCGATAAAAATGGTGCCTCACTTGTGTGGGTAGGCCTAGTGCCCGCGACAGGAAACGGCTCAAAACCCAAGGTGGACACACCACACTTTCCCAGTGAAAAATACCCTTTTTTTGCAAAGTGCCTAGCTGTAGTTTTTTAACCCTAGCTCCGCCGGCACCTAGGGAAACCTAGCAAACCTATACATTTTTGAAAACTAGACACCTAGCGGAATGCAGGATGGGGTGACTTGACTGGCTCTCACCAGGTTCTGTTACCCAGAATCCCTTGCAAACCTAAGAAATTGTCAAAAAAACACATTTTCCTCACATTTCTGTGGTGCAAAGTTCTGGAATCTGCGTGGATCCACAAAATTCTACCCACCCCGTGTTCCCCAAAGTCTTCCGAGAAAAATGGTACCTCACTTGTGTGGGTAGGCCTAGTGCCCGTGACAGGAAATGGCCCAAAACGCAAGGTGGACACACCACATTTTCACAGTGAAAAATGACCCTTTTTTTGCAAAGTGCCTAGCTGTAGTTTTTGAACCCTAGCTCTGCCGGCACCTAGGGAAACCTAGCAAACCTATACATTTTTGAAAACTAGACACCCAGGGGAATCCAGGATGGGGTGACTTGACTGGCTCTCTCCAGGTTCTGTTACCCAGAATCCCTTGCAAACCTAAACAACTGTCAAACAAAACACATTTTCCTCACATTTTTGTGGTGCAAAGTTCTGGAATCTGCGTGGATCCACAAAATTCCACCCACCCCGCGTTCCCCAAAGTCTTCCGAGAACAATGGGACCTCACTTGTGTGGGTAGGCCTAGTGCCCGCGACAGGAAACGGCCCAAAACGCAAGGTGGACACAACACATTTTCACAGTGAAAAATGACCTTTTTTTCCAAAGTGCCTAGCTGTAGTTTTTTAACCCTAGCTCCGCCGGAACCTAGGGAAACCTGGCAAACCTATACATTTTTGAAAACTAGACACCCAGGGGAATCCAGGATGGGGTGACTTGACTGGCTCTCACCAGGTTCTGTTACCCAGAATCCCTTGCAAACCTAAAAAATCATCAAAAAAAACACATTTTCCTCACATTTCTGTGGTGCAAAGTTCTGGAATCTGCGTGGATCCACATAATTCCACCCACCCTGCGTTCCACAAAGTCTTCCAAGAAAAATGGTACCTCACTTGTGTGGGTAGGCCTAGTGCCCGTGACAGGAAACGGCCCAAAACACAAGGTGGACACACCACATTTTCACAGTGAAAAATGACCCTTTTTTTGCAAAGTGCCTAGCTGTAGTCTTTTAACCCTAGCTCCGCTGGCACCTAGGGAAACCTAGAAAACCTATACGTTTTTGAAAACTAGACACCCAGGAAAATCCAGGATGGGGTGACTTGACTGGCACTCACCAGGTTCTGTTACCAAGAATCCCTTGCAAACCTAAAAAATCGTTAAAAAAAACACATTTTCCTCACATTTCTGAGGTGCAAAGTTCTGGAATCTGCGTGGATCCACAAAATTCCACCCACCCCGCGTTCCCCAAAGTCTTCCGAGAAAAATGATACCTCACTTGTGTGGGTAGGCCTAGTGCCCGCGACAGGAAACGGCCCAAAACGCAAGGTGGACACAACACATTTTCACAGTGAAAAATGACCCTTTTTTTGCAAAGTGCCTAGCTGTAGTTTTTGAACCCTAGCTCCGCCGGCACCTAGGGAAACCTAGCAAACCTATACATTTTTGAAAACTAGACACCTAGGGGAATCCAGGATGGGGTGACTTGACTGGCTCTCACCAGGTTCTGTTACCCAGAATCCCTCGCAAGCCTAAGAAATTGTAAAAGAAACCACATTTTCCTCACATTTCTGTGGTGCAAAGTTCTGGAATCTGCGTGGATCCACAAAATTCCACCCACCCCACGTTCCCCAAAGTCTTCCGAGAAAAATGGTACCTCACTTGTGTGGGTAGGCCTAGTGCCCGCGACAGGAAACGGCCCAAAACGCAAGGTGGACAAACCACATTTTCACAGTGAAAAATGACCCTTTTTTTGCAAAGTGCCTAGCTGAAGTTTTTTAACCCTAGCTCCGCCGGAACCTAGGAAACCTAGCAAACCTATACATTTTTGAAAACTAGACACCCAGGGGAACCCAGGATGGGGTGACTTGACTGGCTCTCACCAGGTTCTGTTACCCAGAATCCCTTGCAAACCTTAAAAATCGTCAAAAAAACCACATTTTCCTCACATTTCTGTGGTGCAAAGTTCTGGAATCTTCGTGGATCCAGAAAATTCCACCCACCCCGCATTCCCCAAAGTCTTCCGAGAAAAATTGTACCTCACTTGTGTGGGTAGGCCTAGTGCCCGCGACAGGAAACGGCCCAAAACGCAAGGTGGACACACCACATTTTCACAGTGAAAAATGACCCTTTTTTTGCAAAGTGCCTAGCTGTAGTTTTTGAACCCTAGCTCCGCCGGAACATAGGGAAACCTAGCAAACCTATACATTTTTGAAAACTAGACACCTAGGGGAATCCAGGATGGGGTGACTTGACTGGCTCTCACCAGGTTCTGTTACCCAGAATCCCTTGCAAACCTAAGAAATTGTCAAAAAAAACACATTTTCCTCACATTTCTGTGGTGCAAAGTTCTGGAATCTGCGTGGATCCACAAAATTCCACCCACCCCGTGTTTCCCAAAGTCTTCCGAGAAAAATGGTACCTCACTTGTGTGGGTAGGCCTAGTCCCCGTGACAGGAAACGGCCCAAAACACAAGGTGGACACACCACATTTTCACAGTGAAAAATGACCCTTTTTTTGCAAAGTGCCTAGCTGTAGTTTTTGAACCCTAGCTCTGCCGGCACCTAGGGAAACCTAGCAAACCTATACATTTTTGAAAACAAGGCACCCAGGGGAATCCAGGATGGGGTGACTTGACTGGCTCTCACCAGGTTCTGTTACCCAAAATCCCTTGCAAACCTAAAAAATGGTTAAAAAAAACACATTTTCCTCACATTTCTGTGGTGCAAAGTTCTGGAATCTGCGAGGATCCACAAAATTCCACCCACCCCGCGTCCCCCAAAGTCTTCTGAGAAAAATGGTACCTCACTTGTGTGGAAAGGCCTAGTGCCCGCGACAGGCAAGGGCCCAAAACATACTGAGGCAACATCTAAATTGCCTATCACAAAACATCCTGGTTTTGCAAGGGGGTCACATGGGTTTTTGGCCCTGTGCTCGGCGGCCAGCTAGGGAAACCTACCAAACCCACACATTTCTGAAAACTAGACAGCCGGGGGATTCCAGGGAGGTATGGCTTGCGTGGATCCCCAACGTTTTCTTACCCAGAATCCCCTGCAAACCTCAAATTTAGCTGAAAAAATCAATCACTTTTTCCACACATTTTTGTGTGTGAAAGTTGTGGGATCACTGGGCTGACACAAATTTCCTACCACCCAGTGTTCCACGGGTCTCCCGATTAAAATGGTGCCTCACTCGTGTTGGAGGTCCAAGTACCCGCGACAGGCAAGGGCCCAAAACGTAGTGAGGCAACGTCAAAATTGCCTATCACAAAACAACCTGGTTTTGCAAGGGGGTCACCTGGGTTTTTGGCCCCGTGCTCTGTGGCCAGCTAGGGAAACCTACCAAACCCACACAGTTCTGAAAACTAGACACCCGGGGGATTCCAGGGAGGTGTGGCTTTCGTGGATCCCCCAACGTTTTCCTACACAGAATCCCCTGCAAACCTCAAATTTAGCTGAAAAAATCACTTTTTCCACACATTTTTGTGTGGGACAGTTGTGGCATCACCGGGCTGACACAAATTTCCTACCACCCAGTGTTCCCCCAGGTCTCCCGATAAAAATGGTGCCTCACTTGTGTGGGTAGGCCTAGTGCCCGCGACAGGAAACGGCTCAAAACCCAAGGTGGACACACCACATTTTCACAGTGAAAAATACCCTTTTTTTGCAAAGTGCCTAGCTGTAGTATTTTTAACCCTAGCTCCGCCGGCACCTAGGGAAACCTAGCAAACCTATACATTTTTGAAAACTAGACACCTAGCGGAATGCAGGATGGGTTGACTTGACTGGCTCTCACCAGGTTCTGTTACCCAGAATCCTTTGCAAACCTAAGAAATTGTCAAAAAAACACATTTTCCTCACATTTCTGTGGTGCAAAGTTCTGGAATCTGCGTGGATCCACAAAATTCTACCCACCCCGTGTTCCCCAAAGTCTTCCGAGAACAATGGTACCTCACTTGTGTGGGTAGGCCTAGTGCCCATGACAGGAAATGGCCCAAAACGCAAGGTGGACACACCACATTTTCACAGTGAAAAATGACCCTTTTTTTGCAAAGTGCCTAGCTGTAGTTTTTGAACCCTAGCTCTGCCGGCACCTAGGGAAACCTAGCAAACCTATACATTTTTAAAAACTAGACACCCAGGGGAATCCAGGATGGGGTGACTTGACTGGCTCTCACCAGGTTCTGTTACCCAGAATCCCTTGTCAACCTAACAAATGGTAAAAAAAACACATTTTCCTCACATTTCTGTGGTGCAAAGTTCTGGAATCTGCGTGGATCCACAAAATTCCACCCACCCCACGTTCCCCAAAGTCTTCCGAGAAAAATGGTACCTCACTTGTGTGAGTAGGCCTAGTGCCCGCGACAGGAAACGGCCCACAACGCAAGGTGGACAAACCACATTTTCACAGTGAAAAATGACCCTTTTTTTGCAAAGTGCCTAGCTGTAGTTTTTTAACCCTAGCTCCGCCGGAACCTAGGGAAACCTAGCAAACCTATACATTTTTGAAAACTAGACACCCAGGGGAACCCAGGATGGGGTGACTTGACTGGCTCTCACTAGGTTCTGTTACCCAGAATCCCTTGCAAACCTAAATAATCGTCAAAAAAAACACATTTTCCTCACATTTCTGTGGTGCAAAGTTCTGGAATCTTCGTGGATCCAGAAAATTCCACCCACCCCGCATTCCCCAAAGTCTTCCGAGAAAAATTGTACCTCACTTGTGTGGGTAGGCCTAGTGCCCACGACAGGAAACGGCCCAAAACACAAAGTGGACACACCACATTTTCACAGTGAAAAATGACCCTTTTTCTGCAAAGTGCCTAGCTGTAGTTTTTGAACCCTAGCTCCGCCGGCACCTAGGGAAACCTAGCAAGCCTATACATTTTTGAAAACTAGACACCTAGGGTAATCCAGGATGGGGTGACTTGACTGGCTCTCACCAGGTTCTGTTACCCAGAATCCCTTGCACACCTAAGAAATTGTCAAAGAAAACACATTTTCCTCACATTTCTGTGGTGCAAAGTTCTGCAATCTGCGTGGATCCACAAAATTCCACCCACCCTGTGTTCCCCAAAGTCTTCCGAGAAAAATGGTACCTCACTTGTGTGGGTAGGCCTAGTGCCCGCGACAGGAAACGGCCCAAAACGCAAGGTGGACACACCACATTTTCACAGTGAAAAATGACCCTTTTTTTGCAAAGTGCCTAGCTGTAGTTTTTTAACCCTAGCTCCGCCGGAACATAGGGAAACCTAGCAAACCTATACATTTTTGAAAACTAGACACCTAGGGGAATCCAGGATGGGGTGACTTGACTGGCTCTCACCAGGTTCTGTTACCCAGAATCCCTTGCAAACCTAAGAAATTGTCAAAGAAAACACATTTTCCTCACATTTCTGTGGTGCAAAGTTCTGGAATCTGCGTGGATCCACAAAATTCCACCCACCCCGTGTTCCCCAAAGTCTTCCGAGAAAAATGGTACCTCACTTGTGTGGGTAGGCCTAGTCCCCGTGACAGGAAACGGCCCAAAACACAAGGTGGACACACCACATTTTCACAGTGAAAAATGACCCTTTTTTTGCAAAGTGCCTAGCTGTAGTTTTTGAACCCTAGCTCTGCCGGCACCTAGGGAAACCTAGCAAACCTATACATTTTTGAAAACTAGGCACCCAGGGGAATCCAGGATGGGGTGACTTGACTGGCTCTCACCAGGTTCTTTTACCCAAAATCCCTTGCAAACCTAAAAAATGGTTAAAAAAACACATTTTCCTCACATTTCTGTGGTGCAAAGTTCTGGAATCTGCGAGGATCCACAAAATTCCACCCACCCCGCGTCCCCAAAGTCTTCTGAGAAAAATGGTACCTCACTTGTGTGGGTAGGCCTAGTGCCCGCGACAGGCAAGGGCCCAAAACATACTGAGGCAACATCTAAATTGCCTATCACAAAACATCCTGGTTTTGCAAGGGGGTCACATGGGTTTTTGGCCCTGTGCTCGGCGGCCAGCTAGGGAAACCTACCAAACCCACACATTTCTGAAAACTAGACAGCCGGGGGATTCCAGGGAGGTATGGCTTGCGTGGATCCCCAACGTTTTCTTACCCAGAATCCCCTGCAAACCTCAAATTTAGCTGAAAAAATCACTTTTTCCACACATTTTTGTGTGTGAAAGTTGTGGGATCACTGGGCTGACACAAATTTCCTACCACCCAGTGTTCCACGGGTCTCCCGATTAAAATGGTGCCTCACTCGTGTGGGAGGTCCAAGTACCCGCGACAGGCAAGGGCCCAAAACGTAGTGAGGCGACGTCAAAATTGCCTATCACAAAACAACCTGGTTTTGCAAGGGGGGTCACCTGGGTTTTTGGCCCCGTGCTCTGTGGCCAGCTAGGGAAACCTACCAAACCCACACAGTTCTGAAAACTAGACACCCGGGGGATTCCAGGGAGGTGTGGCTTTCGTGGATCCCCCAACGTTTTCCTACACAGAATCCCCTGCAAACCTCAAATTTAGCTGAAAAAATCACTTTTTCCACACATTTTTGTGTGGGACAGTTGTGGCATCACCGGGCTGACACAAATTTCCTACCACCCAGTGTTCCCCCAGGTCTCCCGATAAAAATGGTGCCTCACTTGTGTGGGTAGGCCTAGTGCCCGCGACAGGAAACGGCTCAAAACCCAAGGTGGACACACCACATTTTCACAGTGAAAAATACCCTTTTTTTGCAAAGTGCCTAGCTGTAGTTTTTAACCCTAGCTCCGCCGGCACCTAGGGTAACCTAGCAAACCTATACATTTTTGAAAACTAGACACCTAGCGGAATGCAGGATGGGGTGACTTGACTGGCTCTCACCAGGTTCTGTTACCCAGAATCCCTTGCAAACCTAAGAAATTGTCAAAAAAACAAATTTTTCTCACATTTCTGTGGTGCAAAGTTCTGGAATCTGCATGGATCCACAAAATTCTACCCACCCCGTGTTCCCCAAAGTCTTCCGAGAAAAATGGTACCTCACTTGTGTGGGTAGGCCTAGTGCCCGTGACAGGAAATGGCCCAAAACGCAAGGTGGACACACCACATTTTCACAGTGAAAAATGACCCTTTTTTTGCAAAGTGCCTAGCTGTAGTTTTTGAACCCTAGCTCTGCCGGCACCTAGGGAAACCTAGCAAACCTATACATTTTTAAAAACTAGACACCCAGGGGAATCCAGGATGGGGTGACTTGACTGGCTCTCACCAGGTTCTGTTACCCAGAATCCCTTGTAAACCTAAAAAATGGTAAAAAAAACACATTTTCCTCACATTTCTGTGGTGCAAAGTTCTGGAATCTGCGTGGATCCACAAAATTCCACCCACCCCACGTTCCCCAAAGTCTTCCGAGAAAAATGGTACCTCACTTGTGTGGGTAGGCCTAGTGCCCGCGACAGGAAACGGCCCAAAACGCTAGGTGGACAAACCACATTTTCACAGTGAAAAATGACCCTTTTTTTGCAAAGTGCCTAGCTGTAGTTTTTTAACCCTAGCTCCGCCGGAACCTAGGGAAACCTAGCAAACCTATACATTTTTGAAAACTAGACACCCAGGGGAACCCAGGATGGGGTGACTTGACTGGCTCTCACTAGGTTCTGTTACCCAGAATCCCTTGCAAACCTAAATAATCGTCAAAAAAAACACATTTTCCTCACATTTCTGTGGTGCAATGTTCTGGAATCTTCGTGGATCCAGAAAATTCCACCCACCCCGCATTCCCCAAAGTCTTCCGAGAAAAATTGTACCTCACTTGTGTGGGTAGGCCTAGTGCCCGCGACAGGAAACGGCCCAAAACACAAAGTGGACACACCACATTTTCACAGTGAAAAATGACCCTTTTTTTGCAAAGTGCCTAGCTGTAGTTTTTTAACCCTAGCTCCGCCGGAACATAGGGAAACCTAGCAAACCTATACATTTTTGAAAACTAGACACCTAGGGGAATCCAGGATGGGGTGACTTGACTGGCTCTCACCAGGTTCTGTTACCCAGAATCCCTTGCAAACCTAAGAAATTGTCAAAGAAAACACATTTTCCTCACATTGCTGTGGTGCAAAGTTCTGGAATCTGCGTGGATCCACAAAATTCCACCCACCCCGTGTTCCCCAAAGTCTTCCGAGAAAAATGGTACCTCACTTGTGTGGGTAGGCCTAGTCCCCGTGACAGGAAACGGCCCAAAACACAAGGTGGACACACCACATTTTCACAGTGAAAAATGACCCTTTTTTTGCAAAGTGCCTAGCTGTAGTTTTTGAACCCTAGCTCTGCCGGCACCTAGGGAAACCTAGCAAACCTATACATTTTTGAAAACTAGGCACCCAGGGGAATCCAGGATGGGGTGACTTGACTGGCTCTCACCAGGTTCTGTTACCCAAAATCCCTTGCAAACCTAAAAAATGGTTAAAAAAAACACATTTTCCTCACATTTCTGTGGTGCAAAGTTCTGGAATCTGCGAGGATCCACAAAATTCCACCCACCCCGCGTCCCCCAAAGTCTTCTGAGAAAAATGGTACCTCACTTGTGTGGGTAGGCCTAGTGCCCGCGACAGGCAAGGGCCCAAAACATACTGAGGCAACATCTAAATTGCCTATCACAAAACATCCTGGTTTTGCAAGGGGGTCACATGCGTTTTTGGCCCTGTGCTCGGCGGCCAGCTAGGGAAACCTACCAAACCCACACATTTCTGAAAACTAGACAGCCGGGGATTCCAGGGAGGTATGGCTTGCGTGGATCCCCAACGTTTTCTTACCCAGAATCCCCTGCAAACCTCAAATTTAGCTGAAAAAATCACTTTTTCCACACATTTTTGTGTGTGAAAGTTGTGGGATCACTGGGCTGACACAAATTTCCTACCACCCAGTGTTCCACGGGTCTCCCGATTAAAATGGTGCCTCACTCGTGTGGGAGGTCCAAGTACCCGCGACAGGCAAGGGCCCAAAACGTAGTGAGGCAACGTCAAAATTGCCTATCACAAAACAACCTGGTTTTGCAAGGGGGTCACCTGGGTTTTTGGCCCCGTGCTCTGTGGCCAGCTAAGGAAACCTACCAAACCCACACAGTTCTGAAAACTAGACACCCGGGGATTCCAGGGAGGTGTGGCTTGCGTGGATCCCCCAACGTTTTCCTACACAGAATCCCCTGCAAACCTCAAATTTAGCTGAAAAAATCACTTTTTCCACACATTTTTGTGTGGGAAAGTTGTGGCATCACCGGGCTGACACAAATTTCCTACCACCCAGTGTTCCCCCAGGTCTCCCGATAAAAATGGTGCCTCACTTGTGTGGGTAGGCCTAGTGCCCGCGACAGGAAACGGCTCAAAACCCAAGGTGGACACACCACATTTTCACAGTGAAAAATACCCTTTTTTTGCAAAGTGCCTAGCTGTAGTTTTTTAACCCTAGCTCCGCCAGCACCTAGGGAAACCTAGCAAACCTATACATTTTTGAAAACTAGACACCTAGGGGAATGCAGGATGGGGTGACTTGACTGGCTCTCACCAGGTTCTGTTACCCAGAATCCCTTGCAAACCTAAGAAATTGTCAAAAAACACATTTTCCTCACATTTCTGTGGTGCAAAGTTTTGGAATCTGCGTGGATCCACAAAATTCCACCCACCCCGTGTTCCCCAAAGTCTTCCGAGAAAAATGGTACCTCACTTGTGTGGGTAGGCCTAGTGCCCGTGACAGGAAATGGCCCAAAACGCAAGGTGGACACACCACATTTTCACAGTGAAAAATTACCCTTTTTTTGCAAAGTGCCTAGCTGTAGTTTTTGAACCCTAGCTCTGCCGGCACCTAGGGAAACCTAGCAAACCTATACATTTGTAAAAACTAGACACCCAGGGGAATCCAGGATGGGGTGACTTGACTGGCTCTCACCAGGTTCTGTTACCCAGAATCGCTTGTAAACCTACAAAATGGTAAAAAAAACACATTTTCCTCACATTTCTGTGGTGCAAAGTTCTGGAATCTGCGAGGATCCACAAAATTCCACCCACCCCGCTCCTTCAAAGTCTTCCGAGAAAAATGATACCTCACTTGTGTGGGTAGGCCTAGTGCCCGCGACAGGCAAGGGCCCAAAACGTACTGAGGCGACATCAAAATTGCCTAGCACAAAACATCCATGGGTTCTGCAAGGGGGGTCACATGGGTTTTTGGCCCCGTCTCGGCGGCCAGCTAGGGAAACCTACCAAACCCACACATTTCTGAAAACTAGACAGCCTGGGGATTCCAGGGAGGTATGGCTTGCGTGGATCCCCAACGTTTTCTTACCCAGAATCCCCTGCAAACCTCAAATTTAGCTGAAAAAATCACTTTTTCCACACATTTTTTGTGGGAAAGTTGTGGCATCACCGGGCTGACAAATTTCCTACCACCCAGTGTTCCCCCGGGTCTCCCGATTAAAATGGTGCCTCACTCGTGTGGGAGGTCCAAGTACCCGCGACTGGCAGGGCCCAAAACGTAGTGAGGCGACGTCAAAATTGCCTATCACAAAACAACCTGGTTTTGCAAGGGGTCACCTGGGTTTTGGCCCCGTGCTCTGTGGCCAGCTAGGGAAACCTACCAAACCCACACAGTTCTGAAAACTAGACACCGGGGGATTCAAGGGAGGTGTGGCTTGCGTGGATCCCCCAACGTTTTCCTACACAGAATCCCCTGCAAACCTAAAATTTAGCTGAAAAAATCACATTTTCCACACATTTTTGTCTGGGAAAGTTGTGGCATCACCGGGCTGACACAAATTTCCTACCACCCAGTGTTCCCCCGGGTCTTCCGATAAAAATGGTGCCTCACTCATGTGGGAGGCCCAAGTACCCGCGACAGGCAAGGGCCCAAAACGTAGTGAGGCGACGTCAAAATTGCCTATCACAAAACAACCTGGTTTTGCAAGGGGGGGTCACCTGAGTTTTTGGCCCCGTGCTCGGCGGCCAGCTAGGGAAACCTACCAAACCCATACATTTCTGAAAACTAGACACCCAGGGGATTCCAGGGAGGTATGGCTTGCGTGGATCCCCCAACGTTTTCTTACCCAGAATCCCCTGCAAACCTCAAATGTAGCTGAAAAAATCACTTTTTCCACACATTTTTGTGTGGGAAAGTTGTGGCAACACCGGGCTGACACAAATTTCCAACCACCCAGTGTTCCCCCGGGTCTCCCGATAACAATGGTGCCTCACTCGTGTGGGAGGCCCAAGTACCCGCGACAGGCAAGGGCCCAAAATGTAGTGAGGCGACATCAAAATTGCCTATCACAAAACAACCTGGTTTTGCAAGGGGTCACCTGGGTTTTGGCCCTGTGCTCGGCGGCCAGCTAGGGAAACCTACCAAACCCACACATTTCTGAAAACTAGACACCTGGGGATTCCAGGAGGTGTGGCTTGCATGGATCCCCCAACGTTTTCTTACCCAGAATCCCCTGTAAACCTCAGATTTAGCTGAAAAAATCACTTTTTCCACACATTTTTGTGTGGGAAAGTCGTGGCATCACCGGGCTGACACAAATTTCCTACCACCCAGTGTTCCCCGGGTCTCCCGATAAAAATGGTGCCTCACTCGTGTGGGAGGCCCAAGTACCCGCGACAGGCAAGGGCCCAAAATGTAGTGAGGCGACGTCAAAATTGCCTATCACAAAATGTTTTGGTCCCTTGCCTGTCGCGGGTACTGGGCCTCCCACACAAGTGAGGCACCATTTTTATCGGGAGACCCGGGGAACACTGGGTGGTATGAAATTTGTGTCAGCCCGGTGATGCCACAACTTTCCCACACAAAAATGTGTGGAAAAAGTGATTTATTCAGCTAAATGTGAGGTTTGCAGGGGATTCTGGGTAGGAAAACGTTGGGGAGCCACGCAAGCCACACCTCCCTGGAATCCCCAGGTGTCTAGTTTTCAGAAATGTGTGGGTTTGGTAGGTTTCCTGGCTGGCTGCCGAGCACGGGCCAAAAACCCAGGTGACCCCCCTTGCAAAAACAGGTTGTTTTGTGATAGGCAATTTTGACGTCGCCTCACTACGTTTTGGGCCCTTGCCTGTCGCGGGTACTTGGGCCTCCCACACGAGTGAGGCGCCATTTTCATTGGGAGACCCGGGGGAACACTGGGTGGTATGAAATTTGTGTCAGCCCGGTGATGCCACAACTTTCCCACACAAAAATGTGTGGAAAAATTGATTTTTTCAGCTAAATTTGAGGTTTGCAGGGGATTCTGGGTAGGAAAACGTTGGGGGAGCCACGCAAGCCACACCTTCCTGGAATCCCCCCGGTGTCTAGTTTTCAGAAATATATGGGTTTGGTAGGTTTCCCTAGCTGGCCGCCGAGCACGGGGCCAAAAACCCAGGTGACCCCCCTTGCAAAACCAGGTTGTTTTGTAATAGGCAATTTTGACATCGCCTCACTACGTTTTGGGCCCTTGCCTGTCGCGGGTACTTGGGCCTCCCACACGAGTGAGGCACCATTTTTATCGGGAGACCCGGGAAAACACTGGGTGGTATGAAGTTTGTGTCAGCCTGGTGATGCCACAACTTTCCCACACAAAATGTGGAAAAAGTGATTTTTTCAGCTAAATTTGAGGTTTGCAGGGGATTCTGGGTAGGAAAACGTTGGGGGAGCCACACAAGCCACACCTCCCTGGAATCCCCCGGGTGTCTAGTTTTCAGAAATGTGTGGGTTTGGTAGGTTTCCTAGCTGGCCACAGAGCACGGGGCCAAAAACCCAGGTGACCCACCCTTGCAAAACCAGGTTGTTTTGTGATAGGCAATTTTGACGTCGCCTCAGTACGTTTTGGGCCCTTGCCTGTCGCGGGTACTTGGGCCTCCCACACGAGTGAGGCACCATTTTTATCGGGAGACCCGGGAACACTGGGTGGTAGGAAATTTGTGTCAGCCCGGTGATGCCACAACTTTCCCACACAAAAATGTGTGGAAAAGTGATTTTTTCAGCTAAATTTGAGGTTTGCAGGGGATTCTGGTAAGAAAACGTTGGGGTTCCACGCAAGCCATACCTCCCTGGAATCCCCAGGTGTCTAGTTTTCAGAAATGTGTGGGTTTGGTAGGTTTCCCTAGCTGGCCACAGAGCACGGGGCCAAAACCCAGGTGACCCCTTGCAAAACCAGGTCATTTTGTGATAGGCAATTTTGACGTCGCCTCACTACGTTTTGGGCCCTTGCCTGTCACGGGTCCTTGACCCACCCACGCGAGTGAGGTACCATTTCTATTGGGATACTTGGAGAAAAGCGGGGGGTAGGGAATTTGTTGTTTCTTTCAGCAGCGTGAAAATTTTGGCACAATAATGCAAGGAAAATGTGACAGACATTTTGAGGTTTGCAGGACATTGTGGGTAAGATAACTTGTTGGGATCCACAAGAGAGACATCACCATGTACTCCCATGGGTGTTTAGTTTACGACAATATCTACAGTTGGTAGATTATTCTTATATGGAATGTACACCTTGGCAGAGAGACTAAAAAGACAAATATTACTGCACAGCCATCTATTCCTCAAGCACACACACATACTGGTTGGATTTGGCACGAGGGCGAGTGATGGTTCAGTATATAAAATTTTATTAACAAGAGATTTCACAAAAATGAAATGCACTGTCAATAATTAAAAGGACAAAAAACTGAACCAGTGACTCGCAGCTCGTGAGCTGTAAAGCCACGGCAAGGCCCCAACCGGTTTACAGGCCATTCACACACCTTTCATACGTGATAAACACAAGACCATTCACACCACCAGGCACGAAACCAACACATTACAACATTCAGAAAAAGGGACAAGGTACACCCTGCTTGAGAAAGACAGAAAAGACAAATATTTCTGCACAACCACCTATTCTTCAAGCACACAGACATACTGGTTGGATTTGGTACGAGGGTGAGTGATGGTTCAGTATATACAGTTGTATTAACCAGAGATTTCACAAAAATGAAATGCACTGTTAATAATTGAAAGGACGAGAAACTGAACCATTGACTCACAGCTTGTGAGCTGTAAAGCCATGACAAGGCACCAACCGCTTTACAGGCCATTCATACACCTTTCATACGTGTGACACATACAAAACCATTCACACCGCCAGCCGCGGGCCCAGCACATTACAACACTCACACCTACAAACAGCGCCATTCAAGGGCCCATCACTTTCACACACCCACATTCCTGACACAACAACCAATTCAGCTCACAGATTGCGTGGAGTGGCGTTTAGCTAGTAGTGTGTGTAGTGACCAGCAGCAAGTTACTACTCACACACCACCAGCCAAGCGCCCGTCCACGCACACCGCCAGCCAAGCGCCAATCCGCGCACACCGCCAGCCAAGCGCCAGTCCATGCACACCGCCAGCCAAGCGCCAATCCATGCACACCTCCAGCCAAGCGCCAGTCTATTCACCGCCAGCCAAGCACCAGTCCACGCACACCGCCAGCCAAGCGCCAGTCCACGCACAACGCCAGCCAAGCGTCAATCCATGCACACCGCCAGCCAAGCGCCAATCCACGCACACCACCAGCCAAGCGCCAATCCACGCACACCACCAGCCAAGCGCCAATTCACGCACACCACCAGCCAAGCGCCAATCCACGCACACCGCCAGCCAAGTGCCAGTCCACTCACCGCCAGCCAAGCGCCAGTCCATGCACACCGCCAGCCAAGCGCCAATCCACGCAGACCTCCAGCCAAGCGCCAGTCCACTCACCACCAGCCAAGCACCAGTCCACGCACACCGCCAGCCAAGCGCCAGTCCACGCACACCGCCAGCCAAGCGCCAATTCACGCACACCGCCAGCCAAGCGCCAATCCACGCACACCAACAGCCAAGCGCCAATCCACGCACACCACCAGCCAAGCGCCAATCCACGCACAACGCCAGCCAAGTGCCAGTTCACTCACCGCCAGCCAAGCGCCAATCCACGCACACTGTCATAAAAAAAATGTAAACAAGAAAGAAAACACAAACCAATTGCAACTAAATACAAAACTATAACTACAAAAACAACAGCAGTAACTAAAGACATCATTCTATTGCCAAACGTTAAACTGAACAACTATATAAAACCATACAGACCAGGCAGTACACTATTAGACTCACGGTTGCTCCCAAAATCTCTTTTGAGTGTGATACAATCTGAAACATGTGGGCACACACAGCCCAGGATTAGAAGGACAATCGGCACAGTGCATACGACTCTCCTTCCGCACACCTCTTCGCAAGCAGACTCTACATCTCTTACAGGGATTGGTTTTTTTGGGCGTGGGAGGAATTAAATCAGGAAAGTGGCGATCTTTCAATCTAGCCACATCCTCCACCACTCCAACTCTAGGAACACTTGCCTGTTCCACAACAACAAGGCTGCCTATCACAGACTCCTGAAACTGAACATAAGTCAACTTTGCCGCAGGAGAACACTCCTTGTACACAACAAAAGCATTTAAAGTTGCTAAATTGAAGAGATGGATGGCCAACTTCTTATACCAAATGAACGAATACGAATAGCAGTGTAAGGTTCCAACCTCTGATCTACTTTATCAACACCACCCATGTGCTTATTGTAGTCTAAAATGCACACAGGTTTGTGCACTTCAGCAATCTGACCCCAAACAGCCACAGGTGAAGTACTCTCATCATGGATGGTAGTCAGCATGTACACATCCCTCCTGTCCACAAATTTCACAGCTAGTAGTTCATCACTACGCAAGGAACTGCACTGTCCCCTCTGAAGTTTTTTGCAAACAAGCCTTTTGGATACCCTTTACGGTTAGAGCGGATTGTGCCACAAGCAAAAGTGTCCACTTTGAACAATTCCTTAAACAATTGCACAGCAGTGTAGAAGTTATCAAGGTACAAATGGTGGCCTCTGTTAAACAGTCCTCTAGCAAGATCCCACACAATTTTCTCTGAAACTCCAAAAGTGGACGGACAACCAGGGTGGTCAATAGTGGAATCCGTACCAGTGTACACCCGGAAATTAAAGACATATCCTGTCCTACTCTCAGACAACATATACAGCTTAATTCCATAACGTGCCCTCTTGCTAGGAATGTACTGCCTAAAAACCAAACGGCCCTTAAACAGGACCAAAGACTCATCATTAGCTATTTCTTTCCCTGAAGTATAGATCTCTGAAAATCGATCTACAATGTGATCAAGAACAGGCCGAATCTTAAAAGACGGTCACAGTCAGGGTGATCTCGTGGCAACGCCAAAGTATTATCAACAAAATGCAGCATCCGAAGCAAAAGTAAATACCGATCACGACTCATAATTGCAGGAAATATGGCCGTTGCCATCAAGGGACTGGTAGACCAATATGAAGCCATGGACGGCTTCCTTATCAAGCCCATCAAAAAAGTCAAACCCAAAAACTTCTTCATCTCTTCCAGATTTGTGGGAGTCCATCGGGTAGCTCTAGAGTGGGGCCTAAGTCTGGCACTGTTGTCCCTCAAAAACTGTTCAGCATACAAATTAGTCTGCTCAACAATCTCAGCCAAAAATACATCATCCATAAACAACTGAAAAAACTGTATAGGCAAAAAGATTTCACAATCCACTCTACACCCTGCATCCACACTAAAGGCAGGCAGCACCGGCTGCACCATGTTTGGATCAACCCAGAGTCCAGCACTTCCAGTAGGAAGCCTTGCAGCTTCAGGCTGCAATACCGATGTCTCTTGCTGCACCATCGGCACATCAGTGTCCCCCTCTAAAACAGGCACTTCATCCGCACTGAGAGTAGCTTCATCTGCACTGAGAGTAGCTTCATCATCCAATGATACCATGTGGAGAGAAAACTCACTGCCTGAATCTTCCCCTCCCTCCTCTCCCTCAGACGCACTGTCAGTCTCATAATCCTGCTCAGAGGAAGATTCAAGAAGCATACCAACCATCTGCTGAGCAGTAATTCTACGGCTAGCCATAATGCTTACTAATAAAGGTAACTTGTCAAACAAGTCAACAACAACAAACCCTTTGTAAAAAAAGAAATAAACAAAATGAGCTTTATCACAAAGACCTATATACTCCAACACTATACCACTCACTTGCCAGAAGCAGCTAGACTCACCACCACCTACTCTGCACAGACACAGTAAGGATCAAGAATATCCCACTAAAAAAGAAAAAGAAAAGAAAATTACACATAAGACAATGCAAAACACATCACAAAGAATTTCATGCTCAGAAAACTAACAAATATGCTGCCATTATGACACCACTTACAAAAAAATTCATTCATGCATGACAATAATACTCATTTGGAGTAAACACAACAAAAATGTTTTTCTTACCAAATAAATGCAATTACGCAAAACTGCAGAGCAACCACTGCCGAAACCGCAAACAAGAATCAAAAGCGTAACACTAGAATAAAATGGAGAAAAAAACATTACAATCACATATGCAAATAATGCACCAGTCCACACACAATCCACTAACCAAGCTAAGGGGTAGGTGGGCCTAACAGTATAAATAAAATATTCACCCCCATAAAAGGGGAGCAACCCTTGCCCAAGAGACCACTCCCCAACACCAAAATTTAAAAAACCCTGGTGTCTAGTGGCTTTTGCCCCCCTTGGGGGCAGATGGGCATAAAAACATACTGCTGATCTGCCACCCAAAGAGGGCAGAAGTGGCCCCAATCATTCTCCCATAAAGGGAAGCGACCCTGGCCCAAGGGGCCGCTCCCAAACAAAACAAAAAACAATCCCTGGTGGCCTAGTGGCCATATAAAAAACAAATCCGTCGATCTGCCCCCCAACTGCCAAATTACTGCTCCCCAAAGGGGAGCGACCCTTGCCCAAGGGGCCACTCCCCACAAATTAATCCCTGGTGGTCTAGTGGGCCACTAAATAAAAAATGGCGAGATCTGCCCCCCTAGGGGGGAACAGACAGCCAAAAACATTGCCCCCAAGGGGGAGCGACCCTTGCCCAAGGGGCCACTCCCCACAAATTAATCCCTGGTGGTCTAGTGGGCAACTACATAAAAGAAATGGCGAGATCTGCCCCCCTAGGGGGCCGCAGACAGCCAAAAACATTGCCCCCAAGGGGGAGTGACCCTTGCCCAAGGGGCCACTCCCACAAAAATAATCCCTGGTGGTCTAGTGGGCCACTAAATAAAAAAATATGGCGAGATCTGCCCCCGCCCCCCCCCCCCCGGGGGCAGACAGCCAAAAACAATGCCCCCAAGGGGAGCGACCCTTGCCCAAGGGGCCACTCCCCATAAATGTATCCCTGGTGGTCTAGTGGGCCACTTTAATTTTTAAAAAATGGCACGATCTGCCCCCTAGGGGGGCAGACACAGCCAAAACAAATTGCCCCCAAACAGGGGAGCGACCCTTACCCAAGGGGCCGCTCCCCACAAACAGGTAATCAGTTTCATTTAAAAAAAAATCCCTGGTGTCTAGTGGGCTCAAAAGAGGCATCAGGGTAAAGGAAAACCCTTTCCTTTCCCCTGATGCCTCTTTTTTAAAATCCCCCCTCCCACGAGGAGAAACTCACCTCTCTGTTCTCCAACGCGCTGGAAGCAAATGGCTTCCAGCGCGTTGGGAATCCCTTAATGACGTCAGCGCGCCTCGCGCGCTGACGTCATTGATGACGCGGAAGGGGGGCGGGGGGAGGCAGGGGAAGGGCTTTCCTGCCAATCCCCGGTGGGGGCACGTAGATGGGCGGCCCACGGGGGAGCGCCAGCGCTTCCCTGTGGGTGGGTGCTAGGACGGCCGGGAGCCGTCCTGAGCACACGCCCACCGTGTCTCAGGATAGCTCCCGGCTGTCCTGAGCATGGAAGGGGTTAATGAAAGGCGAGACATATTGCATTTTTAATGCTTGTTTAAATACAAACCACTAAAGTGGGCAATTGTTAAAAAAAAACATAATAATATACTGGAATTATTCCCATCCCCTCCAATCCCATACCAATGCAGGTAAATAGGTTTCCTGAAAATCGATGGTGGTAAGAAAATCTTTTTCATGCAGGAATGGTAGAATGTCTTGTAGAGAGACAATCTGAAAACCCTGGGGCAAATTTATGAGCCCTGTTGAGTCGCGCTTGTACCACACAACATGGTGCAAGCGCAACGCAACTCAAACATCAGGTTTATGAAACCACGCAAAGCCACCTTGTGTGGCCCTGAGTGTCTTCATAAATCTGGAGTAACACAACGCAGATCACTGTGTTGGATTACTCTGCCCAGGGAAGGTATATCATGGGAGTTGTGTGGGTGTTCCCATGCAACTCCCCTGGTTTTTGACGCATTCCCAGATTTACAAGAACTGGTAAACCTGGGACTGCGCCAAAAAGAAACGCCTTCCCAGGAGAGGCGTAATGAGGAGAAATATCTTTATTTCTCCTGGTTACTTCCTCTTTCTATGTGTGCTGTATTTTGCAGCCCCTTGGATAGAGGAATATGCCTCTCAGGATTGTTTTTGTGCAGGAAGGTGCCCATTCCTGCGCAAAAAAAATCCTGCATGCAACACAGGCACCCTTGCACCATGGTGGAAGGGTGCCTGCGTTGGCGCTTAGCAGCCAAAACAGTGCCAGTGCAGGGGAAAAGGCAGGTATGCACCATATACTTTTAAATACGGCACATTCCTGCCCTTTCCCTGTCACGCAGTGCAGAGCAGCAAGGTGACCTGCTGTGCTGCACTGCGTGACAATGTCATAAATATGCCCCCTGTTTTTTCAGAGATGTGTTTAATATCCTGCAGTCCAAGATTGTTTAATAAACTCCCATTGTTTTCTAAACAAGAAAGCATCTTGAATGACATCCTTTGGCTCTGTTCGCTTTCAGAACCCGTAAAATCATGCATTGCTCAGATTTCTTAACAGTAATCTTCATTACTCCGATGCTCTTTCCTCGTCCCAGTACTTACATTATGAGGCTTACCCAATAAACTGCCGTTTCCTAAACCTCCCTCCTGCAGCACAAGTTCATGAATCATTACTAAAGCCCATTTATCAACTCAGTGATAAGGAGGCCTTAACAAAGGGGGTAAGGGCTGTAAGTACTGGGACGAGGGAGAGACAATGGAGTAATGAAAATTACTGATAAGTAATCCGAGCATTACTTCCTCATCTCTTTCCTCGTCCCATTCCTTACACTATGAGGATATGTGCAAGCCTTAGCCTTCATATCCCATCCTAGGAAGGAAGAAAAAGAACACACCGTTAATGTCTAAACAAAGCTTTATTGAAAATAGACACCCTAGAGTAATACAAAAATAAATAATGGCACAAAGTGAAAAAAATATAAATTCAGGAGTCAGGAGAGAAAGATTCCAAAAATGACAATCTCTTAATTCTTATGAAATGAAGATTTAATCTTAGGGAGGAAATGTGGACCCCAGAACAAAACCACCCATATCTCAAACATCTTTAAATAAGGATATCGGCATTAGAGGAAACCCAATAAGCGCTGGTAGCTGCATTGCAGATATCTGAGGCAGACTCAGAGGGTGGCTCGATCTCGGGGGCATCAATGGGTTCACCAAACCGCGGAGTAGTGATAGAGTGACGAGATACTTACTCTGCGCCATACTAGCTAGACTCAGTTGGGGGCGGGATCACCTGTATTGGGTTGCTGGTATTCAGGACACTATAATGGACAGGGTAGATGTTAGTACAATAATGAGCTGCGAACGGGAAAGGCACACCGGTGGTTTGGGTGGGGTGGGGAGGGGGGGGCTAGGTGGGCCTTCATTTATCATTTAAGTTAGTCAGTTATTGTATTGTAAAGGATTGCTTCTAATAATTATTTGGAACTGGTGTGGCATTAAAACAAGAGATAAAATGATGTATGAGGTTAAGGACCAAAAGCAGATAATTTTGATAGAGTGTTAGTTGCATGATGTTTTATTGAAAATCAATAAAATTTGTTTTTAAAACAAATTAGAGGAAACCCAATTCTCCTAGTAGTTTAGCAGAAGTTACAGCAATCAAGAAAAAAACCTTATAGGTTAGAATTTTTTCAGAAGACTCTTCCAAAGCTTAAAGGGAGGAGGACCCCGTAAGAAAGGTAAAACCAAGGGACGGTCCCAGGGAGGAAAGAAATTCTTCATCTTAGGCCTTAACAAAAGAAAAGCCTTAAAAAGTCTGGAAACTAAAACCGCCACAGAGGAACCCTACCCCAAGGTACTCTAGAGGCTCTGATTGCTGACCACTGGATTTTCAAGGTGCAAACAGGCACATTTTTATCACAACCCTCCTGAAGAAATTCCAGTATTTTTTCAGGCCAACACTGTAAAGGCGATAACAATTTCTGATTACACTACTTATGAAAAGAAGCCCAATGGTGATTATAAGACTTATTAATTGAATGTCTTCTGTAGGCCTGGATAGAACAAGAGACTGGTAAAGAAACACCCTTTTTCAGAAGACCCTCCCTCTCAACCTCCAAGGTGACAGCCAAAGAAGTTCCAGGGAAGCTGAGAGAGAACTGGAGAAATTAGAGGAGGAGGAGACAATGGGAGAATTCACTCATTGTCTTTTGCCAAGGATCAAAGCAATGGAAACCAAGTTCTCCTTGGCCAAAAAGGAACAACAAGGATGGCATCCTTTCCTATGAATCTTTAGCAAAACCTTTCAAATCTGAGGGAAAGCCATACAGAAGAGAATTCGGCCATGGATGCAGAAAAGCATCCACTCACAGAGCCTGACTGCTCATTGATCTTGAAAAGAACCTTGGGACTTGCACTTTTTTACGATCCGTAAAGTGGTCTATCACTGGAGTACCCCATTTGAGAAAGAGCTCATGAAAGATAGAGGGATTGAGGGTGTAATCATGAGAGCTGGGAAACACATGACTCAATTTGTCCGCCTGAATGTGTACTGCTTTTAGGGACAAACCATAAAGTAAAAAAAAATTTGAATCAGAGTATGGAATTCCTCTGTAACTGAAGGTTGATGTAGGCTTCCACTACCAGGTTGCTTGTTCTCATCTCTAGAGAAGAGCCCTTGAGTTAAGAAGAAAACACATGCAAGGCCTTCTGAACTACCATCAACTTTCCCCAGTTCTAAGACTTTTTTGACTCCTGAAGCAGCCAGATACCCCGACTGCTGCCATCTGTCATCAAGAGTAGTGGGTCTGGGAAAGAGAAGGGAGATCCCCAAAAGAGCGCCTGCATCTCTAACCACCAAGCCATTTGAGTTTTAATACAAGAGTCACTGGAATGAAAACATCGTAATCCTTGGAGGTTGGAGACCAGTGTTCCCAAGGTATGATGAGCTCAGTTGCTGTCTGTGAAAAAGTAGAGAAAGAGAAAAGAAGCTCACTCCTCTCTTACAGTCATTTTAGACACCAAGGAAAGTAAACAGAAATAATAAAATTAGTTACCATATCTCCTTGGATTTGAAGCCATTTTTTCTCCAGAACCTTCTTTAGAATCTGCTTCAAATGATAGCATAACTTTATTCTTCTCGGAGGAGGAAGGAACACTTTCCCCACATCTGTCCTGAAGTTGGCACCAATATAATCCAGGTTTTGAGATGGCACTAGAGGAGACTTCTTCAGGTTTATGAGGAAACTAAAAATCTCCATTTCCTGGCAGACCATCCTCGTATGGATGACAGAATGAGAGCAGGAGCATGCCTGAATCAGGAGATTCTCGAGATAAGGGTAGACCTTTATTCCCCTGTTTTGAACGAGAGCAATAATTGAGGACACGACTTTTGGAAACACTCTTAGAGCAGTCCTTAACCCAAGAGGAAGGACTTGAAATCGGCAATGTTCTTTTCTCACATAGAATCTGAGATACTGTGGACATGAGAAGGCAAATGGAGTGTAGAATTTAAGCGCCCTGTCAATCTATTTTGGTTAAAAAATCTCCTTGCATCACCAAAGTAACCATCTGCTGCAGAGAGTTCATTTTTAAATGTACTGTGGAAATATAATTATTGAGGTCTTTCAGATCAATAATCATTCTGTATTCCCCCATGATTTCTGTACCAGAAAAATCATTGAGAACCAGTTGAATTTCTGATGGCACCTGAACTATTGCTCTCTTCTTGGTTCAAGGCAGCGATACTGTCTATCAAACTTTGCCTCTTTGATGGATTAACAGGAATAGGTGTAGTCAAAAGCGTGGACCTCAGGGGAACAGGAGAAAACGTTATTCTGTATCCTACAGAAATAATCTGTAGAACCCTCGTTTGAGATCCTGGAAAAACATTGATTCTGAAAAGAATGAATGCGATCCCCAACTAGAATCAGCTTCACTGCATTGTGTGGAACGCTGAGTAGGGTTATCTTTCCCTTCAGAGGGTTGATAAGAGGAGGGATTTAGACTGGAATTTAGATCTATTGAAGAAGAAGTTAGGTTTCTTGCTTATTATTATCAAAACTTCGTTTACCCTTATTAAACCCTCTCTGTCTGAATTTAAGGGGTTGTGTATGCTATTATTTCTTGAAGGACTTGCGCAAAAACAGTTTGGAACCGGAAAAAGGCATGCAAAAGAGACAGTTCATTTGGGAAGAATTAACCTTCCACCCCCTCAAGTGTAGGTAACGCCTCGCTTCCACTACGCCAGCCAAAGCCATGGCTGAAGCACAGAGACTGTCAAAGACCACACCAGACAGAAGCTTGGCTGGAACTTTCATGTGAGCCAGCAGCTGAGAATTGCCTCTTTCTCTTGCTATAGACAAAAAACGGAAAATCCTTAACAAGAGATTGAGAATTGCAGACTGAATATATCTCAGATCTCATAGAGAGGCTTAAATCAGCATAGGCCCTTTTCAGAGCACCTTCAGCCTTCCTGTTCACACTGTCAAAAACAACAATGTCCTTAGTCAGAAGAGAAGGGTGACCCACTAAATATCCAGAAAAGAATCAATAGATAAAGATTGAGGTAACTCAAGGTCAAGGGTAAAATCTGTCCAAGTATCTCAGACCTGTCACCTTATCTGGGTCTCTCCATTCTCTTTGTAATAGACCCTGAAAAGCTGGAATAAGAGGACGCTTGGGAATAGTGGGCCTTTGGAACTGGCAGAACCAATCACTGCTTAAAGAAGGCTGCTCAGAATCCACTTGAAGTTGTAGGTTTGCAGAAAGGTAGCAAACAATAGGCTTTGTTTCCTCCTTCTTGATATATTTTCCTCTAGGTGTGGTTGTACTGTCAGTAAACCCCACCTACCTACCAAACAGAGCCCAAAGACGATGTCAGTCATCTTGGACTGCACCATTCGCCCAAATTCCCCCGGAGGTAATACCTCTAAATCGGATGCCCCCCAAACCCCAATGTGCCAACAGGGGCTGACCCAACCCTCTGCCAGTGTATAGTTGTCTTTTGTGGCGGTTGGTGACATTTGAAAGTGGTGGGCGTAAACGTTCGGGATGAGTGACCTGTGGTGCGTAAGCGCACCCGACCGTCATAAAGAGGGTTCCGGGTTTCTCACCCCGAGCAAATTTAAAAAAAAGAATGGGCAAATGGTACATTTTCAAGCAGGTTTCAGTGCACGGAGAGGCTACAACAGTGGTGTAGAAGCTTCTTGAAACTTTTACCAAAATGCTGATTTTTAAATCACAAGAGGCACAAATGATAAAGACGAATGTCTCCGTGCTTTGCACTGAAACGTCATTCTCTTTGGGACAGGACTGGCCTTCCTGGCACCCTTGGCCTTCCTTGATGCATCCTGTCTGACCCAAACTAAAGTTTTCTATAGTGGCCGAACAAGTGCATATTAAGGAGGTCCCAGGATCTCTGCAACAAACTCGGCTCCTTCTTCCACCACAAGATCAGGACACTCTACGACAACTTCGACGAACAGGACCAAGGCACCGACCCAACACCTTCCACTAGCAACTCCACTCAGCTGACCATCCTCGCCTGGACCCCTGTCACCCCACAAGATACCGCAAAGACCATGAGGAGCATACACTCTGGAGCACCCACTGACCCCTGCCTGCCACACATCTTCCACAGGGCCGCCTCAGCCATCGCACCAGAACTTCAACGGACAATCAACTGCACCCTCGAAACATGCACGTTCCCCGATGACTGGAAACGCGCAGAAGTCAAACACCTCCTCAAGAAGCCCTCTGCAGACTCGACGGATCTCAAGAACTACAGGCCCATCTCCCTCCTCCCCTTCGCCGCCAAAGTCACCAAGAAGATCGTCGACATCCAGCTAACGAACTTCAAAGAATCCAACGACATCTTCGACACATCTCAATCCGGCTTCCACAGCAACCACAGAACCGAGACCGCCCTCCTAGCCGCCACGGACGACATCCGCACACTCCTCGACCAAGGCCACACTGCAGCCCTCATTCTACTAGACCTCTCAGCAGCCTTCGACACCGTCTCCCACCGCACACTAGCTGCCAGACTCCACGACGCCGTCAGACAGGGAACTGCCCTAGACTGGATCCGCTCCTTCTTTGCCGGCCGAACTCAAAGAATCAGAGTCCCACCCTTCCTCTGCGAACCCACAGAGATTAGATGCAGAGTACCCCAAGGATCCTCCCTCAGCCCTACGCTCTTCAACATCTACATGGCCCCCCTCGCAACCATCGCCAGGAAACACGGACTCAGCATGGTATCCTACGCCGACACCCAGCTCATCCTATCCCTTTCCAAAGAACCCGACACCACCAGGCACAACTTCCAGGAAGGAATGAAGGACGTCACAACCTGGATGAGAAGCAGCTGCTTGAAGCTCAACTCGGAGAAAACGGAAGGCCTCATCCTCGGATCCACCCCCTCCGCATGGGACGACACCTGGTGGCCCACCGCCTTCAGCAACCCTCCCACACCCACGGACCATGCCCACAACCTCAGCATCATACTCGACTCCTCCCTCACCATGAACGACAGATCAACACCGTATCCTCTGTATGCTTTAACACCCTCCGCATACTCCGCAAAACCTTCAAATACATCCCCCCTGAATCCAGGAAGACCGTCACCCACGCACTCATCACCAGCAGGCTGGACTAGGGGAACGCCCTCTACGCCGGAATCAACAAATCTCTACTCCACAAACTCCAGACTGTCCAGAATGCCGCAGCCAGACTCGTCCTCAGCATCCCACGACAAGAGCACATCACCCAGCACCTACGAGACCTCCACAGGCTCCCCGTCGAAAAAAGAGTGACCTTCAAGCTGCTCACACACACCTACAAAGCCCTCCACAACACCAGGCCCCAATACCTCAACAAAAGAGTCTCCTTCTACGCCCCCAAGCAAAACCTCCGATCGGCCGACTTGGCCTTGGCCGAAATCCCCCACATCCACAGAGCCAGGCCGGGAGGCAGATCCTTCTCCTACATCGTGGCCAAGACCTGGAACAAACTCCCTCTCAGCATCAGACAAAGCCCCACACTCCAAGCATTCAGGAAGAGCCTCAAGACCTGGCTCTTCGGATGACCAGATGCAGGAAGAGCCCAAAGACCTGACTTTTTGGATGACCGGAGCTGCCCGAACCCCCCCCCCCAGCGCCTTGAGACCCTCACGGGTGAGTAGTGCGCTCTACAAATCCCGGATTGATTGATTGATTGAAAAAGTGCCTATTTCTCCTAGAGTCAGTTGGAGTCCATTTTCCAGAGGGGACTTTATTCTAAGTTTCAATTCAGCATTAATCTAGCAAAGACCACTTTCAAGTTTAACATCCAAGATTTAGCTTTAAGAATTCTCTAGAAAAAAAGAGCACTGTTCCCATCTTGTACTGCGCTCCTCGATTCTAGGAAATCTGTGGAACAGCTAAGCGAACGCAAACATGACCCCGAGTAATGTTAGGTTAATGGTTTTCTTCTTTTGCCGTTTTATACAGCGCAAACTCGACCGAGAGTATTGGAGCGCCTTATATGAGCAACAGTTACATTACACAAGGACACGTTATTTTTTTTTCTTTTAGACATGGAAAGATTGTGTGATTTGCCTAAAATCCCAGGACGTTGAGCTGATGCCGATACTCAAACCTGGTACACAAGTTCCAAAGTCGGCAGCTCTGGTTGTAGCCACATTGTTTCGCCAGTGTTTGCTCCCTGAGATGTCCTCGCCTTTGAGCGCCTATTTAAGGGCTAAATTTTTGGCAGCACTATGATGTTTTTCTTCCAGGTTCTTTTCCAGCAGTGGACGGTGCTCTCTTGTCATTCCTTCGCCGTACATCTCTTGACCAGCCTTGCCCATGCATGAGGGGATTTTTATGACGGACGACTGAGCGCATTCATCGTTTCTGAACATTAGCAGGGAGTGGAATAGGGGCGCCAATTCGGGATAGCAGCAAGACATGTCCCAAGTGTACTGTTGTGGGCCCTAGGCCCACATGCTACTAATGATGGACATGGACACAATCGTAATGCTTAATCAACTGGCCTCAAGCCTGTGTACTCGGGCCCTTTTATTTTCAGGCTCACATCACTCATGACACCTGTGGTGGATGGGTGTGGGGTACAAGTGTGTCCAGCCCTTGAGGGAGTGGCTGGTAAAACTAAGTGTCTGCGGAGACACTAGAACATGTCCCGTACAACACTATATTCCTCCCAAACTTTATTAAAAACAAAACAAAGTCCAACCTATGGTATGGAAATAAACTAGGCACATGAGACACCACTCAGTCTCTCGGTATTGAGAGACAGTCCGCCAGGCAACGGTGGACAGAAGCAGCTGGGAGCACCCGGGCATTTTGGCACATGTCCATAATTTAACCAGCTACTACTGGGCACGAAGTGTTGATGGAGTCCGGATTCTTTGGCAGCCTGTCCGTAGGATCAATGTCCACTTACACACTGTTGGATTGACTTGTGTGCCCTTGCGGTGATGCTGTTGGCATCAGACAACTTAAACATGGTGCATCAGGCGCGTCGGTGGAGTCCCGCTACAGAGTCTTCTCTTGGGGGCACCTGGGCACTAGGATGAGTAATCTACCAGGACTGGGATGGCGTCGATGATGCTTAGGACGTTATCCTTTGAAGCCTCGGTGTCTCCCAGTACTTTGTCGGTGGAGCCGCTTCCAGACCATCTCTCGTGCCAGGATCCCTGGGTGCAGGAATGTCCTTGAGGCCCTTATGCGGGGCTGCCACGATACCGCGTGGACTGTGCAAGGTTTCTTGTGGGCCGGCTGGGTGCCGCTGCAGGATCACCGACAGGATCTGACGAAGTTATTCGTGCAACCGCCAGGGTAGGTGATTTAATGGTTGGTGTGCTTGCCAACAGGAAACATGGGCTGTAAGATAGCCCCTGGACACTTGGTCTCTCACTTCGATAGGATGTCTCGATATCTTTGTGCCTTGCAGGTGCAAGACGCCACTTTGATGACGAATTGTTCCTTGGCTGGATTGGGTGATGCACATGGCAATTATGTTGTGGTTGCCATTATACCTGGACGACAGGTGGTGATGATTCGCCGGGAGTGAGGATGACTGGAGGGACTTTGCAGCCACGTAATTCGGTGTCTTAGCTGAGGCTGTTCTTTACTCAGTGGCATCTGCGGTCACAAGCAGGGATGATGTCTGATTTAGACTGCCAGCGCTCGGAAATTGACGGTTGCACTGGGAAACGATGGGCAGAGACACAGTTCACGGTTGCTCGTGGCTTACACTTGGTTCTCCTATTGAGCTGTCTCCAGGGATGTCGCTCCGCCTTGGTGGCTGTCTTGTGTCTGCAGGTGCACTTTTGTCTTGTAGTGGTACGAGTCCTGGTTCTTCTCCCCTTGTTGATCTCTCCAGTGCACCTGTGGTCGGCCGGTTCTTTAGGGTGACAGGACTGTCACACTTTTCTTCCTTCATGATGTAGTGTTGTGCCACATTCTCTTCTCCGTGTTGCGGTGGTGGCAGCTTGCCACTTGGGGACATGCAGCTCTCCTCATGCCTGTAATGGGCCGATGTACAACGCAGTCTGAAGGCAGTATTGGGGTACTCTCTTTTTGTCTCTGGCCCACTGTGGGGCGGTGCTGTTCCAGTGGAGATGCAGAGACTCTCCCTCCTGCATTCGGGCTCCGCTAGGCCTTTCTGCTCCTCTTGGCTTTGTGGAGCTCTGGTGGTGCGTGCGCAGTGCCTCGTGTATGCGCATGCATATCCTCTACCAGGGTGCCCTTGGCTGGCTCCCTGTATATTTCTCTTCTTTCCTTGTGGAGGAGGCAGGCAACCGCTAGGGGCTGGGCGGCGCTATTCTCACGAGCGTTGTGGCGGCAGACAGCTGCTGGGGGGTGTGCGTGCTGCGCACAGTGGTCCTGGTGGCTGGCTAGATATCTAGCAGGGCTTCCTTTGCTGTGGTACTCAGTCCTTCTCCTCATCAGGAAATAGGCGACCCACTTAGCCAGTCTATGTGTTGTTGCTGCCTAGGGGCAGGAACACTGCCTGCTTCTCCTGCGCCTGTCTCTGGCAGGGCTCTGCCTTGGTTCCACTACTTTTGATTTAGCTGGACTTTTGGTAGTGTTCTCGGGTGCTCTGTTCAGGGCACTGATTGTGTTGGGGCAACTGTGAGTGTCTTGTGGCTTCTTGCGGGTGTTATCAGTCTCACCCCCTTCTTGCAGCAACTGATGGGCAGCCAACATGTGGTGCTTACTTGGCTAGTTTCTCTTCATATTAGCATCAGGTGGCCACCAGGGATGTGTGGTGCTCTCTGCTCCCTTCTGGCAGTGCTGTATTTACTGTCACTTTAGGCCGCTGCAGCCTTAGGAGTGCTGCTGGCCGGTTCTTTGCAAAAGTGTTCAGTTTTTTTTGGTTTTTGTTTCTTAGTTCAGTGCGGCAATGCAATAGTAACCCACGGCCACGTGGGGATGTGCTATGGTCTCCTCCCTTATCACAGAGAGTGCTAGTCCTTTCTTCCTCTCTTGCGGAGGCAGCACGCAATGGTGGCCGTTCTTCAACAGGCATTGTCCAATGCTCTTTTGGCCAGTCACAGCTATAGTCTCCGCTGCAGCATGGGAGACAAGGAGCAGCTCAATTTATGTGGGGGAACATTGGCTGCAGTACAAGTTCATGTTAGAGCATTAGACATTCACAGCATGGGCTCACCAGTGGGTGTGTGACCCACTGGTGTCAGCTGTACTGGGCGGAGGGGTGAGCTTGGAGTCTCCCACCAGGCTCATTCTCCCTTGCTGAGTCTGCCTCTGCAGACAGAGTGAGATAGTGCAGTGGGGCTTCTCACTCTGTCATGTCTGCTGCCAGGTGCGGTGTGGCAAAGCAGCAACTAGGTGGCGTTGCAGGTATCCACTAGAGGGTGCTCCATGCACCCGCACCCGCTTCTCACTTTCCTCGCGGGTGTCGGGCAGTGCTGTGTGGATGCCGCAGGAGGTCAAAACGGTCTTCACTACTCCCGTGGAAGTGGTGACCTGCCACTAGGGGGCTCATGGTGAACATGTGTGCCCTGGCCCTTCATGCCGACATACAGTGGGGTGTTCACTCGAGCCGCGTGCTCCTGCAGCAATCTTCCTGGGCCTGGGCGTGGTGAGCGACCAATCTGTGGTGTTGCGGGTGCACTCACTGGCGTGGGAGATGACGGCAGCATGGCCCACAGCAATAGAGGGGAAAACTTCACCACCGGGCAGGTAAGGGTCTGCAGGGAGCAGTGTTTGGCAGGCGATGCACGCGGGCGGCCTCCCTTTTGTCTCCCAGGCCAGGGCCGCTTTTATCTTCGGACGCCTGTGGTGCTGGAGGGCTGGCGCAGTTGTCTCGCCCACGCAGGCGCTGCATCGATCAGCCGTAGAGGGGGGAATCGGTGTAGGCGCGATCTCCCATTTGTCCAGTCAGGCCGCTGCCTTGAAGGCACTCAGGGTTGCAGCAGCTTCCTGACGCTGCTGGCGAGTCACCCCTTGCGGGGACAGCAAGAAAAGATGCAAGAGGGGTGCAATGAGCAGTTTTCATGTGCACCACGCGGCTCCACTGGTGGGTGGCAGCGGGGCATGTACATGCAGATGGCTGCAGAGGCCTTATTGCTGTACGCCGAGGTACTTGTTGGGTTGACTTCTGCCGCGACCTCCCTTAATTGTGCTGGCAGCAGGTGCGGGAGGGGGTGGTTTCAGCTTACAGACTGCGGCTTCACATGCAGGCCACGGCTGCCTTCCTAGCGCCGCGGGCCATCCACTTGCTGGCTTGTTTGCTGTGACGCTTCTCCTCCTGGCACGGCTCTCAGGAGCTGTTGCACTAATGACAGGTGTAGGGGGTGCCCTAGACGAGGGCTCACATTCCCCTTATGAGGATCAGCAAACGCGGGGTCAGACCTGCATTCGTCGCTATTGTAGTGTTGTGGGCCCTAGGCCCACATGCTACTAATGATGGACACGGACACAGTCGTAATGCTTAATTAACTGGCCTCAAGCACGTGCACTTGGGCCCTTTTATTTGTAGGCTCACGTCACTCATGACACCTGTGGTGGATGGGTGTGGGGTGCGAGTGTGTCCAGCCCTCAAGGTAGTGGCTGGTAAAACAAAGGGCCTCATTTATGAAAACTGTTGCATCGCTGCGTGAAAACAGCGATGCAACAGTTTTCACTGCGCCCTGCTAGCGACATGATGGATGCATCATATTTTCTGTATGACGCATCATGTCACAAGGAATTACAGATATGTCAGTATTACTGAAGTATCTGTCGGCGCAAAAGTGACGCATTGCTGGGGCGTGTCTGGCAACAGACGCAACTCCAGCAATGTGTCCTTTCACATGGGGCAAGTCTCATGTGAAAGGGCCTACGTCAGTCTTACGCCTGCTGAGAGGCAGGCGTAAGATATTGATGTAGTAGCGTCCCAGAAGTGGCGCAGTGAAATCTGAAAGATTTCACTGCGCCACTTCTACGAGGCTTTTGCGGGGAACGCCCACCCTGCATACATTATAACTGATGCAGGTATAATGTAGCGCAGGGCTTTACAAAGTGACACATCTGCTTAGATGTATCACTTTGTAAATAGGGCGCAACGTGGCGCATTTTTATGCCACTAGTGCGTCACAAAAAGTGACGCAACGGCGGCGTAAAAGTGTCGCAGGGGCTCATAAATAAGCCTGAAACCCTGCTGGCAGTATTGGAACTGAAGAAAGGGAGTGACTGTACACGGACCTATGGCCTCAGCTGTCTTACCAGTAAAAGGTGATGAAAAACATACATGGACGAAATATGAATATCAGACATTAGTTGGTAAAACTTTCGCCTGCAAGTTTTTACTCTGCATACTGTACTCCTCAAGACTTCACTCCACAGTTTCGTTTAAAATAATGATAATTGCCTGTACAACACGAGTCTTTACTTCTTACATATATTTTTTTACCCCACCGTTTTTTTTTTTTTTGCTTTTTAAAATTGCATATGTATATTTTTATGGTGGGGGAAGGTGACTCCCAAAACCCTCTTTTTTCTTTTTTTTTTGAGGGGTTACCCCTCAAAACCCCCTTTTTTATAGTGTTTTATATTTGTTAGGGGGTAACCCCCAAACACCCTTTTTTGTAAAAACCCTTTACCTCCCTTTGTCCCTACACACCCCAAACCCTAACCAACCCTTACCTTCATTACCACTACCCACTCCTTAACCCTAAAATCACCTTTACTCTCCTTTACCTCTACCCACCCTAAACCTTAAAATAGCCCTTAACCCCCTTCACCTCTACCCACCCCAATGTCTAAAATTACCCTTACCCCCTTTACCTCTACCGACCCCATAACCCTAAAATCACCCCTACTCTTCTTTACCTCTATCCACCCCTCAACCGTAAAATCACTACTATACCCTTTACTGCTACCTACCCAAATCCCTAAAATTACCCTTCCCTTCCCGTTTTACCTCTACGCACCCCTTAACCCCAAAAAACACTTATCTCAGGAGTAAAGGCACTTGCGGAGTAAAGGCACTTGCGAAGTAAAGACATGTGAGGAGTAACAACTGAGGGGTAAAGGCTATGCAGGCTAAAAACTGCAGAGTAAAGGTTACATACCGCTAAATATATCTTCAAGCCTGAGAGGCAGCCAGATGCCTTTGGACCACCTGAACAGTGAATCAGGGCGACCTTCAACTGTACAAATTCTGCGAGTTGGTTTGGGTGTTGCCTTTGGAGAAAGAGTTTGTGGGTCTTGCCTTAGGTGGGTGCGACTTCGGTGGTTCACCCATGGGGGGAGGAGTCACAGAGACGTCTAGGTGCTTGCCTCCACATGGACAGCTATGATATTGTTTCTTCACATTATCTATCTGTATTCCACTCACCCCGCCCCATGTGGACCGCTGAGCTGTGCTTTGTAACATGTTATTGGTTGGTGACCTTCGTCACCTTAATAACGCATGCTGAGATGGTTGCTATGCATTTATTTGGGGAAAACAATGGGCATCACGTCTTAAAATGTTTGTGAGTAAAATGTACAACTGCATCCTCTAAATTGATTTCGAAAAAAGAATAACATTACATTCTTAAGACACAACCATTGAGGTACACTCTAAATGAATGCAAATTCAGTTTACTAAACTACATGTGAATTTAGAGAATGGCAAATAGTCTGCCTTTATATCTGACTATGTTTGTCCCTCCACTAGGCTTTGTCCCTTACATTTGGGCCACTACACTTAAGTTGTGGCTCGAGGCTTTTAGCCCTTAGAACCCCTTCAGCCAGTAGAGTAACAAAAGCCCCCGCAGTGCGGAGGGGCCCCGAGATCCAGGGGGTCCCTCAGCAAAAGCAGTAGTTGGTGGGCCGTGGGGGGTGGGCCTCCTCTAGGTACTTTGCAGTGGGGCCCCCTCAAGCTTCGTTACGCCACTGCCTTCAGCCTCTCAAACCATCCGCTCTTCATCAGAGTTCTAACTTTTCATGAGGCATGAGTCTGCCTTCTACCAAACTACACCCCTGCCTTCCCATAAGCAAAGGCCAATCATGCTCCTTGCTGAGACTCAAGCAACTAAACGCATATTGTTTTTCCAGGAATCAAAGCACTTACCAGCCGACCCTTGGACTCCTTGGATAGGGCCCTTTACCACTACCGCAGTGTTTCCTAACAGGAATAAACTTACATCAAGGGGGACTTCAATTTTTGGACCCATCAAGACCTCCGGCCACTTGCCCAAGGAATTTCCGCAACTTGTAAAGGTAAAAAAATGTGCACAAACATACTCGCCAGCTCGAGAAGACCCGCAACCTCCAATTCAAAAAGAAGCACACAATAATAAAACTCCCAAACAATGAGAACAACTAGGCTAGAAAATACATTCAAAAGGCTACTGAATATGGACAAGTTGCAAACACCATGAGGTTGCTGATATTCATAATATCAGTCCCGGGATGCTCACGCCATATAAGGATGATGATGATCATCGTGAATCAACTTCATTCAAAACTTCACCACGTTTAATTATAAAATCTTCATTTATTATTCGTTTATATGGGTTGTGAAACCAGTAATTTCCAATTTTCAAATGCGTGTATTATGCTCAATCGCCTTAAATACAGCATGTTAAAATCCCAGTTTCTTGTGAAAAATGCAGAATATATAACCCAATGCATTTCGGGCGACTACTGCCCTTCGTCAGGGGTTCATATCTGTAAAGTTAAAAATCAAAAAAGTACTGTTACAATAATGCGTGAGCTTTTACGCAACCAACATTAATCACCTATATATTCATGCAGGTACCCGATGTTAATGCTCCCAAGGATAACGCTTTCCCGCTAAAAAAGTAGTATCAAAATTCGCCCCTCATGGACCATTCTATTACAACACCCCGAAGGGATCACCAACCTTCTAAAACCCAAACATTAATCTTCCGTGTTCGACGCTGCCTTTTGCCTTAAACTAATGAAGAAACATTAACGTACCTCTATAATCAAATGCGAGCGCCGCACCTTCCACCTGTTTTGTGTATATGACCTTCCTTTCACCTTTCCACGTGATACGATCCTTTTATAACCCTCGTCATGACCACACCCACCTAAGTGGGAATTTGATTCAACTCGTCAATGTTTGCTTCCCAAGCCTACAACTCCCATAATTTACTTTTGTTTGTGAATGTGCTCACGTGTTTGCTGTTCACTGGCCCACATCGGTAACCATTAATTTAAATACCCCGCCCTTCCCTGGATGGTTCATCAAATACGTTATTTATGCAAGGGACCTATTAACCATAACATGAATATTAAAATGTAATGCGGTGAAAACAATATAAACATTTTCCAACACATCTAATGCAACACAAATGTTTGATAATCAACTAAATTGTTCAAGCGATACTGTCCGTAGTTACTCTTTTCAAGTTCATAGTTGGTATAATCTTGGGTGCTGGGTCAAAGTAGGACGACTGAATAAACAATTGAGAATGTATATATGTCCCGCACACCGTTTTCATTCAAGTTTATCATAGAGTTGCAAACACGCCATTCAATTAAGTGAAGCACCCTAATGACAGGAAAGCTGCAAAATCTCAACTACCCACTGGAAACACCTTAAAAGAAAATCCCCAAAGAGTCACCGGAAACCTAGAGAAAACATCAAGGCAGAGGTCAACAATCAGAAGCCGATCGCTACTTAGAAATTACAACAAGAGTGGAGGGGAAGGAACCATCAAACTGTGGGTGCATGGTAAGACTAAGGGCTCATGCAGTCTGGACGATCCATGCCAGTCAATCAATCAATTAATCAGGGGAATTATTGTGCACTACTCACCCGTGAGGGTCTCAAGGCGCTGGGGGGGGGGTGGTAAGCAACTCTGTTCAGTCGAACAGCCAAGATCCATGTGCAACCTGCAGGGATAATAAACCAAAATGGCAAAGTATTGTTGTAAAAGCACCAGATGGTTAGAAGGACAATGAATCTTTTCTTGTGAGAAACAACCAAAGAAGGAACTAGGTAGCATGAGACTTCATGTAGCTGGCTGACCATTGCACGACTGCTACATGCTGGAAAGGCATATAGCACAAGTAGAAGTGGCAGAAACAAGCGACAGGCTAAAACCAAGAGAGAGACCCTCATGACTGATATCCCACAATGCAACGTGGCAGCACCACATGTAGTCCTAAAATTGGGCAGGCAGAAATTATTTTGAAATTCTCCACACAGCCAACAGTAATACAGAACAGTCTCCTCAGAAAGTCACTATATTGGCCAGAAGAGAACATTATGTTCTAAAGTATTGACATACAACAATGTAAAAGTCCACAAGTAAACACTATGAAGCAATGCTACTTTGAGAGGATGAATATTACATAATTGGCCAAGAACCACAACTAGCCTGTTCCACTGGTGAAAACACCCTGATGATGTTTGCTACAAGCAATCATTCACCCTCTTTGATAACACATCACGCAGAATTACACCAACATTTCAAAACCCTCACTAAATATAGTAAAACCTATAAATACCTTGTAATGTTCCAAGCAAACATGAAGTGCAAACCTTCTGCAGCATAGTAACATTTAATTCCTTATTGCCACATTGACATGATGTGACATCGGTGCATCGTGCACTTTCAATAGAACATATGTACCAAAGTCACATAGACAACAAAGATGTTTCAAAATTGAACAGCTACCCAAAGACGAGTTATGAACAACTGTGCACCGGCTGCCAACAAGATAGCTGCCCCCTCTCCACACCGCATCGCACAGTAGGACCCTTCTCAAGCACTCACTGCTGCTTCTCTTGCAGCATCACTCCTACTCCACCCACTGCACACACCACACCCCGCATTGTGGCCAGCCATTCAGGAGTGACTAGCCCCTCAGAATTGACTAGCCCCTTTAAAGTGGACAATCAGAGAATATCTGGACCCCAACAGGCCATATATCACAACCTTTTTAACCCATTAATGACCACCCAAGCACCTCTTTAAACATGAATTTTTCAAAAACAGCTGAACAAATTTACACCAAATAAATAAAAGCCTTCTTTCTCTGTGAAGTTCGAACTTTTTGCCAAATCTGGTGTAATTCAGTTCAGTCGCTTTTTCTGTATCACTTCCATGAATTTCCTACGGGCATTAACATAGGAAATCAACATTTTTGGACTCCATCTTTTTCTTGGACGTCGCTAGAAGGATCACCCCAAAACATTTAAGGAAGGAGCTAAAGTGGAAGAAATTTGCTCTTGGAAAGTTTCATGAAGTTCGTGAAACAGAGATGAAGTTATTAGCAAAACAAAACATGTTCATCCTATGGAAACTCTGACCTCAGTATAAATGCACAGTGGAGACCGCCACTGTCACACACGCCTCACCTTGCCATCTTGAATCAACTTGCATGAGCCCATGTGGTGTGAATGGTGACATTGCCACTATAATTGGTTACTGGTGCCTCACACAAATAATGCAAAATTGTTTGAATTTAAAATGGCTATCCAGTGTAGAGAAAAAAATCTTTGCCCAGTCCTGCATCTCTAACAATCCCCAAAAATAGGACTTCTAGAATCTTGCTTTGTTTGAGGATGTCAGCTGGAGTTGCTTTAAGATGTTTTTTGACACCACTTGTCGATGGCCCCTTTAAATAACTTCACATCATGCAATCGTAATTGGTGTGAAGAGACTGAGTGGGACATCACTAATCTGTAATTTTAACTCACTGCACACAAGAACATCAATCCAGGGGGCGGAGCTTGCTGAGCCCGAAGATGGCAGCTCTCTGAGCAAGCTCCTTTGGCTGCCACAACAATCCTGCATGATCCTGTGTCAATACGAACACCATATATCGTCAAATTGCAGCTCACGAGCCCTTAAGAACCAAGGCTTGCAAAGGGATCGGAAATCGAGCCGCGACGCGGTGGGAGACAACCGCCGACTCTGGTGCACCCAACGGGGAGAGGCATGTATGGTCAGCGTGGCAGCGGCTGTGCAGAATCTACAATATCTAGGAGGCCACCCCTGAGGCAGTGACTGGTCGTCGCCCGTGGACGATAAATCAACGAGCTAACGAGGTGCGATGGGCGGCCCCCAAATATAAGCGGAGGGTGCGACAGGACGCAGGCAGCCCGAGCACTCACGGAGGCCACGAGGAGAGGCAGATTCGGTGGCGACAAACAAAACTTTGGGAGCAGGGAAAGTTGGACACCAATACTCACACAAGACATCAGCTATAAACTGTGAGTACCAAGGCTGTGAGCCAGGCGCGCTAGAGGGGGGCGGCGGGGTGAGGCCTGCCATACCAACTGAAGCAGCGAATGCCTTCCCTGACCCTGCCTGACTGAGACCATCGTGGTGGCAATCAGGCGACTCTGCGAGGGGCGAAAAAGCGATTAGGGAGGCAACCTAGCAGTAACAGGCCACAATACCAGCGCACAAGCACAGTGAACAACCCCACAACAGTACCCTGTCATCAAAACAAGTGGGGGCTTCTTCACGGAAACGAGGCTGAATGTGGGACGCGCTGAAAGATTAAACAGCCTGAGAGGAGAGGAGAAGGACAAGGGAGGCCCCCGCTTTGTGGAATACTGAGTGAATCGGCATAGGTCCTCTACCCCGACCAAAATTGTGGCTATCACCGAAGCCAACTCTGTATAAGACTGTTCCATCACTTGTGCCATACTAGTGGCGAGTGTAACAGACACAAAGGGTGGGATCCGCAAGGACACTATTCCTGTGCTGTTGGAGCAGACACCTTACCATTAAAAGTTGCTGAAGCACTTTGGCAGAACAGCATCACCACAAAACTTAATATATTCACATATAGTGAAAGTGGATAGAACAGCACCGCTCACACGTAAAGTGACACAAACTCAAATGAACGCCAGTGGAGACCGCACCCACACAGACAATCCAAAGAAGTAATCTACAAATAGCAATACTCCGGCAGTAATCACTAGACAACACAGACAGCCCACCAACAATTCACAGCTTGCTGCACAAACATCGCCAATCCAATTTCCCTGCTGCAAACCAAGCCTGGAAGTGGTTCTCGACCCCTCAGAAGCTGGTATACAGTAAACATGGGGAAAACAGATAAATTGCAGTGGAAACTACTATTTGACCAACGAAAAACACCAGGATCGCGCAACGATGACCAGCAGAACCAGAGCGCAAGCACAGTTCCCGGTGACATGGAACTTGGGGGTGACCTACGCCAAATCCTCACAGCAATGCAGACGACATTGACTGCCATTGATGGAAAGCTAGACGCTTTAACATATCGGGTTGACAGAATGTCAAAAAGGATAGACAAACATGCCGAAAGCCTCGACACAGTGGAACGCAGAGTATCTGAAACTGAAGACGTCCAACATGCAACGGAGGAAAGCCAAAAGAAAGTGGAAGCGACACTAGCACTACTTAAGGCCAAAGCTGAAGACCTGGAAGCGCGCTCCCGATGCAATAATCTTAGAATCACTGGAGTTGCGGAGTCTACGAACACTGGGAATATGGAGAGGTTTGTAGAAAAACTACTCACAGACTTACTAGGGAGAGAATCCTTCTTGGAAATATTCCTTGTGGAAAGAGCGCACAGGTCATTGGCGCCGAAGCCACCCCCAGGTGCAAGACCTCGACCAATCATAGCGAAAATCCTCAATTACAGAGATCGAGATGCAGCACTACGCCGCTCAAGGGAACTACAGACCCTCAAATATGAAGGTACTGAGATCTCCATCTACCCGGACTTCACGCCACAAGTTCAGGAAGCACGAAATAAATTTCTACCGGCGAAACGTAAGCTTCAGGAACTGAGCATAGCGTATGCAATTCTGTACCCAGCCCGCCTCAAGATCACAGTTGATGGCAAATCCGAAATCTTCGGTGACCCAAAAACTTTACAACAATACTTGCAAAAACGAGAAAGAACAAGCACCCGGCGCAAATCACCCAGTGGGGAACCGGACAACCAAGAACCGACATCAGGATTAGAAGATCCCAAGTAATGCAACACTACGTGGGGAATAGGCCACGTTACAACGCATGCGATACATCGCAAGCCATTATAACGCGGTCGTTATAACGATCGCGTTGTTACATCGCATACCATTACAAAACATGTGGTTACAACGACTTGCTGTAGGGGGCGCTGGATGTTGGAATAGTATAATTTACTATTCCAACTCCAGTCTGTGCAACAGTAGGGAAGGTGTTGGATTTTAAATCCAACACCTTCTGCCCCCTACAGCAAGTCGTTGTAACGACCACGTTGTAATGGCATGCGATGTATCGCATGCGATGTAAACGATGTTTCCCCTACGTGGGACACCCCCTGCACTGATCAGGGACAGTGTAAGGTAACTGGGTAGTTGGACATCAGTTTAAAAACGTTGCCACAGAACGAGTATGAGAACATTACACTTCAGAAGGACTACCCCTGTTGCAGAGATTCAGGTTCAAATGGGGTGGGGGTTTCAATATTACTGCAAGGCCAGGAGTCATGGTCTGCAAAATAGTTATTATGTTATTGACAATGGACAGGCGGCCACCCCGCAAATACCAAACTGGGGGATCCCTGCAGGCCGCTTCCGCTCCCATGTGTACATCACACCAAGTTACAGTAGTTTTTGGGAGGGAGGGTGGGAAGGGAGTTGGGATAAAGGGGATACAAATGGGAACTGTCTCTGATGCAATTGGGGTGTTGGAGTTTGTGGAGGGGTGGGGTGGATTGAGAGAGCAAAAAAGATAGTGATAGGCAATGATAGAAGTAATGCAGCTGTTACATCACCAGAGAAAGATCAAACGATACCAGCACAAAACCCGAAGGACAGATACCCAGACGCAAAATGACGTATGCTACTAGACCACTAACACTACTCACGTGGAACGTTAGGGGGCTAAACAATCCGCTGAAGATTAGGCAGGTAATAGCTTACCTTGACCGCCACGGAGTGGAGGTGGCCTGTCTCCAAGAAACACATCTTACTAACAATACAACACTCAACATGGGTGCACAATGGGCGTCGACAGGCATAGCATCCTCCTACTCGATGTATGCTCGCGGAGTATTGCTGCTAGTCAAAAGAGGCACCCCATTTACGCTACTACACACGCCCACAGACACCCAGGGCCGATACATTATAGTTCAGGGAAATTTTAGCTGAACAGTGCTGACGCAAGTAAACGTCTATGGGCCAAATACAGACGACCCGGCATTTTATGCACAAATATGGGCAAAATTACATGACCTAGCTCCAGCAGAGATACTCTGGGGGGGGTGATTTTAATACATGTCTAGACCCTATAATAGGCAGATCCACGAGTCAGGACAGACAAAGCAAACAGGCAGCCAAGGTGCTGAGGGACAGAATGGAAGAACGGGGCCTAGTTGATTTATGGAGGCTGAGACACCCTGGGACGCGTGAGGGCACTTGCTCCTCTGCAGCACATAACACATAGTCAAGAATAGACTACTGGATAGCAACAAGAGGGATTAGCACTTGAACAGACACAATAGACCATATGCCCAAAACATTATCTGATCATGCACCCGTTCGCTTAGTGCTCAAATTTCCCACACACACTCTGTAACAATTTGCATGGCGCTTCCCAGCGACAGCAATGCTAGACCAAGGTTTTAAAGCCGACATAAGACAAGCCATTATGGAATTCTTTGATCATATCTCTGGAACTGTCACAAGGGAACAAACGTTATGGGAGGCTTTTAAGGTGACACTGCGAGGGCATTGCATTGGGAAACATACAGGTGTACTACCTGATATACGCCAACAGTTGACCAAACTAGAAAAAGAAATACAGACTTTAGAGAGAGAGTATGCAGGAACACCTGACGATGCATTGCTTATTGCTATTAGAATTAATATGACTACTTAACAGGAATTTGCTGATAATGAAGTAAAATATCTAAAGCGTAGGCATACGGCGAGGAAATATGGAGAAGGCTGCCATCCTGGCCGCACACTCGCAACCAAACTACAGTCCCACCAAAATTCCATGCAAATTGTGCAGATAGTTGACACTCAAGGAGAGGTACACTATGATACGCCATCAATAACAGAAATCTTTGCCGAATACTACACACACCTATATTCCTCACAGAGGACCATCTCAGACGATGATATCGCCCAGTACTTAGAAGACATAGCCCTGGCCTGGCTGTCGGATTTGCATTGAGAATATTTTATTCAACCTTTAACAGTAGAGGAAATTAAGGAGGAGATAGGGGCCCTCCCAAATGGGAAAACCCCAGGCACTGACGGCCTACCGAGTGAGTTCTATGAAGAATTTAGCGATTTCAATTCAATATAACTTTATTCTATCTAAAAGCAGTAGACCATAAAAGTACATAGAAAATATTACACATGGCAGTAAGCAGTCAAGAAATTAAAATATTTTTACAGTAAAAACCAGTTAAAAATAAGTGTGTAAGAATTACAAAGTTTAGGAACACATCGAGATATGTGCCGGATATCCAAGCTTGGGATGAGCAAGGAGATACAAATTTAAAGTCACGTTTCAATGTGCGATATAATATTGTTGGCAGGAACTGCATTTGAAGCACGTAGAGGGGAGATAGAAAGAGGACAAAAACCTCAATATAGGGTCTGCCATGCACTCCCAATATCCCTCATTGATAATCAATTTCTTTGCCTAAACTATATGAAAACCACACTATTCATAGCAATTCTGACAAACTAGCCCAGCATAGTGTGTCTCGCCCTTAGTGCTGCTTTCAAAAAGGCGCAGGCGGTCATGATAATTTCGGGAGAGCACAGAGATTGTAAATGGAGGAGGGCTGGTCTACAGCAGCAGAGGCCAAGCCTCCTTAGTAAGGGTCTCAAAAAGTGCCTTCGTGCTACGCTGTGCAAATTACAGAAAAACAAAGTGCATTAGTGATTGCGCTGAATGATTATCGCACTAAGTTCCCCTGGGAATCAGAAAAATGTTTAAAGTAAAAAGACCAATGTTAGACTTGGCATCTTTTGGCGTGTTTCCCCTGAGTTTTTGCTTTCTGACCTCCCGGTTTTGACTCTGTTTTGTGCTGGTTTAGTGTTTTTGCGCACTTTACGCACTGCTGATCAGTGGTAAAGTGCAAGTGCTCCTGTAAGAAATGTGTTATGGATTGGTATTTCCATGTTTGGCTATTTGATTTATGTGTCAGTCCCTAGTAACGTGCACTGAGTGTGCCAGGGCCTGTAAATCAAATGCTGCTGGTGGGCTTGCAGCACTGGTTGTGCCACCCACCAAAGCAGCCTGCAAATGTGTCTCAGGCCTGCCACCGCAGAGCCTGTGTGCAGTCTGTGACTGCCATGTCGACTTGGCAAGTGCACCCACTTGCCAGTCCCTAAACCTTCCCTTTTGTACATATTAGTCACCCCTATGGTAGGCCCAAGGTACCCCTGTGGGCAGGGTGCATTGTAGGTAAAGGTAGGGCATGCCCTGGTGTGCGTGGCATGCCCTGGTAGTGAATTACAGCCTATTTCGTTTTTCACTATTGAAAGGCTACCTGTCCCCCATAGGCCAGAATGGGCAGTTTTGATTATTACATCTTATAATCCTAACTGACTCCGGGAACATGGTAGAAATTTGAGTTTAGTATGCCTGAACTCAGAATGATAAAATACATCTTTTAGTGAAGTTGGTTTTAACATTCTGTGTTTGAAAATACCACTTTAGAAAGTAGGTATTTTCTTGTCTAACTATCCAGGCCTGCCTCTGCTAGATTGTGTATTCCTTGTCTGGAGTTTGAGTGACAGGGCTGGGGGATTCCAGGAGACAGAATGAGTCCGCCCAGTGGTGAATAGAGAGATCTGCATCTAGATGGGAGGGAGGAGTTGCACCTGGGACCTGAATAGGACTGTGCCTGCCCCCCACAGTGCTGGCTCCACCCCTGTGGTGCGTCTGATGTCTCTGCCCTGCACTGTGAAAGAAGAGAAGGAATCATGTCAACAAAGTGCTCCAGGGCTGTGCTTTCCCTCCACAATGCTGGCTCCACCTCCTGTGGGGCGTCTGATGTTTCTGCCCTGCACTGTGAAAGGAAAGAAGGAGTCTTGTCAACAGAGTGCTTCAGAACTGGTTTGGACTAGGCAAAGGCTTCTCTGCCTCCAGAGAACAAAGGAATTTGGGATATAAATATTGGGGCCCTGACCCCATGAATTTAGATCTCGCTGGAATCAAGGAACCTGCCAAGACGAAGAGCTGGAAGAGCTGCCAGGAGGAGTACTGCCCCTTTGCTGTGTTGTTGCTTTGTTGGGTTGGCCTGCAGCTGCTGCTTCTGCCTTGGGCAGTGAAAGGACTGGACTGAACTTTCTACTACTTGTGCTGAGAATCTCCAAGGGCCTGAAACCGAGCTGGCCTCCTGTTAAGAAGTCTCAGGGACTGCAAAGACTTCACAACCCTCTGGGTACCGCTTCTGGAACCGCTGTTTCAGTTGCCACAGAGGAAGGGAACCGCAACCGACTCCGTCAACCGACTCCATCGCTGGCCCGGTGTCCTGTTTGCACCGCAGACCGCACCGTCCGCATCTCGCACCGCAACCCTGGTCTCACCGACGACGACCGTCCGACGCCATCGCCACCGAGCCGCTGCTTGCACCGTGACCTGTGGGCACCGCAGTTCGCATCGCATCGCTTCACTGTGCCAGCCGGACCAGACCGACGCTGTCGCTGCAACTGGCTCAACAATCGTGACCGCATCGTAGTTGGGGCACCGCTCGCACGCTTCGCGACGCACCGCTCCGACTCGCACCGCTGTCCGACGCTAGCTCCCGCACTCCGGCTTGGTCACCTGCATCGCAACCTGCCAGCACCGCATCGAGCACCGTCTCACCCTGCCCCGCACGCCTTGGACTCACCGACTCCGTCTGCACGATTGTCACCGAGCCGCTGCCTGCACCGCATCGAGAGGACACCGCGCCCTGCACCGCTTCCATCTTGCACCGCAACCGCGACGTACGCCGACCGGCTCGCACACTCCGTGCCCGCCACAACGAGAAAATGTACTGTGACCGAGTCTGTTCACGACTCTGCTGGCCCGTATCGACGCGGTCGGCTGGAACTGTTAGACTCTGTGGTTTTCAGCATCGCGGTAGACTCGGACGGAGCTACCGACTCGTACGAACTTTGTTTTTGAACTATTCCTGCAAAGAAGAAGTTATCTTGCAACATAATCACTTTTAAAGTACTGTACTGTGGATTTTTATCGTATTTGGTCTTGTTTTAAAGTATATAAAAATATTGGATATTTTTCTAAACTGGTGTGGTGTCAGTTTATAGTGCTTACACTGTATTACTGTTGGTTATGTGCAAATGCTTTACACACTGCCTCTAGAATAAGCCTGACTGCTCGTGCCAAGCTACCAAGGGGGTGAGCAGGGGTTATTTTAGGAGTGTAACTCCCTTACCCTGACTAGGAAGAAGGGTCCCTACTTGGACAGAGGCGCAAGCCCTGGCCAACTAGAGACTCCCATTTCTAACATTGGTTGTCAGCGGTGAGGATAGGACTTGTGTTTGCACTTGACTTTCAGTGATTGGTGTGCACTACAACCATATCGCAGACCATTACGTACCACATACTGTCTCTTTTTCTTTTGGCCTATTTTTGATCTTGCCAGTTTTCAACTCACTACTTTCATCATGCCTGAATCAACTGCATCATCCGTTGCATCTCTGGAAGTTATCTTTGAGGAGGATAGGTTGGAATCCTACGCCGTAAAGGAGCTACGAGCGATTTGTAAAGACCTGAAAGTCCAAATTAAAGGCCTCACAAGGAAGGAGGAGCTACAGAAGGCGCTGAGGGCCTAGGTAGCAGCCAGACATGCCAGTGGGCAGCCTGGTAATCTCAGTGAGGAGGTGGAGGAGCCTATTTCCAGGGTGGATGTGCTTTGGGTGGGGGGAACCCGCAAGGTCAGGCAGCAGCAGTCTGTCCCCAGAGGAGCTGGAGGACAGGCGGGAGGCAAGGCAGTTTGAGCTGCAGAAGCTCAGGCTGGAGAGTGAGCGGGAGGAGAGGAGAGATTGGCCATGGAGGAGAAGAAGATGCTCTTAGAGCATGAGAGAGAACTGAAGGAGCTAGAACTTAGGAGTAAGTCAGGCTCAGATGGTGGCAGCAATTCATCCAGAAAGGCAGACAGGATTGTGCACATTCCCAAGAATGTAGGCAAGGAGTTCAAGAAGGGGGATGACATACAAAGGTGGTTTCAGGGTTATGAGGCAGCCATACACATGAATGGGGTCCCTGAGGAGAATTGGGGAGCAGGATTGTGGCCACTTTTCCCTGAAGAAGCAAGGGATGCTCTGATAGCTTTGGGTAAGGGGTATCACCTCACCTATGCTGACATGAAGGATGCCCTTCTCCCTAAGTATGGTCTTACTCCTGAAAAGTACAGGGATCAGTTCAGGTCCAGTAAGAAGTCTGATGCCAACACTTGGTTGGAATGTGTGGATGTGTTCTGCAGGTCTCTGGATGGCTGGGTAAAGGGCAGGAATGCGACAGATTTTCAGGGGCTCTACAACTTGATTGCATGGGAGCACTTGTCTAGTCTATGTTTTGCAGATCTGCGCCAGCACCTAGTGGATAGTAAGCTAACTGACCCCAGGAAGCTCGCTATGGAGGCGGACCGCTGGGTGAGTACCAGGGTCCACAAGAAAGCGTTTGGGGGAGACTCAGCCAAAGGTGGGCAGGGTCCCCAGCAGAAAAGTGGGGGACAAGGGTAAAGCACAGGAGTTCTCTAAAGGGCCCCAAACTAGTACCCAGGGTAAAGGTTCCCAGCCCCCAGGTAAGAAAGCAGTGGTCTCTTCAGGGAAGCCTGCTGAGACCGGCCCCCGCAAGTGTTATGCATGTGACCAGGTAGGCCACATGAGGGGGACCCCAAGTGCCCGAATGGGCCACAGCCACCCACCGGTGGACAGTCCAAGGTGTTGGCTAGTGTAGCGCTTGGGGAGGAGGGGTGCCCACTGGAGGGTGAGGATCCCGCAGAAATGACCCTTGTCTCACTAGGGGACAGTGAGATGGTCCCAGGAAACCAGGTGCCCCCTAACACAAAGAAATACAGCACCTGGGTGACCATTAATGGGAATAGGGTAGAGGCTCTCAGAGACACTGGAGCCAGTGTGACCTCAGTCCGGTGTCACCTGGTGTCTGAGAAGCAAGTAGACCCAGGAGCATTCCACCAAGTAGTTGCTGTAGACAACTCAGAGCGCCAGTGTATGGTGGCGCAGGTTCCCTATGAATGGGGGTCTCAGGTCCCTTGAGGGTGGTTGTGAGCCCTACCATGCCTGTGGATTGTCTGCTAGGAAACGACCTGGAGCAGTCCTTGTGGAAGGATGTTGAGCTCAGGTCTCACTTGGAGATGCTTGGGTTGCCAGAGTGGGCATGCGTGTCCACTCGGTCAATGGCAGCCAGGAAGGGTAGTCAAGAGGACTTGGAGCCTGGAAACAGTGGCCCAAGTCCCTGCCAAGAGAAAGGGCCGGGGGCGCGGGAAACCGGCCCCTGATGTTCCCACGGACCGGGAGGAGGCGGACCTTGAGGGGGACGCCCGGTGCCTACAGGGGAGCAGGTAGCCAAACTGGGAGACATCTCTGAGCTGACCCATTGGCAGCAAGAAGGGGGTCCCACCAGGGAGGAGTTCTGCAGGGAGCAGAAAGAGTGCCCTTCTCTAGAGGGTCTGCGGCGGCAGGCTGCAGACCAGGCAGCTGGTAACCAGTCTGGATCTCACCTGATCTATTGGGAGAATGATCTCCTGTACAGCGAGCCTAAGGTCGCTGAGCCTGGGTCAGCCCGTGTGCTGGTGGTACCCCAGCGCTTCAGGACCTTCCTACTGGGTCTGGCTCATGACGTGCCTTTAGCAGGACATTTGGGGCAGGACAAGACCTTTGACAGGCTTGTCACCCACTTCTTTTGGCCCCAAATGAGAAGGCAGTCAGATGGACATTGTAGGTCTTGCCAAACTTGCCAGGCAAGCGGTAAGAGTGGGAGGAGGGTCAAAGCTCCTCTCCAACCCTTTCCAGTTGTTGGAACACCCTTGAAAGGGTAGGGATGGATATTGTGGGGCCACTGGATCCCAAGACAGCCATGGGCAACAGGTACATCCTGGTCTTGGTGGACCATGCCACCCGGTACCCTGAAGCAATCCCTCTCAGGACAACGACGGCGCCAGTGGTGGGCCGGGCGTTAATGGGGATGTTTTCCCGTGTGGGATTCCCCAGAGAGGTGGTTTCTGACAGAGAGACCAATTTCATATCCAAGTATATGACATCCCTGTGGAAGGAATGTGGTGTAACCTACAAGTTCACCACCCCTTACCACCCCCAAGGTAATGGTCTGGTGGAGAGGTTCAACCAGACCTTAAAAGGCATGATTAAGGGGTTGACAGAACCCATGAGGCGTAAGTGGGACGTCCTCTTACCATGCCTACTGTTTGCATACAGGGAGGTGCCACAGAAATCTCTAGGGTTCAGCCCCTTTGAGCTTCTCTATGGCCACCCTGTGCGAGGACCTCTCAGTTTGGTGAAGGAAGGCTGGGAGGCAGCTCCCAGGAAATCTCCCCAGGATGTGTTTAGTTACATGCTGGCCTTCAGAAACCAGACTGCACGCTTCAGGAAACTCGCTCAGGCGAACCTAGAAGCAAGCCAGGAAGAAATGAAGAAATGGTATGACCAGAATGCCACTCTGGTCGAATTTCAACCTGGGCAGAAAGTGTGGGTGATAGCCCCAGGGGAACCTTGTGCCTTGCAGGACAAGTGGACTGGGCCATTTGAGGTGGTGGAGCGCAAAAGTGACGTCACCTACCTGGTGAATTTGCAGTCTCCAAGGAACCCTTTGAGGGTCCTCCACGTGAACCGCCTCAAGCCTCACTTTGAGAGGTCTGAAGTAAGCATGCTCTTGGCGACAGATGATGGGGTGGAAGAGGAGAGTGAACCTCTCCCTGACCTCCTGTCCACCAAGGAGCACGACGGGTCAGTGGAAGGTGTGATCCTCTCCCCTGCACTGACCCCTGAGCAGCAGAGCGACTGTCACCAGTTGTTGGGACAGTTTGCCCCACTGTTCTCTCTGACCCCAGGTGTTACTCACTGGTGTACCCATGACGTGGACACCGGTGACAGCCCTCCTGTGAAGCACAAGATTTACAGGTTGACTGGACCGGGTCAGGGCCAGCATCAAGGAGGAGGTCTCCAAGATGTTGGCGTTAGGGGTGATCGAGCCCTCCAACAGTCCTTGGTCCAGCCCAGTGGTTTTGGTCCCAAAGGCTGCTGCACCCGGTGCCACTCCAGAACTCCGGTTTTGTGTGGACTACCGTGGGCTCAATGCCGTCACCAAGACTGACGCGCACCCCATCCCCAGAGCTGATGAGCTCATTGATCGGCTGGGAGCTGCCAAGTTCCTCAGCACGTTTGATTTGACGTCTGGGTACTGGCAGATTGCCTTAACTGATGGGGCCAAGGAGAGGTCAGCATTCTCAACCCCAGAAGGACATTACCAGTTCCGTGTGATGCCCTTTGGGTTGAAGAATGCCCCTGCCACTTTCCAGAGGTTGGTCAACCAGGTGTTGGTTGGACTGGAGGATTTCAGTGCCGCCTACCTGGATGACATTGCTGTGTTCAGTTCCAGCTGGGAAGAACACAGGCAGCACCTTGGAGAAGTGTTGAGGGCTCTGCAGAAGGCAGGCCTCACGATCAAGGCCAGTAAGTGCCAGATCGGGCAGGGTTCTGTGGTGTACTTGGGACACCAGGTAGGAAGCGGCCAGGTAGCGCCCCTACAACCCAAGATTGACACCATTCTGGCTTGGGAGCCCCCAAGACCCAGACAGAGGTGAAAGCCTTTTAGGTCTCACCGGCTATTACAGGAGATTTGTTAAGGGCTATGGCACCATTGTGACCCCCTTAACGGAGCTGACTTCCAAGAAGCAGCCCAGGAAGGTGATCTGGACTGAGTCCTGCCAGAAGGCCTTTGATGCCCTGAAGGCTGCCATGTGCACGGCGCCCGTGCTCAAGGCACCCGACTTCTCCAAGGAATTCATCGTGCAGACTGACGCTTCAGAGCATGGTGTGGGAGCGGTGCTCTCATAACTGAATGAAGAGGGCCTAGACCAGCCTGTAGTCTTCCTTAGCAGGAGACTACTCCCCAGGGAACAGAGGTGGAGTGCCATAGAAAGGGAAGCTTTCGCTGTGGTCTGGGCACTGAAGAAGTTGAGACCGTACCTGTTTGGGACTCACTTCCGGGTTCAGACAGACCACAGGCCCTCAGATGGTTGATGCAAATGAGGGGTGAGAATCCAAAACTGTTGAGGTGGTCCATCTCCCTACAGGGAATGGACTTTACGGTGGAACACCGCCCTGGTACAGAACACGCCAACGCAGATGGTCTGTCCAGGTTCTTCCGCCTTAGTGAAGAGAACTCCCATGGGGTTGGGTAGTTCTCCCTACTTTCAGATGGAGGGGACATGTGTTAGACTTGGCATCTTTTGGCGTGTTTCCCTGAGTTTTTGCTTTCTGACCTCCCGGTTTTGACTCTGTTTTGTGCTGGTTTAGTGTTTTTGCGCACTTTACGCACTGCTGATCAGTGGTAAAGTGCAAGTGCTCCTGTAAGAAATGTGTTATGGATTGGTATTTCCATGTTTGGCTATTTGATTTATGTGTCAGTCCCTAGTAATGTGCACTGAGTGTGCCAGGGCCTGTAAATCAAATGCTGCTGGTGGGCTTGCAGCACTGGTTGTGCCACCCACCAAAGCAGCCTGCAAAATGTGTCTCAGGCCTGCCACCGCAGAGCCTGTGTGCAGTCTGTGACTGCCATAGTCGACTTGGCAAGTGCACCCACTTGCCAGTCCCTAAACCTTCCCTTTGTACATATTAGTCCCCCATGCTAGGCCCAAGGTACCCCTGTGGGCAGGGTGCATTGTAGGTAAAGGTAGGGCATGTCCTGGTGTGCGTGGCATGCCCTGGTAGTGAATTACAGCCTATTTCGTTTTTCACTATTGAAAGGCTACCTGTCCCCCATAGGCCAGAATGGGCAGTTTTGATTATTACATCTTATAATCCTAACTGACTCCGGGAACATGGTAGAAATTTGAGTTTAGTATGCCTGAACTCAGAATGATAAAATACATCTTTTAGTGAAGTTGGTTTTAACATTCTGTGTTTGAAAATACCACTTTTAGAAAGTAGGTATTTTCTTGTCTAACTATCCAGGCCTGCCTCTGCTAGGTTGTGTATTCCTTGTCTGGAGTTTGAGTGACAGGGCTGGGGGATTCCAGGAGACAGAATGAGTCCGCCCAGTGGTGAATAGAGAGATCTGCATCTAGATGGGAGGGAGGAGTTGCACCTGGGACCTGAATAGGACTGTGCCTGCCCCCACAGTGCTGGCTCCACCCCCTGTGGTGCGTCTGATGTCTCTGCCCTGCACTGTGAAAGAAGAGAAGGAATCATGTCAACAAAGTGCTCCAGGGCTGTGCTTTCCCTCCACAATGCTGGCTCCACCTCCTGTGGGGCGTCTGATGTTTCTGCCCTGCACTGTGAAAGGAAAGACGGAGTCTTGTCAACAGAGTGCTCCAGAACTGGTTTGGACTAGGCAAAGGCTTCTCTGCCTCCAGAGAACAAAGGAATTTGGGATATACATATTGGGGCCCTGACCCCATGAATTTAGATCTCGCTGGAATCAAGGAACCTGCCAAGACGAAGAGCTGGAAGAGCTGCCAGGAGGAGTGCTGCCCTTTGCTGTGTTGTTGCTTTGTTGGGTTGGCCTGCAGCTGCTGCTTCTGCCTTGGGCAGTGAAAGGACTGGACTGAACTTTCTACTACTTGTGCTGAGAATCTCCAAGGGCCTGAAACCGAGCTGGCCTCCTGTTAAGAAGTCTCAGGGACTGCAAAGACTTCACAACCCTCTGGGTACCGCTTCTGGAACCGCTGTTTCAGTTGCCACAGAGGAAGGGAACCGCAACCGACTCCGTCAACCGACTCCATCGCTGGCCCGGTGTCCTGTTTGCACCGCAGACCGCACCGTCCGCATCTCGCACCGCAACCCTGGTCTCACCGACGACGACGCCCAACGCCATCGCCACCGAGCCGCTGTTTGCACCGTGACCTGTGGGCACCGCAGTTCGCATCGCATCGCTTCACTGTGCCAGCCGGACCAGACCGACGCTGTCGCTGCAACTGGCTCAACAATCGTGACCGCATCGCAGTTGGGGCACCGCTCGCACGCTTCGCGACACACCGCTCCGACTCGCACCGCTGTCCGACGCCAGCTCCCGCACTCCGGCTTGGTCGCCTGCATCACAACCTGCCAGCAGCGCATCGAGCACCGTCTCACCCTGCCCAGCACGCCTTGGACTCACCGACTCCGTCTGCACGATTGTCACCGAGCCGCTGCCTGCACCGCATCGAGAGGACACCGCGCCCTGCACCGCTTCCATCTTGCACCGCGACGTACGCCGACCGGCTCGCACACTCCGAGCCCGCCACAACGAGAAAAGGTACTGTGACCGAGTCTGTTCACGACTCTGCTGGCCCATATCGACGCGGTCGGCTGGAACTGTTAGACTCTGTGGTTTTCAGCATCGCGGTAGACTCGGGCGGAGCTACCGACTCGTACGAACTTTGTTTTTGAACTATTCCTGCAAAGAAGAAGTTATCTTGCAACATAATCACTTTTAAAGTACTGTACTGTGGATTTTTATCGTATTTGGTCTTGTTTTAAAGTATATAAAAATATTGGATATTTTTCTAAACTGGTGTGGTGTCAGTTTGTAGTGCTTACACTGTATTACTGTTGGTTATGTGCAAATGCTTTACACATTGCCTCTAGAATAAGCCTGACTGCTCGTGCCAAGCTACCAAGGGGGTGAGCAGGGGTTATTTTAGGAGTGTAACTCCCTTATCCTGACTAGGAAGAAGGGTCCCTACTTGGACAGAGGTGCAAGCCCTGGCCAACTAGAGACTCCCATTTCTAACAACCAATAAATCATCCCTGCTCTGAAGTGGAAAAGAAGAGACTTAGCAATATAATGAACCCCCCCCCACCTGCTTGCGATGTATACAGAGGCATACGAAAAGGGAATACTCCCCCCTCACTACGAGAGACATTATTAATAACACTACTTAAACCGAAAAAGAACCCAGACTATTGCGAATCATATAGGCCCCTATCTCTCCTAAATACTGATGCAAAAATACTGGCCAAAATCTTAGCTCTTAGAATACAACCCCTAATGCAACAACTGGTCCTACCAGACCAATCTGGCTTTATTCCGACACGCTCAACATCACACAACTTGCGCAAAATCTTTGCACTATTCCATCACCTGGACCCGGATTTACCTGCAGCTGCTGCTTTATTAGATGCAGCCAAAGCATTCGATTCAGTGGAATGGGAATATATGTTCACAGTCCTTCACAGAATGGGATTCCCACACACATTTCTCCGCTGGATCCAACTGATATATACTGAACCAAGCACCAGAATTTGCATTAATGGCAATACTGTAAACCCACTACGGATCTACAGGTGGACCCGTCAGGGGTGCCCACTGTCACCATTATTATTCACACTGGCTCTTGAGCTGCTAGCATGCAAGATACGGCAGAAACATGCGAACACAGCACTACGGTTCCGCTTACGACCCCTTAATATCTCATTATAAGCAGATGATATGGTCTTATATGTCCATCACCCAGCAGATAATTTAAACCCACTAATACGGGAATATATACACTTTGAACGACACTCTGGACTGAGCATAAATTGGGCCAAATCGATGGTGATCCCACTGACGCCCAGCACACAGGGGGTACCACTGGATTTTCCCTTACAGTGGCATATAGACCTGGTCAAATATTTAGGGGTCTGGATACATAGAGATCCAGAACAGGTAGTACGGGAGAACTATGGGAGGGCCTTATCAAAATTAGAGAACCATGTGGCTAGGTGGATCAGACTACCATTGTCTTTAGCAGATAGAATTGCGATTCAAAAAATGGTTGTATTACCACAATTTCCGTATTTATTTGCCAATATACCCATCACCTTATCGCAACAGTTCTTCCTGACATTACGATCATGCATGAATACACTCACATGGGCAGGGCGGCAGCCAAGGATTGGGTTGAAAGAACTTACATGCCCATATGCTCAAGGAGGCTTTGGAGCACCGGATTTGCAATTATATTACCTCTGTGCCCTAGCACAATATGCACACTACTGGGTGCAACCGCACAACTACCTTCCACACATTGCTGTAGAAGCAAATAATGCTCACCCGACTCCGCTGGGTGCCCCTGTATCACAAACACAACAGGGCGTTCCGCAATCTGAGAAAATCCCAGTACATACTACGCTAGCAGCATGGCACACACTGTCGCGCCGGGCTCATAGGCTCCCGGTATATGCTCCTGATATGCCACTGTTACATCACCCGAAACTGTCGGTGACGCAAGAAAAAAAAGCATGGGAAGTATTGGGCAAAGTGGGGCTGCACAAGATGGGGGATATGTTCCGCAATGGTCAGTTAGTGGAACCTGCGGAGGTAACTCCAGACAGTGCCCACACGCCGTTGACACTCTTTGTATACTTCAGGCTGCGGGCAGCGATGAAGTATTTATACCCCACATTCCCCCAAGAACCCCCCACGCAGAAAACACTACAGGCGCTGCTCACGGCACCTACACGGCGGCATATCATAACCAAGCTATACAATATGGCCCAACAGGAACAATATAGGCACACTGAACAAGCACTAACGAGATGGAATTCCATGCTAGATGTACCCTTATCTAAAGACGAATGGGGATTTTTTTGCACACTCACACAAATACTTACACCTAATTGCAATCTACGCATTATTCACTTTAAGTTCCTGCAACAAACTTATTATACACCGATGCAATTACATCGGTATGGCCTTAGGGAAGATGATAGATGCGTGTGATGTGGTACCACACAGGCAAATTTCGTACATGTTGCATGGGCCCGGTAGAGGAATACTGGGAAAAAGTGATCGATATACTGGGCACAATACTCACGACGCCAATTGCAAATACCCCACAGATCTGTCTACTGGGCCTCATCAAACTTCAAAACTAACTAGTCGCAAATTACTAGCCATAGCCCTCTTACTAGCTAAACGACGTGTGGCTATGAAATGGGGCAGCAGACGCACACCGAATGTAAAAGACTGGATAACAGATATGACGTATTGTAAGGAACAGTTTGAAACTTATGCTGAGGAGCTTCCAATGGTCTCGCGCCCAAGGGATTTCTGGAGCCCGTTTGTCCAATATCTACAATCAGACCATGCTTCACAAGCAGAGGGTGAAAACGGGTAACAGCTATTAAATGATTAATGTTGCAGGATGATACAATTACCAGTGCTGGAAAAAACAATGTAATATGCTGTATGAATGGAATAACAGTTATGTTGACTCTCAAAGATATTGTGTAAAATTGTACGATTGTACTACATGCCTAACTATCAATAAAATGTTTAAAAAAGAACATCAATCCAGCTGCCGTGGTGCACTAACGATAAATGATGTTGTATATACACATTTTAACCGATTGTGCTCCATGAAGCCCTGTGTAAAGGGGGCATCAATGATTACTCACACAGGATCTGAAAATAAAGAGGATGCCTCATCTTTTAATGATTGCTGTGAGCAGCTGTCTGACCATGTGTAGACATGCTTGGCTGGTCAAGAGTGTGTAAAGTTCCAGACCTACACCTAGGCCAGGATATTGTAATATCTCTGTTGAGATGCAAAATGTTTGCAGGCATTGCTTTGCTACTTGGGATGCTTTATAGAGGTTTACCTGTTTGTATTTCACATACTGAAACAATTGCATTTCTCCCATCTTTTCCACCATTCTCATCACACTGATAAGTGTTGCTGGTGAAATTCTAGTCATTTCAGACACGTCAGAATGCCGAAGCCATGCTACATTGTGGTAGAAGACAAAAAACATACAAGACTTGCGTACTCTACCTCTTACAGTCATATAGTAATAGCCAGGGGGAACCTTAATATACTTGCAAAATATGTGTGATATTAGAGGGAAATTCACTACATAGGCACACCTTTTCTGTACAACCCCTATGTTAAATTTTGCCAGTAAATTGTTGTATAGCGCAAAGAGACATTGTGTATGTTGATTCATTGTGTCCATGACAGACCTTCAGCTGGTTCCTTGTAAAGACGCTGTTGTTCTTAACATGGGTTGAGCCTATAGCATACACATAGATTCTGCCTACCCGGCCTCCACAAATGCAGGTTTTAGGTGTTAAAGCACATAGTGTCATAGTCTGGATTTCTGTGTATGAAATATTAATTTTGTTTACAACTTTTAATAAAGCAGGAACTCTACCACAAATGGCCGAAGGAGTCCTATACAATAATCACAATGAAACTAAAATCTTGAAAAACAATCCAAAACGGATACAAATACAATCAACTCACAGGACCAAATCAATTATAAAAACAAACAAGCTCACATACAACCTGGAAAGAACCCATTGGATAGACAACAAAAAAATAGATTATACAATAGGTAAAGTGTAGGGCATCCATCTTTCGACCATATTCCTCTGATTTTTTTTAAAATTTTTGCACTATCTTGTAGTTGTACCTCTGCAGCAGATGAGACATGCGATGCAGTTTCAAGGTACATTTATAGCCCTTTCCTTAAAATTTAAAGGGATTCTGTAATTAAATTGACATTTGGCAAACAGCACAAGATGCACAAATATCAAATTTCAGAGGTATAGTACCATGAGGCAATTTTCTTTACTAACCTGGAATAAAATACAACATTGGATTCCAAACAGCTATGTGGCTGTTTAGAAAAGGGGCGTCCTGTTGGTTAAGGAAAGCACGAAGCTACCTGGAATAACAGTGATAACAAGGCAGACATCGGAGTCAGGAACTTGGACACACTGGTAAAACTTAGGTGGGGAAATGTGTGAACTTTAGCTTAATGTGCCTCGAGGTTGTCACCAATCAGGGCTGATCTCACCTTTCAAAAATGGCTACAAAGCAGATGAAGTGCAAGAGATGATCATAATAACACAAGAGAGGAAACTGCACGTTCACTGAAAGAATCCCCTCTGCTTGATGAAGGAGCGTGGATAGACTGTCTACAGACGTACCCTAAATCTCTTGACTTGAAAGGTTGCTCCAAGGGTTAAGAAAGATAAATTGTTTCTGACCTACAAAGTCTGAATGTTGGGATCCATCTTGCTCACAAAACTTCTCCCTTAATGCTGGAAAGTGCAGGTGGTCCTGAGATAGAGAAAGCTGTGTCTGAGCCTAGAAGAAAGCCACATAACCAGTGGCAAGTGGACAATTGGATGTAGGCCGGACTGGACAGAGAAGCTTTTTTTTAGAATTTGAACATCAAGACCGGTCCCCTCTCTCTCTCTCTTAGTTTAACAATACAGTATCCTATATAAAGCAAACAGGTATGTTTCTAGATCTTTTCTACAATGCTTTGGAAATTTAGTCAAGCAAATGCTCAAAGTAGGCAAGAAAAACTTGTGATTTTGTCTAGGTGATATGACTTTAAGGACGTCAACTCTCAACAAGTCATTTATTTTTGTGATTCAAGATCCAGAGTCTAGCACCATTTTAGAGTCCAGCTATTGAGCTGCTACACACAAAGCAGGCAACCTTGAAGTGGATCTGAAAATCAAAGGGAAGCCAATGTGGAGGTTTCAGAATCGGGAAATGCGATTTTAATTTCAGGCCCTCGCAATCAGATGTGCAAATCAAAATGAATATTTTTCAAATGCAAAAGGACACATTTAGATTCACTAACAGGAAACTGACTTCCCCCTCCTTTCTCGAGTAAGCACAGGGAGGGCTAAATATGACCCGGTAATTTTGATTTCTGTTCACCTCTATATAAGAGTTTTGATCAGTATTCTAGTCTCCGCATATTATCCATTTTTTCTTCACGCATTAGATATTTCCTGGATATAGTGTTAATTAATTTTATAACAACATTTTTGAATCTACACAATGTAGTTAATGCCCCCGAGAAGGATCTTGATAATTTCCTTATGAATTGGAGAAGAGATATTTTCATAGTGTGTGCGGACACTTTAGTGCCAGTCTATATGTCTGCTTTCATCTCAAACCTGTAGAATAATAGATCCTCTGAGCCGGAAACAATCACACTTTAAGCATAATAAATATGGTGCTAGTCAACAATGCCTTTAGTAAGTATAACCTCCCCATCAGTGTTGATTTTTGCCCCATCCCCCACCAGCGTCTGATTTATTACCAACCTTTAACAGCAGGTGTGCGAGTTGTACTACTAAACACATTCTAATTTCCTCTAGTACATCTGAGGCAGTTCTTGATGCCTCTGTTCGCCCCTCTGGATGAGGGATCATAATATTGCATTGGTAACTCTACAGATTGGGTTAAACCGGCCATCGAACATAAGATGCTCAGTGATTTTAACAGTGGCGAGACCAAATGAGCATAGAATCAAATAAGTTCTGGTTTACCCCAATTAAAAATCACAGGGGCATATTATCAAGGAATAGCAATATTTATCGCTAACCGCGCTTAGCGCGAATTTTTTTAACGCCGCCTATCGCTGGAAAATATCGCTGAGATAACACCCTATTAACAAGGTTTATCTCCATAGCGATAAAATTTCCAGCGATAGCGGTAAAATGTGAGAATATCGCTGGAAAAGCAGCGATATTCTCGCATTAACGCTAAGGTGGATTCAGCATTAGAATCCACCTCCTATACTTCAAACAGGTAAGTCATCCTCACTAGCAGGTGTTAAAATCTAGCGATAAACGCGCTTAGTGCGAATTATTTTATCGCTTCGCCTGCCTTGCTAATAGGGGGTAGGTGTTAGCGACTGTTTTCAGTCGCTTTTAGTAGGGAATGCCTTCCTTGCATGTCATTAGCGATAATTATCGCTGACATGCAAGGTGATGGAAAACGCGGCCGCTAACGCCTGAAAGCTGTCGCTAACGCCTGTTAGCGACAGCTTGCTGATAGGGCGATAAAATGATCGCCGCTAAAGCGGCGATAAAGCCCTTGATAATATGCCCCACAGTTCTCACTGAAATATGCCTGAATGATGAAGTGAAAGCAGGGCAACCAGTTGAGGCATTTATGTCAATTCATAGGACTATTAATTCACTTTTACCAAATCTGCCCAGGAAGCATACAAGTAAACGACAAGGTTGCTTTGACCATGCATGCACTATAGCACACAAACATTTAGACGAGGCTTTACATAAGAGGCCTAGAAATACACAGGCTATAAAATCTCTTACAAAAACACAAAAGGTGATGGGAGGAATGCTTGTAACTTGTCTAACCACTGGCAATCGCTCGGGGGAGTATCCCAACCCATCATTCTTTAGCTCACTTCGCCACCTCAGTTTGGACCCAGCCATATGCAAATCAGCCTTGACCCTGCTCCTCATGGGAACAGTCCAGCCCGAACTGCCAGGCCATATCCTCACTGAACCGGAACACAAACAACCTAGGACCAGTTTCGCCCTGATAAGGGTATAGCTTGGTTCCAAAAGGTGACGGGAGGAATGCTTGCAATTTGTCTAACCACTGCCAATCGCTCGGGGTAGCAGGTTTTGGGTTGCTTGTGTCCCGGTTCATAGAGGACTGGGTTGGCAGCTCCGGATGGACTGTTCCCACTGGGGCAGGACCAAGACTGATTTGCATACAGCTGTATCTAATCTGAGGTGACATGGTGGGCAAAAGAACAATTTGTTGGAATGCGTCCCGGAGCAATTGCCAGTGGTTAGACTTGTTGCAAGCATCCTCCCATCACTTTTTGTGTGTTTCATTTACCTCTCTAAGTGGCCGAGTGTATTCACAAACCTGGGTCCCTTGCTCACCGTGTCACCGGAACAAATCTACACAAGACAAATGAGCACCAATTAGGCCAAAACTGGTCTTGGGTTTCTTGTGTTCCAGTTCAGAGAGGACCTGGCTTGGCAGTTTGGACTGGACTGTTCCCATTGGAGCAGGAACAAGACTGATTTGCATATAGCTGGGTCTAATCTGAGGTGGCATGGTGGGCACAAGAATAATGGGTTGGAATGTTACCACAAGCGATTGCCAGCGGTTAGACTTATTGAAAGCATCCTCCCATCACCTTTTGTGTGTTTGATATAAAATCCCTTAGACATAAGTACAGTTACTGATCTTACGGAAAGAAGAAGTCCAGAAAGAGGCCTGGGCTAAATTGATACAGTCGCGTGAAATGAATGATAACAAGTTATTTTAGGGTACGATAATTTCACCTCTTTCCAGGGAAGCCACAGCCCCACAGTTTTGCTCCTTTATACTGTGCCAAGACTGTGTTGCACACTTTGCATCTGTATTTCATGATGGGGAAGTTGATAACTCTAATAGCTCTCATGATCGAGGAAATCATATGCAGTTAATAATCACTACACCATCATTTAGGTTCACATTGGGCAAGGTCACATATGCTCTATTCGGAAGTGTAGCAAAGGGAAATCTCAAGGCTCATATGGTGCCCCGTCGGCCCAGATAAACATTATATTGACTTGCGGGCACCCATTTTAACACTCTTGTTTAATGCAGCACGGTTAGGGATCTTTCCCCGGTCACTGACAGAGACCATAGCGGTTCCCAAGGGAAGTAGATCAGATCCCAAGTGCTACTGTCCGATCCCCCTTCTGGGCTTATATGTGAAGATCTTGGAGGAAGTTTTATTGGGAAGAATAGAAGTCTGGGCAGAGGGAGGCAACATTCTCACTGAAACACAATATGGTTTTAGGAGGGGCATCAGCACTGTGGGACAATGTATAAATTTGAGCTTGACAATTGGGAAATATACTAATACTAAAAACAAGCCCCTACACCTCTGTTTCATGGACTTGATCAGCACCTTTGATTTTGTTAATCACTCTAAATTGTGGCACATTTTGTTAAAGCCAGGTGCACCAGAAGATATTTTGCTCTTTTTGCCCAACTATATCAGATTGCAGCTGCAAGAATTCGTTATGGTCCAAATGGGGAGTGCTCGCCCCCTATTAGGGTGAAGAAAAGGTGCCAAGAGGCAGCTTTGGCTGACCTCGTCAGCCAAAGCTGCCTCTTGGCACCTTTTCTCATTTCTCATACAACAACAAGACAGAAACAGTTTGACAAACTAAAGGATTAGATCTCCCTAGACTAGGACCTCGTTTAGTGCCCATTTTAGTTTGTGCCAACGACGCGGTATTAATGGCAAGAATAGCTAATGATTCTTGCAATGTATTTGTTGCATTTATGGATAGTAGGGAGTTGAAGATCAATCTAAGTAAAACCTATACAATCACCTTCAGTTTTGGCAAGGTGAAAGCTAAGAGACAGAAAAAAACAGGAGTGTATACATTAACAATTTTTTGAATTTTTCATATCTTAATGTACATTTTGATTCCCTTGGCAAATAGGATCATCTTTTGAATAGCAGAAGAAAGCAGCTCATTTAATCAGTGGAAGTAATTTTTACATTTGCGACTAAGTTGGGTCAGAAACCTATTAAGAAAATGTGTATTATATATAAAACTAGATGATTTGGGGTATCCTGGAAAATGGTGAAATTTGCCACACTATGAATCACTATGTTTCATGTGCAGTAGGAGAATGGAAATGGCACACATCAAAAGTCGATGTAGACTGAGGAGCTTCTAAGAGCCTTCAAAAAAATCGGTTCTCCACCCTTTGCAATGCATTACCTTTGGTGTACCCCCCCCCCGATACCTGCTCCATACATTGCTGTATTTTAGAGATTATCTGATGGCTTTTAAGATTAAGAGCGGTTTTAAAATAGCCTTTCTGTAGGTGACATAAAATGTACATAGTAGTACAAAATGCAAAGTTAATTGTTTTGAAATACCAGGACAAGAGCAATTTGGAGGCTCCCTGCTCCAGCAATCCATAGTAGGGAAAGCGACCACAAAATCGCTAGGGTGTGTGCATTAGTGTAGCATAGGTTTTGTACAGGAAGGGTACGCTTCCTGTACAAAATATGATGCCCAGACACAATGCAAAATTTTTCCCAGTTTGTATGCGTGCCTAATCTACTTTATTTAGTAAATTGGATTTAGCGTGAGAAACCTTGGGTGGTTGCATGGGAACGCCCATGCTCCCCCCTTGGTACGCCCCCATGGAGCAAAGTAATGCGAAGCAGCGCTATGCCCTGCTTCGCATTACTTTTCCATTATTTCCAGCACTAAACAAGTTTAGCGCTAGAAAGTAAATAGGGAAAAAAAGATTTTGCGCCGGTTTGCGTCACTTTTGTCACACAAACACGGCACAAAATCTTAGTAAATCTCCCCCTTAGTGAGACAGAGTGAAACCAAGTGATGAAGTGCATGGAAAGAGATAAATATTGGAAATTACACCCTCTTGATCAATAAGACCTACATTATCTTGAACCTGCTTCAAAACCCCTGAAATGGAAAGTTAAGATACTGATATGATTTGTGTGCCCAGAAGATATAAAAGTAAAGAAATCATCCTAAAACATCTCCTACCCCCATGCCTTCACACTTTATTGCACCGTAATACAGCTAAGCACATCCTACTGAAATGAAAATAACACAGGCAGATATTTTGATGTTGCGGACGGTACAAAAATAAGCAAAATCACTTAAAGCTGGAATTTTTACATTTTATCTGTACCTACTACAAAGAACAAATATACATAGAAAGCAGTTTTAAAAGTGTTCTGGAGATGATCTATGAGTGACTAACACTTAAAGTAAACATATACAGAAATGGCACATTACAAATGAATAAATTCAATTTTGTTTTCAGTCCAGTGTAGTACCTGGTCCAGGCCTTTGCAGACCCTTTGAATAACAACTAATGGCCAATTTTCCTCTGGAAAAGGTATCAACCCTAGTGTGAGTTACCTGACTGCTGCTGTCCACCAGTGCCTGAGAGCAGCCTTGTTTTCAGTCTTGAGCTGCGACGTATTTTGGTGCTTCAGCCGGGGAGGGCGGAAAAAGTCTATAGCTGAAATTTAAAGATGTGTCAGAGTGCATGGATAGCGACAAGCAGTTCTGCTCCAGAGTTTCTCGCTCTGGCTCACAGCAGTGTTTGCTTACTAAGGGGCTCCTTGCATGCTGTTTTATGGGGGCTCAGCCGCCCACCCAAGCAGCAGCAATGCCATCTAGAGTAAGGCTAGTAAAATGAAAAACATCCTGCTTTGTCTCAGTCACCCACGCTGACAACACTGTGAAGTCCGGTAAGCATGCACACAGTACATTGTCACTGAGGCCAAAAGTGGACTATATGATACCAATCCCACACTCTCTGTGCCTGCAGCCAGCACAGCAATAAGAAAAACAATGTTTAATTTGCCCACCACTTAGTTCATAGTTGTAGATCAGTTTTTACTGTGGATCGCGTTATTCAGTAATTCTGTCAAAGGCGGATGTATTCGGCTAAACGTTAACATGTGCTAGAATACACACCAGGTAATTCACCAACTCGTGTTCTATAGTTTACAGCGGTGATAGCAAGTCAGGCGTACTATCGTACCCTGTGTATGGCTTACGGCTTTGACGTTCCTCAATAGGCAGCCGGGAGCTTCCAAAGAAAGAATATCACGCGCTTTCCTAAAATTAAATCAATTTTATTGTGACTGTTATACTGTGAATGACAGTAGCTGGTGGTTAAACCTATGTGTTCGTTCTGTAGTTCTTCTTCTTCCCCTCGGCAGCATGTTTCTCCACTGGTGACGACTGGCCATCTCACCGCTGTCTCCTGACTGCATGATGCAGCAGTGCACTCACCCTTGCCCAGTGGACTCGAGTCGGCCGTCCCGAGCTGCTTGGAAATAATTTGCCGGAATGACCAATAATTTAGCTCCTGTGCCCCCTGACAGAGCGGGTGGCCTGGACAGGTCTGAGCATCATCACTCTTTAAACGTCGTGCTTTTGGACTTGCTGCATTTCTTTTAGGTAACACATAAGTTAGAAATCTCTGCTTAGCCTAGTGCCGCCCGGCTGGTACTTTGCTGCTTCTTTCTGTCTCTGCATCCAGATATATAATACAACAAGCAACATTACACCTACAGCAGTAAAATCGTATGATGGTACCACCATTGGAGTCTTGTGCTTTTCTAAATTTGAAGTGTACTTGCCTGTATAACCAATTCATGTCATGGCGTGGGTATCCAAATTACAAACCTGCCTTGAGACCCTTAACGTGGTGCTGTATGTGTGGAAAGCACCGTCTTTTCACTTTTTTAAGCAAAGGTTTGGAGTGATATTTGGCGCTGCACCCACACAAGCGGTCTGGTTCCTGGCGCACACAGCCGTGGCTGCTGCACACAGAGGAAAAAAATTAGAGGTAACTTTGCTCCCAACCCGACAGCCAGCACACATAAAGAGATTTAATGCAAGGGGATCAGTCACCTTTTGCGAAGGGTATTCCAATGCACATCAAAACGTTTTGCCACATTTGTACTAACTTTTGGTCCATTTGAGCTAGCAACACATTTTTTATAGTTAAAATATGTAGATTATGTAGCAGATGATGGACTATGTGGCAACTGCGACAAATCCATAATCAGGCGGAAAACAACACAGCCGCAAAATCGCTTAGTTCCAGTTGCCCTGCCTATAGTACACAGTCAGCCATAGCACCTGTTTAGTTATGGTTTGGTTAGAGCTTCCATTAAAAATGCAGTTTTTGATTTCTTAATAATTTTGGTGCACTTCAACAAAGCTACACAAAACCTTCCAATAAAAAAGTTCATCAAATTTGTGTTCAGCATGGCATACCTCATGCAGATCTGTAAGGGGGAAGGTCAAAAAAGTGACTTCCCATTTTAGTTCAAACATGAATGTTTTCTCTTCCATATAGCAACAACGGCAGAACAGAATTACTTCAAACCTGGTCTGAAAGTAGAATTTTACTCAAGGAAATGATTCTGCTTGATGTGCTATAAATCCATGTAATAGTTTTTGAGAAATTATAGCACAAAAACTTGTGGGGAACTTGAAAGCACTAAAAGAGATATGTGGCTCACTAGTCCATGAAAAGTCTTTAAACCCAGGTTCGGAGACAGTCTGCAGACTAAGTTAAAAAAAATAAGCAAACCTTATTGGAGAAGGGACCTTGGCAGTATAGTGGAAATGTAAGACCATGTTGAGTTTCAGAAAATGTTTACTCATCCATGAAGCTACCGCTGACAGACAGGAAGAGAAATTCCTCACCTTTATAATAATACCAGGTGCCAGACTGGATCCAAATTTTCAACAACAATTCCTTCTGAGTGTCTGTACCCCAGGTGCAGGACAGAAAGAACCTGGGCAAGTGTGAACATTTTGAATTTGTCCTCCCATGGAAAGGCATTCAGGGGCAAAGATCTAAAATCAGTCTAAGTACGCCATCATTCTGGTCCACTAGGAAATATCAGGAGTAACATCTTTCCCCCTTTTTCCATTCCAGCATGCTCTAGATAGCCTACAAACAACTAGAACGGGTAGTGATGGTTTTACCGATCGCACCACTTTTGTCATGCGCCACTGTATTTGTAAATAGGACTCCAAGGAATTTTCTTAATGTGGTGCTATACGGTACAAATGCATCATACTACCCTAAATGCATAATACACTTTGGCAAAAACCTCTGTGTTAATATGAGAAGTCAAAGTACCCAAGCACTCCCAAAAACAATCAACATAGAGTGTTTCTACCCTTTATATTATTTCATAGTTCCCACAGCTAGACGACAAGAGCCAGATGTTTGTTGAACGAAGCTTGTATTTGAGTCAGGAAAAACAGCCGACACGTGTTTCGTCACACAGGTGACTTTTTCAAGGCTATAATTACATATGTACAAATATATCAGTCGATAACATATTTTGTGTATATACATTACTTCAATTTTATACATTTGTTATGCATATAGCATTGTTTAGTGGCAAGACTCCAGGAAGGAAAAGAGAGCCCTAGCCATATCCCCATGCGAAGAAAGAGTTTATATTCTTTCATGTTATCTATTTTAGATAACAAGTCAACTATGTATAGAGAAATAGAAAAGCAGCTGCGAGCAGTGTTCTTGCGGTGCACACCCCTGTTGAGGGTGGAAAGAGCGAACAGTGTCCTTGTAGTTCACACCCATGTAAAGGGTGGAAAGAGAAAACGCAGAAAGTTGCCAAGATGATGGTGTATGTGAACCTCCAAGTGGTAAACATAGAACCTGCACCAAAGAATAAAGTGAGATACATCAGGACCTGCACCAAAGAATAAAGTGAGAAAGATCAGGACCCAAGGGTTCATTGTCCTTTGACTGACCTAAAATAGTGGTCGAGTAATATAATCCTGTAGGATGACGAGTATAAGTCGAGATGTGTGGTAAACTGATAATGAGAGGAAAAGTGAATGATTAATCATCTTTCAATTACTGTAAGAGAGAGAGACATATTCCTCATGTGTATCTCTGATATCGGACTTACAGTTAATATTATAGTTCAAATGCGTCTTCTGAATTAAGCAAAAAACATCCAGCTGTCCAGAATGTACATCCTTAGTATTGGGGAGTGAATCCAAGATGGTGAATTAACCAGCGAGAAAGTTATCCTAAGGAGAAGTGATAGTCTTATATGACATCCTTATATTAAATCGTAGTTAGTCAATTTCAGCATATTGGAAGAAAAATATTGATATGTGTCATTGACAAACGACTTCCAGTCATAGGTAATGTTCGATTGTATATTCTAAGTTAAGGAAAGCATCCAGCTGTCCAAATAGTATAGCCTAAGTACAAAATAGTGAAATGACTGCTTGTAAAAAGATGGTGAGATCATCTTCTGACACCTGAGTAGGAATGGATGAACTAGAAGGGAAGAAGAAATGAATGGTAGGTCATATCCCCTGGGAACAATCTGCAGCATCCACAGATCTGTAGTGATGGATTTGAAGTTGAGTAGGAAAAATCAAATGTTGCCTCCACAAGCTGTGTAGGGTCTTGCAAGGGGAAATCATAGCAACATAGAAGCCACTGCCACCAGCGAGGAGGTGGAAGTTCATTTGTACTTGGGCACCACCACCGCGTCCTCTGTAGCGCAAAAGGTTTTGGCCAGCACCTGAGCTCGTAGCAATGGCTGAAACTGTAGCTAGGGTAGACCCTGAGAATAACCTCAAAAGTTTCTATATTGCTGATGAAACTGGTGGGTGGTGAAAGCATGCCAAGTAAGCAGGCCATAACAAGACTGCATTTGAAGATTTCTAGCACCAAGTCGACCTTTTCTCCAAGGAGTCCCGAGCTATCAAAAGACATGTCCAATAAGGATACATCGATGTCCCTAGAAAACCCAGTGGCTCGCATCCAGGCATGTCATCTGATCATGGCATTGATGTCCATGGCATGACCCACACAGTCTGTTGTGTCAAGACCGGTCCATAACACATATCTAGCAGTGTCTTGTCTGTCCTGAATTGTTTGGGCAAATGCTGGCCATGTTCACGAAAATGTGTATGCATAATGGCCTAGAAGCCAGACCACATTGAGGGACCCCTGGGTCAAACAGAAGGAAAAAAATACCCTCTTGCCGAGTTCATTGATGCACTTCAATTCCATATCTGGTGGTACAGAAGGGAGGGTACTGGTGTCAACTGGGCAACTAAGCTTTCTAGTGTCGAACAGTGGTTCGCCTGGAGCTGGTCTGTGCTGTCTAGACATAGGGCAATTGACCAGGAGAGCCAAGCAAGGTATTCAAGTAACCATTAAAGGGCCAGTCATGGCCTCACTGAAAGGCAATAAGGGCTCGGATGTGGCAGGCCCGCCCGGCCTGGAAATTTCAGTCACTAAATTTGCCTCAATCTGGGGTAGTTGGGAATCAAGAAATGTGGCTGTCCTGCGGACAGCCACCACAAAGCAGGCACTTTCCTCTCTAGGGGAAGCTGGTGGGGATTCCAATTCAGTCTCAGAAGAAATACCCAACCCACTAGCATTTTGTAGGTCCTATCATCAGTTTAGTTAGGGGTAAGCAAGTTGTCAAACTCATGATGATGATCATTGTTGAAAATGGCCCTTTCTAGGGTGCTTTCCCTAGACTTTTTGTTTTTCTCCTTCCCAGTTTTCCACTGATCTAAATGCTAGCCTTAGGACTTTCAGCATGTTTGACACTGCCATTCAGTGCCAAAGCTCTGTGCTCTTCATATACATACTGGTGATTGGTGTATACTTGATTCGCTGATTTGTGTTAGCTGTAAGTCCCTTATCTAGGGGTAAGACATATACCCAGGGCATGTACCTTGAAGGCTCCTCCGTGGGCCTGCAGCACAGGTTGTGCCATCCACGAAGGTAGATCCTTGATCATGCCACAGGTTTGCACTGGTGGGGCTGTGTGAACAGGTTAATATAACTCGGCTTGGCATTTAAATAGCAACATACCAAGGTCTCATGTCTCTTGCTATATCAGAGTTCTCCCTGGTGACAGGGTTAGGAAGAGCTAGGGCATGTATGCTACATGCAAGGGTCGTGACTGGAACCAGATGATGTGTTCGGTACAACAGGGCCTGCTTCTCAAATTGGATTAGCTTGGGGGAAGGTAGGGAAAGGCTATTGAGCAGTATTTCCAATGGGCAGAAGTAGTAGCAGTATTGTGTTTGATATCGATGAGTTCGAAATGGTGAATCCTTTCCTGTAGTGCGAGTGCATCCAACATTACATATGTGGAAATGTCACTTTGAGAAAGTGGTGTAAAGGAAACAAGGGAGACCCTACTCACAAGGAACCAGGGTAAGTATTATATAAACAGAAACAATGGTTCCTGTGGACAATGTAATTAATAACAATGGAGGTAAGCACAATGGCAGTGAGAAAGGGGTTAGATGGATGTCCAAAAGAGAAGAAAAACCATATACCACTCAATGTTTGGTACTCTCAACAGTTATTTATACATATAACATCAAATTTATATTAAAAAAACGGTGCAGGGTGTCCCCAGTGAACATGGAACCTACAAAAATAGTGACATATTGTGACATAGGAAATTGGTTTCCAACAATAGTAAAGTCGACCATCAAAAGTAACGTGCAATGAACACAGCCTCCTTATTTAATAGTAGGGGCTGGTGAATGGTTCGCTTTAAGTTTTGTTGACGGCGTTTCGACTCCCTTTACAATAAGGGGTCTCTTCAGGACCTAGTGATGTAGGGACATCTGAAAATTAATGGAGAGAATGATAACATCAATGTAGGGGCCAAAAAACAACTGCATTACTCTAGGGAAAACTCAGGGGAAGGCCGATACCTGAGAGGAAGGAATCTCTGTCAGAGTGACATAAGTGCACCACAAGGAAGTGAAAGTGTAGGAAGGGTACTCACATGGGACCCAGCCGGGCACTGTACAAATTGGTGGGAAGAAATGAGAAGGAAATATGTAAAATCATTCATGTACACGGAATAGTGATGAAACTAATAATAAAGGAAAGTTACCCCAGTGAGGGGAAGGAACTGACAGTACGGGCAATTGCGATGATCAGCAAAGCCAATATATTTAGGGTGTCAGGAATTCTGAGCAATGGAAAATGCACGACAATCCGTGTAGTTGGCGGGGTCTCTGAAAAAATGACAGAGTCTACTTGATTATAGAGGATGGGAAGCTAGGCGTGGCAACCAAACAATCAATAAACCAGCTCATAAGGCCCTTACCAGTGTTAAAGCAATTAATGCTTCGTACGATGATACACCCACTACGACCAGCGGGGGTAAACAACCATCCAATTTGTTTGAGGATAGTTGCGCTCGAGATCAGCAGAAAACACGTCAATCCATGTATCTGAAAAAATGGGAGAATAGTGTAAGAATATATCCTCAGAATGCCTATTGGTCACAACGTCCTAACCATTTAGAGATCTAAGCTCTTACCATCTCATGAATCAATCGACCTGGATACAAGGACCGCGAACGCGTGCAGCCTCTACACGTAGAAATTGAAGAACCGCACGAGTCCGTCTCCACTTGTTGAATGACAAGGGGCCGGCACTCGCGGTGGAGTGAATAAATACTGCTGTGTTGCCCGCCAAAACCGGACGTCACGGCAGGCATCACTTGGGATTGCCGCCGGACGGTGTGATCTGGTTATCTGTGATCTTGCGTGCAAAAAAATGTTAATTAATTGGTAGACTTGAAAATATTGATCAAAACGGTAAAAAGACCTGATACATTAAACAGGAAGGAGGATGGAAAAAATGTGCGAGGGAGAAAGGGAGGAGGATATTTTCTATCTTCATGGGTGATATATCCGAGAATAGTCACAATATTGGAACCAAGGTACATAAGTGAAAATTCACTATGCAAAAGGGTAAATGAAAAATCACTATACAAGAGGAGAACGGAAAAATAATAGCAGCCGGGCAGAGGATTCCTGTCTATAGGACACCCTAATTACAGCAATACATATCGGTGTAAGAGGAGCTAAAATCTGTTGAATCAGTGTTATGGGAAGGCGAAAGGTCAACAGTCAAAACAGTGATGAGAAAGGTGACAGCAAAAGCAAAATATCGAGTCTTCAAGATTGTGTAATGGTAAATGTCCGTGTTACCAACACCTTACTGTACCGGCTCCTAAGCTAATGGGGGCTTAATGACGCAATGTGTGAGCTGCGTATATCAGCCAGTGTGCTGCAGATGTATTACGCGACACGCCCAGAGGAGGTTTAAAGTAAAAGCCGAATAGCCAAAAAATATATGCAATACGATAGTGACATTGTATGCAATGATAAGTCTATACTGGTGGCACTAACTGAAGTTATGTCCAGAGTGTCTTAATACAGAGAAAGTGGGCATTTTGATGCTTGTGTCTCTGTGTGACTGTAGGCCTGTCTCCAATTCACATCTGAATGCTGGGGGACAGTTACATCTGGGCATTCTTGATAGAAGGCCATAAAATAGGGGCTCAAGGGAAGTTGCGGACCTCTGATTCTAAGGGACCTTTCTGGGACGGTTACGTGGGGGTGGAATTGGCACCTGCGTTCCAAGGGGCAGGGTCTTGGCCCCACTAAAGATAGTGATCGAACCTCCTGGGGTAGAATGGCAGACAGGATAAAATTTAGAGAGGGCCTGTGCATTTCAAAGGTGGCCTTTTGAACTAATCGTATCTTCAAAGGCTATTGTTGGTATAACTACTGGGGCTCTGGCCTACGAAAGTAGAGACGCTTTTGGATTTGGAACAATACTACGCTGGTTTGACGCTGGGACTTCAACAAGAGGAATCATTAGGGCAGGAGGGACTGAAACTGGATTATCCGCAGACTTGTAATAGCCTGGAGCTTGTCTTGCTCCAGGAAGGGGACTATCCCTTGGTGGAATTTGCCTGGACACTGCTGGCCTGCAGCTAAGTGTCAACTGTCATGGCCCAGGTCCCTCAGTACTCTCCAAGGGCTGGTTGCTGGCCTCCTGTCCACGAGATCCTAAGGACACAAAGGATCTCCTTGTTTCCACGAGATCGTAAGGACCGCACCAGGTGTGGCAGAAACGAGTGGAAGTGATCGTCGTTTGGGACAAGGACCATCCTGACATACACCGTCATCACACTGTTCAGAGGAGTGTGCTCGCTAAAATCTGCAACCCACCTGAGATGCCAGGATGTGAGGAGTTCGAGGAGTGCAGGGGAAGCATGCAGAGTCCAGGGGACCTGCGCTAGTTTGCACTTCGAAGTGTGTGGTGTGCGAGGGGTGTTGGGGGACCTGGGCTGGGAGATGAGATTGTCTTCAACATCCAGATAGGGAGGACGACAGTGCCTGACATCGCTGGCTCCCTCTCCCATGACCCACGCCACAAGGTACTTTGTTGTGGAGAATATCGTGACAGGGCCCAAGGGATTTCGTTGTGCCTTGTGGGTACCTACGGCTGGCTGTCGGGAGCTACGGCAGCTCGCACCTCCACCTGAGGGGAAACATTTTGTCCAAACTTGGAAGCGCCCCAGCTGCCTGGGTCACAACCTTTTGTCTACGAAGGGGGAGCATAGCGTTCCCACACTCGTGCAGGTGCCGCTGGGCGCCTGGAGGTCGAATCCAGATGGACAAAACTAAGTAACTGTTTCTTTCAGTTTTAGGTGGTTCCGCCAATGTATTCAAAGGGGCGCCAGCAGGAGCAAAATGTATCGCTGGCTGGTGTAGTTGAGTGACTGAGGGGCTGGGTGTACTCAAAGACCTGTGATTGCTTGACCATTGCAACTGTTGGGGTTTTGCAATATTGGAGAATATCATGTTGGATGAATACATCTGAGTAGGGCACATATGTTCATGCCGTTCTGCTGCTAATGTAAAAGATTGACAATTGCATATAACTGTAAAGTGTATATACAATGTGTATCTCATTTTGATTTCAATGGGAAGTTCGATAATAGCATATAACTGTAAAGTGTATATACAATATGTATCTCAGTTTGAGTTCAATGTGTGTAATACAAAGACCAGTGTTTTATACATACGCTGTAGAGTCTTTTTGTGGCCTGCACAGTGTGTTGCGAGGGTGGTGCTGTGCCAATACTTTACACTTGGGCCCTGAGGATAAGCCTTACTGCTCAGTGCCAAGCTACCCAAGGGTGATCACAGGTTATCGGACATATGTATCGTACTCATCCTATCTAGAGTGGTGGATTCTGACTGGCTTTGCTGTATACCAGCCAGCCGGAAATCGATGGGTCTAACAATCATCATCATGTGATATATTCTTAAGACCAGGAACCACCTGAATTGGTGCCAAACAAGGCCTCCAGCCTAGTATTGGCATCGAGGGAGAGGCTGTGCATCATCAAGGTTGGAGACAGCACTTTGGTCATTTCATAGGTCTATAATACACTGACTTTAGCGTCAGGTCCGAGATTGGCACTTGGACCGGATCCTGCCTGAGCACCACTGTAGTCAGGGCCGACCCAGGTGCAATTGGAACCGGTGAGGACTTGAAGGCCAAAATGGAACTGTGGGTGGATGACTACAAGTAGTGGGGAGGAGGCCCAGTGAAGTCAGTCGGTGCTGTGGTGGGACCAATTGTTTGAAGTGAAACCTGTGGTCCCAGCAGTTGCATGGGGCTTGATTGCACTCCAGTGTCATCTAGAGCATGGACTCCAAAATGGCCTCTAGTTGCTGCTGTGTCCAGCCCCACAATGGGCTCAAAGTTGGAAGACACCTGAGGCGCCAGCCCTTGGAGTGAAAACTATGCTGCTTCTGATTTTGTGTGGGGGGAAAAGGGTTCAAATACTGCTTTTCTTTCCAGCATTTATGGCATGGCTTGAACTTAACCGAAGACTTTGATTGGAATTTGATGCTGGAATGGCCATGACTTGTAGCAGGAGTGGGATCACTGTTTTGGTTGTGATCTTTTCTTATGTTCTGTAATGTAGAGTTCTGCTTCCCACTCCCTGGTTGCCTTCGGGTACAGCAGGGAGTATTTGTCACACAACTTTGAGTCGTGACCGGAAACCAGACACTAAAAACATACATTGCGAAAATCCATACACAACACCAGCTTTCTGTAGGCACACCATGGTTTAAAATCTGTTGTCTCAGGGGGAGACATTTTCCCTGTTACACTATCTATGTGGGATTTACGAGTCTGTATAACCGACAAAGTTGGGAGCAGAACTCAGGATCTTCGTCGAAGGTGTGGAAACAAAAGAACTGATGTCAGCTTGCAGGGGTGGCACCATTATGCGCATCCATGTCATCTCTTCCTGGGAAGCGTGCGGCTGTTGAGGAGTCCAACGGCACCATCCAACTAGTGCGCAGGAGCAATTGCTGTCAAAAATTCAGATGCAGTTTGAAGCTGTGATTACTGTTAAGGTAGGAAATATGTGGCTAAACGTACCCCATCAGAAATGCTATATTCTTTGTTCAAGTAAATATGCCTGTCTTTCCATTTTCCTTTGCTTCCACAAGCACTCTGGAAGGAGGCGATAGGCTCAGAAACTGACTGCAGTGGCTTAGGTACGTGGTGGGGCTTTGCCTCTTACAACCTATAAGGACAGCTATAACTGACCAATTAAATAATCTACAAATCTCGGACATGGAGATTTTCCTACACTTTTCCCAGGAGGCTGCTATTTCTCTAGTCAACCAAGTCTAAATTACACTTGGTAATGGAATTTCTTCCTGTTTGCAATATAGTACACTCTCCCAGAGCACTCTCCTACTAAAAGTGGATGTGGCAGGTTTCTTGTGCATGTTCAGTATTAAAAAAACACACAATCAGGATATCAAAACAATGAAAAGAAGCAGTTCTCTCCAAGTAAATTCTTACTGCCACACCACAACCAGCAAATTAAACTGGGATTCTCAGGGGACCCAGGTTCAGGACAAATAACCTGGGAGGATTAGCTCTTGAATCCGGTCGACAAGCTAATTGTCCAAAAAGGGGTAATAGAAAAGACTGTTCCCAGAGAGGGGACTTACTAAGTTAGTAAACAATATGGTGAATACGTGAGGGATTTATATCAAGCCACCAACCAATACTGTAAACAGAAACAGCAGGCTTAACATTGCAAACACCGAGTACTTATAACAATGAATTGGGATTGTTTCTTAAAGGTTTTTAGATGACATGTAGTCTTCCCGTAGCAATAGAGGGATGATCTCTTTTACTGTTTCAATTAGGAATGGAATGGACATGACAAACCTGCTTACTCTTCTGAGGCCCATAACAAAGTGGACATCTCCTGACACCTTCAACACTAGAAATGTATTCAAAAGAAACCTCTCCCATCCTTGTACTATATAACATACATGACAGCTCCCTTTAATAGAAAATCATGAATGGCCTTAAGAAGCATGTGTGACTTACGAAGGGTCCTGGAAAGAGGAGACTTGAGAATCCAAATGTGAGAGAAGAAGGCAAATATGTGCATTCAACCCATATGACATCCACAATCAACAGCCTGAAACAACCTCAGCCAAAGCCCCTTAACTGCTTCAACTTGACACTCTCCCCCTTTACAAGAACTGCAGTCAGAGGAGGGGCAGAGTAGTCAAGGTTGTTAAGACTGCTGTTGTACAGATGCTGGGAAGGCTCATCTTTGTCTATGCGACATCCCTATCACAGGAACACTGGAAGGTATAATTACCACCAACAGTCTGGGACACAATAGGACTGCAACATGTGAACCTCCTCATCTTGTTTCACAATATCCTTCAAATTAAACACAAACAACATCTGACCTTGACAAGGTAGACAAAGCAGGATGCCTTCTGTTCTGGTTCTGACTTTAGGGCCCATAGTTAAACTGCTGTCTACCCATTACTGTTGGTGCTGCAAGTGCTGATGACCATTGACTATCAAGTATGATTTCTGAAAGAAATTACTAGAATGTCTGACAAGTCAGATGTATCTTCCTTCACTGCCCAATCATCCAGTAGAGGAGACTGAGCCAACTTTATAGCATACCTGCTTTCAGCAAGAGGTGTGTGGAGGCATACAACATTGCCAAGCATGCTTCTACCCTCTTAAATACTGGACCCTTCAGACATGTAATGTATGATGACACTGAGGTACAGCTGGGTATGCCAGTCTACAAAGAGTCAGGGAACATGGGAACTCCACCAAAACCACCCAGAGTGTAAATTCTCTGAAGAAAGCTGGTACTTATATCTTATCCAGCACTTTCTGTTCTAGGTGTAGGGTATCCTAAAGGGAATCATGTGGAACAATGTCAGCTTCTGATGGCACAAAGTAACGCTGAAATATGCATTTACATAGTGTAATTTGAGTTTACTGCTAAAAACCCAAATTATGGTCTAAGTGAGCAACATCTTCCATGCTCTCCTTCTACACAAATGGACTAGTGGTGCATGTTCCTCAGTGGCTCCTTTGATACCTATGGGTTCAACATGGGGGATCTGCAGTTACATTATGGCTTTTGTGGGGTGTACAGAATTGTCCTCGACTAGATAGAAGGCCACTATATCACAAACCATCTACTGATGCTGCTTGTTCTAAGTTGAGCAAGGAGCAGAAGGCTGTCCATGGCATGTGTCTTTCTATGCGTGTTTATGAGATGCATAGGCATACGTTGATTTTATTAACATGCAGAGGTATTTCACCTTAGTACATATGGTTACATCACTACATTGACAGCCATTTAATGGAAGTTATAGGTTTCAAACATGAGCTTAGAAACATTTCTTACTCCCCTCCCCTGCCCTTCCAACAATGCAACCAGAGAAACAAGAGATAAGTCATTTGTCAAATACACCCTCTGGGTGGACTTGATTGTTGCTATACCTGGAACAAAATAATAGTTTACACAATAAACTGCTCTCCTAACCTATCCAAAAACGTCCAAAGAAATCTCAAACATAATATTCTCAACCTAAATAAAGAAACCCCTATTAATGACCCCTACTTTGCTACAATAAGGGTATTATATTGAATAGCCTCATCTTCATTACCAATCGGTGTGCTCAATGGAGGAAAGTGTTATCTTCTCTACTCAACACCACCACCACCAATAAAAACACCACAAGGCCATAAACTCACTATTGTGCCCTCACCTTTACAATGCTGAAGCCACCATCTCCATCTATAACAATGGCACCGTACTCATTCATTCTTCAGATTGCAGCCTTGAACTCTTCACAATCTCTTCTCTCACATCAAGAACAAGCTAGACTCTGCAACTGCCCCACCCTCCCCCTCGCAACTCCCCACTGACTCCCCTCAACTTGACAACCACATCTATCCCTCCTCCCTTACCCTTCTTCCTTCTTCTCTCTCATGGCAGACACCCACTCATCCACGGGTATAATTGTAGTCCATCATACCCCTTCCTCTACTGATAATGCCAGCATTGCCGTTCGACAACAACACTCTGCCAACCCTCCCTCACATCCTTCTACAGTACCCTGTACCAATTCCCCCATCAACCAGGACAGTATATATTCCACTCCCTATCAACCTACCACTGTCAAGAATCTGCCTGTGGACCCTACTTATGACTGCCCCCTAACCGTTCGGACTCAGCCAGAACTCCATATCTCAGTGTCTTCACCAGTCAGGAGCTGTTTAGGATTTGCCACACGTACTCTACGCCGGAGAACATAAAATTTGACTTACAGCTGATAAGGGCTGACATCCTTAAACTAGTGCATATCACCTCCAGCCTGGAGGTGATATGCACACATTACTCACCTCCTGAGTCTCAACATCCCAATTCCCAAATGCCACACTGCTCCTAGCCCTGCCAATACCTGGGCCCCACAACCTAGCTTAAGTTGCAAACCGAATCTTGACCACTCCTCCTGTTATATTCCATAAAGGTACCCTATATAGGCGCAAGTAACACTGCAACCTTTCACCTATATCCTTCCCTACATTACATACATAACGGTTCATAGGGACTGACCTTTTACCTAGATACGACACTGCATTCAGAACGCGGGTTTTTCCCTGGTTCGAAACTCATACATTATGCATGAGGCTTCTTGGAAGCACAGCAGGACGAACATCTCCTGTATAATATCTATGTTAAAGTTCAAGCCCGACGTCATCCTTTAGGCCGACACAGTAACACAGCAAGGAAGACCCCTGGGGAGACCTGTGGGTATATATACATCATGTCTTGCTTAGAAAGACAGAGGAGACCGTGACTTCCCGGCTGACACTCTGACCAGAGACGCTGAGGTTCCTGCATGCAGACGCTCCAGCTAGCAGTGGTCTAACATCCCTCGCGGGGTGTCCAACTCGAGACCAGGACGGGGTCCCATATTTTCTCCTTTCTCAGGTAATGGGGTTGACTAGATCCTAGAGGGATTCTTGGCATAACACCTACATAGATGCTAGTTACATTTAGGTACATCTAGTTAGGGAGGCATCGTAGGAGTACAAACCCTTATCATGTGTTTTATGTACATGTATATATTCATGATTTCTGCAAGATGGTAGAACTATACCATCCCTTTACTTTTGTAGTATTGCTAATCATATATCTCTGCTACTGTCTAATGGTTGTTGCAGCTCATCTATTCTACACTAGAATAACAACTGTTCAAAAAATACTTATTGAAATGCCCAGACTGTTTATTCTGTGTATCTCTGAGACAAACTAAGTGAGCACGAGTGACTGTGTGAAAAGTAGTACATTGTTTCCACGATCCTGGGGGATCAGAGTTGTCATGTTCTGAGGTTGCCAGAAACTATTCTCTCCCCGATAAGAGGAGATTCTAGTGGCACTGTGAGCTAGCTAATGCAAACAGGCTAACGTATCCAGTGGGGGTGCTCGAAACCAGTCTGCCACCAAACCTACAGTTTATGTTACCCGAATGTGCAGATCCTGTATAAGGTATATAGGAACTACACGACATGGCGCCCAACATTGGTTGGGTACTTATTTAACAGTAGAATCTGAGCAGTTCAGTTGTGCTATTCTCAGAGACTCCTACTCACAAAACACCAGAGACGTCTGGAGTGGGTGGGCACAAACTCCACCACAGCTGAGTAGGCGAAAAATCCTATTTATTAGCTGTTGGTTAATCAAGCTTGAAGGACACATTGTTCCTAAAATTGTGCATAAACATCTTATCTTGGTTCCCTTGAAAAGTTATTTAGTGTACTAAAAACAATGACTAACCAGGTCTTAGACCCACTGCAAGAAGCACTGCCCTTCACAGACGAGGAAGATGCAGACACAATACAAATTGCACCAAAATTCAGACATACAGTCACCCTGAAACTATTAGAAAATGGATTATCAGCTAGGGGTGGCTTAGTAGTTTTCGTGATTGAGGCACACGAATCAAACAAAACAGAGGTATTTTATTCGTGGGTTACATTCCCAGCAGCAAATGCAAGAACAAAGACATTTCACTCTTACACAGAAGGAGATGCACCAGTGGAATATTGTCCGTTCGAGGACATAGAGGTTCCACTCACGTACCAGGAACACTTATACTGGTTTAAAGGTGCCCTACCCCACATAAGAGGAAGAGTAAGATTAGGCCCGCTCGAAGGAGAAGGGGCAACATGGCCGATATTAGCTGCCTACACACCACATCCTGACATTGAAACAATGCCACAAGGAGACTTACTCATACAACACAAAGATTTAATTAAAATCTATAGAAACATGACGCAATTCGTCATGAGGATATTCACTGTCCAACCAGCAATAGTTGAAACAAATGGAACTCAATCTCAGGGTACAGCAACTAAAATTACACCACAAACATTACACGCAGTAATGGGCAAAATGCCCACAAAACATGAACAAATACCATTTTGGGTAGCTCAGAAAATAACAACTCGAGGCAGTATTCCCGAATACTACCCCGTATGAAAACACAGAATGCTAACAATCTGCTTGCACATGGGGATAACACCACAAGTAGAGGATTGTACCACTTGGGGTACAGTCTTTGCTGACGTTTATACCAAAACTCATGGTATCCCATCATTAGCAGTGGTACCTGATGTATTAAGACAAATACAAAACGAGTACGGAGCAGAACCTGCTCTGAACTTAGGGATGAAGTTACTAGGTAACTATGCCCAGGTATCAGCCATAATATTAGCTAATATTAAAGGGGAAGCAGCTTCAGTGGCTATCCGCCAATGCCTAAGGGAGTTCAGTCCTTTATAACAGGAACACCAACTACCAAAAATAATTGAAACTGCATACGCAGAATTAGGCAGAGACAGTTTGGGTGGGAAAGCATTGAAACCACAACTGATGGGCAGTCCTGAAAAGGACACTTCCAAGCAGACACCTGCTTCTTCTAAAAAGAAATGGGATAATAAAAAACAACAAACGTTTAAAGAGAACAGATCTCAATCCCGAGGTATATCTCCTCCACAGGAGCCCTCCGAAAAGAGGTATAACCTCAGGAATAGGGATAATAATAGGAAACCTGACAGGTATCAGGATACTGATACACGTTCCTCTCGTTCCTTTCAGAGTTCATCGAAAATCTCAGAGAGGGAAGGACGGTCAGAAAGACAAGAAGAGCGTACAAAGTCCAGAGACAAGCAGCACGCTCAAGATTACACTTCTAAAAAAGAAGAGAAGCCAAAGCAAAAGCCACAGTTCAAAAAGAAGAAAGTTGCAGGTCTAAAGATCAGACATGCCCAGAATTCTGAGGACTCGACTACTGAACGGGGAATGGGCTCTGACGATGCTAGACAGTGCGGCAGAAGTAACAATAGCTCGCCAGAACCTGATGGAATATCTGGTGACAGCGGACTTGAATGATTATATCACGGTGGAAACACCTGATACTAGGGTAAGGTTCCCACATAAAGTATATGAAATAACGCTCCAAATGGAGGGGGACAAAAGTAGGAAAGTGAGAGGTCTCTTTTGGGAGAACCAAATGTTTGGCTATGACATTTTGTTAGCTGAACAATATTGGCCGCCAGCATTCGTCATGGATTGCCCTAAAGGAGAAACGGTAATTCTACCAGCCTTCTCAGATCATATTCCCAGGCACTTACAACACACATATGCGCAGGAGTGGGCAATAGCCCAGGCTCCGGCATTATACAAGAACCATGTTGAATGGGTTGAGGATTCAACCCACCACATAATTCCTTTAAAAAATACTCCAACTGCACAGAGGCAGTATCCAATAAAGCAGGAAGCTAAAAAAAAAGGTCAGGGAGATCTTAGATCAACTTGAATACCAAGGGATGATTGAAACTTGCACTTCTCAAATGAACAATCCTTTGTTTCCTGTCATGAAACCTGACAATACATATCGTCTAGTTTTAGATTACAGACATTTAAACACTTACACTAAGACATTTGCAGTTCAAATTGCACACAGTGCCGCATTAATGAATAACATTGTGCGGAAAAAATACAAAACAACACTTGATATCTCAAATGGATTTTTCTGCCAAAATATAGCACCTGAAAGCAGGTATTTGACAGCCTTCTCAGTGCTAGGGTCCCAACGGCAATTTCGTTGACTCCCCCAAGGGTTTAAGAACAGCCCGGGTTGTTTTCGGCCAGAGTAACTGAGTTACTTCAAAATTTGGATGAAGAGGCATTGTCCTATGTGGATGATATTTATCTGACGGACGATGACCTGGAGGAGCACTTGAACAGAGTGAACACCATCATTTGGGGATTTGCATCTGAGGGCTACAAATTCAACTTTAAAAAATCCAAAATTGCCCACCTCAGTGTCCTGTTTTTAGGATATGAGCTTTCAAGGGAAGGAAAAAGCCTGGCAGCCAATTTTTTAGAAAAATGCGCGCTGCTCCAACCACCAAAATCATTAAGAAATCTACAATCAATACTGGGATTCCTAAATGTTGGTCGAACATACATTTTGGATTACGCAGAAAGAGTAAAACCTTTCTATGACTTAATTAAACCTGATTTCTCAGCGAGAAACTGGACACAGGAACATACAGATACACTTTGTTCCTTACAAGCTGATATGATAGCTTCCAAACACTTACAGACACGCGTAAACGTACGCAACCTGGTGATCCGTATAGTTGCGGGTCAATCTGGGTACACCTATCTAACATATAATGAAGGTGAGATGGTACCAATTGCATACAAATCACATTTGTACACAAATGCTGAGATGCGTTTTGCATCTACAGAAAAGATTCTAACAGCGGTTCAGACTGCTGTAGTGCGAGAAAGAGCACTGGCTCAGGGGAAATGTATAATAGTCGTGACTCCGGTCCCAGCCTTAGAGGCTGCGACAAAGGCAAGCGTCCCTAGCGCTAAAGCCTTACATCCGAGATGGATACAATGGGCTAATTCTCTCACTGCAACAGACGTAGAATACAGGTACGACCCAAATTTAAAAACACAAGCATTCCTGCAATACGAACAAGAATATCCTCTACCTAAGGAAATAATGCCTCTTGATCAGTATGAATATATTATTTACACTGATGGATCTGCTCAACCAGCCATAGGGAGTAAGCAACAATATAGCGCGGCATGTGCTATCGTTAAATGTCGCTTGCGGGATGGAAAGTTCCATCCAAGTTGCACTAAAACGCAATCTCTAGGAGACTGCACGGCAGAGTTGGCAGAGTTAAAAGCTCTAATACTGGCACTTGTAAATTCGGATCGCGAATTCCCCACACTAATTGTGTGCGATTCCTTATACTGCGTGCAGTCATATAATGAATACTTGCAATACTGGGTTCAAAACGGGTTCAAAGACGCTAAAGGTGGCACAATTAAGCACAAAATGCTATGGGAACAGGTAGTGGAGTTGAAACCCGAACTACCAACGACTCACGTGATACACACACTGAGTCATCAGCGTGATGGCGTTCACGTTGAAGGGAATTCATTGGCTGATGAAGCCGCGAAGGGGGCTGTACGTACGGCTTCCGTAGCTGCAATCACTCGTTCTAAAACAAGAATAGACGGTGAGATTATGGTTAGCTGTCATTGCTTCACGCAAAAACAGCAAAGCATTACCAAAGAAGTTTCCACTCAAGTACTCCTACAAGTTAGCTGCCAATAACTTTCCATTTGCTCAGATTCCTGGAGTGGGGGATAGAGTAATTCCAAATATGGATCGTAGGCTAGGGTTAATTCTAGCAGCACACGAAGGGATAGGTTCTGCACATGCAGGAGTTACGGCGACTGTTTCTTTATTGAAACAGCGCTATTGGTGGCCTGGATTAACAAAGCAGACTAAAGACTATGTCTTGGAATGCGACATCTGTCAGCAGATGAAAGGTTCCACCGTAACACGTCCTGCGCAGACACCATTGTTAATATCTGACAAACCACTAGCGTGTGTTTACCTAGACCACTGCGGCCCCTTAAAAAGAGATGGGGCTAAAAAGTATATCATGGTAGCAGTGGATTCCTGCTCAAGATTCCTATGGGTGTGGCCCCAGCGCTCGGCTGACGCTCGAACTGTCATCAAAGATTTGCGAGTCTTTATAGGGACATACGCAATTGGCACATTACATTCTGACCAGGGCCCCGCGTTTAGCTCTAGGGCTTACAAGGAAGCCTTGGGAAGTTTGGGTGTAGCATTGCGGTACTCATCCCGGTACCATCCCGAGGGAAATTCGGTTGTGGAGAGAAAAAAACGAGACTTAAAGCCATCTTTGACAGCTAGAGTATTAGGCACGGGCGAGAGTTGGGTAAAACACCTGTATGGGGTCCAGAGGGCCCTTAACAACATGCCAAGAAGTTCTCTAGGGGGTGTCACTCCTTATGAGGTCCTATTTGGTATAGTTTGGGACAAGGTTGATTTCGATGTATTTGGCCCGACGGAAATTTTAAAAATTCCACATTTATTTAAAATATCATTAAGTGATATCATTACCTCAAGTACATTTTCCGATGATTGGGATTTTGAAACTGTTATTAACATGTTGTCTGATTTGGAAAAATCTGCTGCGTTTTCTAATAGTGAAACATTGGAAGGCACATCAGATTATGAATCAATGTATTGTTATCAGCATAATGGTCATCATTTTCTGCATAAATCTGCAAATCCTAGAAATGTGTTCAATTACCACCAGTGGGAACATTGTCCAACACCGCCGAAAGGTAGTTCAAAACATTTGCACAAAAGTTTCCTTATTTTTCAGGGTTTAATATGTCTGACCCAGTCTCATATTATTATAAGGTTGCACCAACATCAGCACAGAAAAATATGTTAACAAACACTAAACAGATTTATTCTGCTTCCTTTATTGCCCAGTTGTCTGAACAAGGTTTCGACCTATGGAAAGACACCATAGACCTAAAATCAGTCTGGGGTACTAGAGAATGGCAGGTGCAGGGGACAGAAGCTTTATTTAGAGCATGCCTTATCCCTCAACAAATTATGTTTTTGAACGAGACGGTGCAACAGACGTCTTGCCTTTGACTAGCCAAGAATAAAGACTTGAACACACCTCGGCTGCCAACTCCATCACACACCGAGGGTAACGAAACATCACAGGAAGGGATTACATTAGATGACATCATACAATACAATAGATCAGATCCAGATTGGAAGAAATGGTTGATTTGGCCGACAGACACCAATGGTTGTCAGGAAAGATTCATGGGTAAAACCGAAGGGTTCACAATCCATAGGCCAGATCCGCGCTATGTACAGAGACAACATCCAGGGGTAGTGACGTCATACCGTGATGGGAAGTTGTGCCTTAATTGGCTAGAAACCTCAACACTCACAGAGGTGAAACAACACTTATCCTTACTCACACAGGATATGGATCTTAGGGATTTTTTACTAGGTCCCAGGAAGCCACGCCAAAAACGTTTCATATATGCTGGCATTTATGCTGCCTAAATGAAATTGGGAAAATATCCCAACAAGAGGCTGCAGAAAGAATACGGGAAATAGACCGTATTAACTTAGAGAAATCTCTAGCAGTGGTAGACAATGGGTTAACTACATTGACCTCCAGGATATATTCCTTAGGCAACATTTTATCTTCTGCGATAGACATACTAGAACAAGATTTGGCCATATTACAACACGGGCAATCTCAATTACGTTCTATCGTGTTGTTAAGCTGGACGCTGCAATCTTTTCGTGCAGGCTATGTGCCTTGGCGTTTTATAAACAGTACGTCTCTGTTTTCTGAATACAATCTAACAGATAAACAGATAGAAATGGCACAAAGGGGAGCAAAATATACAATGCTGCGTATCGAAAAACTGGATAGATTACCATTTACAGTGGCAGAATCACCGTCCACGGAATGGCTAATCCATGGCCACATAACTCTACCGGTCACTACATTTCAGTTTCAGTATTGCCTAGAACAAAAACAGGCAGGCAGATATGGAAAAATGGGTAAGGAATACATTAAGGAATCTTGGGAATTACCTAACAGATTTCGATGTCGGAGTGGGGATCGAGAAGTGTTTCTAAGCGGTACAAACTGTGAGAACACTTTAAGTGGATCACTCGTATGTCAGGATAATGCTGCACGGGGCTTGTAATGGTTCTGTAGCAAACTTGTCCTGTCACCTGAGGGGTTCCCCAGCTGCAGTGATTACTCCAGCATTCGGGCTACTTTCGAATGGGAGTTACTTGATGCTGAATGATCAAGGCTGCTGCAGAATGCTCCGGGCATCGCATATCTGGTAACCGTGAGCTCCAGGGTTACTTGTTGTATGCAAGTATTGTTTCCACAGACGCATACAGTCAGGGAGGCGCCGTTATGGCCTTCACTGAATGTTTCTTTAATACGGTTTGATACTCTAAGCAGAATGAAAGCCATGCTTTTACAGAAGTCTGTGCCCTTAACATCCGCTCAAGAGACTTTTGATCTCCAGATCGCAAGGTCTTCAGCAGAGATACAGGCGCTTGTTCATACAAACTGCCCTTTCCATTTCGTAGAAATGGTAAATCGTATCTTTAACATGTCTGATAGGACTGGCATTGTCCACCTATTTAAGACCATAGGTTCTGGACTTCTAAGCACCTTTCAGACGGTACTTGGAGTTATACCAAACTTCATACACTCTGTATTAGGAAGCATCTTTGGAGAACTTCCGCTAATCCTGTTTCTAATAGCAGGTATCCTCATTGTCTTCTATCTGCTACACAATGGACGTCCCAGTCACCAAGGAGATGGAAAAAGCGCTCCTGGAGCAGAAATACCGTGACCGAATGGTACCACATCTAGGCACGCCTCGCCTAAGAGAACTAAGTGCATCTTGGTTCTTGTCATTTCAATCAGTCTGGATGGAATGCATCTTACCTGTCCTCCGATGCCTGTTGTGGGGAGAAGAATGCGTGTTAGACCTCTGTTTGACACCCCCATCATGTGCGCAACCGGACGTGAATGCTCTACTGGACCCGATAACGGCCCATGTTCTGCAATGTCCCCAGCGTATTCCAATGTTGATGGCGGCATTCCTTGAGCCACCGCAGGTAGTAACTGCACCGTTGGTATGGACACCGGCTCCTCTACTGACACCCAGGCTTTGGACGGCGCACAAGCTGCCCCAGCACCGGCTGCGGACAGCGTGGAACATCATCTGTGCTCAATTGACGTACTCTGCGAGGTGTTACAAGGGCCGTCTACTGCGGAAGCAAGCAACAAAAATGTTGCATCTACCAGCCAGGACACAAACAATTGACTAATTTTTGGCTCGTCGTGTGCTGGAAGAAATTCGCCCTTTTTTAATAACAAGCTCAATTTGGAACTCAGAGACAAAATTGACATTCCTTTTCATTTATTGGGCATAAATGGCTTTCTAATGCTTATAGTGGTTTGAACTATACCAACGGACACTTTTAGAGCTAGGGCCTGAAAAAAAATTCATTTTACATTTTTAAATATTTTAGAAATTTTTTAGACGTTTTTAAACATTTTTAGCTAAAGAAATGTTTTTAACACTTTGTGCGTACCAATGTCTAGTTAGAATGGTAGTACACTTATAGGTTACATATGTCGTCCAGTCGGAAGAGGAGTGGGTGTTATATTCCATATAGGTACCCTATATAGGCGCAGGTAACACTGCAACCTTTCACCTATATCCTTCCCTACATTACATACATAACGGTTCATAGGCACTGACCTTTTACCTAGATACAACACTGCATTCAGAACGCAGGTTTTTCCCTGGTTCGAAACTCATACATTATGCATGAGGCTTCTTGGAAGCACAGCAGGACGAACATCTCCTGTATAATATCTATGTTAAAGTTCAAGCCCGACGTCATCCTTTAGGCCGACACAGTAACACAGCAAGGTAGGACCCCTGGGGAGACCTGTGGGTATATATACATCGAATCACTGACATAATATCGAAAGACACATTATCGAACTACAAATTTTTCGACACAAAAATATCGTTCACAAAAATATCGATGTTGCATACTTAATTTAAAAAATACACAAATATCGATACCACAATATCGTCATGTTACAATATCGACAACACAAATATCGGACACATAAATATCGCTATTCACAATATTGACGTTTCTAATTAAATATAGAACATGTCAAAAATATCGACTACAAAAATATAGACATCAATATTATCGTTTTTTAGAATATATCGCCAACTCAATAATACATTAAAACTATAAATTTAAACACCATAAATACAGTTAAATACATAAACATACATATCAAATTAAATTAAACCAAAAACATAACTTTCAAAATTATTACAACATAAATAAATAATAACATAATAAACACACTTATAATAACAATTTAAAATATGTACTTGCAACATATAAAACCATTTTAATACATCTCATATATATTTGATTAAAATAAAATTAGTTCAACGACTCCTTCCTCACCCAAAAAAAAAAATAACTCTTAATTAGCGTTTTCCATATAAGGAAAACAATTAACAAACCAATAAACACAATAAAAATTAACCAATAGAAATACAGAAAATCGAAATAAACCAATGAAATTAAAAAATAATTAAAAATACACTATATAAGCAAAGAAAAATGATTCTTATTTTACACCTTAAGCCAAAAGAATTAAGGAAGGCGAAACTCTGCCGGATTTTCACCACAAGCAAAGACTGCATCAAATTCAGGCCTACTACACTTTTCAAAAAGTAAGTAAGTTACCATTTCTAAATAAACTGTTAAATTAAAATGTAACAGAGTTACATTCCGTCCGCCGGGCTCCCCCCCGCCATCGTAATATGGCAGGGGGAAATGGCATGCGGGTGGTGGGAAATGGCGGGCGGATCGCCACCGCCATACGGGCGGTGGCGATCCGCCCGTCATTGTAATGACCCCCTAAGTGAGCACGGGTGACTGTGTGAAAAGTAGTACATTGTTTCCACGATCCAGGGGGATCAGGGTTGTCCTGTTCTGAGGTTGCCAGAAACTATTCTCTCCCCGATAAGAGGAGATTCTAGTGGCACTGTGAGCTAGCTAATGCAAACAGGCTAACGTATCCGGTGGGGGTGCTCGGAACCAGTCTGCCACCAAACCCACAGTTTATGTTATCCGAACGCGCAGATCCTGTATAGGGTATATAGGAACTTCACGACACTCCCAACACAATAGGCTAATTAGACAGTTATCGAATAACTATATCCTCTCCCTCCTCACAACTTAGAATCGTGCTCTGACTAACCAATTGATACCTGCTGGAAAATTCAGACTACTATTACCCACCCTCTCAAGGACTCCCACCCTAACTCTAGGCACATTAATAATAAGAACCTCAAACAAGTACCGCATCTCAGATACTTTTACTACTACCACTAAAACATCCCTTAAATGCTCTTTACTCAATTGTTGCTCAGCAGTGAAAAATGGGGCTGACAAAGCTGATCTTATACTTACCTTGACCTTGACCTGTACATCCTTATACTCACTGAAACCTGGTTGAACAATTTCATATCCCCAATTCTGGACATACTGTTCCCTCCTAGTCACAACATTATCAGACTAGTCCGTTCAGGTTGCTCTTTGCTCTGAGAGTGGTCTGGCCTGTATACACAGGTCCATGCTAACTAAGAAACAAGCAAGCTCTCCATCACTTCCTTCCTGCAAATACCTTAAGATCAACATTATCACCAATGACAACTCTATGTGCTCTCTCCACACAATTTACCACCCTCCCGGCAACACCCACACATTCATTTAACAGATCATGGAGCTCATCTCCTTCAATAATGAAGAGCATAACAACCAGATTTTTCTTGACAGCTTCAACATTCACTGGAACAACACCAGATACCTCTTGTAAACAGTTTTAAATCCTTCCTCCAGGTTCTCAACTTTATCCAAGCCTGCAATAGCTCTACCCATAACAAAGGGGTCCCCTTAGATATAATCACTGCAAAAGAGAACACTATTCAAATTGAATCTACCCTACCCTGTGACTGGACCGACCACCATTGCATCACCTTCTTCATATCTGAAGGAGCAGTTATGTCTAAGAGTTAACCTATTAGAGCCATACCATGGGTCAGAAACACCCGTAACATCAGCCCACTCACGCTGTCGGCTATTGGTAACTACAACCTGCTCCCTCCCGCCAACATGCATGATGCTCGTGACATCACTGAACACTACTTCAACTCCATGACAGAAATCATGGAGAACCATTGCCCTCAAACAACTAAAGAGAGCCCTGTTCAAAAGATCCAACCACAAGTTTCGCTATAAACTTATAACCTTAAAGAGGGACGCCGAGTGATCAAACTTGCTGAAAGAGCATGGAGACATACCCCATCTCTAACCTCGAACTTCTACGAAAAAGACAGAGCACCTACAACAAGCACATTAGAAACTCCAAAGCAGCATTCTTTCTGAATCAATTTGCAACGGCAATTAATCGACCAAAACAAACTGTTCGAAATTGTTAAAAACCAAATGAACACGGAAAGCAATGCCCCATCCTCTTGCATCAATACCCTACCTAACTGTGAAATGTTTCCCTCCTTCTTAGCTGAGAAAACTATGCTAATCAACACCAAGATCCAGAATGCTTTGAAACTCTTACCGTGCGCACACCCCCTGGACCCTACTCATGATCAGGAAGAATGCACGACAACCTCTTCCCACTAACCTAAAAACAATGCCGCCTGGTCCAGCTTTAAAACCTTTGATGAAAGTGAGATCTCAAACTTCACTGAAATACTCCAACCACTTCAATGATCCCCTTCCCTCCAAAATCCTGAATGAGTCCATTCACCTCCTAATCCCCTTTGGACTAGGATTATCAATACTACACTTATAGAAGGTTCCATACCTGAATGCCTAAAAAGTGGTTAGGTTACTCCTACCTTATAAAAACCCAGCTCCAACCAGTCAGTCCCGAACAACTACTGCCCTATCTCTAACATCCCAACTTTTGCCAAACTCCTAGAAAAATGTGCACACATACAGCTTCGCAATCACATTGAGAAATTCCATCTCCTTGACAATGTCAAATAGGTTTCAGACTGGGCCATATCATTGAAACTGCCTGGTCCACATTGTTGACGAGGCTCTACGTTCACTCCACCAGAATGAATCTTGCTTACTAATCCAACTTGACCTATCAGCTGTGTTTGACACTGTGAATCATGAAACCCTTTTGTACCTATTAGAACACAGGACAGGTCTCTCTGGTACTGTATTAAAGTGGTTCTCCTCCTTCTTTCAGAACAGATCTCAGACCTTCCTAATCAATCACGCTCTTTCCGATCAGTCGCCAGTTATACTAGAAGTCCCCCAAGGTTCCACTCTCCCCGACACTATTCAACCTGTACATGGAGCCCTTGACCGAAATCCTCCAACTCTCTCACATCTCCTATCACATGTATGCATATGGTACTCAACTCTACATGAAAGGGCCTCTCCCGATAACATCAGCACCCTTAACAACACCTTAACAAAAATGTAACATTGGCTGGCTCGTAACCACCTCAAACTTAATACCCTCAAAACTGAATTCCTTTGATCTCACCACCCAGTATCGCCCCTAATATCAGAGACTGGCTTCCACATCTTAATGCCTTGAACTGTACCCCCACATCATTGACTTAGTTAAATCCCTAGGAATAATCTAGATAATACCCTCTTCATGCAAAAGCACATCAGTGCCTCCACCAGAGGAGCTACCCATCAACTGCATGCACTAAGGAAACTAACATCTTTCCTTCCCGCAGCAGATCTCAAAACAGTGGTTCAAGCACTTGTGATACCCAAATTAGACTATGGTAGTACTACCCTCATAGGCTTTCTGAAAAGCAAATTTGCCACGCTGAAGGCTACCTTGAATTGAAGGAGCAAGGCTCATAACTGGCTCAAAAAAACAGATCATATCACCCCTGACCTCCAATCACTGAAATGATTACACTATGAGGCTAGGATCCATCCAGTAATCTTGAGACCCATAAAGTGCTGCATCACAACACCCCTTCTTACCTGTCCCAGAAATTGACCCTCTCTGTGGGAAACAGAACTTCTGGAAGCATAAGTTCCTTAATATTTAAGCCACAAAAATTCAACAAAAAGAAAACCTACAATCGAAAAACCCGGAAAAGACCCCTAAAATGTGGAACTCTCTCCCTCCAGAAACTAGGTGCAACCCCTCCACTTCCATTTTCAGAAAAGAAGTAAAACTTCTACTAGCCAACAGATTTCTCTCACACTGAATCCTTCATTCCTTCTCCTCAAGCGCAAAGCTTACCTGCATGTGTGAGGTTCCATTTACCATGCCTCCTCCACATCACCGAGATCAGCGGTTTGTCTGTTTCCCGATCATCTACACACCGTCCCAACACTTATTAGACTCTGCCCATGTCAGCATTTCGAATGACTATGTGCTCCAGTTCTGTTCTTCTTATTTCCCCTGTATTATTTGCTTATGTAACTTTTGCCGCAAGATCTATTCCACTTATATGTACATAGCCTATCGCTTGTATCATAATTTCGTTTTGGTATTATTTTAAAGTGCTCTGTCACCTGAAAGGGTATTTTTCACGCTATATAAAACTCTTTAAATAAAAAAAATATACAGCGCAGAACCAGAACTCACGTATTTAAAGGTGCCCGCATATGTGACAATGAATATAAAGGAGGCAAAGTGAAATAAAACTATTGCCTAGTATCACACAATTTGGTCAAGTGGAAAAGCCGGGGTTGATCCCAGTGATGGAGCAAGGTCTCGTAAGAAAGAGACTTGCTCGGAGGCAATCCTCTCGTTTAACTCATTAACACAGTTACTAACCATGTCTTGTGAATAATTAATACGCACCATATAAAACACGCGGGTTAGCGAAGCTTGCTTATGTGTGTACTAACGCGGATAACAATGAAAATGGACTAATACCGCTTTAAACGGGGAAACAGTGGTGCGCATGCGTCAATTGCATCTACGCAATATGACGAGCTAACGCTTGGAGGGAAATTCTAGCGCATGAGCAGAAGACACTAAAATGGAGTCTTGAAGACTCGCGTGCATGGCATCTGCTCAGCTGAAACTAAAACAGGTTATTCTACTAATGCTAATGCGGGGAAATATTAATAAGAGAATGGGAATAGAGTAGAGGTGGGAGGTATACAGTGAGACCATTTATGTCGTGAAAATAACATTTCTTTTTTGACTTTATTATTAGTGCGCATTTGGGCCTTTCTCGTATGACCAGACTTGATGAAATGACGCAACACTTGCGCATGCCTACTGAGTAAAGCTATGAAGGTCAATGACGAAGCATTTGAATGGAGGCCAAATCGTAGCACCATGTCCTGGGAACGGATGGTGAAAAGTTCAGCGATGTGATGTTCTATTCTTCATAGTGTCATTAATGTTGCAAGTTTGCTACATGTAGTGGATGGGAATAAAATGTTGAATACAAATTAAGGGGATGGGTTTGCGAACAATAGTCAAACAGAGTATAGAGACATGTAAGCATGCTGTGATGATCAACCCCCTTGCCCGACCAATTAGATTTCGTATTTTTACGATATTGTAACTTTAGTGGGTGGAACATGGGGAAACGAAGGTATAATTAAGGTAGCTTTAGTTACTTAGTTGGACTTTGAGACGAGATTGACGGAGATGCTGTCTGGGAGTCAGGGTGCTGATGAAGACTCGAATGCAGACGCTGAAGAAGAACTTTCTATCCTAACTTAATTGGGTTAGAGCAGAAGAGCGCGGAAGAATCTCGAGGAGGAAGAGAGTGTCAGAGAGGGGTGTGACGCAATTCGCCGGTATTCTAGAGAGGTCACCTATCCTGTCCTGAACCCTGTCCTGAAGTCTTTGTCTCCTGACCTATCCTGGGGATCCTTACCAGCCCTTTGGCCAGGGGGTTGGTCTTTCACACCATTCTTGGTAACTATAATTTCATATTATTTGCAAATGTACTTTTCTCTCTGTCCTCTCCCTTTCTGAGCATTAATTATTGTATGAGTCCGAAGTATATGTTTGATGTTTAATCAATTGAACTTCTTTCCTGAGAATGAGGGTGACTACACTGTATATTTGAAATGGTTCACATGCACTTTAATTTAGATAAAGATTTAAAAACTTTCCTGAGTCTGTGATTACTTTTGTCAAGCCAAGAATAGTTAAGGGTTAAGTTAATTATCACCATCAACTAGTTCAACTAATGGTCCATCGACCAGAGGAAAGAACTTTTTGATCAGTGAAAGGTTAGTTAAGAGAATTAAAATAACTAATCCTGAGAAATATAAACTATAAACCACTCCAGCGGTTTACTCAATGTGAATGTGTTTTTAAGGGCCCAGGTGAGTATATGGTAGTGGAGTATCTGTTGTTGGTTTACCGCTGGATCAGTTTTCTGGTAGCAGAGCTATGGTTATTATTGATTAGTTTGGTGATAAATATTGATTATTGATTTATGTTTAACAAAAAGAGTTAGCGTCTTGTTTTATGTTGTCTAGAATCCCGGGAAATGAATAGCGGGTGGTGACAGAAGCCACACTGTAGTGACGTTACTCGTCTGTTGGAATAATACTGAGAAGCTACGCAGGGCTGGCAGTATTAAACTAGGGACTATTTCGTATCAAAGTAGAGTGCGGATGATACCGAAAGGGGTTCGCTGGTGAAACTTTGGTCTCATTTCCCAATACGGGTGACACTGGAGAAGTAACGGGTTCTCCTGAGCTTGAATGAAGAGTAAACAGGGGTTTTACTCGCAGTAGAAGAAGAGTAATTTCTGAAACTCAAGAATAAATTGAAATCTATCCTTTTGTTTAGTAGAACAGACAGAGTAGCGAATGTTTTTATGTTGTTATTAACGAAGAATTTTAATGAAAAGTATTAAGAAATAAGTTTTCATATGACCTTGTGAAGGGAGGGTCAGTCGCCGGAGTTATACTGACGTCACAGAGAGCCGCGCTGGGATTGGTTGAAACAGCGGGCGTGAAACAGAAGCAGATTGTAAAGGAGGGGTCAGTAGTGAGGAGTAATATTGACGTCACAAAAGGCCGCGCTGGCATTGGTCAGATTACGAGCGTGAGCCTGAGTTTAATTGTTTGATAGATAGAAGTCGTGCTAGGATTTGTCAGAAAAGAATTGTATGTTGAGTCCTGATTTGACTGCGGGTGTGAGTTGTGCTGACATAGGACGCGACGTAGGTAATAGAGCTAGAAGATATATGGAAGACTCTTTCCTATATCGAACTTCTGAAATGTTCGGAAGACCAAAGAAAATGATATTAATGAAGAAAATTAAAAATTTCTTTAAGAAAGACAAGCCTGTAATAACTAGAGAGGGAATTCCTATTCCACCACCCAAAACACCTGCTTCCTTTATGATGATGGAGAAAGGATATCACACGTGTGTATGGTTGGAGAATTGGGTGGAATATACTAAAGGTGATGGTGTTTTGGCTTTTCCGGAGCATGGTACTTTTAATTTAAAAATACTTCAGAATTTGAGAGATCGAATGAATATGCTAGAACCGAATCCTAGAATGACACAGTATGAAGCTTTGGAAGAATGGGAAATTGAGGCATTTGATCGTGAAAAATATAGAAGTGGACGGAGATTTAGAGGATTTTTACCTAGATATCCGTATGAGTCAAGTGGAGAACAAATGAAGCGTTGGAGGAGAGCTGTGGTGACCGAGGGTTTATATCCAGTATTAATGGCCAAAGAACAGTTAGGAGGAAAATGTAAAGAAAAAACGAAACACATGAATACGACAGGTTATGGCGAATCAGATGATGAGCTGTTAGAGGATATTTTGGTTAAAAACCCTCCACCGTATCAAGAAGCACCTAGTAAGATTACCCCAAGTGCAACAGTGATAGGAATGCCTTTAACCCCACAAATCTTACATGATGTATCACTTAATAGAGTGTTGCAGGATAATGAGAAAGAAGCTTTAAATAAAACTAGAGAAGAATTAGTTCAAGAAGTAAACCAATTAAATTTAAATGCTGAAGCTTTGACAGTACCAGTGACTATTGGTCCTGTAATCCCATTATATGGAGACAAAAAGACTTGCCAGAAACCTCAAACTGTGACAATTCCGTTAACAAGTCCCAGAAAAGAAGTAATAATTATGGATGATCAGACCAGTGAGAGTGAATCAGTTATTTCATTAATGGATCTCCCGAATATAGAACCTTTAACTGAAACTCCGAAGAGAATTATACCTATAAATTTGAGAGAAAAGAGATCTCTGGTTCCCATAGGAACTGGAAGTTCAACAGTAGTTACCCCTGAAGATATAGAGAGATGGGCACATGAAATAGACAATCGAAACCCACAACCAAAGATTCTAGATATCAGTAAATTGAAAGTAGAATTGGAAGAAATGATAACTGGCAATGTGAGCATAGAAAGACTGAATGTTTACAATGATGAGGAGTTATTATTTTTATGTAAGAGTATTACTAGAAGAGTAAGAGTATTTCATAAGAAATTAACGGAAGTTACCTCAGAGATTGGAATAGATATAGGGAAATCGAAACTGTTGCAGAAACCATATCGAGTGGATTTTACTGACAAAGATTTAGAGAGTGTAAATGCTTCTGGTAAGAGACTGCAGATAAAAGAGTTGATGAATATTTTACGAAAATGGGGAGACATTGACAAATGGAGAATTAGGTGGATAAGAAAGAAAGAGGAAGTACAAGCAAGAGAAGCATCATCTGCATTTCCAGTAAGAGAATCAGATAAGGTTGAGAAATTGTGTCCAATGAGAGAAGTTCCTGGTGGTGGATATGTTCATGTCCCCTGGAGTAGACAGGATATTTTGTCATTTACGAATGATTTTCCTAGGTTGAGAGAAAAGCCAGTTGAATGGTATAAACAGGTAGAAAGATTTGTGAAAGTTTCGAAAGTTTTGTTGAAGGATCTGGATGGATTATTTGATATTGTAGTACCTGCTGATTTGTGGACAGAGTGTAAGATCACAGTTGATTGGCCAAGTGAGGAGTATGCTAGAGATGCGAAGACAGGAGCACCCTCAGCAGAGGTGATGAAGAAATATCACCAAGTAATTACTTACCTGAGAGGGAAAATCCCTCCTAAAGAGACAGATTGGGTAAAGATAGATAGAACAACTCAAGAGCCAAATGAGTCCGTTCATGCATATTATGAGCGGTTGTTACAGGTGTTTAAACAGTATAGTGGTTTTGAGAACATTGGTGATAAGGATATGGGACATTTTGTGTATCGGTTTGTGTATGGTCTGAAACCGGAGATTAGTCAGATGATTCAACAGCACATGTTGTGCTGGCAGAGTAAGTCGATTGATGAAATTCTGAAATATGCAAAATATTGTGGCGATGATATTGAGGCAAGGCGTAGAAAGTTAAAAGAGAAAATGATGTGGGCACAAGTAAAATTGGCAGAACAGCATGAGAATAAAGTAAATACCCAGACTGAAAATCAGATAAAAGAGCAGAATCAGAATGATCAAGCAGCAAATGGTGGTAAATTAAGAGGACGAATGAATAGAGAGAAAGCGAAGAAGAAGTTTCCTTGTCATGCGTGCGGAAAGCTTGGACATTGGAAGAACAAGTGTAAGAGTATTCAGAATATAATGGGCCAAATCAAAATTTAATTCCACAGATGCAGAATGAAGTACTTATGAGTCAGCCGCAGCAGGTAGTTACTCCACAGTATCAGGTGCCACCAGCTCCTATGCCAAACTTTGTGAGTGCACAAAAATACAGTGCGAACACCGGATTTCACGGAGAAAGTGGTAAGAATAACAGAGTGGTTACACAATATTTTTTGCAGAATGATGGAGAAAATTCGGACTGCGTGCAATGACGGTGCCTGAGGGGGAGGAAGAGGAGTGCGTGCTTGGCGCATCCTTGCCCGTAGATCAGTTAGGTCCATTTGTTGATGGGAAAGTGGAAGGTAAAGACATCACTTTTCTATTGGATACTGGTGCTACCCGGTCTACTGTGAGAACAGCAGACATCCCAAACCTACCCCTCTCGGGAGAGTCCATCCAAGTTGTAGGAGTGTCAAATCAACAGATTCGAACCCCAATTACAAAACCAATGGAGGTGCATATCGGAAATTTTAAAGAAATGCATTGGTTTGTAGTTTGTGATTCCAGTCCCGTAAATCTGTTGGGAAGAGATCTACTCTGCAAGATGAATTGCACGATCTATTGTACACCGGATGGTGTCGCTTTCCAAACCCCTGACGAAGATGTCATATACAAAATGATGTTAGCTAAGCAAGGTACAGAGGTAGACGAGATGTTTTCATTGATAACTGAGAGTGAATTACCTGAAGAGTTGAGAACCACTATAAATCCAGAAGTGTGGGATTTTACAGGAAAGGATATTGGGTTAATGTCAAATGTAGATCCAGTTAAAGTGACAGTGAAAGAAGGTGCAGTTTACCCAAACACACGACAGTACAAAATGAGTCCAGAAGTGAAAGCAGGAATCGCCCCAGAAATTGACCGAATGATTAAACAGGGCATTTTAAAAGAAATAATGAGTAGTCCTTGTAACTCACCAATCATGGGACTTAAAAAGCCTAGCGGAAAATACAGGATAGTGCAGGATTTGAGAAAAATTAACAAAATTGTAGTGCCTTGTTGCCCAATAGTGCCAAACCCAGCGGTGATCCTTTATCAGATACCCTGGAACGCAGGTTGGTTTACGGTAATTGATTTGTGCCAAGCATTCTTTTCTATTCCTTTGCACCCAGACAGCCAGTATCTTTTTGCCTTCCGGTTTGAGGATCGTATTTTGGCATGGTGCCGAGTTCCTCAAGGGTACACAGAGATTCCCTCAATTTTTAATCAGATATTGAAGAAGTGTCTGGAGTCATTAATTATGCACGGGAAATCAGTTCTGGTTCAGTATATTGATGACCTTTTGGTGGCATCAAAAACCCGAGAGGATTGTGTCACTGACACAATTGCATTACTGAATCATTTGGCCGAAGGAGGACACAAAGTGTCTCCAGAGAAATTACAGTTCTGTCAACAAGAAGTTAGATATTTAGGGCATAAAATAGAAAGAGGAGTTAGGAAAGTGACACCGGAAAGAATAAAAATAATCAAAGAAATGCAGCTACCTCAGACACAAAAGGAGATGAGAATGTTTTTGGGAGTGGTTGGGTACTGTAGGCAGTGGATCAATGGCTTCTCCATGTTAGCAAAGCCATTGATACAATTAACTCGGAAAAGAGCGAAAGATCCCATCGATTGGAATGATGAATGTTTGGAAGCCTTTGTGAAACTACGAAATTGTTTATGTGAGGCCCCAGCCTTGGGCATGCCTGATTATTCAAAAGACTTTGCATTGTTTTGTTGTGAGAGAGAAAATTGTGCACTTTCAGTTTTAACACAGAGACATGGACTGAGTCGACGTCCAGTGGCGTATTTTTCTGCCACCTTGGATCCAGTGGTTTCAGCCTTACCTGGCTGCTTAAAAGCAGTAGCTGCTACTTGTATGAGTCTGGAGCAAAGTGAGTCCATAGTGATGGGACATTCTGTAAAGGTTTATGTTCCACACTCAGTTGAAATTCTTTTGACAAGAACACAGCATCTCACTCCCAGTCGGCTGACTAAGTATGAAAGGGTGGTTCTGGGAGCAGAAAAATGTGACAATAATAAGATGTACGATAACGAACCCTGCCACATTATTGCCAGATCCATGTTGTGAAGAAGTGAAAGATGAGATTGATCATGATTGTCTAGATGTAACTGAATTGTGCACTAAGCCCCGCCCAGATATAAAGGAAACACCATTGAAGGAATCTGATCATGAATTATTCGTGGATGGGTCTTGCTTAAGAACTGAAGGAGGAGGATTAAGTGCTGCATATGCTGTATGTAAAGTAACAGGGGTGGTTGAAGCATCCTGTTTACCGGGAGTCAAATCTGCACAAGTAGCCGAATTGGTGGCCTTAACAAAGGCATGCAAAAGTGGGAAAAATTGGAGAATAACCATATTTACGGACAGTCAATATGGTTTCGGGGTTGTGCATGATTTTGGCCAACTCTGGATGCAGAGGGGATTTCTGACTTCTTCAGGATCTCCTATCAGAAACAGTAAAAATGTAAAGGATTTGTTGGAAGCATTACAATTGCCAAAAGAAGTAGCAGTTGTTAAATGTGCTGCACATCAGTCAGGAAATGACTATGTGGCGGCTGGTAATAGATATGCTGACCAAATTGCTCGATACTGTGCAAGAAATACAATGGCAATTAACAGAAAGATTGAAACGGGTGAAACCAGCTGCCAACTTATGTTTTTCTCGGTTCCAGAAACATGGGATGAGGTCAGACAGTTACAGGAAGAAGTTGAGGAAAAAGAAAAGGAGATTTGGATAAAATCAAGTTGTACAAGAAGGACAGAAGATGAAGTGTGGGTGTACTTAGATGGGAGACCAGTTATGCCAGACTGTCTACTCTCTCAAATGGCAAGAGTATACCATGGGACATCACACATTGGCAGGGATTCAATGATCAGATTATTCAGACAAAGTTGGTACAATCCAAAGTTTTGGGTAGTCGCAGAGAGCCTTTGCCAAAGATACTTAATCTGTCAGCAGCAGAACCCAGGCAGGAAGAAAGTGGTTAGTTGGGGAAAGATTGGGAAGGCAGAAGGACCTTTCACCAGATTGCAGTTAGATTTCATTGAGTTGCCTCCTTGCAACGGACTGAAATATGTACTTGTCATAGTGTGCCTGTTCTCAAGATTGGTAGAAGCATACCCCACTAGAAGAAACGACAGTCTCACAGTTGCTAAACTACTATTGAGAGAGTTAGTTCCTCGTTTCGGTTTTCCAGTCACTTTGGAATCAGATAGAGGACCTCATTTTAATAATGAGATAATTCGATTAATCTGTGCTGCATTTAACATTGAACAAAAACTGCACTGTGCTTATCGTCCAGAGGCTTCTGGAATAGTTGAACAGCTAAATGGCGCAATCAAATCAAGATTAGGGAAGGTGTGCGCATCCACAATGCTAAAATGGCCAGATGCATTGCCTCTTGTACTGATGGGTCTCAGAAGTATTCCTGACAGAAAAACGGGATTGAGTCCACATGAGGTACTCATGGGAAGGGCAATGAAACAAGCATATATTCCTGGAAATAGATTGATGAATATAACTGATGATCTGGTATTGGACTATTGCAAAGGATTGGCTGAAATGGTGCGTTCTGTCTCTCATCAGGTTGGAGAAGACGCAGTTGAAAGACAGCCAGACCAACCGCATGATTTGAATCCTGGAGATTGGGTGTTAGTGAAGAAATACGCAAGGAAGTTGTGTCTAGCACCCAGGTGGGATAAACCACATCAAGTCATACTAGTCACTACCACAGCAGTGAAGTGTGCAGGTTTACCCAATTGGATTCATGCTAGTCATACCAGAAGAGTTCCGAGCCCATCTGAACAACAAGAGCAGCCACTGACTGAACAAGCTGAGACGTCAGAAGTTGAAAGCTGTGACGCTGAAGAATCTAGAGTGATAGATTCTGAAAGACAACTATATGACAAACAGCCAAGTACAAGTCAGAAAGAGTGGATACCAGTGATTGAAATACCTGATGCTGTTGTTGAAACAAGAAGAAGGACTGAACTAAGAAGACAGGAAGGTAGAAAGGAAAAGACAGGGAAAGAAGAACACACTCAGGTAAAACTAAACAAAGCCATTCAGAAACCTGAGCAGGGAAAAGTAGATCTAGAAGAACAAGTTCAGGCAGAAGAAGAACAAATTGAAATAAGAACTGAACAGGATCAGATAGAGTTAGAAGACAAGTTCAGGCTGAAGAAGAACAAACTGTAATAAGACCTGAACAGGTGCAAGTAGAGGGAGAACAAATTACAGAAAATACAGAACCAAGACAATCAGAAAGAGAAGAGGAACAAGAACAGATTGTGCCTAGATTAAGTGAAAATAAAAGAACTTTAGAAGAAGACGGAGAAGGTAAAAGTGTAGTTCAGGTCAAAAGATTTAGAAAAGGAGACAATTGGCCTGTAGGAGTGAAAAGACTAAAATATCATTTAAGAAGAGCAGAAAATAAACCAGAGCAAGTAAATGAGATTACGAGTCAGACACAATCTAAACAAACATTAGTAAAATTTACAAGAAGAAGACCAAGATTGAGAATTCTGAACAGAAAATACAAGGCCCCTGAGTGGACCTATGCTATTCTTGAAGAATTTGAAAACTTAGATTTATGTGAAGAATCAGAAAGAGTTCATGTTGCACAGATTGATGAAAGCAAATTAAGACCTCCTTAAAATAAAAGACAGGATTTTTTTAGAAAGTTTAGACAAAAGAAAGAGAAAGAAATTCTCTCTGATTAAAATGGCAGAAATTGAAAATACTGAAAGACCGAAACGAAGTTTAAAAAGAAAATGTTTAAGATTCTGTTTGTGTAGTATTATATTAGTAGTACTGGTATGGTTATTACTAACAGTAGGAGTACCTTTGTTGATAGAAACAAGTAACAAGAATAGTACAATTACTAATGAGAAGGTAGATAGAATAAAAGGAACTAAAATAGAAATGGGGGTAGAAGATGAGATAAACTATCATAATGAATCAGACAATGATTCGTCTTTAAATGTGTTTACTAAATTGTTATTTCAGTATGTTAACACGATGGAAATTAGTAATTATTATGTTTGTATGAAGTTACCCACATCAGTGTCAGAAGGGGTGACGTATCACCATATACGTCTAACATATGGTGTATCATGTAGTGTTCTATCAAGTTTATTCTACGTAACAGGGAAACTTCAGTATTTTTATTCAAATTTAGATGTAGTATTTTCAGAATTGCCTATTAGAAAGAATATGAATCCAGTAGTTAGTAGTAAAAATACACAGTTCATGGGTGAATTCTTTCTAACAATGAGTTCAATAAATATAGTTCAAGCTCACAAGGATAACCTAACATGTATATTACATAAAGAAGAAAAAGAGTTTTTGAATTTAGTAGAAGAAAGGAGACAGGATTTAACAAAGAAAGCTGCTGAACAGAAATCCCATGTACCTCCATGGGCTGAGAAAGAGGGAATTTATGCAAAGGGCGAAGCTCATGCTGCGATGTCCCTAGACTTTATGAAAAGGGGAAAATTCTGCCTCCATAGGTTAAAGACAGATTATAATAACAATTTCATTGGTTCCAGTGAGTGTGAACACAACTTCCTAATTCTAGGAGGGTGGGGACTAAAAGGGGAACTGATCCTGTATTTCCAGGAGTTTATTATGTATGCGGGAATAATGCCTATTATAGATTACCTGCAAGATGGCACTGGAGCTGTTATTTTGGAATAGTTTTTCCAAAAATCTACCATGTGGACAGAATCAATGGAATCAATGAAAATTCTAATAGACTAACACGGAGAAGAAGAGCTAGTTTTTCTGAAATAGTAGGTGATATTTTTAGTGCATTGATACCCTCAGTTGGAGTCATTCTAAATTCACGTAAAATTTGTAAATTATCAACCATAGTTGATCGTCTTTCTACAGATACTGCAGGAGGATTCTTAATGATTAACACTGAAATGGTTGCAATAAGGTCTATGCTTTTACAAAATCGTCTTGCTCTTGATATTCTATTAGCAAAAGAGGGCGGAGTCTGTGGTATGTTGAAAATTCAACATTGTTGTACTTATATTCCGGACAAAAGTAAAGAAATTAAAGGGTATATTCGAAATATTACAAGAATGCATAATGACTTGACCCAACTGGAGGTTGACAGTGTATGGGGAAAACTAACAAAGAGTATAACTTCAATAGGGAATTGGTTTACTGAATTTGGGAAAAGTTTTCTAGGTCAAATAGTCTTACCAGTAGTTGTGATAGTAACATTAGTTATGATAGTAATGATCACATGTAAATATTGCAGAAGAAAGGAAAAGAGAAGAATACATTTAGAAGGTGAAGGAAGAGGAAAGAAACGAAAGAGAGAATATGATGAAATCCAACTGGAAGAAATGAAAGGAAAACTATACAAAAAGATGAAAGATTTAGAAGGAAAGGAAATAGATTATGAAATAGGGAGAGAAAAAGGAGAAAACTAAGATGTGCTAAAGTTGGCATCTGGGAAAGGATGGGTAATTTTGTGATGGCTTAAAATGCCATCAGAGAGGGGATTGATGGAGCAAGGTCTCGTAAGAAAGAGACTTGCTCGGAGGCAATCCTCTCGTTTAACTCATTAACAGAGTTACTAACCATGTCTTGTGAATAATGAATACGCACCACATAAAACACGCAGGTTAGCGAAGCTTGCTTATGTGTGTACTAACGCGGATAACAATGAAAACGGACTAATACCGCTTTAAACGGGGAAACTGTTGTGCGCATGCGTCAATTGCATCTACGCAATATGACGAGCTAACGCTTGGAGGGAAATTCTAGCGCATGAGCAGAAGACACTAAAATGGAGTCTTGAAGACTCGCGTGCATGGCATCTGCTCAGCTGAAACTAAAACAGGTTATTCTACTAATGCTAATGCGGGGAAATATTAATAAGAGAATGGGAATAGAGTAGAGGTGGGAGGTATACAGTGAGACCATTTATTTCGTGAAAATAACATTTCTCTTTTGACTTTATTATTAGTGCGCATTTGGGCCTTTCTCGTATGACCGGACTTGATGAAATGACGCAACACTTGCGCATGCCTACTGAGTAAAGCTATGAAGGTCAATGATGAAGCATTTGAATGGAGGCCAAATCGCAGCGCCATGTCCTGGGAACGGATGGTGAAAAGTTCAGCGATGTGATGTTCTATTCTTCATAGTGTCATTAATGTTGCAAGTTTGCAACATGTAGTGGATGGGAATAACATTTTGAATAAAAATTAAGGGGATGGGTTTGCGAACAATAGTCTAACAGAGTATAGAGACATGTAAGCATGGTGTGATGATCACCCCCCCCCTTGCCTGACCAATTAGATTTCGTATTTTTACGATATTGTAACTTTAGTGGGTGGAACATGGGGAAACGAAGGTATAATTAAGGTAGCTTTAGTTAGTTAGTTGGACTTGGAGACGAGATTGACGGAGATGCTGTCTGGGAGTCGGGGTGCTGATGAACACTCAAATGCAGACGCTGAAGAAGAACTTTCTATCCTAACTTAATTGGGTTAGATCAGAAGAGCGTGGAAGAATCTCGAGGAGGAAAAGAGTGTCAGAGAGGGGTGCGACGCAATTCGCCGGTATTCTAGAGAGATCACCTATCCTGTCCTGAACCCTGTCCTGAAGTCTTTGTCTCCTGACCTATCCTGGGGACCCTTACCAGCCCTTTGGCCAGGGGGTTTTTCTTTCACACCATTCTTGGTAACTATAATTTCATGTTATTTGCACATGTACTTTTCTCTCTGTCCTCTCCCTTTCTGAGCATTAATTATTGTATGAGTCCGAAGTATATGTTTGATGTTTAATCAATTGAACTTCTTTCCTAAGAATGAGGGTGACTACACTGTATTTTTGAAATGGTTCACATGCACTTTAATTTTGATAAAGATTTAAAAACTTTCCTGAGTCTGTGATTATTTTCGTCAAACCAAGAATAGTTAAGGGTTAAGTTAATTATCACCATCAACTAGTTCAACTAATGGTCCATCGACCAGAGGAAAGAACTTTTTGACCAGTGAAAGGTTAGTTAAGAGAATTAAAATAACTAATCCTGAGAAATATAAACTATAAACCACTCCAGCGGTTTACTCAATGTGTATGTGTTTTTATGGGCCCAGGTGAGTATATGGTAGTGGAGTATCTGTTGTTGGTTTACCGCTGGATCACCAGATTTTCTGGTTTCACATTATGCAATTCAGCCACTACATGGGTATCACTTTCCGTTTCACGTTTTACATCAAAAGTGAATGCTTTGCCTTTAATTCTTAGTACATGAGATTAAAGGGTGGGTGGCAGACAGAAGCCATAGGAAGGCTAGGTTTGTTTTAGGCTCAAGGATCCAACAGAACCTCGAGCCTAGTCTCAGCGTTTAGCCAGGCATGTGGCTCAAGCTTGGCTCAAGACTTCTGAGGCTTGCCTACCTCTATCACTTAATGACAATTAAAGGGTCAAAGACAATAGAAGGATATGATTTGACCCTCCAAATAGCTCCACGACTCACTGTCAACAGCTTGTAGATGCTTTGCTTCCTCTACACCCACCTTACACCACCCACGACCCTCACCCTACTGGCATTAATGCACCCTTGGTCACGCCACCGAGCGTAATTTTTGGCCCCTGGGCAAATGTTTGTTAGTACCCATGCCCTAAATTTGGCCTGTCTAATTCACCCTGGCACAGGTTGTGATTATACTTTGGGTGGGTAGTCAGCCACCCCAATTAGTAATCCAATTTCTTACACCATTTGAGTAACCTTGAATAATGAAATATTGAATTCAAACCTGAACCATAAAATACAGATTAGTGGTCTTCACCTTACACACAATGCTCGACAGTAGAAACATTAACCAGCTGAGCAATTTCAGGAGGACTCTATCCTATGACCACAGATCACATACAGACCTTTTCTGCAAGTGCATTATTCACCTTAATTATCTTACTACTATTTATCGTAAGACTTGCAGTGTACACAAAAATCTGTGCAGCAGGTGTTTTAACCAACCAATCTATATTAAATTGCAAATTGCAAGCAGACAATTAGGGGAGAGCAGTTGGCCTAACAGCTAGGGCGGTCGACCTCGAATCTGGGGATCCGGGTTCGAGTCTCGGCAATGACGCTGAACATCCTGTGATTCTGGGCAAATCACTTAATCTCCCCGTGCCTAACAAAAATGAAAAGTGTCCTCATATAACGCAACTGGTGCTATGTAAAAAGAAAAGTCAACTGGTCCTGGTTAAGTTCCCTACGTACAGACTTAGAAACGTTCCTGGGATTCGGATCTCCTTCAGTGGGGCAAACCAGCAAGTACAGGCCGACTAACAATTCTATGTCAATGGCTGCAGCTTTGATAGTGACCCCGGTCCCCGTCGGTTCTCCAGCCAGAAAGTTGGCAAAAAGTTTTGAAATCCCACTTCTTGCAGTTTGGGGACAGGAGGAATACATTCTAACACCATCAAAGGGTCAAGGATCAGAGGGGTAAGAAGTGGGGGTTACAACTCACTCCACCAGAGGTCAGGAGCAGGGTCCAGGGCAGGTTTAGGTAACTGGTCAGCTGGGCAGTTGCAGGGAGAGAGGCCTCTGAAAGCTTGTTATGTCCCAGTCGCTCAAACATAAGGTCAGCCAACTGACCCTTGGAGTCACTTCTGAAATCATGGGTTCAAGGTACAGTGTTTCAATCGTCCTTTGGATTCTTAAAAGCAAAGCAGTGCTTCTTCTGATTCCTACCAGGTCTAGGAGTGTTCTAAGTAGGGTGTTGTCTATCTTATGACATCAATGAATATTTTAAACTGACATGTGCATGAAATAAGTCACAAATGTCGTGAAATAAATCACATGAACTTAGTATTTCTCGCCTAAGTTAATTTAAAAAGTAATTGGTTAAACAACCTATCTGGTCATTGTTTTGTTGGAGAGTTATTGAGTGGCCCAGGCCAGATAGTGATAGGGTCCAAGCCTTTTCTGTTTTCCCTGTTAGTAGAGCGGACAGCTGTCCGCAAGGCTTCTTACCTTAGAGTACAACCATACCATCACACATTCAGTGATTCCCAGGCTCTTTGCAGATTCCTTGGGTAGTCAATATGTCAGAGAAGGAAACACTTTCATTCAGTGAAGATCACATCCAGAAATTGATATCAGACCCCACTTTGTTTTCCACGGTTACACTGAGCAGTGCTGCTAAGCAGCAGAATGTTACCGACAAACTAATTAGACTTAAAAATAAACACGTGCGGACAGAGCTTCATGGACATTTCTTAGTGGAACATCTCAAAGCCGGCACCATCCCCTGGGGTCTCCAAGTTAAGAATGTTCCGGTGATTTTTATCGAAGACCCCGAATACAAGAAAGGATTTAGCTACATTAGTACCAAGTGCAGCAGGGATTTGATGGTTCACACCATCGAGACGGCACAAAGAATTTGTAAAAAAGAAGCTGAAGAAATTGAAGAGCAACTTCAAGCGATCAAAGATAGCCACACGGATTCCGAGGCCAAGACCTTATTGGACAAGATTGCTAAAGAGATAGCAACGTTTAAAGACCATACAATTAACTTCAAGATTAACAAATTTGAAAAGGATAAAAAATCTTTCAACATTGAGACAGTATATCCCTATCTCAAGGAAGATTTTTATACAGGTCAGATTCGACGAGGTTTTTGTCAGGGTACCAAGGAAGATCGAAAAGAAGATTTCTGACATTTTCAGACACTTTGTCTGACTCTACAGAGGACTCAGATCCAGGGGAAGGATCTTCCAACAGGAATCAACAAAAGAGGCCTTTTTTAGGGGAAGGCCAGCAGAAGCCCCGAGGCAGATACAAGCCCCAACAATGGGAGATGACAACGCGGAGACAGCACTACAAGTCATGAACAAATCACCTGTAATGAACCTCACCAATCGACCTCTAGACAAGGAAGAAATTTAGGTGCTAGAACTTGGGCTCTCTTTCGTACCTGGTGTCACCATGGACTTTACAAAGGTTAAAATGGAAATCATGGAATTATTCCGTAAAATCTGATTGAGGGCATTCTTCATGGATAGAGAGAACAACATGCAAACTGAAGCGTCAGGACTACGCAACAAATCCAGTTTTTGCCCCCCTCCCCACAGTATTCCTAGGTCCATCATTTCCTTTGAACACACTGTGCTGTCATCCCTTAATGCTCTCGAAAGGAAAAGAGTATATGTAAAACAGAACATCTCGCAGGCCCAAAAAGAAGCCATAAAGACACTAAGAAACCAACAAGTGGCGGTCATAAAGCCAGAGGACAAGTGCGGAGCTGTTGTCCTATGGTCAAAAGAAGCCTACCTGACAGAGGGTAAAAGCCATGTGTACAATCAACAGTGGTACCGCTGGATCTCACAGGACCCCTCTAAAGAGATCATGTGCGAAGTCCTGATGGCAGTCACAGAAGCAACTGAACAAGGGATTCTTGGACCAAAAGAATCCGAGTATTTGATCAAAAAACATCCTCGAATACCTCAATTGTACTTCCTTCCCAAAGTTCACAAAGACTCAGTGAACCCACCCGGCCGTCCTATTGTATCCGGGTGTGATTCCATATTGGAACCAGTGTTCACGTTTGTGGATGTGTTTCTAAAACCATTCTTGCCCGAGGTCCCCTCTTACCTACGTGACACCATGGATTTTATCACCAAAATCGACGGTTTTCCCTTCGATCCTGACATTCATGTTCTAGTAACAATGGACGTAGCATCGTTGTATACACAAATTCCCCAACAAGATGGGCTAGATGCCATTGAAGTCTATCTAGAATCAAGACCCAGACCACATCGGGTCCCTACGGAATTCATCTTGAAACTGGCCTCTTTTGCATTATGCTGCAATTTCTTTAAATTTGATGATGAATTCTTCGTACAAATCAAAGGGACTGCCATGGGTTGTCCCTTTGCTCCGGAAATGGCTGTGCTGTACATGGCCCAATATGAGCAACGTTTCGTGTATCAAAACAATCCATTCAGTGCCCACATAAAGCAATGGTACAGGTACATTGACAACGTGTGGTGCATCTGGGAAGGTCCAGTAACAGTGTTGAAAGAGTTCCATCAATGGCTCAACAACCGTAGCCCTGACATCAAATTCAGTTTGATGTACAGCACAAAATGCCTGGCATTCCTGGACGTAGAGTCAAATCAACAACGGATGGTTTAATAACCACCCTACATATAAAACCTACGGATAAGAACAATGCCCTTCACTTCCGGAGCTACCACCCAAGGAGTCTGAAAAACAATTTGCCGTATGGATAGTTTTTAAGAATTAGGCGCAACTGTTCCAAGAAGGAGGATTTCGAACTCTACTCAGAAATCCTGGCCAACAAACTTAAGGAGAGAGGGTATCCACGCAAACTTCTGAGACATTCACGAAAAAGAGCATGGTGGACACCGAGAGAACATCTTTTGACGAAGAAGTGTAAACCACCTACGCAACGCATCGTCTGTGTGTCTACATTTGGACCTCACATACAAACCCATGAAAAAGATCATTCGCAATAATTGGCATTTGGTTGAAGGTACCATCCCAGACATTGGCCCACCACTGTTTGCTCTCAAAAAGAATCGCAGTATTGGCCAACAAATCATCAGCTCCGCCCTACCTGCTCCTAAAAAAGAGAATTTGCGCTCTATGCTCAACTTTCAACCAATACAGGGTCACCGTAAATGTGGAACATGTTCTGTGTGCGGCTCCACGTTGGAGGGAACGCTATTTTCTGATGGACATAAATACTGGCGCCACAATGATTTTACAAATTGTAAATCAAAAAATGTTTATGCGATTGTTTGCCCCTGTAAAAAGGTATACATTGGTAAAACGAGCCAAGAGGTGCAGCAACGCATAGTGCAACATCGCTCCAGGTTAAACAAGCATTGGCATAGCCAATAGGTCTCGCTTTTGGGACCTTATAAGTATTTATTTATGCAGCACAATATCCGTGGTGCAACAAGCTTGTACAACTCTAAGGCTGCTTCAAAGCACTATGGGAGAAAAGAAAAGGGAGAAAAGTAAGTAAGTCCGTTTTTATATAGCGCAGCTACTCACCCTTACGGGTCTCAAGGCGCTGGGGGCCGTAGTGGAAATTAAGTGAGCTATTGCCCAGAGTCACATGGTGCTGAGCTGAGCTGCCGCCGGAGCCGGGGATCAAACCGTGAACCCTGTGCTCCGAAGTCAGCTGCCCTGGCCGCTGCCCTGGCCGCTGCACCACACCTCTCCAGAACAATGGAAGGAAGGGTCGCTAAGGACTCCATAGAAATATGGTTAATGGCAGGCAGGGTGAAGATGGTTTAGAAGGATAAAGCAAGACGTTTGGAAATTACATTTTTTAAATAATAATATAACTCTTCAAGGAGGAAGACCGTTCTAGTCCGGAAAAAACCCAGTTCACTTTTAGCACAAACATGATTATGCTGCCCGATTAATCTGTAGGTCTTATTATGCTTGTGCTATGTATTTTTGTAGGGTGTTTTTCTGATAAACGTTGCGTCCTGAAGTGTATCAAAAGTACAGTGGTTTTTTTAAAAATAGAAACGTGACAGAATGTTCTATGTTTAAAGACAAATGCATTGTAAAACAAAGGATAGAATGGTTGTTTTTAAAATGTTTGAATGATTAACAGGTTTTACCCTTAGCTCACGTTGTATTTATCTCACGTTGTATTTATCTCATGGTAGATATGTTTGAAAATGAGTTGCACGGTTATTTTACTAACACCATCTCTTGCACTACAAGGCCATGCCTGTTGCCAGGGGCATTTTGGGATGGGGGCAAACATTAATAAAGACTGGTCCCTTCAATGCACAAAAATGTACTGTTCTCTATGATCGCAGCTCCTTGTTTTTGCTGGTCCCGCTCTACTGCTACAAACCATACCTCCCTGAATCTATGCACAGATTACGCACCACGCTACTTTTGCTTTATTTGTTTATTTTTTCCAGGTTCTTGGTGTAGTCTAAAGTTGAAGTTTGCTATTTATTCAGTTTTTAAGTCTCCAAACCCTACACAAGGGAGGTGACAGTGGTTATATTCATGCACTCGCTCTATGTTCAAAAAGTATCTCTTCAACGTTACAGACCTAATAAACGGATACTGAATAAAAGTCCCACGTGTTACATACAGCTCATGTTTTATTTTTTTTAGCTCATGTACCAACATGCGTTTCGTCGAAATTTACGGTTTCAAGGCTGTATCGCACATAGTTTAGCAATTCACAGTATAGAAAATGGTGAAAGGATGGACTCTTGAAATAGTTTCCATATTAGTACTAAATAATCAGATGCTCCATGTACGTTGTCTCAGAATGCATGATGTTCCACTGTAATATATGTACCTTAATGAGGACATGTTAGCACAACTATGTACCTACTGGGAGCAGGACTGTCAAGCAACAATTACATTGGAATTATGTGGCAGGGTGTGTGATTGTTTTATGAGTCTTAATGAGCTAGTAATCTTACTTCCTAATCCTAAATCCTACATACATTTAAATCCGATTGTTGAACTCGGTATGTTTCATAGCATCGTATGTATTTCTTCTATAGGTCAGTATGTCGACGTGTAATTAAATCATTTTGTAAATAATTTGCAAAATGTATTAAAATCCACATTTATCAGGCATGTTACTTTATTTCCGTGTTGTTGCAGATACAGTGAGAAACCTTTAAAGCACATGCTCACAATCTCGTGGAACTACACTGAAGCCAAATCTTTTGTCGGAAATGAGTATGCCCTCTCAATTCATAAATTCAGCTCACCGGTTCAGCAGTTGAAAACAAGAGCTGGATGCAACAGGATTTGCATGTGTGCTTCCTCGGCAGTCTCCTCCCCCACCCCATTGATGTTTTGTGAATGGCGAGGAATTTGCACACAGGCTCAGGTTGCAGCGCTTCTTGGTCAGTGCGGGGAGTAAAGGGTTGGAGGAGTCCAGCCACTGCCTGTCATTTCCTGAGCACGCCGGCTATAGCCCCGCCTCCGTAATAACGTTAATGATTTGATGAAAAGCTGTACAAATCCTATTTTATCCTCCGTTCTCCAAAACAGAATGAAGCACGACATTAAGAATTAAGCTTCGCCGTGTTTTAGATTCTTAAATAGGCACTGGCTCGTCTCGAGACCAAGATGTAGTATTTTTGAAGCTGCTGCTTTTATCCGTCTTCTGCCAGTCTAGCACCTTTAGTTTTGTTGTGGACAACACGTGAAAGTTTAATTATTTGCCCTCACCGGGCTTGAACACGAAATACTAGCATCATTTGCTCAAGCAACAAAAAAAAAAAAGCTGCTGTTTTAGGCTTTGTTTTCTTTACCTATGCTGCGTTGTTTAAACAGATAATCTACAGAGTGTTGTAAAAGCACACGGGCTTTGTGGGTATTATTGACCAGCCTTCTGGTATGTTAGAGGAGGGACAGTTCGTCTTCATCAGTGGTATATGTGAAGAGTCACCAGAAGGCCGAACGCCGTAGCTGGGCTCCTCTGGAATAATTGACGCTGGACAACAGGTAGTCGCCAGTTGGCGCGAAGACCACGAGCGGTCTTCCGCCGTTTATTTATACCCTCGGGTCGAGCCCGCCCCGAGGGGTGCATGCGTGTGTGTGACTTGTTACAATGTTTGAGAGAGCCCGGATGGCTCTCTACATCCCTTCCTTCTTTTGGTTCCAGTCACCAACGTCGGTATTGTTTATGGGGACATATATATAAAGTCCTTGAACCTTTGGCTCGGCATCGGGTTTGCCCGGAGGCCATACTTCTGGCTCCGGGGAACGACGGTGCTTTCCTTGTCATTCCTTACACCCAGGGGTGAGCCAGACCCATCTTCGGAACTGGCCATGGGTGGGTTGTTGACGGTTCCTCTGGTCACCGGTGACCCGCCTTCGGTGAGGGAGGCTCCAGCCCTGGGGGACTCTGGGGACACCACACTCGGGCTCCCAGCCGGGTAATCGTGTTCCTCACTGTCTTGGACATCTTCAGCCACCAGTTTGAAACACGACACGTTTCTTGTGACCCTGACATGCCCTTTCTGAGCAGTGATCATTGTTCCCTGCACCTCTGTCACGACCCATGCTTCAGGCTCAAATGGTGTCCGGAACTTCCACCCGGGGTGTCGATCTTTGATCACCACTCTGTCTCCGACATGGATTCGGGGTTCTTGAGCCCTCCGGGTTTCACTGGCCTTCCGGTTAGTGGTTTCTCGGCGGGATTGGACGGCGTCATCATCTCTCACTGGAGGGATCCACTTCGGGTCTGCTGGGATACTATCCCGCGGTGGCCGCAGAAACATCAGATGTGAGGGCGCACACTTGGTAGTGCTGTGAGGCGTTTGCCGGTAAGCTCCAAGAAACTGATCCAGAGCTGCTTCAGCATCCTCTTCTCGTTCTACCGCTATGCGTATGGCTCTGTTGAGAGTTCTCATCAGTCGCTCCACCTCCCCATTGGCTTGGGGCCATAGTGGTGTGATCTTACGGTGTCTGATGGTTTTGCTTTCCATATATGCTTGGAACTCCCTCCCCTGGAATGGAGGTCCGTTGTCCGACTTGATTTCCTCGGGTAGCCCAAACATGGCAAAGATCTTATCCAGCGCTTTCTTCACTTGTGGAAATGCCGTTGACCCCATGACTTCCACTACGGGAAACTTCGAAAAGGTGTCAACCACAACCAACATGTGCCGGCCGTCTGGGAAGCTCCCAAAGTCAAGGCTAACATGAGTCCATGGGACTTTCACCGGGTCTCCCGTGAGCACTGGTGCTGTTGGGGGTCCCCCTGTGATGATACATTCATGGCACCCTCGGACCATCTCGTCCACTTTGGTATCCATGGCCGCAAACCAGACCTTTTGCCGTAGTCTCGCTTTCGTCTTGGCCATGCCCTGATGCCCAACATGAGCGAGTTCCAGAATGCGTTGCTGTAAGGTTTCCGGAATCACAACCAGATGTCCCCTCAGGACAACACCATGCTCCCCCACGCTGAGCTCATGCCGCACCTTTCACAGTTGCTGCCGCTCATGGCCGATCTCCGGGCGTAGTAGGCGACTCCCCTCCATGAAACGAGCCCACGTGTTTTCTTCTAATGCTCTTTTCGCCCTAGCCAATGTTCCATCTGCTATCGTCGCATGTCCGATTTCCTCCAGCGTCATCGCCCTCGGGCAGGCATGCTGCGAAACCATCCTTACGAATTCTTCGGTGTCTTTCTCCTCTGCAGCGGGGTCCGTGGGCGATGAGGGGTCAGGGTGGCGCGATAAGTAATCAGCTGGGTTGTGTGCTCCGGGTCTGTACACGACTTTGAACTGATATGCTTGTAGCTGCACCGCCCATCGCTCAATCCTTGGGGGTGCCAGCCTGGATGACCCTGTGAAGAGCGGGATCAATGGCTTGTGATCCGTCACTACCTGGAAGTCCTGGCCACACAGGTATAAGTGGAAGTGTTGGCATGCCCACTTGATGGCGAGAGCCTCCCTTTCTATCTGGGCATACCTAGTTTTGGTGTCCGTGAGGGCCTTGCTGGCATACGCCACCGGCTTCCAGACGTCCGAACTGTGTTCCTGCAGTAGCACTGCACCCAGGCCCATTGGGCTTGCGTCCACGACCAACCCGGTGCGCTTTTCGGATGAAAATAGGCCATGACTGCTTTGTCTTGCAACCCCTCCTTGATGTCCTTGAACGCTTTGTTGGCGGCGCTCGACCATTCCCATGGTTGTCCATGTTTCGTCAGGGTCCTGAGTGGTTCGGACAGCGTGGCGAGATTCGGGATAAAACGCCCACAATACGTTGCCATGCCTAAGAAACTTCTCACCTCCGTGGGGTTTTTCGGTACGCTGGCCGCCCGGATGGCAGCTGCTTTCTTCGGGGTCCACTCGGAGCCCTTCTCTCGTAAACACGTAGCCAAAGAACTCCACGGTGTCCTGATAGAATGAACACTTTGCCTTGTGCAGCGTTAGCCCGGAGTCCTCTAGCCTCTTCAGCGTCGCGCGGAGGTGTTTATGATGGTCTTCCAACGTGTTTGAGAATACAAGGATGTCGTCACTCAAATTGATCACTCCTTGCAGTCCTGACAGTACTTCTCGCACTGCGTTCTGGAAAACTTCAGCTGCTGAGGACACACCAAAGCTAAGTCTCTTATACCGCCGGAGGCCAACATGGGTCGAGAATGTCGTTATGTATCTGCTCTCCGGCTCCAGCTCCAATTGATGGTAGCCAGCGTTCAAATCCAGTTTTGAAAACCATTTGGCCCCGTTGAGGTCGGCCACGATGTCTTCCATAGTCGGGGTTATGTGGCGCTCCTCTTTACTGCTACATTTGGCAGGCGCATGTCCACGCAGAGTCTTATGGCCCCCGGTTGTTTGGGCTTGGGGGCCACCACCAGCGGAGACACCCAGGGGTGGGACCTGAGACCTTTTCAATAACGTCCAGCGCCTCTAGCTTCCTCAGCTCCTCCTCAACTTGTGGCCTTAAATTGAATGGCACCCTCCGATGCCGGAGTGCCACTGGTCTGACAGCGGGGTCAATGTGTAGCTTGAATCTTTTGCCCTTCAGTTTCCCCAGACCTGTGAACAGTGCTGGGAAGTCCTTGAGTATAGCCTCCGCATGTGACTCGTGAATCTGGTTTGCGAAGAATACAAGGCCGAGATCTTCCGCGGTGTGGCAGCTGAGCAGTGTCCCCTTCCGTCCCTCTGTTACATGGAAACGGGTATTCGTGGTGTAGGAGCCGCTGTCAATTCTGGCCTGGATAACTCCCTTCAGTGGTAATGGGTCAGTTCCTCCATACACATATATCCTTGCTGTGGACGGCTCAAGCGGGGGCCTCGGTGATAGTCGATCATACTGTTCCGCGTCCATGACGTTGACCGAGGCACCCGTGTCAATAAGGGCCCGCACGTCCGTGCCTTCCACTGTCACCGAGCACATCGGGGGAGGCCTCCGTCGCCTATCCGTTCGGCTGACATAGGACACCACAAAGACGTCATCATCTTCATCTTCCCACACTTGCCTGGTGTCTTCGGGAGGGGGCAGATCCTCAATCGACACTTGCTGGATCCGTTGCGTGAGGCTCCTCTGTCTTGACGGGCCTTGCCGGAATCGTCCGCCGCGGCATACCCTGGCATAGTGGTTGAGTCTCCCACACCGGGAGCACATCTTCCCTTTTGCCCCACAGACCGCTGTCCTCGCGTGCTCATCCCCACAGTACCCGCACTGGCCGCCTCGCGACGGTGGTTGTACTTGCCGAACTAGGGCGGGCGCCGTTGTATGGCATCTATTCTCTCTTCCTTGATGACGGGGTGTCTTGTTGTACCCTGCGCTGCTACGGGCGTATGGAGTGCCACTTCCATTGCTTCTGCCCGGACATCTGACAACTCGTGAGAACGTGCTAAGACCAGGATCTCGTCTAATGAGATTCCTGGCTGTCGCAGTATGAGTTTACGTAAGATTTTCGATCAGCAGCCCAGGATGATCTGATCCCTGATTTCCGTCTGCGGAGCGACAAATGTGCAAGTGCTGGCCAGCCGGCGCAGCCTGGCGTAGAACATGTCGACCGATTCCGACTCAGCCTGTGAGGCCCTTCTGAACTTGAATTTCTCGAAATCTGGATTTAGCTGTGGGTCGAAGTGTCTGTCGAGTGCCCTTACTGCCGCGTCGTAGTCATCCTCCTCTCCCGTGTTGGGAAGCGCCTCGAACAGGTCATAGATTTCGGGCCCCCGTAGTATATGAGGAGTGACCGCTTGACGGTGCCGTCAGTTTCCTCGTTCCTTTAAAGTAAAGATTTAACCGCCCTACCCAGGCCTTCCATCGCGGCGCGGCGGTAGCGGGGTCTGATGCTTCGCTGAACGGCGGTAGAGGAGCAATGGCGGTGTGATGGTGTCTGTGGTGTTGCGCAGCTTGTCCACCGTCTGGGCCCGGAGCCCCAGCCTGTGCACCGGCCGTTTGTGTGATGCTCATGTTGTGCGCGCCGTCCTTTCCCTGTCCAGTGAAGTAACGGGCTCGCTACGCTGTGTGAGGTCTACTCGCCCTTTCCCTTGATCAGCCTGCCGTGATCAGCTTGCCGTGCTCTCTTTTCCTCCTTCCTTCTTTGGCCTGCCACCTCCTGGGAGAGCTGCTGCGTGATGCCCCGTCTCTGTGGCCTGCGCGCGTGGCAGGGCAGTTGTGGCTGTGTGCACTGGGAGGTGATGGGTGCCGGGTCACTTAGGCCTGTGCAGGGCAGCGCGCCGGCGTGTGCAGGGCTGCACCGTGTCTTGGGCCGAGATGTGTGCTGTCTGTGTTGTGACAGTTGCAGGCCATCGCCCTTCTTCGACGATCGTCGCTTGTGCAGGGCTGTGTGTATTTTTTCTCCTTTCTTTTTTTTTTCGAAGTATGTGGAGCCGCAGGGCTCTGGCGTGTCAAGTACGCCCAGCGGGGGTGGGGCCTCAGGCGCCGGCCTAGGCGGCCACGATCTCGTCGTCCCCGAGCGGGGGGGGAGGGCTTCGCGCACAGCTGCGCACTCACCGCTCTTACACGATGCAGGCAGGGCGCCGCCGGCTGAACGCGCTCCCGCTGACAAGGGAGGCGCGTGGGCAGGCGCAGGCTGCAGGAATGGTCGTCGGCTCTCTGTGCAGGCGCCGCCAGCTGAACACGCTCCCGTTGGGTCAGGAGACGCGTGGGCGGGCGCCTCTCACAGGGGCGACGGCGTAGTATTCGCACGAGCGGGCACAGCAGCTGTACAGTGCGAAGCGCGCACACGTGCCGGTCTGACCGGCCTCGTCGCCAGTGTGAAGAGTCACCAGAAGGCCGAACGCCGTAGCTGGGCTCCTCTGGAATAATTGACGCTGGACAACAGGTAGTCGTCAGTTGGCGCGAAGACCACGAGCGGTCTTCCGCCGTTTATTTATACCCTCGGGTCGAGCCCGCCCCGAGGGGTGCATGCGTGTGTGTGACTTGTTACAATGTTTGAGAGAGCCCGGATGGCTCTCTACAGTATAGTGTATTTATAGCAAGTGGTGCTATTAAAGATGTAAACACTGAGTACAGGGTCCGCGTTTATACAAACAGACGACACTTTATCTGCTGGTCCCGAAACCAAGCCCAGACAAAGCCCTGGAGACCACCCATGTCCCTGTACATTGGATCCGAGTAGATCGGCGTAGTGCTCTGAAAGAAGGGTGGGGTTTGTAATCAAATAAGACTGCATTGCGAGAGCCCCCTTTTTTTCTAAATGCTGGACGATGCCCCCGGTAATTCTGATGGTTATAAACAGACTGTGTTTTTGAAAGTGCCGAGGAGATCTTTGTAAGGAAGAAGAGCGAGATCTATTTGTGTGATTTTTATAAAATACATTTTGGTGCTTTCAGGAGGCTAGTGGGGTCCCATTAGGATAAACATCCGCCAATTACCGCTTTTTGGCATGACGGCCCTACCCTTGAATGGTCCCGGACAACTAATACCGAGCCTTTGTTTCTACTGTGGAAAAGGATTTTTTTCTTCTTCGAGAAAGGAAAAACATCATTCTTTTCTCTTTCACTGACTATAGTCACGTGACTTCCTTTTTAGTGACTCACAGATAGGGTTGAAGGTGAATCACAGGGTGATTCAGACTCAAAAACGTACATTTTCACTTGTGGCAATCCATGTTACAGTGATCCGTGTGAGCATCCGTAGCACAGGATCTGTGCTAATAAAAGAGGCTGTTTCTCTTTTAGTCGAGCACCCTGTTTAAAATCTGCCCGCTTTTTAGTAATGCCCTCGATGAGTAATTCAGGATATGACTAAAAATAAGTCTTCCCAATCCTCTTCTATCAGCCCTACTACTGCTCCCTCAGAAACGTGTTTTTTTTCTTGCTACGTTTTGATGTTGCCGAACATCGCCATATTTCCCTAAGAACTCACATGGCAACTAAAGGGGGGAGGGGACCCACCCACCATGCCTGACGGTGGGGGTTGGGGTATTGCTCTTCAGACTGATGATAAACACACTCCCAATTAAAACAAACAAGCATGAGCGGGGAGGGGGCGACGCGAGTGGTGCGCGCGCGCGCCACAGAGAGCGATCTGTTTCCAATTATCGCGCCTGCGTCTGGGCACGATAATGGGAAACAGATGTCGGCCCTGCGCGCATAACCGCAGGAAAAAGGCCATGACGCACGAGCGTCTGGTCAGCTTTCCAAACCCCCTTACTAAAAGTCTCACAAGCAGCGCATGCGCTGCTCTAGGCTCGACCTAAAAACAAGACAGCCTTTGCTCCATTGGTGGACCACTTTGTTGCGCTGAATCATACACAGCATGATTTTCAGTGGACAGTATTGGCGGCCATAAAAACTTCTTCCAGGGGTGGTGATCCGGCTACTCTGTTAGCACAAAAGGAGGCATTTCTGATAATGAAATTCGACACTGCCATCCGGGGGCTTAATGAACTTTCTGAACTCACTCATTTACAAGTGTAAGACTACAGAGACCATCATGCATTGGGGCTGGGAGTCCAGTCCAGGTTTTGCAGATACAAGTATTACCTGCAGGCTCCTCCCCACCAGAGCCTTTGCAGTTTGGGAACACACCGGCATTCGGAAGGAAGAACTGAGAGTTTGAAAAAACAGGCAAGTTACACCATTGGATTAGCGCTGTGAAAGACTCGTTTTTAAGCGCGACTGTTTAAACAACGTGTGAGTGGCTCACTGTAACCAATTCCATCCTTTAATCATCAAATGTATGCGATACAGCCATGTGCAGGAGTCACCTCTCTGTATTTCGTTTTGACACAAACCAGATGCCATGTTTCACGCTGGCAAGATTAACTTCGTCTTCCCACCGTGCTGACTGAGGCGTACCTTGTTTTTCACAGGACAATTCTTTGAATAAAGAAACAACTTGGATTCCTCCCTGAGAGTGCAGTACCCTATTTGATGGTAACTTCATGGCCACTTTGTACATTTCTAGACACACGTACAAGGTACGATTGTTTTTAAGTGATCAACTGCTTTTTTCACCACTATGTATAATACGCTTTTTTATTATTCAGTCTCCATAATTCACTCTTGTCCCCACAGTTTATGTGACAACACGAACACTCTTACTGTTGACGCCATGACACACAATTGTCTGGGCATCCACCGCAACAGGTATTTTTTTTGCATTACAACAGTCTATACTCATGTAACCATGGATCAGGGGTCCCCAATTTCATTGACGCCACGCTTTGTCATTTTTTTTGTCTTATAGTCCTTGATCCCCAGTCCGAGTCCTGAGGAGAACCCTAGAATCACTCCGGGTTTGAAACGCGTTGACACCTGACACCTGGGCAAAGGTGAATAATACCTGGGGGTGTAATTTGGGAACTGGTTAAAAGAAATTTGTTTCCCAGACAGTATACAACCCTCATGATAACTGTGTGACCCTTTGCCCCATATATAGGCAGGACCTTAGGAATTGAGAATGGTTCGCCTGTTTTTTGCGTGTTAAATATGGACTGGCTACCTGTAAAATATTTGCAGGACACTCTTTTTTGCATTTGGCGTTCATGTCCGAGTTCATGTTTTCAAGATTGTGTTTTTGTTGTAGTGTTAACTGTTTGTTATAATGTCATAAGCATGGTATATCGAATGTTGTGTTGTCTATCTTATGACATCAATGAATATTTTAAACTGACGTGCATGAAATAAGTCACAAATGTCGTGAAATAAATCACATGAACTTAGTATTTCTCGCCTAAGTTAATTTAAAAGTAATTGGTTAAACAACCTATCTGGTCATTGTTTTGTTGGAGAGAACTAAGTAGGGTGTATGGCATTACAGCACATGCTTTTACCACACATTTTTTACAATGCATGCATTTAACATGTATACTTTAACCATGAAACAAATAAGGTAAGTGAAATATATATATTTTTTTATTGATTTTTAAAAACAATATATATGGAGGACCACCCCAAACCCCCTTTTATTATTTACTTTTACCACCCTATGTCCCTACCCACCCCAAAACTCTAAAATACCCTTACCATACTATACCCATAACCACTCCTAAACCTTAAAAATACCCGTAACCCTACGCCCCTACACACCTCTGAACCCTAACATACCTTTACCACCCTATACCCGTACGCTTTCCTAAAACCCTAAATAATACTCTTTCCACCCAATACCCTTACCATACCCTAAATGCTAAAAACACCTTTACAACCTAGTACCTTTATCCACCCCAAAACCCTAAAAATATGCTTACTAGCCAATAACCTTACCTTGCCCTAAACCCCAAAAATACCTCTACTACCCTATTTCCCTACCCAACCCTGAGCCCTTAACTATATATATATAATCAAACAGTTTCCCCATTGTAGTAGCCTCAGGCCCATGCAGGGTGCCTTCAACTTGCCAGAAAATGGAGCACCCGTATCAATTCAGCGAAAGAAAGGTGTTGAAGCCAAGTCTTAAAATCCAATGCTTTTATTACAAAATGCAGCCTGCAAGTCAAGCCATAGTCCTTACGCGTTTCTGCTCAATCGTGAGCCTTGATCACAGGTGAGGCAGGTTACAATTGTTTGGTAACCACGTTATTTTAATACAAGCTGCAGTATGTCACTATAAAGACCAGCATGCCTCTAAATAGAATATCGATGTCAAAATACTTGCAGTGCTTTAAAAGTATAGGTCAAATGTCATCCTTGACACCACAAGTGTAAAATATTTAATTTTCAATGCAGGTAATGTAAAATGAAGTGACTGCATGCATTTGTTAAAATCCAGTTAGTGGGCACTCTGCCACATAAAAATAGTCTGTTGTAAAAAAATTGGATTCCAAACAAAAAAAGAACAACCAATCAATCAATCAATCAGGTGTTTGTTAAGCACGACTACTCACCCGTAAGGGTCTCAAGGCGCTGGGGGGAGGGGTGCAGGTTCCAGTCCATCAAGCTGCTTCTTTCTCTCTTACTTGCCTTTAGCCATTAATTGCCATAATCCAGGGAAAATCTAACTCGTGGCACAGAGGCAAGCGGGCCAAACTCCAATTTCCCCATTGTATTATATCTATATATATCTATATGTAAATATATATATATTTTTTTTTAACATACTGGCTGTCGCAAGTAGGTAGTTATAGGTAGGATCTACTTTCCATAGGAAGAACATTTTTTGTTTTGTCAATAACTTTGGTGTCGTTTGATGAATCCTCGCAAAATTTTCAAAACCAACAAGGCTAACTTCAGCTGCTGTCTTGAAAGTTTCCTGGTGATCTGTCAAGCGGGGGCAAATAAAAAGGGGGGTCCTAAAACGCATTTTCCCCATGTTAATTCCCATACATATTTTAGACATGACTATACCAAATTTGGAGAAAGGTAGCTGTTGGTCCAGAAACTACCTTTTTGTAAATTGGCATAAATCCGTGCAGTAGTTTTTGAGAAATTAAGAGAAAAACCTAATTGCATATATTGAGACGCGGATCCTCCAAGGATCCAACAGTCCTCATGCTGAAATCTGATTGGCTGCCAACACTTCAAACGAGGTAGTGTTGGCAGCCATCTTGGGACTCTGCTTCAGCCAAGTTCCAACAAAAAACTTTAAAAAAAGAGAAGGGGGCAGGGTAGGATTATTCTGAACCCTTTGGCCTCCTGGGTGTGGGCCCAGAGGGACCCCGCCAGGGCCCAAAAACATTTTTTTTTAAATGTGTCTGGAGGTGCACTGGGGCTGTGGCACCCACTGAAATATTTTTAAAAAGAGAAGCGCGGCCTCCCGCGCTTCTCTATTGTTTGGCCCCTGGGTGGCCCAGGTCCCGGGGGCATGCGGGCATAAATTAAATAATATGGGAGGGGCGCACAGGACCCCCCTCCTTGTGCCCCGGGGACCACCACCTCCCTGGGGCTTCTTGAAAAGTAATGGGGGAGTCTTGTGGACCCCCCATGCCCTGGGGACCACCACCCCCCAGGGTTATTGCTCACATGAATGCGGGGGCCAGTACGGCTTCCCCCGCAGCCCTGGAGACCGCCACCTCCCATGGGCTAATATGAAATAAATCAGGCGTGCCTTGCGGACCCCCTCGGGCACAGGGGACCACCACCTCCCTGAGGCTATTTGATGTGTAATGGGGGCCTCATGGATTCCCCCCCCTCCAGCCCCAGGGACCACCACCTCCCCGGGGTCAAATTCAATTTTTAAAATGGGGGAGGGGCCACACGGCCCCCCTCCTGGGCCGTTCTTGGCCCTGGGGATGACCCCATCCCCAGGGCAGGCTGTACTACAACATTATTTTTATTAATTGTCGGGAGGTGTGCTGGAGCTTCGGCTCCCACTGAAATTTTTTTTAAAAGAGAAGCGCGGCCTCCCGTGCTTTTCCATTGTTTAGACCCAGGTGGGCCAGGTCCCGGGGGCATGCGGGCATAAATTAAATAATATGGGAAGGGGCGCACGGGGTCCCCCACCTTGTGCCCAGGGACCACCACCTCCCCGGGGCTTCTTGAAAAGTAATGGAGGAGTTTCTTGGACCCCCCCATACCCAGGGACCACCACCCCCCTGGGCTATTGCTCAAATTAATGCGGGGGCCCGTACGGCCTCCCCTGCAGCCCCGGGGACTGCCACATCCCATGGGTTAATATGAAATAAAATCGGGCAGTCCTCACAGATCCCCCCCCCGGGTCCCGGGGACCACCACCTTCCCCAGGCAGGTCCTACTACAGCTGAGGAGATGGCCCCGGGAATTGCCAAACCCCAGGGCCGGCTCCTGCTATGTACCGGGGTGCCCACCACCCAGGAATGGCTGTTTGTTGTGGCTTGGTGGGAGCTTTAACCGCTCTCGCCAAGCCCCAACAAATACTCTGCTTCCAGCATGCAAGAGCTTAGAAATGGTCTCGCTTGCTGGAAGCGGACCATCGTCTGTTTCTCTGCCCGCTGTCAGGCGAGCAGGGAAACAGACAAATTGCTTTCAGACACAGGGAGCTGCATGTTTAGCAGCTCCCTGTGTCTGAAAGCAATGTCGGCTCCAGCAGGAAGCGGGGAGTAGACCGGGACCGCAGGGGCCTTGAGGCTCCCCCCGTGGTCCCAGAGCTGACTGGGGATGGGGTTCCTGGGGAAGAAATCAGTCCGGGAAGGATGGCCGCGCAGCCCCCCTCCCCCATTTGTAAATGGCCAGGCAGGGATGGGGTCCCCAGGGCCGGGAATCAGCCCGGGGATGGGAGGCCGCAGGGCCCCCCTCCCCTACTAGCAATAAAAATTTCTAAAAGTCCAGGCCCCGGGGCCCGCTGTATAATCCCGCGACCTTATTTTCATACGCTAGAGAGTCTACTGGCAGACCTCTTGTGGGAGAAGAAATGTAGTAGGGTGCGGCTGACAACGCTACAGAGGATGTGGGAAAAGGGAGGACTGGAGGTGCCCCACTTGGAGTTTTATTACATGGCCTCTCATTTGCAGCATGCGGTTCACTGGCTAGACAGCAAGGATAACTGGGAGAAACACCTGCTGGCGGGAACTTACGGCGACCGCTCGCTGACAGAGCTGCTGATGCTGGGAAGCGGAGCCCCTGGGGAATGCCCATATATTGTGCAAAATGTAGCAGCAGTATGGGAGAACGCGGTACGGTGGGTGGTGCAGCATGCCCCGTTCGCTCTTTATATGCCCTTGTGGGATCTGCGTCCTTTCGCCAGTATTGCGGACTCCATGTCGGTTTCCCGTTGGAGGGATGGAGGCTGCCAGACCCTTTATGTGGACGGGAGGTTCGTGACTCGGGAGGAAGCACAGGATACCTTTGATCTAGGACCAGGCCAATTCCTGCAATATGGGAAAATCTCTAGTGTTGCACGTGAGCTTTGGCTGGGGTTCCCGGAGGAACCTCCTACCACTAACACTCTGAAAGTCATGTTGTACATGGCGCAGGGTAGGCGACTAATTTCCCATCTTTACAGAGCAGTGAGAGATGATTTGCCGAGAGAGACCCTTGGAATCCAGCAAAAGTGGGATATGCTAGTGGATGAACCCCTGACGGAGAGTGACTGGAGGAATGTACATGAGGGGTTGCAGAGGTTTAGTGCAAATGCACGGTGTAAGCTCCTTCAATACAATCTAGTACATCAATTATACCTCACTCCACGCACGCTACATATAATCTACCCAACCCGTAGGAATGAATGTCCCAGATGCAACCGACAAGGGGCGGACTTCCTTCATATGGTCTGGTCATGTTCGCTACTGCTCCCCTATTGGGAGGAAGTACTTGCACGTCTGCGAGAGGCCACGGGCTGGAGCATTCCCAAAGATATAAAGCAAGCACTACTGGGAGTATTGCCTGCGCCAAAGCACAAGAAACTAAGTAGGCGATTAGTCAATCTGGGACTTGTCCTGGCTAGGAGGTGTGTAGTTATAGCATGGATGCATCCTCGGCCCCCGTGGCCTGCGGACCGGATTAGAGATGTGAGCGAATGGGCGACTGCGGAGTCGGTACGAATGAAATATGTGCGGAAGGATGATAAAGTTGAGTAGGACCTACTGGCATGGGCCTCTATGCTTGCGGACCTACAGGGAGGCCAAGCGTCTACATCCTAAGAGGCCAGGGGGGTGGGGAGGCCTCCCAAAGAAGGGAATAAGAGTGAAAAACCACCTAGGCCTTGTTTGGTATTCCACCAAATAGATATAATTTTGTATTGTGCACGTAACCATGTAATCTGACAAGGACTGAATGGGGAAGGGAGGGTAGGGAAGGGGGGGAGTTCGTTTAATGAGATAATCTGTATGCATTATATTAGAAAGGACTGTGTGGGGAACTACGTTGTCTGTAAGTGGTAATTGAAGCAAACGATGCCCACACATGCAGATGTAATGCCATTACTTACAAATGGCAATAAAACTTTGAGGAGAAAAAAAACGAGAAAAAAAAAAACTCTGCCCCTGCGTATGAAAATAGATTACTTGACAGGAGGCCCAGTTATAGTACATTTCCAGCTATTTTTGAGGGTGTTCCGTTACAGTCTCCCCAGAGAAATGGATTTACTCATGCCCTTGACAGCAGTAAATATGCGACTGTTCCCCAGGACGGTAATGAGTCATGAACAAGTTTCTGAACACTCATAAATTATCATTTTGAAAGTGTTCTAAAACTTTATAGGCATGCCCAGCCTGGGCCATTAACTTCCACTCCTGGGAGGAGGTTTACTGATGTGTAACTTTATACCATACTGGGGATATAGGAGTGCCGATTAAACTTTTAGGGATTGACTGAACCCGCATGTCAAGCCATCTGAGCATGTATATTGAACATACATATGTAAATGGATTGTGAATCTACCCTAGAGTGTGTTGCAGGCATTCTAAAAGCACCCACTCTACATCTGAACGGTTATGAACATAATACATTTGCACCTAGTTACTTCTAGAGTTGGATGTACAATCTGAGGTGTGTGTTTCCAAGGGCGGGTTCTCTTCGCAAGATTAGGACTATGAAGAGGATATGGTCAAGTGCTAATATTTTTGTAATCATTCTAAACTCCTGCATGAACATTCAGCAAATTGTGAGATACCTTCACCATGAAACTGAAAGTCCAATATCAAGCATTCTAAAAAGACACTTATTTTCAATAAGGTTTTACTTGTAAGTGTCGTCTATCAAATATAAGTGTGTGTTATTCTCGAAATGTTAGCTTATCAGGGCTAACATAGCGTGGGATAACTGGGGTGGGAGCACACAGCCCGGCATACCAGCACATAATTCGCCCAGTTACATTGCAGTAAATGCAGTACATGATAACACTCACTTTAGTTGAATGTCTTTAGTATTCTGGATTGTTGGCACAGCCAGCGCTGTGTATCGCTAGACATGTTTTTCAGGATATTTCTACTTCAGTAGGGATTAGAACTATAAATATGGGGTTACAGGCAATGTTGCTCACAGTCTTCTTAGGTTTCTGTACAACTCCCTGAGACCAGGTGCATCCCAATGCACTTGTCATGTTATGTTATCTTATTTCCACTTAGTAAAATACCGCGACTCATACCGAAGATATATCTTGGCGTTCAGCTAGCACATAACCAACATTCAGAACCAAGAACAGGCAGGTCTTCAACGATTTCTTGAACTTGGCAAAATCAGAGCAGCAATGCAGACTAGGTAGTTGGCTGTATTTTGCACCACCTGGAGTTTGGACAGTAGGGTGTCATTGGCTGCCATAAACAAAGCATTGCTGAAGTCAAGAAGGCTTATGACCACAGTCTGGACCATAATTTACATTGCAGCCAACGAAAGACTTTCCTCAGTAGACGCATAGTAGCAAAGCCCGTAGATTGCAGCTATATGACTCTTCATGGACAGCTCTTGGTCTAATTTAACACCCAGATTTTTTATGGTTTGCCTTGAGGAAGTGGCTACTCCCAGTTCCGAGGGCCACCAGCCTGGGTACCAGAGGTGCTGTGCTTTGAAGAACAGCCAAATGTTCGTTTTTTTGCTATTCAGTTGGAGACAGTTCCTCGTCAACCAAGCCGCAATTCTCATCATACAATCCTGGAATCGATGATTGCACTGTCAATATCTTGTCCAACAAATGATCAGCTGGGTATCGTCCGCATATGATATCACATCAAAACCACAGGATTTGGCAATCTGGGCTAGGGGGGCTACATAGATGTTAAACAACGCCAAACTCAAGCACGAACCATGTGGCGCCCCTTTATTGATGGAAACCGTGTGGGATTTAAATGAGCCAAGCGTGATTATTTGTGTATGGCTGTCTAAGAAATCAGCGAGCCACCGAAGGGCGTTACCTCTGACACTAATCACATGCAGTCTGCTGATCAGTACTGCATGAGAAACTGTGTTGAAGGCCATTGAAAGATCTAACAGCACAAGCATGGCTGAAGAGACAGCATCCACAGAAAGGCAGATGGTGTCTGTGACTGTGACCAGTGCAGTCTCAGTGCGGCTCCAAATCCCAATTGAGATGGATCGGGAATCATGTGGTCCTCCAGGAATGCCATGAGTATTTGTTGACACAGCTTTCCAACATTTCCCCCAAAAAAGGAAGTGATATGGGGCGATAGTTGGACAGACTTCTGCGATCGACATTTGAGTTTTTGAGTATTAGAGAGACCAAAGAGGACTTTCAGGCTAGTGGTATTTTGTCTGAGTTTAAAGAAAAATTGAATAGTGAAAGAATGGAGGGGGCTATCAGAGTTGCAAGACTGGCTGAGATCCTGGCAGGACATAAGTCAGCAGGCGAACCGGATTTAACTTTGGTCAGCAACCCCAAAATGTGGTAAAAAGTGAGGGGTTCAAACCTGTCTAGGTGTGGAATGGAGTCCTTGGGGGCGCAGTTGGATGGGTTACGGGTAAGGTAGGTCATCCAAATAACTCAACAATGAGCCAATCAAGAAAACTACACACAATTCGCCCACATTCATTGTGGTAAATGCAGTGCATGATAACACTTTAGTTGAATGTCTTTAGTATTCACCATTATTGTCGCAGCCCAGGCTGTGTATCTCTAGACACCTGTTACAGGATAGTTGTGCTTCTCCAGTAGAGAGTAACCCTTTAAGTAAAAGGGTGCTGGCAATGCTGCTCACAGTCTTCTCAGGTTTCTGTACCACTCCATGAACGCCGGTACATCCCAAAAAACTTGTCAACTCAATAACTAAACAATGTGCCAATGTATCTCGAGACACGCGTTTCAGGATATTGGTCCTTCAGTAGAGAGTAACACTCTAAATTTGGGAATGTTGGCAATACTGCTCAAAGTATTCTCAGGTTTATGTTCACTTCCTGATAGTAGGTGCATCCCAGTGAACTATAAGTATTCTTGAAATGTTACCTTATCAGAGCTAACATAGAGTGGGACCTGGCCAAATTCCTTTCGAGTAGCTATTGTTTTGTCAAAATTGAGTTTTCACCCCATTGAATTTTCCCAACTGTGTCCCAGTGAAGTATGCCAAAATCGGTGCACATGAAATTGCTCCTGCAATAGTATAATGCCCACTTAGAGAACAGGGGATCCATTTTCCCGCTACAGCATGGCCCTGCCTCAAATACTATACTTCACAGACAATTAATAGTTCCTTTTGTTCTAGTGATGTCCTTGCCTCGAGAAGGTTTACAATTCAAACGCAGCACAGCTTGACCCACTCACCCTATTCCCAGACTCGGCAGCCTGTCAGTGAAAACAAATATGCATTGAGCCTGTAACTTCTCAAGTTGCCAGGAGATAAACATAGTTCTGCAAACGTTTCCGGCTTACTCAAATTGTCTAAGAGAGGTGTGCAACTGCTCAGTAGGATTGTCAGGTATGTGTATGTAGGTAATTACACTAATTATGATCATTTATCATGCATATAATGCAAAGTGAATTGCCTTTGGTACCTAGCAATGTCTTTATTACTACTCAGTGGATCATTTTTGTAAGAAAGTCACCTTTTCTGCGTGGTCACCAAGTATTTTTCGTCTCCTGTTCAATACCTATATTTTTGGTGGTTTTAGAACACTGTACACTTTACCCCTGTTAACCAGTAGTAAGAAAATAAGTTATTGACCTTTAACTGAAGTTATCCAGTATTGGTATCTTTCATAGATTCAAATACTTGAATCATTTCCCGTTGTCGAAGTGGGACAAAGTGTGCATGATGTAGTTATCCCAATAATTTGGTGGAGACATAGGTTCAGGAATCTCACCTTCTTCTCTGTCGTCATCAGATGACAATATATTGTCCCTTGTTGGTACTGCAATGTGAGAAACCGGAGTCATTCTAGGAGTGACAGTTGGAGGAATTGGTGGGGTTTGTGGAGAAGCAGGATGAGGTGGGACAACAGATTGTTCTGTAGGAGGGTCAGGAAACCGTTTCCTATACTTCCTAAGCATAGCCTAGAGATCCTGAAGCAAAGATCTTGGCATTGATACTTTGTCCTGTCTGACTGGAGGATCAGAATAGTACTTGAACTCTTCATAATGCCTCTGAGGAGGAGGATAATACCCCTGATGGTAATGGCTTTCGTCCTCAAAGTCATCTTCTTCCTGGTACTTGACCTGAAGCTCTGACGGGCTATGAGCTGTTCCGAAGGGACCGTCATCATCTGACTCCTCTAGGTCAAATAGTTGACTTGAAGGCAGAGGTGACACCTTGCTGGGTAAAGTAACCTAAGGCCGCAAAGAGGTTTTTGATATTTTAGCAATTTGAATTCTCGCCAACAGAGGCGTCCACGGCGTCATCTTCAGCACAATGTAGGTTTCATTCTTTGCTCTTGTGGACATTGTGCCCTTCGTAGACAGAATCGTTGTCGACAGTTACGGAGTCATCATCGACGAAGCCATTGTTGATGGAGTCATGGTCGATGGAATCGTCGTTAATAGTGATGGAGTCATCGTCGATGGCGTTATCGTCGACCGGGTCGTCAATGAGGTCTTTGTTGATGCTGTAATCCTTATTGATGGGATGGGAGGGTCTATGGCGGCTGTCATCATTGTCTTTGCCGTCGATGGTCTCAACGATGAGACAGTGGTCACCGTCGTCGTCGACGAACTTGCTGTCGACGGTGATGGTGCCGTGGACAGATTCTTGAGTAAGACCCCCCATTACTTATCAACTGGCGACACAAAGAGGCGCATAGCCGTCTTAAATAATTATCAAGAGCCATAACACATGGAAGAAGCCTGCTACTTCTACTTAAAAACCCTTCTATTCCATACCTGCGGAATCCTCCTATTGTGCTAACCGAATTTTGCCAGCCGACAGCTACCCTCACATGGGTGCCCGGCCGGGTCCCATGTGAGTATCCTTCCTTTTCACTTTACTCACGGTGCCACAAATTCCACACGAGGCTGCGCAAACCCTTCCTTCAGGTGTCCCTACTATCTTAGGTCCTGAAGAGACCCTACATTGCACACAGGGTCGAAACGCCGTCGACAGTTTTTTCAAAGCGAATCATTACAAGCCAGCACTTATCATTGTATAAAAGCGTGGTTTATATAATATATATCTTTCAATGGTCGCTTTCATGAAATATAGGAAACCTTGTATATATGTCACGAATATGTCACAAATTATTTAGGTTTATTTGTTTAGGTTCCTTTTTTCACTGGGACACCACTCACTACAATCAATTGATTGTTAAATGTCATGAATGTAATTTTGCTTCAAAGAACTATATAAACAAGAATTATGAATGAAATACTAATCTAAGGTGTGTTCGACTCCTTCTCTTTTTGACATCACAATAACCCATTACATTGCCATAGTGCGTTATTTTATTGAGATTTTCTTGCCATTAGTCCACAGGAGCCATTGTTTTTGATAATCAGTCCAAGAAAAAGGTAGCCCTTTTTTCAGGAGTTTTGTAATGGGGACGCCAAAGATGCAAAGCCGTTGATGAACCATCTGTAGAAATTAGCGAAACCCAAGAAACTCTGCACTCCTTTCACAGAGCTAGGAGAAGGCCATTTTGTAATAGCTGCAACCTTTTAGGGATCCATTGTCACCCCTTTTGAGGACAACACAAAGCCCAAAAAGGTTACTTCAGAAACGTGGAATTCGCATTTGTCCAGCTTCACATAGAGATTATTATCTCTGAGGCATTCTAACAGTGATACTTGTTTTTCTCCCTCCCATGTCTTTCATTTAAACTTTTTTAGCACACAATTCAAAGGGCAATTTACATGTTTGTTATTTAACTTTAATTTCTCTTCCACGAGGCTTAGAACATTTTGTTCCCAAGCCTCGCTTTCAGCCCTGAGCCCGGCCCCCAGGTTTTGCATGAAGCAGCCAGAGACAATTGAGGGAGAAATGCAGATCGGGCCTTGGTACTCACAGAGACTGCTCGAGCCCAAGGTTTTGCATGCACAGCGCTCATTTCTCGCTGCCCTTCCACGTGGACATCACCCACGCTGCTCTGATGTGACACAGTTCCTGGCATGGCTTTACAGTCTCTTGGAAGCACGTGCCCAACGGGCAGTGCAGTGCGTACGGTAACAGATTTAATATATTAAACTACCTCAGGCCGTCGATGTTGTCCGCAGTGGCACCTGACTACACCCACCTGCCTTGCATATCTCACGTGTTTGCCTGTCAAACGTCAACGGGCTTGCAGGATCTGTCTCGTGTTTTATGCAGAGCTTGTCCCTGCTTATCCATTTATGAGTTCAGGGGCTGCGCTCTGATGTGTATGGGAAACATGTTGAATTTCGATCCTGCAAAATGAATCGCGTTCCACCAACCCAAGGGAAATGTGCTGATTTTCACATTTGTCACACTGTGAAACACGGATGAGAACAAAGGTCACTGCGTGTTCACCTTATTTCATTTTCCTCATGCACTCTTGGAGAGTGCTTGTGCCCGGCGTCCTTTCTCTACCTCCAGAGTCCTCTCCACCCTCACCCACTCCCACACTTTGAACCAAACCCCACCTCCTGCTCTACTTGACCAGAAAGTATTGGAGCGCTTTATTTGTTTTTTAAGGCACTGGGGAGATTATGTGATTTGTCCAGGATCACAGGATGTTGAGCCAATGCTGAAACTCAACCCAGTTCCTCAAATCCGGAGCTCTTTCCGTTACGTCAGATCTTTATGGTCACAGCGCTTGCTTTATTGTCACAATGTGCCAGTGCATGTATCCGCAGTCCTCTACATGCATCCGCAGTCCTCTACATGCATCCGCAGTACTCATTCACCCCTGCCAGCTCTTGTGGTTTCGCCCAAAGTAGTTACTGTATCCATCAGCTTGGCTCCCAGTGTGGGTACAATAAGTGAGGAAAGGTAACGCTCTATTTGTTTATCAGAACTCGTTGATACAGCAGAAGTTATGGAAACAGAAAAGAGACTATAACAATTCAGTCCAATCCTGGCAGCGCACTAAACATCTTCTTTACTTAACTTGTGGTTCACAGGTACGTCTAACTCCCAAATAAGAGAAATGTGAGCAGTCGCTAAAAAAGTTGTGAATGACCTGTTATTGAAACGCAAAGCATGAATACATTTTTATATATACCATCAAATGTTGAATGCGTATTACGCCATTTGATTGTGATTCACGTTTTGTTTAGCTGAATTTACATTTTAAATCCTAAATGAGCTTTTAAAATGCAAGCCATGCTAACCCCAGAGTCAAAATATTGAATTGTCAAAATTACCGACGTTTGGTGACTGCCTTAAGATGATAGGCCACTGGCCGCAAGCTGTAGTTTTCTACTTTTTCATTTGTTCTCTAGTGCCGTCTGACGTCAGATGGTGACATCTTGAAGTTTCACCCAAACCCCCTCTCCTGCTCACCTCGACCCCAAGGGATGGAGCGCTTTATATGGGCACCAGTTACGTTTCAAAATTTCGTTTTTAAGGCACAGGGAAGATGACGTAATTTGTCCAGGATCACAGGATGTTGAGCCAATGCAGAGACTCTAATCTAACGTGTTGTACTATTCTACCCATTGCCAGCACAGAAGCAGACCTCCCACTCAGAGTACCCTGACACCAGTAGTACAGGCGAGTAAACTTGCAATTTCATTCTCAGAAATATTTGTCAAAGCCAATAGGTTTCGCCTTTGCGAGATCTAGTGGCTTTGTCAATGTTTTTTTATGCGTTGCACAGCAGCAGGAGCTGATGTGGAACATGGCTTAAAGTTTAAAAAAATATGCTATGATGCAGTCAAAGCTGCCCGCATCATAGCACTTTTGTTTTTTTACTTTAAGCTGTGTTACAAAACAGCTTCTGCTGCTGTGCAACGTATAAAAAACATTGACAAAGTCATTACATCTCATGCAGGCTAAACCTATTGGCTTTCACAGAGCACTTAAAAATAGTATTTTAGGTGGGGTTTGTGAATTTAGTTTGCAAATACCGGTGATGCAACCTAGTATGCACATTGATGGGGCCTTAAGCGGAATTGAACCACTTATTACACTGATTAGCACAACTCTTATACACTGCATGACTAAAGTGCATGTCTCTATTTAGACCTTGCTCTTGACTTCATGTTTCGTTTTTTTTTTATTTTACCGTGTTTCCTGAAGTTGCATGAAGTATCCTGGGACAAGAACGAACAGGGAAAATAAGAGGGAAGGCCGGGGTCTTAAGCAGGCCTTGGTGTAAAAACTGCAAAATATGGTAATTCGTCCTTTTTCACAAAGTGCGTGTCATGCCAAACAAGCACTGGCAATGCCACCAGGTCTGGTGTCGCCTGTCAGCCTTTTGGTTTTGCCATTGAAGAAGCAGGGCAAAATCAAATACTTACATAATAATCCCAAACATCGTACACAATGACACCAATTTTTATTGCTGAACAAGAAAAAAAAGGTATTAAATGGAATTGGGCAATGTGTGTGCTAGCAATGTGTGGAGCCATTTATCAACAAAAAGATTGACAACATTATCCGAAGGTACAGGATCGCTTTATATAACCAGCAGATAGTGCACAATATATTTCCTTTCTCAAAAAACAAGTCATAACTCTTTTACAGAGTTTCTGTAACTTATATTGAACTACTACTCACCAACTTAAAACGTACCCCAAAAAATTATTATTAATCACATAGGCGAAACCTAATGCATTTACCAATGCTTGTTTTCATTCCAAGCACTTATATTTATGCCAGTGGATTTGGCTGCTCAAATGTGCTGTTGGCATTGGTACTCGACTGTGCTATTTCTGATCTACTACTACTACCAGAATCTTTAAAAATATTTTCTTTTTACTGTCATCCTCAAATTGGACGGTTCTATGAATTGTACAATTACAGGCATGCAAGGCTTTAAAATCACGCAAATGGATTGGAAACTTTCTTCAGAGAAATATATCGGCTATTTCTTTGTTTCAACGATCTAGACAGGCTAGGAGCCAACGCTTAGTTTTTGTAAAATCCTACTTATTATCTGTGAACACCACAATTCTGACTCTATTTGGCATAACCATCCTGTGTAAATGCTGTTTCACGGTTTTTTTTTCTCGAGCTGTGCTAGTGGAGGACGAAAGAGGCGGGGCTGCTTCAGCTGCGTCGGCGGCTGGTCACTGGCCGCGGTAAAAGTATTTTGGCCACTCACCAGACTCCTTAAGGCTCGGGACATTGCAACGTTCTGAAGGGCGAGCTGGAAGTCACGTGATACAACGGGAAGGTCAGCGGAGATCTGCGCTGTTCCAGTAAGGTGTGGCGGTGCAGGTCCTAGAGGAGTTTGCAGGTTTTAATGAATCCTTGTGTTTTTGCGTATAACCTTTACAGAATTAAGTGGCCAATTATGGGATGCTGCCTGGCCAGTCGGCATGGCGATGTACTAAAAATGAGATAATCTTGAAAATCGGTATTTTACCCCTTGAAATACAAACTTAAGGCAACAAATACATCAAAATAATTCAGGTGTTGTCCGATCTATTTATCTCCTCCAGTCAGACAATCTGTTTTCCGGTGTGCCACTGCCATCTGGGACATTTTGTGGGAGAGAATCCAAATGCCCGTCGTAGCAGAGCCGTTTATTACCTCTGTGTGTAAAGCACAGCAGCCCTGCCAAGTATCACGCATCAGACGTGACACTAAGGCATTTAAATGTGGTGATCCGCATCACCGCATTAAAATGCATTAGTCACGCATTTGCGCGCTGTAAGGGGTGAAGTAGGGTGGCAGCGACCGTCAGAGCTGCCTTTAATTTTAACAGGGAGGGATCAGAGGGCTGAACGAAGGACAGCTGTTTCAGGCGGGGCGGCCCAGCCAGCTGCTGCAGCAGGGCAGCTCTTAAGGGATTGTGAATCCTGGAGTCGGTCCCCAGAGCCTACCTGCTCTGATTCACGCCCAAGCCGTCTCCGGGAGGGGCGCTTTCAGCTTTAACCCGGTGCCGCAATTATCGGGAAATTATAATTAAAATGAGTTGAGGGGGCCTGGTGATCTGCTCTCTCATGATCGCATGCACCCAACACCACAACGGGTGTCCAAAGAAGTCACGCTTACAGCCTGCCACTCCGTCTCCTCTGCTGCTGTGTGTGTCGGTCTCTGCTGGGCCCCGGGGGAAGCAGAGTCGCAGACTAGTCTTCCCCCGGGGTCTTTCGCGCAGGGGAGGACCAGGCAGGGTCAGGGGGTGGAGTTAGGGGGTGGGTATAAGAGCGCGGGGGAGGAAGGCAACTTCCTCTTCCTGCGCTCAGCACTATCGGGAGGGAAGTTTCGAAGGGAGAGTGGTAGTGTAGGCCGAGGTGTGCTCCAGGGGTAGCGGACGGTGTCAGGAGGCGCAGGGTGAGCGGGAGCCACTGGTCGGTGGTTCCAGGGTCCCTGGTGGTGAGGTCGGGACGCTGCGGCTATGTCGGCAGACGAGGTAAGGGAGGCCTTGCGGGTCCTGGGGCGCGCCGGGCGGGAGGATCTCCTCCGGCCCGGTGTGTTGGGTGAGGCGTGGGTGGGATTCTCGAGAGCCCCGAGGGCGGCGTCAGCAGGGGTAGCGGCGGCAATACTGGCCTGTCAGGAGGAACCTCCGCTGCAGGTGGGGGGCGCGGCCGGGAGGGGGCGGGGCGGGCTAAAAAAGGAGTCGGTGCGCGGGGGCCGGAGGAAGAGCCTGCCTCCGCGTCTATCGTTCCCGCAACTGGACTTTGTGCCCCCTGAGCCGGCGGGACCCGCGGTGGGGTTGGGCCCCACCGGGGGGCTGCTTTATGCATCGGCTTGCCCGCGAGGGGAGGAGGGAGGGGGGGAGGTGGGCGAGGGGCCCCGGCCAGTACAACAATCATGGGGGGAGGCGTCAGAGCGAGTGGTGGTGGGAGGGGGAGGGGGACGGGGGGCCTTGCGCCCCGTTATTGGAGCCTGGGTTGGTCACAGGGGGTGTGGGGGCAGGCATGGGGCAATGGGTGGACGCTCCCATTGACCTCTCGGCAGGGGCCAGGGGGGGCTCGCTGGTTCCGGAGGGTGTCAAGGGGGCGCAGGGGCTTACTGCCCGGGTGGCAGGGGGCATTGCGGTGGGGGCCCAGGGGACGGCCCCTCAACCTGCACTTTGGCAGCCGGGAGGGGGGTTTCAGGGCTACTGCCCACCCCCCCTCCCCCGCTGGGAGTCACTGGCCTGGGAGGACAGGATCAGGGAGCAGCGCCTCTTGGTGCAGCTGAATGAGGCGAGATGGGCAGAGCAGCAGGCACCGAGGGTAGGAGCGGCTTGGAACGCTGAGGATGAGGGGCCCCCGACCCCCACCTCGGAGGAGGAGAGGTGGGCGGAGCAAGAGGAGTTGGACAGGGTTGGGCCTGGGGGGGTAGGTGGCGTCAGGGGGCCTGCGGGCCCGGTAGGGACGGCTAGGATGGCTTTGAGGCCCGATGGTGCCGGGGCCCACCCAGGTTGGAGCGACCTGGGGGGTAGGGGGGGCTCCAAGCCGGCGGCTGTCGGCAGAGTGCGGGGTGGCCCGGCGGGGCGCAAGACGGCCCCTGGACGCCGGCCTGAAGCAGTAGGACGGTCCGCGGCAGCCGTCCCTCCAACGCGGGAGCGGGCAACGGCGGCGTGTATGTCAGGGGGCCGGGGAGTGGGTGCTGGTAAAAGTAAGGGTGTGAAACGTGCGGTGAGAGAGGTGTTGTGGGCGCCTGTGGAATGGAGCCGGAAATGGAGTTGGATTATGCTGAGGGGAGTGATGAGCTTGAGGAGGGGGAGGTGCGGGATGACGACAGGACGGGGGGGTGCAGAGCAACAGTGGTTTTGGTGTTTTGCAGGCCCAGAAGACGACGAAGGGCAAGGCAAAGGCGGAGACACCCAAGGCTTCCACCTCCAGAGGACGGCCCGGAGAGATGCACTCATCGCTGTCAGGTGAGGGGTCTTGGTGGTCGGCTTGGGATGGTGGGCCACAAGGGGGTAGGAAGAAGGCTTGTAGGTCAGTGGGGGGGGGGGCGGGGTCGGTGCGGGTGACCGGAGAGTTGCCAGGGGACAAGCCGTCACGGGTGGTCAAGCAGGTGGGAGGTAAGTTGGTAGCTACGGCGGGGGTTCAGACTGACAAGGTGGACGGGAAAGACGAGAAGGGGACAAGTCGGAGGACAAACACCAGAAAAAGCTCCCCTACATGGGGCTGGCTATGCCCTTGGGGTCTCATCTGTCTGACAAGATTAGGAGTAGAATATGGAAACACGAGTATGTGGACGTGTTTAAATTGTTGCACAGGGAGGTGCAGGCGAAGGAGGGTTCCAAAGAAGAGGAGTGGGAGTTGACTAGACGGCCTAGGGTTCCTGTGACGATGGAAAATTGGACCTCGGCGTTTCTCATTTACGCCAGTATTTACTGCGTGAAGCACCAGGATAGGGCCATAGCGCTAATGAAGTACATGGACATCATCAGGAAGGCCCAAATGCAGTTCGGGGGGTTTGCCTGGCTTAGTTACGATGAGGAGTTCAGGGCCAGGGTTAGCGCCAACCCGGACAAGCATTGGGGGGAGGTGGATCAGGAATTATGGATGCAGTGGATGGCTTCCACGCATTCATCGGCATCCACCCACACGGCCAGCGGTTTGCCGGTTACTTATCGGTCTTTTCCGCCGCGTCCCGCCCAAAGCGGGGCGGGAGGGAATACTGCTGGGGCCGGTAGCGCAGGCCAGACCACTAAGCCAGGCGGGGCTAACACCGGGGCCTGTTGGAGCTACAACCAGGGCTATTGCTCCCGCTACCCATGCAAGTTCAAGCATGAGTGCTCGAAGTGTGGAGGGAAACACGCCCTTACCCAATGCTTTACACTGGTCACGCCCTCGGAGCAGTGGCGAAACGTGAAAGGGAGGGGACAGGCTGGACCAAAGGGCGCCTACACCGGTTAAGGTGGAGGCGATGGCCCTGTGGCTCTCGGGTTACCCTGACAGGGAGGCGGCTTCGAGGATTCAGTGGGGTTTCACGGAGGGCTTTCGGGTGGGCTATCAGGGTCCCAGGGTGCGGAGATGGGCAGATAATTTGAAATCTGCCACAACATTGCCGGGAGTGGTAGCTGCCAAATTACAGAAGGAGGTGGATGAGGGGAGAATAGCTGGCCCGTTCAGCGACTGGCCAGCGGATGACTTAATCATCTCTCCGCTGGGGGTGGTGCCCAAGAAAGAGGAGGGTGAGTTTCGCATGATACATCACCTCTCGTGGCCTGAAGGACAGTCTGTGAACGATTTCATCGCGGAGGAGGACTCCAGGGTGCTTTACGCATCGGTGGATGATGCGATCCGCCTTGTGAGGGTGTGTGGGCCGGGGGCGGAATTAGCGAAATGTGATGTCAAGTCTGCCTTCCGCCTGCTGCCCATACACCCCGCGGATTTCTCGCTGCTGGGGATGCAGTTCGCAGGGGCCATCTACGTGGACAAAGTTTTGCCCATGGGATGCGCGATTTCCTGCGTGCTTTTTGAACTGTTTAGCACCTTCTGGCAGTGGGCTTTTACACAGATTAGCGGGCATCGGGACGTTACTCACTACCTGGACGATTTTCTCTTTCTTGGAAGAGCTCACTCTGGGGATTGTGGCAGGGCCCTGCAGTTCCAGGAGATGTCGCGGCACTTTGGTGTTCCCTTGGCCCCTGACAAGACGGCAGGCCCATGCTGCACTCTGACATTCTTGGGCATTGAGCTGGATTCCCTTCAGTGGACAGCTCGCCTCCCTGCTGCTAAAGTGACGGAGATTCAGGCGTGCCTCTGGGGGGCGATCGGTGAGAAGAGGATCGCGTTGAGGGCGGTACAGCAACTGTTGGGCTTTTTGAACTTTGCGTGCAGGGTGGTTCGGGCGGGGCGGACGTTCTGCAGGCGGCTCGGCATGGCCATGTCGGGGGCTGTCCTTCCGCACCACAGGATCCGGATCTCTATGGGGGTTCGGGCAGACTTGAGGACGTGGCTGACTTTCTTGGCGGATTTCAACGGGGTGTCCCTGGACTTTGCGGACGACAGGATGGTTTGGCAATGTCAAATTTACTCGGATGCAGCTGGTTTTGGGATCTTCTGGGATGGCAGGTGGTGCGCGGAGGACTGGCTAGCTCATTGGGTGAAACAAGGGAGGAGCATTGCGTTTCTGGAATTCTTTCCCTTGTTGGTGGCACTGGAAGTGTGGGGTCTCGAGTTTCAGAACAGGTCTGTGTTGTTCCACATGGACAACATGACTGTGGTCGAGCTGGTGAACCGGCAGAGGGCAAGGGACCTGAGGGTGCTGAGATTGCTGAGGAGTTTCATGTTGAAATGTTTACGATTGAATGTGGTTTTTCGAGCCAAGCATGTCCCTGGAGCGAATAATGACATCGCGGATGCTTTGTCTCGTTCGCAGTGGCAGCGGTTCCGGCGATTGGCACCAGGAGCGGATCAGTGCAAGACCAAGCTGCCGGACGGCATCTGGGCCTTGGGGGAGTAAGGGTGAGAGGCCTGGTGGAAAATTCTATTGCGGAGACCACACGACGAGCATACAGACTGGCGTGGGCGGAGTTTGGATCCTTTATGGGATGGCGTGGGGATTCTGCCGTTGGAGATTGCTCAGCGATGGAGCAAGGAGTGCTGCAGTTTGTATTGCATTGCATTGAAAGGGGGCTGACGGCTGCGACTATATCAGGAAAATTGGCAGGGGTAGCATTTTATTGCGGCTTGTTTTTTGGTTTTGATCCTACAAAAGATGTGATTCTCAGTCGGGTACTCAGAGGTTGGGGCAGGGAGAGAAGGGGGGGTGGGGTGTTGCGGGAGGCGATTACTTTTGAATTGTTGGTCAAGTTGGTCGAGGTTTTGCCGCTTTGTTGTTATGATGCGTTTGAAGTGCGCGTGTTCCGTTTGGCGATGATTTGGATGTTTTTTGGGGCTTTCCGGGAGTCTGAATTGTTGGGCACGCGGTCAGTGTGTGGCAGGCGGTATGAGGAGATACGGCTGGATGGCGGGCGCCTGGGGATTTGGCTGGGTCACTCCAAAACTGATCAGTTGGGACGGGGTAAGTGGGTTTGGTTGTGCGAGGCTGGTTGTGGGGGGGGGTGCCCGGTGGATGAATGGAGGACGTTTGTGCTGTCCACGCGGGTTGCGAGTGGTGAGATTTTTTGCCACATATCTGGGGCGAGGGTGACGTCCGGACAGTTGTTGGCGGTGCTGCGCATGGCCTTACGGCGCTTGGGTTTTGATCCAGCTGGTTTTGGGACTCACTCGTTTCATATTGGGGCGGCCACAGCGGCGGCCCGGTTGGGGTGGTCTTGGGACAGGATTCGGCAGATTGGGAGGTGGAAGTCTAGGTGTTGTGAACGGTATGTTCGCAAGTGAGGAGTGGGGGGGGCAGGAGGGGGTGTTGGGGAAGTGGTGTTATGTGTTCTCGGTTTTCTTGCTAACATGTTTTTCTTTCATAGGTTGCATGGGTGGACCGGGGGCCAAGACGGTCACTTGGATCGTGGGGCATTCCTTCGTTCATTGGGCCTCCAAGTATGCAGAGCAACAGGTGTACGGCCGTAACCTGGGACTCAAGGGACAACATCACGAGGTGCATTGGTGGGGTAAAGGGGGGATGAGATGGGGGGCACTATTGCCCTGGCTCGCGAAGATGGTCCCCCAGAAGGGATGCCCGGATCTGTTGATCATACACTTGGGGGAGAACAATTTGGTTCAGCTGTCGGGTTTGGCGCTCTTACAGCTGATGCAGAGGGATTTGGAAGTGCTGAAACACAGGCTGGCAGGGACTTGCATTGCCTGGACGGAATTTGTCCCAAGGAAAGTTTGGAGGGGTGCTATTAAGCATGGGGCTGTGGAAAAGGCACGACGAAAGCTCAACAGAGCAATGAGACTTTTTTGCGGGGACAAGGACATTAAGGTCATTGCTCATGCTGGACTGAGACTGGAAGAACCGCTGCTTTTTAGGGATGACGGGGGTGCATCTTTCAATGTTGGGGAATGCTTACTATATGATGGAGATGAGAGATGTGGTCAGTAAGTTGTGGAACGAGTCGATTTGGTGCCGCAGGAATGTTTGAATGGGTGTGGACGAAAGGTGCACTGCACGGGCCCGGGGGGGGGGGGGCAGGTAACCGCCCTAAAGGGGGTTCCCTGGTTGGCGATACTTTGGAGGGGTGGGGGAGTCAATAGCGGGCAAACCCATCCCTCGGGGGGGAGATTGGATGATGGGGGAGCTGAGGCAGGACTGGAATGCCAGGTGATACCGGGGAGGATGCTATGAGATTTGGGGAAATGGTTGAGGAACGGAATGGGCATGGAGTGGTTGGAGATGTGAGTCAGAGTGGGCGAAGAGAGTGGAGGGATACAGAGTTGATGTGGGGGTTTTGTTATTAATGTTGAAGTTATTGGTTATTGATGACTTGTGCAGCCTGGTCCTAATAAATGGCCTTTTACGCTTAAAGACATCAGCGTGGTCTGTTTATTGCGCGATGCTGGGCCCCGGGGAAGCAGAGTCGCAGACTAGTCTTCCCCGGGGTCTTTCGCGCAGGGGAGGACCAAGCAGGGTCAGGGGTGGAGTTAGGGGTGGGTATAAGAGCGCGGGGAGGAAGGCAACTTCCTCTTCCTGCGCTCGGCACTATCAGGAGGGAAGTTTCGAAGGCCACCCACCCGCCCTACAGTTACTAGGGTTTGGAGGTAGGGTTGGCATGGCGTGCCAGTTTAGGACGGGCTGCGGGGTAGGCGATACTTTGGAGGGGTGGGGGAGTCAATAGCGGGCGAACCCATCCCTCGGGGGGGGGGGGGAGATTGGATGATGGGGGGAGCTGAGGCAGGACTGGAATGCCAGGTGATACCGGGGAGGATGCTATGAGATTTGGGGAAATGGTTGAGGAACGGAATGGGCATGGAGTGGTTGGAGATGTGAGTCAGATTGGGCGAAGAGAGTGGAGGGATACAGAGTTGATGTGGGGGTTTTGTTATTAATGTTGAAGTTATTGGTTATTGATGACTGTTGTGCAGCCTGGTCCTAATAAATGGCCTTTTACGCTTAAAGACATCAGCGTGGTCTGTTTATTGCGCGAACTGCAGATACGATGCTTCAAAGTAACTATTGGCCACGAGTAAGGTCTGTACTCACCTTTTTAAATAAATAAAATACATACAGAGGAGAGCTTACTGTGTGATATGAGCAGTAGCGTCTCTGTTGTTTTAGAGAGTGGTTCATTATCAGCGCTAGTTTAACACTTACGGCGCCGCTCAGACCGGGGCTCACTTCAATCAAGCTGAGCTGGCCTCTAAGTGTCTCAGCACTCGCAGCGCATTAGGGCAGCAAGTTTAGCTAAACTTGTGCAGGTGTTTCGTTATAGTTGTGCAGTACTTTAATGTGTGTATCTTGCTTGGCTGACTGGCGCGATGACTCATGCAAGGGCTGCCCGTCAAGTGAACTCCTCACCGTGGGACGGGCTCACGCTTCCGTGTCCGGGCACAGACTGGTATTTCAGGGGGCTGTGTTGTCTGTCATATTTAAGCACCGTTTTGTGCCCTGGCAGCACTTTTCACATTTAAAACACATAGTGGCTTATGTCCTGTTCCCCAGTGCAAGCCTGCTCAAAGGAGGGGGCCCCTAGTTAGTACGAGCTGAGCACAGCCCTAGATGATGACATTTCTCTTACAACATAATACATCAAACTTAGCTAATTGAGCTTATCTCTGGCCATACAAATAAACTAGGGACAAATTGGCACAGTTCCAAGTAATATTTAGGCGCCTAGAGGCAATTCAGTTTATGTTTTGTGCAAATGGTCAGTTTTGCAGCTCTTTTGGTGGAACATGCAAATACAGTCTGAATCTGTGCGGGGCTGACTCAGCATGTAATCTTTCAGAGGTCAATAAAGTAGATGTGATCGAGCTGGATACATAAAACTTAACATTTCTGTGCAACAAAGCAGCTGGAAATAGAGGATTTTATATGGGTGATAGAAGAGTTCAACACACAGCAGGGTAGTTTGATTGGTTTATTGGGGGCCTCAAGCAGTCACAGAACCGCGGGCGACAGCTTTGTTTATCTTTGCTATGCCCGCCACTGACAGAGCAGACAAGGGGCACCAACCTCGTCCATGCCAGACCCGTCAGTGCTGCTTGACCTGGTCTAACAGCTGTGTAGCCACGTGCCTGATGCGGGGTCCCACAGTCCTGTCCGACCGAGCACACCTTAGTACAATAAAGTCAATATGAGAGCGTGGGGGGTGGGGGGAGGGTTGAGGAAAGACGTGTCTGAAAAAGTTGGACTTTTACATTCAGCTAACTGCATGTAAACTAACTCCGCTTGCATATTATAATGAAAGATAAATGCAAGTATAGTAATCAATGGGAAATGCGCTATAACATTATGAAGCCTCATAGGTTAATGCTATCACTGCAGATGTCCGAGTGTGTGTCACAAAGAGAAACAGGGTAATACTGACTTGTGTATTTGTATTGCCTTCAAAGACTTATTGTTTAATATCATGGGGCCCCAATTGTTTTACAGGTCTGTCATTCTTGAAAGGGGCAGTACATTAGTGACTTTACATTTCGGGGTTTTTGCAGCAGTTTCAAAATGTTTTTAGAGCTTCTCATTGATCAAAGGGATATCATTTCTGTTATTTATCTATTTCCATGGAGTTCATTTCTTGGGTTTACATGAGAAAAAGTGCCACTCTAAGTGTCACTTCACATATTTGGTTGTTTAATGTCACTCATAAGTCCACTGAAACACATATGCAGTCTGAAAACTTGGCAGCTCTGTGAGTCGGCTATCGTTACTGAGTAACTATCAATTTATTAGCAGGCAGCTGAGATTATCCGCACTGGGGCTCTCACATCCTATTTGGTACAGTCGGGTCCTACAGCACCATTCCATTTCTGGCGCTCTGCAGCAGTTTTAAGATCTTCTTAGAGCTTCTCGTTGCTCAAATGGATGTAATTTTTGATATTTATATGTTTCCCTCGTCTTCATTGCTTGATTTTACTCGTGAAAAAGTGTCACTCATAGTCGTTGAATGTCACTCATAATTACACTGAAATTATAATAATGTCATACATAAGCAATCTGAAACCTTGGCAGCTATGGCACAGCCGCTCAAATATCAACCGTACAAGCCAGAGGACATTACGCAACACTTAACTGGTGCAGAATGTACAGCAACGGTTGTCCTGAAGAAACCCGCTGATGTCATCGGTCTTCAGTAGAGAGCCTTAAAGGAACCATCCAGGTATTTTAGTGGCCAGTGCTTGACAATCGTCGAAAGATCACGTTCTGCTTCTAGGGGGATCAGATGGCTCCATGTAAGCGGGACACCACTTTTCCATTCCTGGACTTTGATTTTCCATATCATTATCAGGTGAGCTACTCCAATTGGCATAACTAAAATGAAACAAAGACGACAATTTATTGTTGTGGGCCCTGGGTCCACATGCTACTAAAATCACAACACGGACACTGGGTATATACTTAGCTAACTGGCCACGAGCACGTGCACCCGGGCCCTTTTATTTGCAGGGTCACGTCACTCGTGATGCCTGTGGTGGATAGGTGTGGGGTGCAAGTGTGTCCATGCCTCGAGGGAGTGGCTGGCAATACAAGTGCCTGCTGAGACACTGGAATGTGTTCAGCAGGGCACTACATTCCTCCTAAACTTTATTGAAAAACAAAACAAACACCAGTCCAACTTGTGGGGGTAAACAACAATCAAATAAACTCCACAGGGTCCATCAGCCTCTAGACTCGTTCAGCGGGAAGACAGCAGACATGGGGCTGGTGATGCGGACGGCAGCATGACATCTTCGCTTGCACTCATAATTTAACCTGACTAGTTCAGGACACGAATGCTGGATTGGAGACATCAGCCGCACTCCGGCAGCATACCAGTGAAACTACTCCTTTGGTCTGAAGTTGCTCTGCTCCGCTGACCTCGAGGATGATCTGTGGTGGGTTCTAACAGTTCATAAAACAGGGTGCGTCATGAGCATGGTTGGAGTCCATGGTGAAGGTTCACAAAGGTGTTGCTTGATCAACTGAAGTCTCCGTTGGACGACCTCGCTTAATCCTGTAGTCCGTCGGTGCGGCAATATCAAGTCCAACTCTCCCGCCTGGGGGAGGCCCCTTGTCTGGTTTGCCACCGGACTGCTTGTGGGCTGCGCTGGGGCTGCGTGTGGGCCTACATGGGGGCAGCTGCAAGACCACTGAGGAGCCAGTGCCTAGTCGCTCGCACAAACCTCAGTAGTGGATGCGGCTTGGTCAAGACATGCTCTCGCTGCTGGAATTTGAATGTAAGCGAGGTTAGTGGGTAGTCTCTGGTTCTTGTCAGCTGGTGTGGCAACGATGTAGGACTCCAGTCCAAGTGTTCGGTACTCTAGGGATCTTAGTGTTTGACGCACTTGACAAGGACTGGCGTGATGGCGTTGCCAGCCGTGTGGTGAGTCTGGACGACATTTGGTGACAACTTGCCGTGATGGTTGCAGGCCTTCATTCTTGAGTCGATCACCGGGCGTGGGGGGTGGCCAGGCGCTACCAGTTCCTTTGGGGAGGCATCTGCATCCATACGGCTGGGTTTCTTGGGTTACTGAACCATCGGTGACAGTGGCGTGATGGACACGCTGAGAAGCCAGAGGCAGAGACTCTGTTCGCGTGTGCTTGCGGCTTACTCTCGGTTTCCCGTTGGGCGGTAGCCAGGCCGTTCTCGTGATGTGTCACCTAGTTAGCTTGCTGTTTGTGTGTCTGGATGCTCTCCCTCAGCAGCTCGAGTTTTCTTCAGCTTCAGTCCTGGCCTCCCACAACTTTCCCTCCTGGACTTGTTCGGTTGTCAGGTTCCTAGTGTAGACCAACCGGTCACACTTCCATATCTTCTGCTAAGTGCGGTGGCAGGCACATGGCAATAATGATGTGGTTGCCATTAGATCTGGACAACAGGTAGTGATGATTCACTTGGAGTGAGGATGATTAGAGAGACTTCACAGCCATGTGTCTTTGCCGGTGCCGTTTTTTCCCATGGCATCTGCGGTCGTGAGCAGGGATGCCATATGACTCACTCTGCCGACTTTCAGGAACTGACGTTCGCACTGGGAAGCGTAGGGGGAGAGACGCGGGTTGCGATTGCTGGTGGCTTACATATGGTTTCGTACTTCTCGCCTTGTTATTATCTCCAGCGCCCCTGTGTTTGTCCAGTTCTTCCTGGTGACAGGATTGTCACTCTTCTTTTCAGTTCTTCCTCCGGGTGCAGTGGCATGCACCATCTTCCAAACAGGCCAACGGGGCCTATCAACTTTAATGTCTCTGGACCATGCGGACAAGACTTCCAGTCTCTCTTCTCATCTTCCTACTAGGTGCTGGGTGGCGTCCAGCCACTTGTCTCATGTGTTCCCTCTTCAGGGAATGGCTTCATCGGGCAGTAGGGAGCTGAGGTGGTGGCAGCATGCCACTTGCGAGTGTGTGACTCTCCTCTTGCCTGTATTGGGCCACTGGCGACTCCATCTTGAGGCAGTGTGGGGGAGGACACTCCTCTTCTTTCATGATGTGGCGTTGTGCCACATTCTCTTCTCCATGTTGTAGTGGTGGTAGCTTCCCACTTGGAGTGTGCGACTCTCCTCTCGCCTGTCTTGGGCCACTGGAGGCAGTGTGGTGGAGGACACTCTGTGCAGTCTTTGGCTTACTGCAGAGCAGTGCTGGTGCACTTAGGGTGGACACGATCTCTGACGAGCATTCGGGCCACACGGGGCCCCTCCTCTGCGATCTCCTTACTGGTTTGATCTATAGATTGTTGGTAGTCTCCGTTCCGCTTCTTCTTTGTTTGAGGTCACACTGCTTGCGCCTCGATGCTGCGCTGTCATGGTGCTAAGTCCTGCGCGTGCTCTGCAGGGTCGGTCACTTCATGTGACATACTGCAAATGCTGGGCCAACGGTGGCCATTCTGTGCACGGCCGGCCGGCTGGCACAGACTCTTCCATTCAGCATTGCTTCATCCTTTCTGTGAGCTCGCTCGCTCTCTTGGGATCCTGCCCAGGCTGTCAGATTTTCTGGGGTGTCCCTCTGCGCACTTCTGACTTTGTGCTCTCGGTCCTTCACGGGTGCCTTCTTCTGGTGCTTAGCTTGTCCGTTTTCTAGCTTGCGGTGGTGTCCATTCACCACTGAGGACTGGTGCAATTTCCTCGCTTGTGGTGGCTTCAGACAGCCACTGGGGATTGCGCACTCTGCACACCTCTTTCTTGTGCTTTACGTGGGGATTGCTGCCTTGAGACTTTGTTGTCTGGCTGCTTTAATGGCTGGGTAGCTATTGGCTTCTTGGGGCTCTCTCCTAGCAGGAGTTCACAGTCTGTCCCCTTCCAATGGATATGCAGGCCACAGGGGGTGTGTTGCACACTCTTGGCAGCCTTTTGCTGTGCTGGTGGCCTGTTGCCACTAGGAGGTGTGCATCTCTCTTTTGATCAGTCCCTGCTCTCCTCTTTAGCCCCAGTCTCCGTTACAGCGTGGGAGACGAGGAGCTGTGCAGCGGGCTGGGCCACTGTGGGAGTTGCCTTCTCTTCCCTGGGGGAGGGGGGGTGCAGTCATTGCCCACGCGGGCTCTAGAGGTTCGAGTAGGGTCACCCCACAGAGGTGAGGCCTCGCTTATACCTCTGCCAGCGTGGTGCCGCAGTCTGAGCCGGGTCTCACTGTGGGATACCTCTCACTGCAGCTATGTCGGCGAGGAGGTTGAGGTGAAACAGTCTCTTTCCTCTCCTCCTTTCACGACACGGCAATGGTTGCCTCATTTTGGGGCAACGTGCACACTTCACGCGGGCAGACTGTGGCGGAAGTGGGGACCCCGATATCCTCCTAGGTGGCACGTCATGTGGTCAGAACCCCTCGTCGCCATTCAAGTGTTGTGGGCCCTGGGCCCACATGCTACTAAAATCATGACATGGACACTGGGTATATATTTAGCCAACTGGCCAAGAGCACGTGCAACCAGGCCCTTTTATGTGCAGGGTCACGTCACTCGTGACGCCTGTGTTGGATGGATGTGGGGTGCAAGTGTGTCCAGCCCTTGAGGCAATGGCTGACAATACAAGTGCCTGCTGAGACACTAGAACATGTCCAGCAGGACACTACAGACAACTCCCAGAATGCATTGATTTGTAAATGCAAAGTCCTGATATGGTGAAATGGTGTCCTGGTGACATAGTGCCATCGGGTCACAATATTTTTTGCGTGCGTTGTCTTGATGGTATGTGGAGACAATTGCATAACTATGGAATGTTGATTATGTAATGTGTTGTAAATAAGATTATATTTAAAACATACACAGCAAAATTAAATGTTTATTTTATAGAGATGTTACCATGTTTATCACTCTCAGAAGATAAATGTGTGAGTTAGCTCAGTGAAGACTCAAACCTACGTTGTGCACATTACATGCAGATCTTAAAATAGAGTGCTTAACACAATCAGTTTTCTTCAGAAGAATGGATTTTTATATCTGTGGCAGGCACTCAAACGCACTGAACTCCTTTACTAGGTAGCATTAGAAAGTGTGACCTACACAGATGGAACACATTTTTCAGCAACCGACAGACTCCTGTTTCTTCAGAATTATCTATTTAAGTTGTCTATTTGGCCACCTCATACAGTAGGTCAGCTCACATGGCTTTTTAGACCGTGCAGTGAGTTAATGGTCATAATGTGGGAGTTTGTGGCCAACTTGAAGGACACAGGTTCAAAATTTGTGGTCAACTCCGTTTCTCATCCTGTAAGGTTCAAATCCTGGCAAGTCCACTCAGCCTTTCGTCCTTCTGAGCTTGATAAAATGAGTACCATTGAGTTAGGTAAAAATAAACATCTGTTATTCAGCCCCAAGATACCCTTGGGTGAATGTGCACTTTACAAATACACGTTATGTTATGTTTATGTTAAGGCTCGTTAAGAGCGCCTCTAACACCCACATTTGAAGAAGGTCGTAAAGGCAACACCATCATGTTAAATTTGCTGCAAGCATTTTACAGCATCAAATAGAAGATGAGCGGAGCAGGTTCCTCAATAAAATTAGTCTATTGAATACAAGTGTCCCTAGCAGCGGAGCAGCGACCACGCAAGTGGACGACCGGTGACCAACTGCCTAAGGTAAGAACAAATCTAACAATTCTAGAATTACCTCATAGTGAACAAAGCAACTGGCGCAAGCAGCAGCTCGTGCCCTAACATTCTACTAACGTGCCTAACACATTACTTAATGACAAAATACTGCACATCTCTCTCCTTGAACAAGTTGAAACACACAGAACCAAAAACCAAAAATAAACACAGAATAAATACAAATTAACAAGATAAACAAGCTTGAACACCACAGTGGTGACATACTTAAGCAACATTGTGGCAAGTGAGAAAGGTAAAAATCTGGAATAACCTGAGTACAGGGGAAAGAATGACTGTTATACAAAAACAAATTACAATGGAAGAACAACCATAACTGGTATACTTGAGGAGAATAAGGTTAACCTAGAACAAAACCCTCAAATTTCTTAGGTGGAATAATTTCTCTCTTGGGTCTACAGACCACTTCAAATACTTTTTCCACAGCTGATAGGAAATTATCTTTTTCTGCGGTTTAGAGACCTTCTCAGCGTTATGTTGACATGGAGATTTAAAATCAATTACCTCCTTTACCGTTGGAAGATAATTATCACTTTCTGCAAGCGTGGAACCATTTTCAAGGTTAAAATTACTTGGAGATGTAGAAATAGAATCATCTCCCCCCACCCTTTCTTGACCATAAGATGAAAGAGGTAACTCACACGAACCAGCAGAAACGTGTTCAAAAGGAACTGTGTTCATGGGACCCGAAAAAGAGGAAAATTGTGAACCTAAATCTATAACAACTGAATCATTCAGCATCTCATTCTCATTCCTCACATTATTTTCTCTTGTTTCATAATTGTACTCGCCAACGAACAGCTTATTACAGACTTTAGCCAATCTGTTCAAACACCACCATGATCCATTATTAAGTTTTGCAGATGGTTTACCTACTCTGACCACCTTGAAAACCTTTGAACATTTTGAACTCCCCTGAAACATGAAATGGAAGCTTCATTTTGACACAATCTCCCATTTGTCTGTCAACTCCCTTTTGAAGCTTAGCTTTCTTATCTCCATATGCTGAATCAACTTTTCTTTTGGCATAAAAATGATTCCTGGCAGACTAATGCATCTGATTGAGATTTAAAATAGGTAGCTCCCTTTTGATCCAGACAGAAACACGTACTGTTCTAGGTGTGTGACCTTTAGGCATGGAAAATGGGGAAAATCCAATGGTAAGATTGGGCGATGACTGGTACGCCCACATCTTTTCCCTAACTAACTCCTTAACATCAACTCTGTTAGCTAAAGCCACTTGCACAGTCTCTACCACTACCGTATTGAACCTTTCCACGAGGCTGTTCATATTTTGAGAATATAAGGACATTTGCAAATGTGTAATATTCTTACTATTAAGAAAACTTTGAAATTTCTGTGAAACAAATTGTTTGCCGTTGTTGGAGACGATACTACTAGGCGACCTCTCTTTGTAAAAACATTCCTGCAAAAACTGGATGGTGTTGTCCATGGCGGGATGGGAAAAACATTTAAGCTCCGTCCATGTGGGAAAATAATCCATGAGGACGAACGCATAAACTTTACCAGTGGTAAAAGTCTCATAAAGCCCCAAAATATCAAAGGCAAGTTTATTCCAAGGTCTAGCAGGTAACTGAAAAAGGCACATTAGTTTTAGCAAAAATCAACGTTTTATCAGAATTGATACAGGTGAAACACTGTTTTACAAAGTCTGAAATCTCAGCATCCATGTAATGGCACCAGATTGCCTCCCTAATCCTTTTTTCAGTGAATGTTTCACCTAAATGGCCCATAAGAGCCAGCTTGATAATGATGGAGCGGACTGCTTTAGGTAGAATAACATAATCTTCCTTAAAAACGAAATCACTCACTATCAGTCGCGGCCGGCATTGCTCGCGGGTGGGTGGGGGGGGGGGGGCGGGCGCGAGGGGTCGCGGGTGGGGGGGATTCGCGGGGGGGTCGCAGGTAAATAAAATAAAAAATAATTAAACTTAACTTCCTTTCGCCGGGTCCCGCGTCTTCTCGGCTCCTGCTTCCAACAGGAATCAGGCAGCCAGGCTCCCTCCGGACCCTCATCTAAGCCAATCACAACGCTGCAAGCAGCGCTGTGATTGGTCGGGACGCCGCCCAGCCAGGGGCTAATGGTGTGGCCATGTTCTCCATGTAGGCTGCTATGCAGCCTGCATGGAGAAAGGGCAGAGAGCGCATGACTGGTTTGGGCGGCCCCAGAGGGCCGACCAAACAGTCTTTGCGCACTCAGGAGTGTGCAAACTACTCCTCCCTTGCCCTGCTCAAAGAGCAGAGCAGCCCCGCCCACCCGCCTGCCCGCAATGCACAAAGAAAACATAAAATAGTAATAACTTTTAGTTATTACCATTTTATGTTCTGGCTTTCTCGCACTGCGAGAAAGCAGTGGGACAACGCTCCTCCGCCCTAGTGGAGGAGCCTCCCCTGCTCACCATAGAAATGGAATCCTTGACTTTCCATACCACCTGAAGTGTAGGACTTAGTACTCTTTCATGAGGCCTCCCCTTATTGATTAACTTTTTGATATTACTGAGCTCATCATCTACTTGACAACAACTCAACCATACCTCTCTTGATAACTCACCACCGAATCTCTTCAACCGAAGCCACCACACACTTTTCAACCGACTCCTAAACAGAAGTATTACTTGCATCAGGTAATCTTGACAAACAGTCTGCTACAACACCCTCTAATGTGATCTGCTTGAATGTTGTACTCCTACATCTTTGATAAAATTCTGAGCAGGCATGAAGATGATCTTTCAGTACCATTACTACTGAGTAAAGATACTAATGGTTTTTGGTCAGTTTTTATAGTAAATTCTTTACCCCACAAATAAGTCTTGAAGTGTTCCACAGCCCAAGCGCATGCCAACACGTCTCATTCAATAGTGGAATATATACTTTCAGAACATAATAGAGGTTGTAAAGCAAAAGCAACTGTTCTTTAAACGCCCTGGTGTTTTTGATTAAGCATTGCCCCAAGACCTCCTGCACTGGCATCCACGTACATTTAACATCTCAATTTTTCATCAAAAGGAAATAGTGGCAATGCTTTGGCCATAGAGCACTTCAATCGATCAAAAGCTTCTTGATGCACATTAGACCACAAGAATTTCACATCTTTCTTGATTAGTTCTCTTAACGGAAGGGCTATGTGTGAAAATGTATCTACAAACCTGGAATAAAATTCACACAAGTCCAAATGTGAATGCAGTTGATCTTTATCTTTAGGTGTGGCTAACCTCTCAATGGCTTGGATGAGACTAGGTTTGGGGGAGACTCCCTTCCCAGACATTTTGTGACTCGGATACTTCACCTCTTGAGTAAGAAATTTGCATTTATCCATTTGTAGAGTAATTCCCTGTTCTGTAGAATCGACAAAACATCTGACAACCATGAGTTATGCAAGTCTATGGAATGTGCAAATACCAAAATGTCATCCTGAAATGCCATAACCCCTTGCATGCCCTTGAACAGCGTAAACATGAGCTTTTGGAAAATGGACGCAGCCGAGGCTAGTCCAAAGGGCTTGGGTACATACCTGTATGTTCCATCAGGTGTGATAAAGGTGTAAGATGTCTACAACTTTCCTCCAACACAATCTGGTGGTAAGTAGACTTAAGATCAAAACATGTAAAATATTTTGCACCCTCTAACTGAGCTAGTAATTCTTGATTTTTAGGTAGCGGATGACAATCTACTGTTGCCTACTTATTAAGAGATCTTAAGTCTCCACAGAACCTCAAGGAACCAGATTTTTTCCTCACTAATAGAATCTGAGAAACCCACTCAGAGGAATCTACTAGTTCTATGACTCCATCAGCTTGTTACTGTTGCAGTTCCATACTGAGGTATTTTCTAACACTCAGTGGCACGTTCCTAAGCTTATGTTTAACTGTATGTGCTCCACCTTTCAATTCGATTTCATACATAAAACCTTTGACCATACCCAGCTCTTTCCTAAATATATCTTTGTAAAAAGAAATTACATTATCAATACCTTGTTGATGAATTGACATACAGTAAATGAGAATATCGGCAGAAGGATCAAGAACGAATCCAAGATTCCCTTGGAGCCCCCGTCCTAGTACATGTTGGCCATTTTTGACAACATACATTTTTCCTAAAATTTTACGAGATAACACGGAAACAGAAAAAACAAAATAACCAATGATATTGTATTGTATTGTATTGTAATTGCATTTATATAGCGCTTACTACCCCTGACGAGGCGTCGAAGTGCTTTTTCGGCGAGTAGCACGCTACTCCGGAACCAATAAAGGATTAGTGGTGAATTAGTATAGTGAAATATGAAAGAAATTTGAGTGGTGGATATGTTAGTCAGTGATTTGGATTGAGAAGGATAGTGGAGGGATAGAAGAGAGAAAAGGTTTGCATTTATATAGCGCTTGCTACCCCTGATGAGGTGTTGACGCACTTTTTCGGGGAGTAGCACGCTACTCCGGAACCCATAAAGGATTAGTGGTGAATTAGTACAGTGAAATATGAAAGTAATTTGAATGGTGGATATGTTAGTCAGATATTTGGATTTAGAAGGATAGTGGAAGGATAGAAGAGGGAAAAGGTTTGCATTTATATAGTGCTTACTACCCCTGATGAAGTGTTAAGGCGCTTTTTTGGCGAGTAGCACGCTACTCTGGAACCCATAAAGGATTAGTGGTGAATTAGTATAGTGAAATATGAAAGTAATTTTACCGGCTGATATGTTAGTCTGTTATTTGGATTGAGAAGGATAGTGGAGGGAAAAGGTTTACATTTATATAGTGCTTGCTACCACTTATGGGGTGGTGAAGCGCATTTTCGGCGAGTAGCATGCTACTCTGGAACCCATAAAGGATTAGTGGTGAATTAGTATACTGTAATATGAAGTAATTAGAGCTGTGGATATGTTAGTCTGTTATTTGGATTGAGAAGGATAGTGGAGGAATAGAAGAGGGAACAAGGTTTGCATTTATAAAGCGCTTGCGACCCCTGATGAGGTGTTGAAGCGCTTTTCGGTGAGTAGAAGTAGAGGATATAGTAGCAGTAATCTTTATACGACCAAATAATGATCATTCACAAAAATATACACAACAATCTTCCTTATAAAATACATTATACAACAATAATAAAAAAATAAACAACATAAATAGTTCACAATTTTACACCACAAACATGGTAAAAAAATAAAAAAAAATAATCAGCATTAAAAAGACTATGCCAGTAAAATCAAGATGACATTTGGCGTATTGACCCTTACCCTAAATTATCCAATGTGTTGCCCTGACATCATATGCCCGTTTTCTTAGGTAATGCACCCTACAATTAAGACTGTATTGAAAAGATAAACCTCTCCTGATAACATCATATTGGGTCCAAATTACTTAGTCTAGTTATTGACTTCATCCTAGTGCGCCAGGCGTAAAGCAAATATCTTGTTAATGCGAACACTAACCATTTTGTTGTGTCTGATCTTAACACTCGCAAAGCTTCCGCTGGACGCATTAGTGATAAGAGACGACAAACCGGTATAAGCCACTTTTTCTGATTTGTGCATAGGAGGGACAAAAAAATGAAATGGTCTACTGATTCAGGGCTAAGGCTGCATACAGGGCACAGTGGGGTTACAGTAGCCTGCTTCCATTTACTTTTACTGAAATTCAGGGGCAAAGTTCCGTACCAAAATTGTAAATAAAGAGCACATGCATGAGGAAGTTCAATCTCATCCATAACTGCTTCAAATAGAAACATGCATTTAACATCTAAGAACCTTCCCGTTAAGGTGCCCAGTAATGTATCATCAAAACAGGAATCCTGGATATGGACCCAAAACTTTGCCTTTAAAAGAGGTACTGCTTCTTTTGTCAGGGATTTGGGATCCTCCCACATATCCCTCAGCCCCAAGCTCGACAACCATTGCCTAACCTCTCTGAACCACTTCACTCGTCCAGCTGCTTTGTCGCGAATTTGTACTGCAGCTACGGCTTCTTTACCTAAGATCTGAGTTTTTCTAGTCCATAGTCTAACCCAGAACACTAAAGCCTTCAGTTCCGCAATATGCTTGATGCTCTTTAACCTAAGATCTAACGTGCCAGTAATAGTGGTGTATTAATTGGAAGATTTAGTAGAGATCTTATTTTCTACCCGCTCTAGGCACTTTGTTTGTTCCATACCCCACAATTCAGCACTATAAAGAGAAACGCCCAAACCTCTAGCTCAATGTATTTCAATAGCTGGGGAGATAGGGCGATAAACAGATTGATTGAGTTTTTTTACAACTGCAGTGTAGACATGTTGGAGTGCAAGACTACTCTTTTGGATTTGGTCGGTCCATCTCAAGTTACTATTCAATCTAACCCCGAGGTCATCAAAAACCTTGACATGTTCAAGTGTATTTGAACCCAGCCTCAACTTCCCTTTAAAGGAACGATGGGGGTTAAAGGCCATAAATGTAGTCTTTGTGCAGTTGATTTCAAGACCAAAATCGATACAAGCTGTTGCAAACCTATTTAATACATTCTGCAAACCCAACGTATCGTCGGCAAACAGGAGTGAGGGAATTTGTCTGCCGCAAGTTTGGGAGGGTCACCCCCACAATCAAATAATGCATTAATTAGCCCGTTCATATATAAAGTAAATTGGGTTGGGGCTAGATCGTAACCTTGGGGGACTCCCTTTTACACCTATATCTTCTCGCTAAGTCCGCCACTTTGGTTCCACCTAACCTGAGCATAATTGTCTTGGTGCATGCGCATTATGAGTTGTAGCAAACCACTGGGGAGCCCTAAATCCCTGAAAGCAGCCCATAGTTTAGTGTGATTTATGGAGTCGATTGCTTGCTTGAGATCTACAAACACAACGTAGAGGTGACCCTTCCTAATAATGACTTCCTTCAAATAAGCAATAAAAAACAGAACACCTGGTCCAAAGTACTTGTAGATTCCCTAAAGCATGCTTGCAGATGTGACAGTATGTTCTTTTACTCAATCCAAGTGTGTAAGTGTGTCCGAATCAGAATGCAAAAGATTTTCTGTGCGGTATCTATAAGACTAATTGGCCTATAGTTGGATGGGTCCCCTTTATCCCCTTTCTTAAATATCGCTATAATTTTAGCGCCCTTCCAAGTACAAGGAATGTCCCCCCACGGGCAATAGCATTAAATGTTGAATAAAAAACTGATCCCCATATGATGGGCTCTGCTTGGTAGAGATCTCCAGGGATTCTATCTAGCCCTGGGGCTTTGCCCTTCCCTAAGCTGCAAATTGCAGACATGGTTTCTTCCAATGTAAAAGTAACTATTTCGGCTACTTCTATATCGATTGGCTAATTTGGCCTAACCTTAGTAATCTCAGTATCTATTTCACTTTCCTCCCTTGAGAACAACTGGGTAAAATGCTCTTCCCAGACATGTGATTGAATAAAGAAGTCCTCTTTTTCTACCATATGTATTGCTCCTTTCGCCAGTAAGTGCCAAAATAACTTACAATCTTTCTTTCTAGATGCTTCAACTAAGATGCGCCAGTTTTCCTTCTCCCAACTTTTCTTGGCCTCTATCTGTGCCTTCCTATAGGCCTTTCTACTCTCAGCTATAGCAGTGCTGTTTCAGCTCTTCACTGCAGTGACTAATGCGGTTTTGGCCTGTTTACAATTCCCATAATACCAGGGCGAGTCTTTCCGGCTAACACAGATGCTTTGAAATTTTCTACAGAAATGGCTCTTGATTGCATTGAGGAGTTGGGAAAAACTAAGCTCAATTTTTAAGTCATCGCACCCAGAATTGCATAGAATAAGGAGGGTTGAGACTACCTCGGTGTATATAGTGGCTAAAGACTTCTCTGCTGTTACTACATGGCTCCATTTAATCTGTCTCTCATTATTTGTGGTAACTATGGGCAAGGCCACTCTATCGATGCAGCTTGTCAGATAAGGGATATCGATTAGCTCCATAACCAGTGCATTGTGATCATTATCATGTCTGAGTATGATGGACATATCGTGTACTTTATGCTACAGATCTAGATCGGCCATTATATAGTCGATTCTACTTCGAGCATTTGCCCTTTTAAAGGTACAGGATGCATCTGAATCAGAAGGCATCCGCCCATTGCATGCTCGTACTCCTTATGCTAGAGTAAAGGACAAGACTTGCTGCCCCACCTTTGTGCTTCTCTTTAGGGGAGGTATCAGTAATTTTTGATACCTCTTGCTAACTCATCCTCTTGGACGAGGTCCTGAACATAATCCACTGGCTCATAGGTTACACTGAAGTCTCTGGCTACTATTAGATACTGCCCGCTCTCTGAATTCTTTAGGTAATTAATCAAAGATGCTATTGTGGGAGACTCCTAATTTGGATTGTTAAAGCAATTGTATATGTTAATTACCCTTAATGCAAAGTACCCTTTCAGAGATTTAAGAACGAGTCCTAGTATATCAGCTGACTCAATGTTTAGCCTGCGAACTTTGCAGGCCAAACTTGTCTTAACCCAGATGAGTAAACCTCTGGCCGGACGCCCTGCCGCCGATGGTCTGGCTTGGACACTAATTTCTGTACCCCACCCTAAAGATTGATTCAGTCACCCACGTTTCCTGGAATAGGCATATGTGGCATCTGTCTACTAAGTTGGCCCAATTGGAATCCAACAGTTTTGACCTTAACCCTGCATCATTCCACGAAATCACTTTTATTTGTTGTTCGGGGCTTGTTATCTCCTGAATTATTAGGTCCTCTACTGTCTTCTCCCCATTTGGGTTAAGGCCTGGCTCAGATTGAGCTTGGCGTTGGGGTGAGGCACTTTGCAGGATAATTGGGGTATGGGCTCTATAGGATCTAGCCCCCCATGGGTGGCTTGTTAATTCTTTGGCTAGGTTCCCTTCGCATTCATCGGTATCACTCAGGAGTCAATCTAATTTGTCAAGGTCAGAGAGTGGCTGAAACCTATTGCGAGTTGGTATTACATAGGTATTATGGCCCCGAAATTGGGCCTGGGTTGAGCACCCGCTGTCAGACATAGTTGCACTAGTGTGCATGAGGTGTCTATAGCAATACCTGTTAGACCTGGCATCTTTTGGCGTGTTTCCCCTGTCTTTTTGCTTTCTGACCTCCCGGTTTTGACTCTGTTTTTGCTGGTTTAGTGTCTCTGCGCACTTTCTCACTGCTGTTCAATGTTAAAGTGCAAGTGCTCCTGTTGTAAATTGTTATTATGGATTGGTGTTTCAGTGATTGGCATATTTGAGTTACTGGTAATCCCCTAGTAAAGTGCACTGAGTGTGTCAGGGCCTGTAAATCAAATGCTACTAGTGGGCCTGCAGCACTGATTGTGCCACCCACATGAGTAGCCCTGAAAAGGTATCTCAGACCTGCCACTGCAGGGTCTGCGCACAGTTTGTAACTGCCATGTCGACCTGGCAAGTGCACCCACTTGCTAGGCCCTAATCATCCCTTTTCTTACATATGAGTCACCCCTAAGGTAGGCCCAAGGTACCCCTGTGGGTAGAGTGCTGTGTATGTTAAATGTAGGACATGTACTGATGTGTGTAGCATGTCCTGGTAGTGAATTACAGTGTAATTCGTTTTTCACTATGGAAAGACTATCTGTCCCATAGGGTAGAATGGGAGTTTTGCTTATAACATCTTATAAGCATAACTTCCCATTGGGACATGATAGGGAAATGGAGTTTAGTATGCTTGATTTGATTTTCCATAATATGATTTTATGTAATTTTTCTGTGCTTCTTGAAAAATGCTTCTGAAACCAATGAAAAAGGTGATCCTGAATCAATAAACATCAGTGACTTGACCCCATCGATTGTAATTTCACATGTGGGAGTTTTACATGGCTCTGCATCCCCAGCAGTAAGCAGAACATCTATATTAGTTTTATTTATATCACCACTTTCAATCATTAAAGTCTGGTTTCTTTCTCCACAGATTCTTGTGGGTTTTCCATCTTATTCTCCAATACCACATTTATACTGCATTGAGACCTACATACCATGGAGAAGTGCCCAGTTTTTCCACACTTAAAGCAAACTCTGGCTAAAGCTGGACATGATGTTTTGTTGGTATTTTCACTGTATTCTCATCTTGAACATTTGGATCTACTGGAGAATCTGTTTGTGTTATCTTTGTTGAATTTGCTTTTGTTGAAATTTCGAACAAGCACAATCTCCAAATGGTTATCCTCATTGAGCTCTTTGCATGGCCTAGCGGATCTTTCTATACCTTTGGCAATCTCTATTACTTCAGCCAGCTTGGAATTCTTGTGCTGTAAAAGTTGTTCCTGGATCTTATTGTTATCACAATGCATAATTAACTGATCTATTGATCAGCCAAAGTACCAAAACCACATGTCAACGCTAGACTGCATACGTCAGCCATATAACTTTCAGTGGTTTCATTGGTTAATTGATGCTGTGAATAAAAATTGAACATCTCCATAACAACATTAGGTTCAACACAAAAATGTACTTTAGGTCTGTCAATTAATTGTCTCCTAAAAATCATCATAATCCTGAACACCAGCGGGAGTTTGGCTACCTGGTAAGTGCTCAAAGGTTTCCTGTACTTCAGTACCTATAGCATTCAATAACAGACCATTTTTTCTGGCTGCAGAAAATTTGTTAGCATCATGAGATTGTTAAACAAACCCAACCATTTCTTCCACTTCCTGGTTTGGTCTCCCAGACTTTAAAGTGAGGGAGGAGGAGGATTACACTATTGTTCCATAGTTGAAAAATGACAATTGCTAAGAAGCAAACTCGAAAACTGTCAAAGTAGGCTTAATAAAACTCTACTTGGCACAAGCAACTCACGAATCTCAACGAAAACAGGCTTAAAACCTCTTTTTGTTTCAGTTAAGAACCAAAGTAAAAGTTTATGTCCAAAAATGTCTCTTAAAGACAAAATGTTCACCAGCTTACCTCTCTCTTTGAAAGTCTTTGAAATTAAGATCTACGACTGAAGAATGTGGAGTGATAACCCCAGCCCGTGTCCAATTTAGAGAAATAACACGATCGGCAGAGCAGAATCAGCAAATGCGCAGGTAATGGCTTTACAAGATGGTGTCACATTAGGCTCGTAAGCGCCAAGTGGTTGAAGGCGCCCCCTTGCACCAAACCTCTTTGCACTGCGTGAGATGAGCATTGCAGTCTTTCTAGTGACATGTACATGGACGTGTTCCAATGATGTAGGGCCTGCCGAAAGTGGGCTTACCTCGAAATGTTGGCAATCGCTGGATCGTGATCCTTTGGAACGGTTTTAGAAGTGGCACAAGATCCCTGAAATGCTGAGAAACTGGTTTGAATAACATGAGGGTAGATATTGGGTGCTGGTGAAAAATACACTCCACAGTGTAGAACTGGCAAGGCTGAGGACACAAATTGTTGCCAAAATGTAATAGAAGATGAGCAGAGCAGGTTCCTCAATAAGATGGTTTTATTGAATAAAAGTGTCCCTAGCAGCGGAGCAGCAACCAAGCAAGTGGACGACCGGTGACCAACTGCCTAAGGTAAGTATAAATCTAAACAATTCCAAATTACCTCACAGAGAACAGAACAACTGGCGCGAACAGCAGCTTGTGCCCTAACATTCTACCAACATGTCTAACACATTACTTATTAACAAAATACTACACAGCACTTCAACATTTGTCAGTGAGATAAAGAAGTGAGAGCCCGGGAAGGCGAAGACGGATCCTAGAAGGGGCTGTGGCTAACGCACCCCTAGGGCAGTTGATCGCAAGGGCAGGCAGATAGAAGTCCGCAAAATCCCTCGAACAGCATTGTCCGGCAAGGTTCAAAGCGCCCAATCAGAAGGCGAGGGGCTTAGCTGTCGCACGGCTAAAAGAAGGGGTCTTTCTGGCAGCCACTTGGACTGGTCCCCCTCCAAGAGGCTGCCAGGAAGACACTAACATAGGCTCTGACCCCAAAATACCACACTCTTCATGTCCAACCCAAACCCCTCCCTGTATTGTGATTCCTGTGGCTGCATCCCAGGAAGTGATGGGGGCATGTGAGGGGCAGCCAGACATGTCCTCTCACTTCATGCTGCAGCTCTGTGATGAGGTACGTATGTTGTGAGAGGAACATGCAAGATCCATGGCCACCCTCACTGCCAGTATCGCTTCCTTTGGTGCAGCCATGTTGTCTGCCCCTGCCCAATGTCCTTCCCAAACCACCCTCAATGTTTCGCCCTGTACGTTGCCCCACACTGTTTCCCCCGTATTCCTCGTGTGTTGCAACCCTGTATGGTGCCTGATCCTGGACCGGCCAGCCAGGAGCCTGCATCGGATTCTGAGGATCTGAACATTGTGGAAATTGAGGATGACCAGAAGGACAGTTGACTTGTTTGACTATGACTTTTTTTGGGTCATTTACTTTGCCCCTTGTATACAGACTGGTTCCCCAGACGCTTCCTGACATGTTTTATTTATGTTGCCCAACCTCTTCCAAATCCCCTTGTTCATTCTGTGCAAAGAACATTATTTTCTTTCCTTTCTCCCTTCCAAACAGACTTATTTTTGCATATTTTTTATTCATTTCATTTACATAAACTTATATTTTGATTCAAAATTATTTCTCTATCTTGTTAACTTCATTGTAAATGTTTTGTTCAAAGTATGGACATATACCTTGGGAGTAGTTATTTGCTCTGCACATGATAGCTTGTTGGACTGATGGGGTTACACTTTTCCATGTGTCACTCACACACATTCATCCACACATCTTTAGGTCACCACAAGGGTAAACAATTGGCCATCAGTACATAATACGCAACTTAGTCTTGACTTGTGAGGACATTTATCTTTTATTTACACATATTCTGGATGATATTTTTTCCTGTGATCAAGAGGGATTGTGCTTGCGACTTCGCAAATTTGGTGGTGATGATCGCTGTGAGTAAGTGCATTTGTGTTGTTGCCGAGGTGCAGGTTGGTGTGCTGCGTCTACCTGTACAGGGGGAAGTTCCTGGACAGGGGCTGATGGTGTCTGTACAGTTAGGGGGAGTGCCTGGACAGGGGCTGAAGGTGTCTGTACAGGTGGGGGGAGTGCCTGGACAGATGTTGATGGTGGATGTGCAGATGGGGGGAGTGCCTGGGCAGGGGGTAGTGGTGGATGTGCAGTGGGGTGGGGGGCACAAGGGTGGTGGTGGCTGTGAACTCTTGCAGCGAGCCTGTGCAGGTTGTAGTACAGGTGGGTGGGTGTGATGTGCTGCAGGTAGATGTGCTGGCTCCTCTCCCTACTTTGACCTTGAAGGGAGACTTTGGATCAGTTTCAGCATGCCCTCCATCACCTTCATGGCCAAGGCCTATAGATGGATATGATGTCATTTATCTTCTTGGACATGTCTTGCCAAGATCTATCCATCCTGTCCAACATCTGGGTCAGTCTGTCCACCACATGAGGGATTTGGCGCATGCCCTGCAGTGCCTCTGACATATCTGACAGAGTAGCCCTTATGGCACGAATGTCCTGCCTCACATAAGCCTACTGTTAGAAGAACTCCTCCTCCCACTGGCCACCACAGCCATCTGCTAGCCCCCTCCACATGGGACGGTCAAGGATAAGACCATCAGGTCCATCAGCAGGGGGTGGGGGGTGGCAGGTGGTAGTCTGTGGACAGGCGATTGGTGCCCATGGGAAACCTGAACCGCACCAGGGGTGGTAAGTCCCTCAGATGGTGGAGAGAATGCCTGGGATGCACTGTATTGGGAGGAGTGTGTAGGTAACAACCACGTCTGTCCTGGTTGTGAGGGCTATGAGAGAGTGATGTCTGTGCTGGGGTATGTGAGAGCTTCAGCTGGTTAGTGCTATGTTGAGAACAGGAAATCCTGGGCTTTGGATAATGAGGCACTTTGCTGGGCAGAGGGGGGTGGCCTTACACATTCTGGCCAGTGTACCGAATGTTCTGGTCAGGGCATCTGACTCCTCATCCTCTGTAAGAAGGGCCAGATAGTCTCGATCATCCTCCAATTCATCAGCCTCCTCTGGTACTTCCTCCTCCTCCTCTTGCGCAGTACTGGCAGCTGAAATGACTGCTTGTAAGAATAGTGGGTACTCCCCTTCAATTGCCCGTCGTCCACCACTGGTGGAAGGTCCTTTGTCCTCATTGTCCTCATCACCTGGAAGACGGAGGTTGCAACAGGATAAGTAATTGACCCAGTATATGATGTGGTGCAACACAAGGGTTGATTCTACTGTACTTTGCATCAACAGATGATGCACATGTGACGTGGTTTGGGTACATCTATACTAGACAGCTCATACCATAGCACTGAGGTGTTGAATGGAGATGTACATACAATGTACAAGCAAACTCACCAGCCACAGCTCTGTGTTGCTTTGAGATCCCCCTGATGTAAACTGCTGAACCTGGCTCCTCATAGGTGTAGCTGAAGATGTGGTCCTCTATCTAGCAGCTTGAGAAGGAAGTGACACTATACTTAATGATCTGCAAGACTAATATGCTAACAGGCACACGTGACACGCAAATAACTGAAATAGTATGTATGTACCTTTTTACACACCAACTGAAGATGCTATGCAAAAGGGGATTTGGATCTTCAGAATGATTTTGGAATCCATAATAGGGAAACACTTTATGGCACGCTTACCTGATGGACAGATGCGAGTGGGTTTCACTGCTGCAGCCAGGATGTCTTGCATACCCCAGGATGATGTTGTCTGCAGCACTGATGGAATCCTGCCAGCAGCTGTTATGAGACAATCATGTCCGTAATCAAGTACACAGGATGATAGCAATGAGTTAAAATGTATATGCCATTGTCATAGACCATTGATATGCTATTTCTGGCCAGTGTGCCGCATGTTTTTCTCCTGAACTTTACATGTGGGCCCCTGATTACCAGCAGCAGTTGCCAGCTGTTACCTCCACACAGCACTGACATCAACGAGATATAACATTAACAGACAAACGTGTATGAGAAGGTAACTGATATTTAAAGGAAGGGGGTAATTATGGTGAATGCCTCCGCCTACCTTTGGATGCACCTTCATTGTTAGGTCTATCATGCATCATGTATCCGCATACCTTTGGATACACCTTCATTGTTAGGCCCATCATGTGTCATGAGTATGATGTTGACAAATTTAAAGGAGTGCACATCATCATGCAGACCAGTTTCACATTTTCACATCAGATCATATCATTGCATTTGAGAGTTAATATGTGAGATGTCTAATAATCAGGTACAATTTGTGGCAAATTTGTGCTTCCCTCCCCATGAAGTCACAACGCCGATTTAGGACTGGGAGAGCCCACATTTGTTATGTTCAATCTTTGTGTAACCTCTGTTCCCATTATACATGTACAACATCATGGTAGAACTTAGCTGTCAATGGATGATGTCAAGTACAGCACACATCCTAACCTCATATATTATCCTGTCATTGATATATGAGAATAGGATAGAAGAGGAGGCAAGCTGAATTCAACATTTGACTAGGATCAAATATTGTGGTAAAGTGTAGAAGCTTGGATGGTTGCTGCCTACACTGGATTTGCATTGTGCAGTTCAGCCACCAGATATATATATTTCACTTTCTCTATATCTACCTTAGCAGCCCATACACCCCTCCCAAAACAACACAACCTAACTGGAGTCAGTGCGACCCGCATCCACATCAATATCCATACATTTTGGGCCCTGTGATTTTGCTTGAGAGTTTTCATGTCATGGACTTACAATCCAGTTGTGGCTACTCCACTTCATATGACACAATATAGTCTATTATGTACATACTGCACTCACTTGCCATACATTTATTGTCATCCTTTCACTAGCCACCATGGTGTGATATGGTATGCTGTAAAATGCCGTATGTGGGCATATTGAGATGAGGGACAGCAGTGATGTTGAATACATACAACATGCTGCAGACATTAAATCCACATTTTATGAGCATTCAGATACATCATTCTTGGGTTTACTTACTAGGGTCCCGCATCTGCCCAGTGTGTGGCTCCTGACCAGATGTCACAGCCACCCTTGTTGCAGATGTCACTGTGGGGACTGGAATCCTGGACTACATCATTGGGCCTACAAAGATATGCGTGTTTGCCGTCAACATTCCAGTTGCCACATGTGATGCACTCGATTTCGGAGATCAGTTCACAGTTCTGGCACTGTTAATAAAATGCATGTAATATGTCCATATGTTGTATGCTAACAATGTACGCTTTTGGACCCTCTCCTGACCACTTTTATTTACCAGTTTGTGATGGTGGTATGGATTGCTGTGGATGATGTTGTTGCCTTCCAGCAGATGCAGGGACATCTACTACATTGGATGACTGTACTCTGGCTAAAAATGTCAATAGAGGAGAACAGAGAAAAGTCAACAAACCAAAAATGTACATGTGCAACTTGTCACAAATTTCCTCACGGCAGCTACATGCTAACAGTAATGCTAAGTGCAGCCGCGGCTAGTGCAGGTAGGAACAGTGGGGCGGTGGGGGATTCAACAGACGACGGAATAGGGAAAATAAAATAAATAAAAAACACTTACCTTGCGCTTGGGGATGTGGCGAGGACAAAGTGTTTTTTTTAATTATTTTTTTATTTATTTTCCCTATTACGTTGTCTGTTGAAGTGGAAGGGGCACTTTGTCTATTGCTATTTACCAGTGTTAGGTATATACGCCAGAATGGCTGGGCACCTGTTTGTGATAGTGGAAATGGGATTTGCCATTTCCACCACAAAGGATTCTGTGACTTGTAGTGCAACGTACAGAAGGAGACACGAGGCTCTGAGTCACTATGCTTTTTACACATACTTGGGACAACTTCCATAGTCCCAATTGTGGTGCAACGCAGACAGACATTTCATATCCATGTTCTTGTCATCAATCTATCAGGGTTTTGTAGAGCGCACTACTCACCCGTGAGGGTCTCCAGGTGCTGAGTGGGAGTGGTGAGCAGCTCCCTTGGGGTCATTCGAAGAGCCAGGTCTTGAGGTCCTTTCTAAATTGGTGCAGTGTCGGGCTTCGGCGGAGGGGGAGTTCGTTCCAGGTCTTGGCTGTGAGGTAAGAGAAGAATCTTCCACCTGCTCTGGCCTGTAGAAACGAGGAACGGTGGCTAGGGCGAGGTCGGCTGAGTGGAGTTTTTTCTTGGGAGTGTGGAAGGAGATTCTGTCGTTGAGGTATTGGGGTCCGGTGTTGTGGAGGGCTTTGTAGGCGTGTGAGCAGCTTGAAGGTTATTTTTCTTTCGAGGGAGAGCCAGTGGAGGTCGCGGAGGTGTTGGGTGATGTGGTCGTGTCGTGGGATGTCAAGGATGAGTCTAGCTGCGGTGTTATGGACGGTCTGGAGTTTGTGGAGGAGTTTTTTGTTGATTCCGGCGTAGAGAGCGTTGCAGTAATCTAGTCTGCTGGTGATGAGTGCGTGGATGACGTTTTTCCTGGAGTCGGGGGGATCCACTTGAACGTCTTGCGTAGTATGCAGAGGGTGTTGAAGTATGCGGAGGAGACGGCGTTGATCTGGTGATTCATGGTGAGTGAGGAGTCGAGTATACCTGGTACCACATTGCGGACATCACTCACAGGCAGCCTATGGAGCATGTTGTGGTGTATGGTGTAGAGGACCTCCTCTAGTGGGGTAAGATGGAGGTGGGGTCCAGATTGTACACCAGGGAGAACTCTGGCCACCTCAATCCTGGCGTACTTCTCCTTCACCCGCCTCTTCTCGTCCAGCCACTTCTTTTTTTATGTGCTTTACAGAGCGGACGTCCTCCCCCAATGCTGTGACTGCAGTGGCTAAATGCTGCCATAGGGCTGCCTTCTGTGTGCCACTGGTGTTGTAAGTGGGAAGCCATGGAGCCGTTTGTGGTGCCTCACAATGAACTCTAAGATCATGGTGGTCTCCTCCTCAACATAATTTTTTTTCCTCCTCTGGTGTCGCATTTTTTGAAGTAAGGCGCAGAGCAGGCAAGCAGGAACTCTGTGTTGCCAAACCTGGCCCTTGTTTGTGTGCTGCTTTTATACGGTTTGTAGTGCAGGTCTTGCAGGTGGTGTCAAATAACTGCAGGTGTAGGTGATTAGACTTCATCCGGCCCGAGCGGGGTATGGTAAGCACTTACACAGGTGTTTAACACTGAAGACAATGACCATCCGGCCCAAGTCGGAGATTCCTCGCCGACTGCGGAGATTCTGACCCAACTGTGGAGACTCCTCCCCGACTGCGGAGATTCCGGCCCGGTTGAGTGGGGATATAAGCGCCTCCGGCAGGATGACGCCATGCGCAACCACATCAGCACCCACAACGGCAACTTCCACTGCGACCAAGAAAATGAAAATCCCACCTACTTCTGGTAAAACGCCCATCATTTGCGTATATATAAATATAAATATATATATACACATACACACAGCGTAATTTATAGCACCAATAGCTCTAACTTTACAATTGCGAGACCTACTGCTGTTAGCCCGAAACCGGTCCCAGGATGCTTGTTTCCGGTCCAGGGAAGACATGGCTTGGCAGTTCGGGCTGAACTGTTCCCATGAGGCACAGGGTCAAGACTCATCTGCATATAGCTGTGTCTGAACTGGGGTGGCGAAGTGAGCTAAAGAACGATGATGGATTCAACCCAGATCTTTGCCTGGGGGTGAGTGTCTGAAAAGTTTCAGCGCTCCGTCCATCATCTCCTTGTTTTTGCTTTGTTCGCCCTAGTTGGCAGGGTATGCCCAGACGTGGGTCCCTTGCTCACTTTGCCACTGGATTCAAGCTAGCCTGGCTTATGAGGGCTGTTAGCCCGAAACCGGTCCCAGGATGCTTGTTTCCGGTCCAGGGAAGACATGGCTTGGCAGTTCGGGCTGGACTGTTCCCATGAGGCACAGGGTCAAGACTGATTTGCATATAGCTGTGTCTGAACTGGGGTGGCGAAGTGAGCTAAAGACCGATGATGGATTCAACCCAGATTTGTGACTGGGGGTGAGTGTCTGAAAAGTTTCAGGGCTCCGTCCATCATCTCCTTGTGTTTGCTTTGTTCACCCTAAGTTGGCAGGGTATGCCTAGACGTGGGTCCCTTGCTCACTTTGCCACTGGATTCAAGCTAGCCTGGCTGATGAGGGCTGTTAGCCCGAAACCAGTCCCAGGATGCTTGTTTCCGGTCCAGGGAAGACATGGCTTGGCACTTCGGGCTGGACTGTTCCCATGAGGCACAGGGTCAAGACTGGTTTGCATATAGCTCTGTCTGAACTGGGGTGGCGAAGTGAGCTAAAGAACGATGATGGATTCAACCCAGATCTGTGACTGGGGCTGAGTGTCTGAAAAGTTTCAGCGCTCTGTCCAACATCTCCTTGTGTTTGCTTTGTTCGCACTAAGTTGGCAGGGTATGCCCAGACGTGGGTCCCTTGCTCAGTTTGCCACTGGATTCAAGCTAGCCTGGCTTATGAGGGCTGTTAGCACGGAACCGGTCCCAGGATGTTTGTTTCCGGTCCAGGGAAGACATGGCTTGGCAGTTCGGGCTGGACTGTTCCCATGAGGCACAGGGTCAAGACTGATTTGCATATAGCTGTGTCTGAACTGGGGTGGCGAAGTGAGCTAAAGAACGATGATGGATTCAACCCAGATCTGTGACTGGGGGTGAGTGTCTGAAAAGTTTCAGCGCTCCGTCCATCATCTTGTGTTTGCTTTGTTCGCCCTAGTTGGCAGGGTATGCCAAGACGTGGGTCCCTTGCACACTTTGCCACTGGATTCAAGCTACCCTGGCTGATTAGGGCTGTTAGCCTGAAACCGGTCCCAGGATGCTTGTTTCCAGTCCAGGGTAGACATGGCTTGGCAGTTCGGGCTGGACTGTTCCCATGAGGCACAGGGTCAAGACTGATTTGCATATAGCTGTGTCTGAACTGGGGTGGCGAAGTGAGCTAAAGAACGATGATAGATTCAACCCAGATCTGTGACTGGGGGTGAGTGTCTGAAAAGTTTCAGCGCTCCGTCCATCATCTCCTTGTGTTTGCTTTGTTCGCCCTAGTTGGCAGGGTTTGCCCAGACGTGGGTCCCTTGCTCACTTTGCCACTGGATTCAAGCTAGCCTGGCTTATGAGGGCTGTTAGCCCGAAACCGGTCCCAAGATGCTTGTTTCTGGTCCAGGGAAGACATGGCTTGGCAGTTCAGGCTGGACTGTTCCCATGAGGCACAGGGTCAAGACTGATTTGCATATAGCTGTGTCTGAACTGGGGTGGCGAAGTGAGCTAAAGAACGATGATGGATTCAACCCAGATCTGTGATTGGGGGTGAGTGTCTGAAAAGTTTCAGCGCTCCGTCCATCATCTCCTTGTGTTTGCATTGTTCGCCCTAGTCGGCAGGGTATGCCCAGACGTGGGTCCCTTGCTCACTTTGCCACTGGATTCAAGCTAGCCTGGCTTATGAGGGCTGTTAGCCCGAAACCGGTCCCAGGATGCTAGTTTCCGGTCCAGGGAAGACATGTCTTGGCAGTTCGGGCTGGACTGTTCCCATGTGGCACAGGGTCAAGACTGATTTGCATATAGCTGTGCCTGAACTGGGGTGGCGAAGTGAGCTAAAGAACGATGATGGATTCAACCCAGATCTGTTACTGGGGGTGAGTGTCTGAAAAGTTTCAGCGCTCCGTCCATCACCTCCTTGTGTTTGCTTTGTTCGCCCTAGTTGGCAGGGTATGGCCAGACGTGGGTCCCTTGCTCACTTTGCCACTGGATTCAAGCTAGCCTGGCTGATGAGGGCTGTTAGCCCGAAACCGGTCCCAGGATGCTTGTTTCCAGTCCAGGGAAGACATGGCTTGGCAGTTCGGGCTGGACTGTTCCCATGAGGCACAGGGTCATGACTGATTTGCATATAGCTGTGTCTGAACTGGGTTGGCGATGTGAGCTAAAGAACGATGATGGATTCAACCCAGATCTGTGACTGGGGGTGAGTGTCTGAAAAGTTTCAGCGCTCCGTCCAACATCTCCTTGTGTTTGCTTTGTTTGCACTAAGTTGGCAGGGTATGCCCAGACGTGGATCCCTTGCTCACTTTGCCACTGGATTCAAGCTAGCCTGGCTTATGAGGGCTGTTGGCCCGAAACCGGTCCCAGGATGTTTGTTTCCGGTCCAGGGAAGACATGGCTTGGCAGTTCGGGCTGGACTGTTCCCATGAGGCACAGGGTCAAGACTGATTTGCATATAGCTGTGTCTGAACTGGGGTGGCGAAGTGAGCTAAAGAACGATGATGGATTCAACCCAGATCTGTGACTGGGGGTGAGTGTCTGAAAAGTTTCAGCGCTCCGTCCATCATCTCCTTGAGTTGCTTTGTTCGCCCTAGTCGGCAGGGTATGCCCAGACGTGGGTCCCTTGCTCACTTTGCCACTAGATTCAAGCTAGCCTGGCTTATGAGGGCTGTGAGCCCGAAACCGGTCCCAAGATGCTTGTTTCTGGTCCAGGGAAGACATGGCTTGGCAGTTCAGGCTGGACTGTTCCCATGAGGCACAGGGTCAAGACTGATTTGCAAATAGCTGTGTCTGAACTGGGGTGGCGAAGTGAGCTAAAGAACGATGATGGATTCAACCCAGATCTGTGATTGGGGGTGAGTGTCTGAAAAGTTTCAGCGCTCCGTCCATCATCTCCTTGTGTTTGCGTTGTTCGCCCTAGTCGGCAGGGTATGCCCAGACGTGGGCCCCTTGATCACTTTGCCACTGGATTCAAGCTAGCCTGGCTTATGAGGGCTGTTAGCCCGAAACCGGTCCCAGGATGCTAGTTTCCGGTCCAGGGAAGACATGTCTTGGCAGTTCGGGCTGGACTGTTCCCATGTGGCACAGGGTCAAGACTGATTTGCATATAGCTGTGCCTGAACTGGGGTGGCGAAGTGAGCTAAAGAACGATGATGGATTCAACCCAGATCTGTTACTGGGGGTGAGTGTCTGAAACGTTTCAGCGCTCCGTCCATCATCTCCTTGTGTTTGCTTTGTTCGCCATAGTTGGCAGGGTATGGCCAGACGTGGGATACTTGCTCACTTTGCCACTGGATTCGAGCTAGCCTGGCTGATGAGGGCTGTTAGCCCGAAACCAGTCCCAGGATGCTTGTTTCCGGTCCAGGGAAGACATGGCTTGGCAGTTCGAGCTGGACTCTTCCCATGAGGCACAGGGTCAAGACTGATTTGCATATAGCTGTGTCTGAACGGGGTGGCGAAGTGAGCTAAAGAACGATGATGGATTCAACCCAGATCTGTGACTGGGGGTGAGTGTCTGAAAAGTTTCAGCGCTCCGTCCATCATCTCCTTGTGTTTGCTTTGTTCGCCCTAGTTGGCAGGTTATGCCCAGACGTGGGTCCCTTGCTCAGTTTGCCACTGGATTCAAGCTAGCCTGGCTTATATGGGCTGTTAGCCCGAAACCGGTCCCAGGATGCTTGTTTCCAGTCCAAGGAAGACATGGCTTGGCAGTTCGGGCTGGACTGTTCCCATGAGGCACAGGGTCAAGACTGATTTGCATATAGCTGTGTCTGAACTGGGGTGGCAAAGTGAGCTAAAGAACGATGATGGATTCAACCCAGATCTGTGACTGGGGGTGAGTGTCTGAAAAGTTTCAGCGCTCCGTCCATCATCTCCTTGTGTTTGCTTTGTTCGCCCTAAGTTGGCAGGGTATGCCCAGACGTGGGTCCCTTGCTCACTTTGCCACTGGATTCAAGCTAGCCTGGCTGATGAGGGCTATTAGCCCGAAACCAGTCTCAGGATGCTTGTTTCCGGTCCAGGGAAGGCATGGCTTGGCAGTTCGGGCTGGACTGTTCCCATGAGGCACAGGGTCAAGACTGATTTGCATATAGCTGTGTCTGAACTGGGGTGGCGAAGTGAGCTAAAGAACGACGATGGATTCAACCCAGATCTATGACTGGGGGTGAGTGTCTGAAAAGTTTCAGCGCTCCGTCCATCATCTCCTTGTGTTTGCATTGTTCGCCCTAGTTGGCAGGGTATGCCCAGACGTGGGTCCCTTGCTCGCTTTGCCACTGGATTCAAGCTAGCCTGGCTGATGAGGGCTATTAGCCCGAAACCGGTCCCAGGATGCTTGTTTCCGGTCCAGGGAAGACATGTCTTGGCATTTCGGGCTGGACTGTTCCCATGTGGCACAGGGTCAAGACTGATTTGCATATAGCTGTGTCTGAACTGGGGTGGCGAAGTGAGCTAAAGAACGATGATGGATTCAACCCAGATCTGTTACTGGGGGTGAGTGTGAAAAGTTTCAGCGCTCCGTTCATCATCTCCTTGTGTTTGCTTTGTTCGCCCTAGTTGGCAGGGTATGGCCAGACGTGGGTCCCTTGCTCACTTTGCCACTGGATTCAAGGTAGCCTGGCTGATGAGGGCTGTTAGCCCGAAACCGGTCCCAGGATGCTTGTTTCCAGTCCAGGGAAGACATGGCTTGGCAGTTCGGGCTGAACTGTTCCCATGAGGCACAGGGTCAAGACTGATTTGCATATAGCTGTGTCTGAACTGGGGTGGCAAACTGAGCTAAAGAATGATGATGGATTCAACCCAGATCTGTGACTGGGGGTGAGTGTCTGAAAAGTTTCAGCGCTCCGTCCATCATCTCCTTGTGTTTGCTTTGTTCGCCTTAAGTTGGCAGGGTATGCCCAGACGTGGGTCCCTTGCTCACTTTGCCACTGGATTCAAGCTAGCCTGGCTGATGAGGGCTGTTAGCCCGAAACCGGTCCCAGGATGCTTGTTTCCGGTACAGGGAAGACATGGTTTGGCAGTTCGGGCTGGACTGTTCCTATGAGGCACAGGGTCAAGACTGATTTGCATATAGCTGTGTCTGAACTGGGGTGGCGAAGTGAGCTAAAGAACGATGATGGATTCAACCCAGATCTGTGACTGGGGGTGAGTGTCTGAAAAGTTTCAGCGCTCCGTCCATCATCTCCTTGTGTTTGCTTTGTTCGCCGTGGGTCCCTTGCTCACTTTGCCACTGGATTCAAGCTAGCCTGGCTGATGAGGGCTGTTAGCCCGAAACCGGTCCCAGGATGCTTGTTTCCGGTCCAGGGAAGACATGGCTTGACAGTTCGGGCTGGACTGTTCCCATGAGGCACAGGGTAAAGACTGATTTGCATATAGCTGTGTCTGAACTGGGGTGGCAAAGTGAGCTAAAGAACGATGATGGATTCAACCCAGATCTGTGACTGGGGGTGAGTGAGCGCTCCGTCCATCATCTCCTTGTGTTTGCTTTGTTCGCTCTAAGTTGGCAGGGTATGCCCAGATGTGGGTCCCTTGCTCACTTTGCCACTGGATTCAAGCTAGCCTGGCTGATAAGGGCTGTTAGCCCGAAACCGGTCCCAGGATGCTTGTTTCCGGTCCAGGGAAGACATGGCTTGGCAGTTCGGGCTGGACTGTTCCCATGAGGCACAGGGTCAAGACTGATTTGCATATAGCTGTGTCTGAACTGGGGTGGCGAAGTGAGCTAAAGAACGATGATGGATTCAACCCAAATCTGTGACTAGGGGTGAGTGTCTGAAAAGTTTCAGCGCTCCGTCCATCATCTCCTTGTGTTTGTTTTGTTCGCCCTAAGTTGGCAGGGTATGCCCAGACGTGGGTCCCTTGCTCACTTTGCCACTGGATTCAAGCTAGCCTGGCTGATGAAGGCTGTTAGCCCGAAACCGGTCCCAGGATGCTTGTTTCCGGTCCAGGGAAGACATGGCTTGGCAGTTCGGGCTGGACTGTTCCCATGAGGCACAGGGTCAAGAGTGATTTACATATAGCTGTGTCTGAACTGGGGTGGCGAAGTGAGCTAAAGAACGATGATGGACTCAACCCAGATCTGTGACTGGGGGTGAGTGTCTGAAAAGTTTCAGCGCTCCGTCCATCATCTCCTTGTGTTTGCATAGATCGCAGTAAGGCAAACAGGATGTGGTTCAAAACTAGGAAGGTTTGCCCTTGAAATGTTTTTCTCATTAGTTAGGGAGTGTCCAACAGTCACTCCCACTCACTGGCTAGTGCAATTTTCCCAAACTTTGGGTCAGTACCTATTGGTTGGTCCTGAGCTGATTTATGGTGGTTCGCAAAATTTGAGGTCTATATCTAAGTAGCATTTAAATTGATTAGCCCTCTTTGTGCACCAGTGCAAAGGTGCTGGACCTTGTCCAGTTTTAAAACAAATCCTTGCAAGTATTCCCAAGCAAGACTCCAAGTGAATCTTTGAGTATTTGTTGCTGCTGTGTTTTTTATTTCACAAAGACATTTCACAGAGAATATGCTCACTATACATAATTTCACACAACCATACTACTTGTGTATGACGTTCAAACATAAAATGAGAAATATGGGTGTGGTCCAATGGCTAGAGCTTCCGACCTGTGTTGTGTCAACATCCTTTAATTATGGGCAAATCACTTAAACTCCTGTGCCTATAATAAAATGAATCTGGCACTGTGAAATTTAATCTGGTGCTCATGTAAAGTGCTCCTATGCCCTTAGGCATGCTTGCAAGAGAGAATACGCCATTGGGCTTCATTCTAACACAAAAAGGGGTTTCTCAAATTTGCTAAAATCACTGGTATCAACACCAAAAATCTTTAGATTGTGATTTTAGTGAATGGATGTCACAGGCCAGCACCATATTCTGAAAAGTGTTCCAGCTCCAGTGCAGTTCACCATCTGCCACATCAATGTGCAGCTTGGTATCTTAGCCACAGCCCGTAATAAAAGGGCATGGTCAAAGTTCTGAATTTTACAAACAGTTGTTGTATTACACTCTGAATTTTACAAACAGTTATTGTATTACACTAAAAAAGTGTCTGTCCCATGTCCATTAAAGCTACGTGGGTTGTGGAAGTTACTAGTTGACTTAGTTAATCTTACAAACATAGCACCTCACCCCAGCTCATCAGAAAACTTCTGGACATGCAAAAGAACATAAGAGTATAGAGTATCTGTTTTTCTTGCATACCGCTTGTACAGTCCTTCCCTTGTAAAGAATGAAACCCTTTAGAAATCTCATGATGCATCCTCTCAACATGCATAAGGGGATGGTGGTAAATGCTTTTGTTCTCCTGAGTGCTTACCCATTTATGCAGGGTCTTCCTTCCTTTCTTTTTAGGAACCCTCCCCCATTTTAAAAAAGATATGAAACACAAACCTGTGCTACTTCTCCCTTTTTATATACAATTGCATTATCCTCACTTATATTGCATAAAACCTTTTATACATAGAAAACATATAATTAGAAAAAGCCCCATAAATATTACCTTTTACTTCCACTATCCGGCTATGAACACTTTTACTCTCCAATATGGGCCCCCACACTGCTGGAGGAAAGCATTTCTGCTTGTATTCTAAAACCGGGTTCCTGCACCACATTTATGCAACCAGTGGGCCATCACCCTCCCATAAGCAATCCATTCTACAGGTGCATGCACTGCAAGAACAGACAGAAGCGAGCACCTTTTAACAACCCGATGACCTGATAATTAGAAAACAGCAGCGATTGGTGATCCCTGAAAGTGGTGAGGCATAATACTTGCCTCAGGTTTACCTCGTTGTTTTCAAAATTTGCCTTGGGTGCCCTCACACACAAATGTACCTATACACTCACACTCGCTGTTTCCCACTCACAAACACACTTGCCAACACACACACTTTTACAATCACTGATCCTCACTCACAACTACTGGTGCATAGGAGTTCTGATTTGGACTCCTTAGGTACACTTGTTCTGCTCAATGACGCAGTAGATGAGAGGTCCTGGAGCAACTGCACCCGCTACTCCACTAATAAAGGCACCCCTGGCTTACTCCAAATCCCTCTAACAATCTCCTTGTCACTCACTCATTCTAACTCACATTGCTTTACTCACTCCCTCGCTTTCACTTATCATACTCTCTCTTATTCATTGATTCTCACTCTTTCACTCTCCTACACACTAAACTAACACACTCTCACTCAATCTCATTCTCTCTCAATTACTCACAAACACACTTTCATTCAAACATGCACAGAGAAAAAACAATGAATATGTTTTTACTTACCTTTGTTTCCTGTGCTGGCAACTTAGAACCTCCATGGCAGCAGCAGAGCAGGAATCCGTTACTGGACTTTGAAACTAGCGAGCCATGATTCCTAACGAGGAGTCAGACAGAGCAGCAGGGCCAGGGTGAAAAGGAAGACCCACCTCAAGCTGTCTCCCAGCTTCTTGATAGGACTGGAAACACAGCCCTATCAGGAGCTTGGACAGTGCCGGGCATCCTGCCCCTGCTACTCTGTACGGCTCCTTATTGGCCTCAGGGATGCACTGATTTGCACCCTGACAGCCCCATTTTAGCAGATATTACTGCCTAAGGCATGTACAATATGTCTTCTAAATAAAACTGATCGGGCCTTTGTTAGGGGATCATAGCTGAACTAGGCCCTTCACATGTGCAATCTAGATATCCATCTACACATTGCTGTGTTTTTAAACAACAATCTGTGGCTGGATCGTAGCTCAGTCCCCTCCCCCTCCTCCTCCTCCTGCCATGAGGCGCCTGGTTGAGAGGCTGACAGGGCTGCCTGTCCTGTGCACTGCAGCGTTCATGTAAACACAAGGGGGGATATTCACAAGAACGTGCGCTAAACATCCCCAAAAAATGTTAACGCAACTTTACACATCGCAGTCTATCGCTGGAAAATAACCCCGTGTTAACGTGGAATTCACAACACGGCGGTACCATGCGATAGCCTCCCGAAACTGCGGCCAAAGTCCGTGATACAACCACCGCGACGGCGATTAAAACACAAACCCCAACGCGTAAAAAAGACGCGATGGGCCCAAACGCGATAAGAAAACAGTGATAACCAGCGAGAGGCCAGCAATACCCACGCGTAATGCGGGAAAAAGCACAAGAACAGCATACGGAAAATGCCACTAAAAAGGAAATCAATTGCGGAGTACCACGGATGCACCCTGACCGACTGCAGAGGACAACATGAACCCCACAATCCCCACGGAGGAACACCCAGGAATCCAGGGCTCGTGGAAGGGCAATGAGAAGAGGAAGAGGAAGACGGGGTACAGTCTTCAGGAAAACCCGATTATCGCCACGGATGAGATAGAACACCACCACCAACTGTACGGCACCTCCAACGTGTCATTGGCAACAAAGAGGTAAAGCTGGCACACCATCTCGGACCATGTGAATGCCGTCGCAGCGCCGAGGAGGACAATGGAAGAGGACAAGAGGCGCTGGACTGATGTGAATGGCAAAACCAAGCAGAAACTCGCTGCCAACACGAAAGCAGCAACGCACTTCGGAGGAGGGGGGCCAGCAGAACACCAGGAGCTGAATGACATGGAGAAGATGGTGGCCACAGTCACCAGTGGGGAGACGGTGACAGGAGTTGGGGATCCGGACACTGCCCAACATGACCCGACATTACATCAACAGGGTGCGTACCGACCAGGGAGTGGGGGTACGGGGGGAGATGGGCACAATGGCACACATGCACAATTAAGCAGAGCACACTGCACACCCACAATGACTCAGGATCATGTCCCTGATCCCACGGGAACACTTCAGCACACACACAAACACCAGGTAGTCCCACGAACACCATGTGCCCAAAGGGGCACCCAAACAACACATCAACAATCACACAACCAACACATGCACATGTGCGAAACACAGCAAACATGCATATACGTCAGCCACACTGACAATGCAAGAGACACCACATGACGAGTAGCATGGCTGCAGTCCAATCATCATGACAATGTACACAGCACGACACTGAGGTGGCTGAGTGCGGACCACAACCGAAAAGGAGCAGGTCACACTCGGACACAACCACCTGCCCAAACAACCCCTGACGTCAACGACACATCTGCAGACAAACCATGCCCAAGAGTCACAACTCAACAAAGAGCACAAGTTACCCAAGTCTGCAACATCTCAGCGCTGTGGAAGCACAGAACTGAAAGGCACACCGCATGAACGGGATAAGTGGCAGCCAAATCAGAGCCGCAGGAGCGACTCACCCACCGTGCAGCATACGCACATAAGAATAAGTGCACCTCGACATTGACAACATCCTGGTACAAACAGCAACACCTCCACAACAGAACACAGGACACAACTGGTGCCGCATATGTGCAAAACATGGCCAATCACATCTGGCACAGCAGGAAACTGTCTATTAGGTAAAGAGACAATATCAAGCTTTCAATTAAATCTGGAGTTAAAACATTCTGGGTATCATGTAGCGAGCGGAGGCCACAGTACAGACGAACTTGCTTCAATCTGCAGCATGGAAGCCCCCTAGATTCAAGGCTGCGATCCCTTTGGTGGTCCATATTTTCATCTTGGAAAGGAGTTCCTTTTTTAAAACAATAGAAAAATTAACTTCTCTTGCCGATACAAAGAATGAATACTATATAAGCGTCCTTGTGGACCGTTAAAAATACATCTAGCTATTGGAGCGATCGTACAGCATCATATAAAGAAGTACTTTGGTCGATACCTTTTCTCTTCAGGACCCTCTGAGTCAGCTGTAATAATAGCGTGCGACGCGCACACAATTTCTAATTATTATAAGGAGCACTCTTTGCTCCTTCCTGAAACAACCAACTCAGTATCGTAGTTCATCCAGGGTCTCACAGCATTATAAATGCCTGAATTTTTTTCGCAATAGACGGTTTCCTGAAGAAGGCAGAAGTGCCGAAACGCGCGTAGTTGTCATCTACCGCTAGCCTTCATCAAATCTGTCAAGTTTTTTAAGAAAGATACAATCATTGATCGTATGAATTGGATTGATTTTTTCTTTTCATGTATATATTATGTGTTTATCTCTTCTGTATATATGTATATTTACACAATTGATTAAGAATGAAAAAAATCCAAGAAAAAGAGATTTAATAACTATATAAAAAATATTTTTATAATAAGAAATAAGATACTGTCCCAGTCAGTTGTCATTGTTGGTTCATTGTGTGGTTACACCTGTTTACATGATACCTAGAATGTTTTAACTCCAGATTTAATTGAAAGCTTGCTATTGTCTCTTTACCTAATAGTCTTTTTCCCTGCGATTAGCAAGCACATTGTATTTGTAGGGGTCCCCTTTTTTCAAAAATACAGCAGGAAACTGTGACATGACAATGTACAAGTACAACCTGTAACCTGCAAATAATTTTTATTCAGACATGCTGTGCTTGTGGACATTTTGTACTGTCCCATGATTGCCAGGGGCGGCCACAATGTGACGTGCTCATGAGAAGAAATTGGCAATGAGGGTGTTCCTACGGGCCATTCCTCCCGCAGCTGCAGTGGGATGTGGGCCACCTGCCCCATCGTCCTCATCATCGTCCGGTACTTCTGGAACTTGGATCCATGGGGCATTGGTGCGTACACAGATGTTGTGCAACTCCCGACATGCAACGATCATCTTGCACACGATGTCTGGGCTGTACAGGAGCTTTCCACCTGTGCCGTCCAGGCACCTGAGACATGACTTCAACACGCCAAATGTGCGTTTCACGATGCCCCTGGTGCGTATGTGGGCCGCATTGTACTGCCTCTGGGCGGGTGTGTTCGGGTCTCGGAGGGGTGTCATCATCCAAGGGCAGAGTGCATATCCTTGATCACCTGTGACAGTGCAGAGAGAAAAGAGTCAATACTTGGTTCGGCATGATGTGTTGGCAGGCCCACTAGTCCAGTGACGCCTGTGCTGGCTGTGTGTGGGGTGAGTGTAAGCCAGCCCTCAGAGAGTAGCTGGTGCTGGCAACAACTTCAACAGTCATCAGGCACTCAGGAATGCAATGTTCGAACAGCAAGGGAGCATGATTTGAGTTGCACAGAGTTAGTAGCCCCGGATGCACAGCGGACGACACGGGCCTACCGCCACGGGACGCTGACTTGCGGGAGACTGGGGTAGGGTCATGAGGGCAGAGCAGGGTCTCGTATGTATCAAAGGTGGTTTTCGCGGAGTGTCTCTGGGAGAGTGGGAGATGTACCCCCAGGGCATGATGCAGAGGGCACATACCAGCTGTGTCCGGCAACATGGCGGATATGAATGCCACAGACTCATGCCAAACACCAAGTCCGTACCTGCCCGTTGCTGATGACAACCCCCAGGCCACAGGCTCAGACACCAACAATGTTCGGCCGGAGGCTGATGGTCACTCACGGCGCACAGGGTTAGTGGCACCAGGTCAGTCCTTGCTACTGGTTGACCTCCTCCGTAACGGTGATCCGTATTTCCACCGGACTGAAATGCATCTTTCACTCACTCCTCACCCTGCGTTCACTGGCATGGACTCTGCCATTGATTAATGAAGACTCAGTTCTAGATGTGGGACATACTGGACTGCAGTGTAGGCTGGCTGCAGCGGTGGAGTATGTCAACGAATGAGGACTCCTGGGGGCCTGTGCACGGAGGACAGCGATGGTCTGAGGAGGCTGCCAAGGTCGCGGGCATGGGTCTTGGAACTAGCACCGGTACGTGGTGGGCCCTCTTTGACACACGACGGTGTCGGCAGGTGAGCAGTGCGGCCTTGGAGCGCTGGGGTGGGAAGGCCTGGTCTGGGTATTAACGGCCTGGGGTGCAGCAGGCGCACAGGCTCGCAGGCCCTGCTGCTCATGGCGTCGGCCTCGTGGCGGGCTGAGAGGCGCCGCCCTGGCAGTGACGTTGGCCATTCCGGGAGAGCACCACGCTCTGCGCCACAGGGTTTTTGTCCACACCCCTGTGCAGGCCTGGCATAAGCCGGGCCAACCCACTACGCTCACGCACACAGGGGGGGACGCAGCGAGCGACATTTCCGCGATCTGACCCACAGCCTGGGGTGACATGGTTGCGTCCACTGTTCACTACTCTCCAGACACCAGCAGTTAATGTCTGCATGGACATATCTGTGGTTTGCATACCCAGGTCTGTCCAGCACATTCACGCCACACTTGTCGTTGTGTACATTCCCATTCATGGGTCACTTGCATCCTTCGCACATGCCTGCTTTCCGCCTTTCCACACGTTCAGCTGTTGTGTGGCTGTGGTGCCATGATATAGCTGGATTGTGTACATGGGAAGCCCAGGATCCCAATGGAGTTGTGTTGTCGTTTCTGGTAGGTGGGCATGTTGATTGACATGTTGTATGTGGTTTGGTCACGTGTGCATTCCCACAGTTGTGCGTTGTGTGATGGTGGCTTTGAGGTGTGTGGTGTGTAGATTTGGTACTTACCAACGAGCAGTCCAGTTCCATATGTGCCATCCTGGAAGCGCTGGTTGATGATGGACTGTCGGAAGATGTAGGAATCGTGCACACTGCCTGGGTAGTTGGTGAACATTCCCCGGTGGTCCACTATTGCCTGCACATTGATGGAATGCGTGTGCTTTCTGTTGCGGTAGATGTGTGCAGTGTCCGCAGGGGGCACAAGTGGGACATGTGTGCAGTCAATGGCCCCAACACGTGTGGGAATCTAGCAATGGCGTAGAAGCCTTGCTTGGTCTCCAGCTGTTCCTGCGCAGTGTGGGGGAAGTGAAGGTACTGGGGTATGAAGCTGATGATGGCATCCAGGACAGGTGTGAGGAACTTTGATAGGGCTGGCTGTGAGACACCTCCGACTCTGGCAGTTGTTGGTTGGAAGGTACCAGAGGCCAACAGGTGCAGCACAGCCAGCAGCTTTGTCTGCGGAGGGATGTTGGTGGTCCGCTGTGTTGGGACCGTCAGCCTGTGGCCGATGTGGGTCATGATGCGGAGGACGGTTGTCCTTTTGAGCCTGTAGTGGGCAATGACCTCCTCGGGCGTTAGGTCTGTGAGGCTGGTGCGTTTTCGGTAGGTCCGCTGTCTTACTCTGCGCTGCCTCTGTGGTGGTCCGGGGGGGTGCGGGTCCGGGTCCTGGGGGTGGTGGCGGTCCTAGGGGTGGTGGCGGTGGGTGTTGTGGCCCTGTTGGGGCTCCGAGCTGCATGATGAGTAGCTCCATGGCCCCGGTTGTTCTTCGGGTGTGGCTGTGTGCGGGGCTCCGTTGCCTACTGCAGGTAGTCGTCCTGCTTTACACCAGCAAGAGGCAGGTGTTAAATACCTGCTGCTACCGCGGCTTATCGCGTGGTTTTGACTCGCATTGCAGATCTGGCAGTTCGTTGTGAAGGTGGTGTAGTGGTGTTTTCGTGTGTTTTTGCACGGGAACGCCTACTCTGCATCTCATTAGGGTTAGTTGGTGGTGTCACTCGTGGAGATAAATTTTGGGGCAGTTATCGCGGGAATACTGGCGATGTCTGCAGTTTGCACACGCTTGTGAATGGGGCGTTAAATCTATCTCCACTTTTGATGCGTTAAGGTGGCGATAACTCGGCGATAAGTCCTTGTGAATATGCCCCAAAGTCGTGTTTGCATGAACACTGGTAAATCAAATAATTACAAGTGTGGGCAGAGGTTCGGTGAAACCTCCCAGGGCCAGGTGGCTGGGCAATGCCTTGAAGCCCCTGTAGAGGACCCGCCCCTGTTAGAAAGTATTACAGCCCTCTGCACTGCAGCTTGTAATACGCAGGTCTCTACCCCACTGAAAGCACGCTTAGAATCTTATGAGTGAGTGTGTCAAAACAATCCACATGGGTCCCTGCACCACACATGAAAATCAATATATTTGTAACACAGGCCAACAGAACAGCACCAAGTGGAAAAAGAAAAGAAAACGATGCTTCCAGAAGGAAGCACAAAAGCGAAACAGGAAGTCTAGGGGAAAATGGTCTCATTTACATAGTAAAGGGGTGGAATTTGTTCAGTAAAAAGGTGAGAGAGAAAGAACATTGGAAGGAGGAGTTGTGCAGAAGATAGAGTCTCTGATCTGCAATTCATAAGAAATGGGTCAAGAAATGCAGATTAAGAGGTAATGCGAGTCCCACACTAGAGCTTCGGAAACTTGCACCAGCAAACATCTAGTGCTAACACTGCATCTTTAAAAGCAAAAAACACACAGAGAGATATATTTTCCACACGTTACTGCCCAAGTAAAACTAAGTTAGTGGTAATACTATTGTGAGGCTCTTTCTTGGGATCCTTGAGCAGTCAGAGGTAACTGGTCAATAACTGTTAGAGTTACTGTTGTTTACCACCGGTGCCTGTTTGGCCACAGTATATTCTCCCTCAAACTGAAAGAGCAAGTACTCAATTTTTCCATTTAGCACTTGATGCTGTCTTGGTAGCAGGGTTGAGCAGTAAGGTTTTTTCCCCCAGAGGTGGCCCGGGTTAGAAACTTTGAAACAGTGCAATAGTTCAGATAACAGCTAATAACTTGTAAATCAAGTTAGTCTTTAAGTTTAATAATGAGAAGTGCTTTATTATAGATAGCTAAATCATTAACACTTACTAATATGATAACAGCAAGTTAATATGCTAGTGGGGAGCAAGACATTCACTCACCCTCAGCTATTATTCGTAGATCAATCCTCATATTTAAAGATACATTAAAACTTTTCTTCTCAAAAATTATATTCCTAATCCTAAAATCTCTTAAATGCACGAAAAGCACTCCATCATCTGTAGATTGTGTTCTTTTACAATTCTTTATAAAAAATATCAACATTCTTATGAATCATATTCTTCAGTTGTGAAAAAAATCCTTCATGATGAATATGTTATACATGGAATAGTGTTTCTAGAACACTATGCCTCGCTATTGTCACTGCATTCTAGGTTCGTCACCTGAGAGGCGTTCGGTTCCAAGTCAGTTGTTGTGCTGGCTTGGAGGCGTCCGCTCTCTCTTCTCACCGCTCCCAATAAATCCTGTTCCCATCCTTCTTACCGGTGTTGGTGTCTTGCTTTGATTACTACAATTTGGCGACGACGGTCAACGGACCCCACGCGCAGTGCAAGGATCTCCGGCGTCTTCAGCGAACAAAAGTAATCCAGAAAAGTGAAGCGCAGACCAAACATCACAGCCGGGAACACGTAGGAGAGCACGGTGAGCTAAAGAGAGAGCGGAGGGTGCAGAAATTGCCCAAGAGCTGTCCGTACAAAAGTGTCCAGAAGTTGCATATAAGACTAAGAGCCACATTCAGGCCCAGCATTGCGACCAACGGCAATCGAAAGAGAGTCGCCTAGAAACGCGACTCTTACCGACGTCACAGCGGAGAGGGCTTGATGGTCGTGGTTTCTTCAGAACGCAGGAGCGTCAGCTGATCACGCCATCACGTGATAACTATCTGTTCACGTCACACGCTCACAGCACGTCGGCGGCCATCTTGAACTTCACCACAGGAGTCGTCTCCATAGCAACCAGCACCGAGGCCGGAGAAGTACCTCAACGAGTACAAAACACTACAGAAACAGGTGTTTGAAGTTAGCGGTCGTCACAGTGACCAAGCGGTAAGCGCAGCGAAACCTTAATCCACAGAGTGACAGGGGATTAAAAGCGCCGCGAAGCCTTGACCTTCAGAGCACAGGGACTTAAAAGAAATTAACCCTTTCCATATAAGCTTGCAGGGACACAAACGATAACCCTCTTTATGACCTCTTCGACGTTGTGCACGTCTGCTGCATTTTACTTGAGTGACATCTGTTGATACCCAGTAGAACTTTAAGCCGGAATATCACCGTGGTTCCTGCTAAGTGTCACATAATAGTAGTTGTTACTTAGAGAGTCCCCAGGGCTTCACATAGTCTTACACACCAATATGGCAACATCGCAAATAACAGTAGCTTTACCACCCACTTTCCTAGCGCAACCTGGTACTCCTGATATTCCTTGGGAAGATTGGTACCCTATGTTCCAAAATTATTTAGAAGCTCTAGATGGGCAGGAATTTCCAGCTAAAAGGAAGAAAGCAATTTTGTTGAGCATCTTAGGGAAAGAAGGACAAAGGGTATTTAAATTCCTCCCTCAAGCACTCCAAGGTAATGGTCAACCACTACCCGACGAATACCAAGAAGCAGTGTGCAGACTTGAAGCAAGATACACAAAGGAGGAGAACCTTGTTCTCAATAGATACAAGTTCTACACCCAACATCAAAGGATGGGGGAATCCATAGATGACTTTGTGTCAAGGTTGCGCGAAATGTCCGTAAAATGTAATTTTGGCGCCATGAATGAGGAATTAATAAGGGACCAATTGATAGTCCAGTGTAGCAACAAGAAAATACAAGAACGTTTGTGGGCAGCTAAAAACCCCAATCTAAAAGTTGCCATTGATCTCGCGAAGGTCATAGAGCAGTCTGAGGGATGCATGAAGGAGCTTGAAAAAAGGAATTACAGTACTGATATTAGTGAGGTTTCAGTCCACGAACGAAAAGATGAGGAGGACTATGGCGTGTCAGTGGTGAAGAATAAAGGGAAGTTCTTCAAGAAGGCGTCTACCGCGAGGGTAGCGGTGAGCCAAAGGGGTGTCAGCACTAGAATGTGCAATAGATGTGGAAGTAATTTACATAACACAGATTCAAAGTTTTGTTTTGCTTCCGGTCAAGAGTGCCTTAAATGTGGGAAAGTGGGCCATTACGCACGAATGTGTAGAAGCAAAAATACACAGAGTTTTGCCAGCGTTCAAGTAGTGAGTGATACCACGAATAACATGCATAAAGACAAGATTCTGGTTGTTACTACTCAAGAAGAGATATCTGACGAAGATAAAAGAACAAACAGACCCAAAGCGAGTTTTAGAATCGATGGGCGGGAAGTAATATTGATGGTGGATACTGGTTCTAAATACACCATCCTTCCAAAATGCCTAGTGAGGGAAACATGGGGTCATAAAGGCCTATTACCTAAAGACATATCTCCAGGCGGTTACCAAGGTGAGACCATTGATATTCTAGGATATTTTGAGGCTAATATAAGCTTTTCGCAGCGGTCCATCTATGGTAAAGTGTACGTTGCTGACCATGGCCCACCCATTTTAGGATGGGTACACCAATACGACTTACACATAATCGTCAACCCACGAGCACCTATGCAAGTAATGGTGGTGCAAGATGAAAGCTTGGAAGACATTTTGGGGGAGGCTCATGCGGTGTTTAGAGATGAATTGGGTCTACTTAAAGGTTATGTACATCAAATTGTACTAAAAAAAGGCGCAATCCCAGTCCAACATAAAGTCAGACGGATTCCCATTGTAGTGAGAGAGGAGGTTAAGAGCCTCATTAAAGACATGCTTTCTTCTGGCGTCATTGAAGTAGTAGAAGCATCTCCCTGGATTTCGCCAGTAGTCGTCACGAAGAAGGCCGACGGAAAATTGAGATTCTGTGTGGACTTGCGCACCCTCAATCAGTCAGTGGTAGCAGACCTATTTCCCTTCCCAACATTACTGAACTGGTCACCACACTCAAAGGTGCAAAATTCTTTTCAAAACTCGACCTACGCAGCGCATACCACCAGATCAAACTCCATGAGGACTCAAAGCAAATGACGGCATTCATAACTCCGGAAGGCACCTTTCAGTTCACACGCCTACCTTTCGGGTTGAACTCAGCCGCAAGCGTTTTCCAACGTCTGGTGTCAGATCTTTTTAAGGGGATTTGCAATACCATCTATTTCCAAGACGACATCTTGGTCTACGGCCAGACTGTGGAAGAGCACAACACAATTTTGAAGATGGTACTCAACACACTTAACAAGGCAGGTCTAACTCTGCGGAAGGACAAATGCAAATTTATGGTAGAACAAGTAGAATATTTAGGTTACACGATCAGCGCAGAGGGCATCCGCCCCAAAGAGGATTTGTGTAAAGCCATAAGATCTGCTCCTTCCCCGGTGGATAAAGATCAACTTCGTTCTTTCATGGGCCTAATAGAGTACTACTCTAAGTTTGTAGAAAACTTTTCTGATAAGACAGCATGTTTACGTACAATGCTTAAAAGAGGTGTTAGTTTTGAGTGGAAGGGGGTGCATCGTGAATGCTTTGAAAACATAAAGAGTGAAATATGCAATGCTAATGTCTTAACCCCCTTTGATGTTCACTCCCACTCCATCCTTACAGTAGATGCTAGCTCCACAGGGTTGGGGGCAATACTTTCTCAAAGAAAGGCTGGGATGGAAAAAACTGTAGCTTTCGCTTCAAGGACTCTGACTGACTCAGAGAAAAACTACTCAGTAATAGAGAGGGAGGCGTTAGCTGCATCATGGGCAGTTGAGTACTTTAGGACCTACTTATGGGGAACGAGGTTTACACTAAAGACAGATCATAAACCTCTAATTAAGGTTTTATCCCCGGGAGGGACTGGTAAAGGTTCTGCAAGGTTAGTCAAGTTGGCAGCCAAACTCCAGAGCTTTCAATACCAGGTTGAGTACATTCAGGGCTGGAGGAACATACAAGCTGATTGCCTCTCCAGGTTGTCTGTCGACTGGCGCACCACCACGGGTACGACACCTACATTAGAGGATGATATTGCTGTCGCCTCTGTACAAGACATAGTTGTGGTCGGGGAAGGAACCTTTAGTGCCAAAGATTGGGAACACGAGATGCAAAAAGACCACACGGTAATGGAGGTGGCTAAGTTAGTTAAATCTGGGCCCCGAAGAGAGAGTTGTCTTCCAGTTTCAGTGCGTCCTTATGCAAAAATCCTAGACGAACTGTCCTTGTGCGGGGAGCATGTTCTAGTCAAAGGCGAAATTTTCATTCCACCTTTTGGCATTAGGGGGAAGTTACTTGGGTTGGCACACGAAGGTCACCTGGGACAGACACTTACGCAGCGTCGTTTGAAGGATCATTTTTGGTGGCCAGGGATAGATTCTCAAGTGGTGGAGTGGGTGGAGAAATGTTCCTTGTGTTTAGAAGGAGAAAAGAGGTTGAAAATTGGCAAAAAATCAGGTGAGACACATATAGAGACTCCCAAAATACCTTGGCATACCATTTGCTTGGATTTTATAGGCCCTATGGGTGAGATGTGTGAAGAGGACAGATTCGCCATAGTAGTTATTGACGTGTTCTCCAAATGGCTCATTGTCGAATTCACTAACAATATCACCACCGAGCGCACCATAAAACTCTTAGAGAAGATATTTAAAGAAGAGGGATTGCCATCTACACTTATCACTGATAATGGCACTCAGCTAATCTCTAAAGATATGCAAACATTCTTAAAGAGATGCGGCATAGCTCATCACCGCACGGCCCTCTATAACCCTCAGGGAAATGGCATATGTGAGAGAGCTAACAGAGTAGTTAAGGGGATTATTCAGATGGCTACGATCAGTGGAAAGGTGGTGCGAGACTTAGTGGACGACATGGTATGGGCCTATCGCTCAACTTCACATGGCAGTGAGGTAAAGTCCCCGTTTGAATTGATGCGAGGCAGGCCCCCGAGTGACAAGATGATGCCTCCTTGGATGAGACACTTAGTCACTCCTCTACACCCTCAAGACACTGTGGGGGATTTGACGGGTTCCAGGTGTGGATTGGAGGTGGGTGATCAGGTTAAGGTCAAATCTGGAAGAATAGGGAGAGGTCTTTCAAAGTTTAGAGGTCCTTTCACCATAAGGAAAATCCTCAAGCATGGAGTTATCCTAAACAATGGGGAGTGTTGGAATTTGCGAAGAGTGGCCTTGTACAAGAAATGTCAGAGCCCCTTGCAGCCCGGGGGAGGTTCTGAAGGTACTGGTAATAGTGGGTACCTGTTAGCCCAAGATGGTGGGTCTGCGGGAGGCTTCTCGGGCTCCACCGTAGGGGGGGAGATTCCATAATTCCTTTGGGTGCCAACTCTTCTGGTGCAACTGAAGGCGACACACCAATGTCACAACGCCTGCTCAGGCCTCGCAGGCAACCAGCTTACCTGAAAGACTTTGTTTGCTATTAATTTGGTTTTACTTTTGTTTTTCACTTCTGTTTCTGCATGTATATTGTTATTATAGGAAAGGAAGAAGATGTGTTATACATGGAATAGTGTTTCTAGAACACTATGCCTCGCTATTGTCACTGCATTCTAGGTTCGTCACCTGAGAGGCGTTCGGTTCCAAGTCAGTTGTTGTGCTGGCTTGGAGGCGTCCGCTCTCTCTTCTCACCGCTCCCAATAAATCCTGTTCCCATCCTTCTTACCGGTGTTGGTGTCTTGCTTTGATTACTACAGAATACTGCCACAGCCAACAAGTGTTTAGATGTAAACAAACCGCTTCTTCAGGGTTGCAAATAGAAGCATGTATTACACTAATTGTAGTTACAATTATGCTAGACATTTATCAAAAGCATATTAATGTGCTTTCTATCTCCCAAATCTTCACTCTATACAGTATATGCAGACTTCAAACGTTTCATGTATTTAGTTCAGAAAAGTCTTGCAGCTTTTTACATATAACCTTCATGATTCATCTGCGTTCATCGTTACATGGGTAGGAGGAGTTTGAGACTCATGTAATACAACTAATCCCTGTAGTGTCTTATGCATTGACTTTCCATACCTTACACACATTTTAGTTTCGATGATCTCAGAAACCCATTAGTCAAGGCTATATATAATGTTATAATAATAATTGGATATTAAAGAATCAATTCATCATTTCCCTGTGGGTAACCTAATTAATTGCATCAGTTGAAAGTCAGGAGAGAGGAGTTATTTTCATCATGAGTGATCTAGAATTAAGTCCCACCAAGACACGGCCTAAGATTTTCACACCTAGATGTTATTATATGTATCATTTGATCATTCCTAATTTATTCCTACTGGCCAGAAACACATTCTTACAAGGGTCTCCCAAATCATATAATATGTCACCACTCTTTCTCGTGTTGTAGATAACTGCTCACCTTGAGATTAATGTAAGAGGTTCCTCTTTTGGATGATGTTTGGGTGACATTCATGGAATTCCCTCTAGTTTTACATCATATCAGGCTTTTGAAAGTTGCATATCATCACTAGGCTTTAACATATCCCCTTATCATTTCCATTTTTTCTCTTATGAAGTGCAAAACACTAGATCCTTCTTAACCTCATCCCTCTATAATTCAATCGTAAATGCAATACTGTAAAGAAAAAGGACATATCTTTCCTTACATCACAAGATTTGATCAAACACTTCACTTAAATGTTCGTAACTGTACTGATCTCACACTACTTATTAACAATTTTGAACTGATTCATTGTTTCTTCCCCATGAAGGTATCGCATATCTACAAAACCAAAAACTACTATGTCCATCAAATTCTATATAGACTTGCTCCATCATAGAGTGGTCATATGTAAACATTCAAAGGCTATTTCCAAGCCCAATTATTCTAATGTTGTTATCACAATGAACTCGCATCCTGACTCTTGAAACTATTAGCTCTAACAAAACAATCTCCCCATTAATCACAATGTGAGCAAACAGCATTTCTTCATTTAAGCATTTATTTCAAATCAAAATGAAACTCCTCACTCTTTCTTACACTAACAAAAGACCTGTTGCATACTCCTATTCATTTAAAAGACCAACATACCCTACAACTCCCAAATTTAGTGTACATAAATTCTTCTTCCCAGATCCCACAAGAAACCATAAGCACACCAAATTTTTTTCTCTATCACATCAGTCACTGTATTACTTAATGTCTAATACTTTAGGCACTTTCTATGTCCAGGTCCTTATCACAAGATACTTACCAACATATCTCCTGCACTCGGAAGTCTGTTTCTTAAACTAGCAAAAGGATTCCTCTAAACCTACACCATCTTAAATACTTAGTGCCCAGTCACTCTGGTAGTCCTGGGTTTAGGTGAAGAAGTAATGCTCAAACAGCAGGGCAGGCCACTGAGGGTTCAAGTCAGGCTCCAGGCAGCAAAGCAGTCCTTCCAGGTGCAGCATAGCAGTCTTGTGGAGTACACAGCACCAGGCAGTTCTCTGAGAGTCCTTCCGCAGGTCCAGAAAGTGCACTGAAGAGTGGGTCTGAGGGCCCTATTTTCACACCTGGTGCCTTTTTTGATGTAGGAGAAGTTTCTAGAGGTTTCTCTTTGAAGTGCTTAGAATTTCCTGACTCACGTGCCCTGGCTTCAAGCTGGCTGCAGAGACAATGCAGTGGTGACAAGCCCTTTGTGTGAAGGCATAGTATATCCTATTCAATTGCAAGTGGGGCTGCACCCAGCTCCACCCCCACATCCTACCAGCAGATGGCCCATTCAGGCACACCTAATCCCTCTATTGTGTTACTGTCTGGGAGGAATTCACACAGTCCTAAACGCCAACTAAACCCATTCATGTGACCCAGGGGAGGCTGCAGGCACCAAATGGCAGAGACAGGAAATTACCAACTTTCTAAAAGTGGTGTTTTCAAAAACTGTACTTTAAAATCCGACTTTACCATTAAAGAGGTTTTGTAAATACAATTTCATAACTATCAAACATAAAATGCTTATTGTATTGTATTGTATTGTAATTGCATTTGTATAGCGCTTACTACCCCTGACGAGGCGTCGAAGCGCTTTTTCGGCGAGTAGCACGCTACTCCGGGACCCATAGAGGATTAGTGTTGAATTAGTATAGTGAAACATGCAAGTAAATTTTAAGTGGTGGATATGTTAGTCAGTTATTTGGATTCAGAAGGATAGCGGAGGGATAGAAGAGGGAAAAAGGTTTGCATATATATAGCGCTTCTAACCCCTGATGGGGTGTTGAATTGCTTTTTTTGGGGCGAGTAGCACGCTACTCCGGAAACCCATAAAGGATTAGTGGTGAATTAGTATGGTGAAATATGAAAGTAATTTGAGTGGTGGATATTAGTCAGTTATTTGGAGTGAGAAGGATAGTGGAGGGATTTTATGTGTCCTCAATCAAAAGTTAGCACTAATTAAATGTAATATGGCAACCCAAAATCATCCTATGTGACAGGTAGGCCTCGCTGTAGCGAAAAATGAATTTACCTTAGAGGTTACTTGTATGCAGGGCCACTGGAACTATGCGATTGTGTGGCTGCAGCGATTTTCGCATAAGTATAGATTTTCCGCATTTGGCATATAAAACATCATCTGCCACAAAACCTGCAGATTTCAACAAAAAAAATGTGTTTGTAGCTCAAACGGTTTAAAAGTTACTAAAAATGCAGCAATACGTGTTGCCGCTCAGTGAAAGACCCTTTGCAAAGTTGGACTGGCCAACTTTCTATTGCTATTTATATATATATATATATATATATATATATATATATATATATATATATATATATATATATATATATATATATATATATATATATATATATATATATATATATATATATATATTAAACTGGTACTAATGAGGTGCAATCAATGCCCAGGCAGTGTTATCAAGTTTAAAAATTATGAAAAAATGAAGTGATACTGTTACAAAATGTGCCGCATTATGCTGCATAATTTTGCCCTCTCTTGCTGCATAATTCCAGTGGCCCTGTTTATATGAAATAAAAGGGAAGTTTAAGGCTTGCAAGGGGGTTATATTGCCAAGTCAAATCAGCAGTTTAAAACTGCATTCAGGCTGCAATGGCAAGCCTGGGACATGTATTAAGAGGCTACATAAGTGGGTGGCGCAAGAATTGCTGCAGGTCCACTAATAGCATTAAATTTACAGGCCCTAGGTATATGCTATACCACTCTACAGAGGACTTTAAATTAAATATGCCAATCAGTTAAAATTAATGTTTCATATATATATATAGATATATATATATATATATCCCTTCCTGTTAGGATGTATCAGAACACATCAAATTCTTAGGTTTGTCACAATTGCAAGAGTCTATAATGCGGTGTGAAATTCTCTATCTAAGTTTAGATCATAGTCCACTGTCTGTAGGGTTCCTATCCACCAGGTCTCTTTCATGCATAATCTATGGGTTCTCTCACCTCCTCTATGGTAAGCCTTTTTGTGGTCAATCCCAATGGAGGATATTTTAGAGGTACTTTCAAATTTGTGGTTTTCATAAGACTAAGTGGTGACGTACTTTACTCCTTCTTTATTGCATTGATGTGTTTCTTTAATCTCTCCTTCAATGGACAAAAAGTCGATCCTACATATTGTTTCCCACAAAGGTCTGTAATCACGTAGACACGGAAGGTAGAGTTACAATTAATAAAAGATCTGATTGCAAACTGTAAAGATCACAAAACGTCTGTGTGTCTTCTTATATCTTTAATCTGGTACACAGCACGCCCAGCTGAGCTCCACACTCTCCAGCTCCAACAGCTTCCATCCCCCAATCTTCTCTACAGTCTTCTGACCTCACTGCATTCCACATCTTCCCCCAGATTCCATGTCTTCGCATATCTCCCCCCTTATGATATTTAGAACAGAAGTAACAATTATACAACTCATTGAAGGCATAACATAACAACACAAAAATAACTCTAATGGTGTCAATCAATACATCACAAGATATACATATATAGTTCATACAGTTCATACAATACAAAGCTTGGATTCATAACACATATACAATTCAGATCATCTGGAACGTGGATGGTTATAGATATTTTCCTTTATACCTTACATACATCTCCCATGCTTCTTGTAGTGCCATCTTCAAGAATAACCACATTACGCTTGACTTCCTTCACTTTGCACGGAACAGAATATTTGCTCTCCCCTCTGCAAACAAAACCCTTCTTCCGTAACACCACCAAATCTCCAGGCCGTATACAACACCTTTTCACACCCTTCCTTTTATTGTAGTACAGCACATTCTTATTCTGCCTCCACATAACCTTCCTTCTCACATCTTCACGATCCACTATGACATTTGTTGTTCTCCTCAGCCATACAGGGCATTCTTTCACACCCGGCTCTCGACCTTTTAAGGACACAAATTGTGAAACCCTGTCACAGAATGAGGCATTGTTCTATATGACCATATAATTCTCCTTAGTTCTTTTCTCCATGCCAAACCATTGGCCAAAGACAACTGAAAGTTCTCTATTACCAATCCATTTATCCTCTCTACTAAGCCATTAGCTTGAGGTCAGAAAAGAGCCACTCTCTTGTGCACAATCCCCATACCAGAAAGATAATTCGTCATTTCCTTGGATACAAATTGTACCCCATTGTCCGATACAATAGTTTTAGGTATTTGTTCCTCCATGAAAACTTCCTCCAAAAACTCAATAACTCTTGTTGTGTTCACTTGATCTACAGTCTTTACCACAAACCACTTGGTGTGATAATCCACTAAAACTAATACAAATTTATCTCCTGTCCCTAACTTATTCACAGGTCCCAAAAAATCAATGACCAATTTCTCCCGAGGCCTATCAGGAAAACTCACAATGGAGGTTGCCTAACCACTTTGGTCTTGTCGCTGTTGGCACACGCAACACAATTCTTCACCTTCTCTTCCACATCCCGATCCATGCCAGGCCACCAAAATGATTGTATCACCTTCCTCTTCATGACCTCACGTCCTAGGTGCCCCTCATGAATGATATCAATAATCTGCATACGAATACTCCTGGGGGGAACACACTGGTTACGCCTCAATAACTTACCATCAACTATACTCAATTCATCTCCGATCTTAAAATACTCACACATCTCACCTCCCACTTCATCACTTTCCCTCCATCCACGCACAACTCTTGTTTCAACCTCCTTCATCACCTCATCCTCCTCTCTTGCAGCCGTCCATTCCTCCGCAACTATAGCTAATTGCCAGCCAACACATATCTCTTCTCTGGCCACTACTTCCTCAACAGTTTCTTCTACTTCCTTCGCCATTCTGAATAAATAATCTGCTACAACATTTTTGCTGCCCTTCACAAACTCCACTTCAAAGTTGTAATCCATCACGGATAACAACCACCTAGTAATGCGAGGTGTAATGTTCCCCTCCAAACCTCTACCACCCTTGAAGATATATGTTAAGGGTTTGTGGATCAGTCCGTAGTTTGAAATGAATTCCCCATACATAAAATCTGAAATGGTTTATTCCCCAGCAGCAAGCCAAAGCTTCTCTCTCAATCAATGAATATGCAGTTTCTGCACCCTGTAACCTCCTTGATGCAAAACCAACAACATACTCCACTTCCTCCTTAACTTGCATCAATACTGCACCAATTCCCACATTACTATCGTCTGTCATGATGTATGTCCTTTTTGTCACATCAAAATGTCCCAATGTGGGAGCTTGAACTATACTCTCCTTTATTTTCACAAATGCATCTTCACATTCTTCAACCCACTCAAACTCCACACCCTTTTTCATTAATCTTCTCAAAGGTTCCACAATTCCAGTAAAATCTCTCACAAATTTTGCACAATATATTGCAAGTCCTAGGAACGACTATAGCTCCTCCTTAGTATGTGGCCTAGGCGCTCCCTCTAACACCGCCAGTTTACTTTTCTTCGGTCTTATACCTTTACCAGCAATGACATGTCCCAAATATGTTACCTCTTCCTTCCTGATTTGACATTTCTCCCTTTTTATAGTTAGTCCATGCTTCTCCAACCTCACCATCACCTCCTCAAACAATATGTCAATTTCATCTGCACTTTTACCCACAATAAGTATGTCATCTTGGAAACACAACACACAATCCAGGTCCCCAAAAATGCTCTTCATTACTCTCTGGAAAACCACTGAGGGTGAGGCAAGTCCAAAGGGCATTCTTTTGTAGCGAAACCCACCCAACGGAGTAACAAAAGAGGTCAAGTGTCTAGACTGTACATGTAAATTGATCTGATGATATGCTGACGACATATCCAAAACACTGAACAGAACACCATTACCCTCCATCGTTAACATTTCTGAAATATTAGGACCCCAAATGCATCTATTTAGGTTGCATAAATCAATGCACAACCAAATTGTCCCACCTTCTTTGGGAGCCACAACAACCGGTGCCAACCATTCAGATGCCTCAATAGGTTCAATTGATGTTGCTTCAATAGTCTATCTAACTCCTTCTTCAAGGGTTTCCTCATCATGTTGGGAACATTTCTCACCCTATGCACTACCGGTTTCGCACCCTACTTAAATATGATTTTATGCGAAAACCCCTTCCATAGACCCAAAACATCAGAGAACACCTTAGGATATTTTTCCATTAAGAATTCTTTTGATTTTCTTCATCCACTTCTTGCACTCCATTCTCCTCAGCCGACATAACAGGTTCAGTAGCGTTTGGATTTATGATTATTCCCAGATCTCGTTGATGACGCCATCCTCGCAGATCTGAGCTATAATCTGTAACGTACACTCTACCATGCACCTTCCTCCCTTTGAAACTAATGGTCATCCACCTCATTCCCAAAATTTCTATTTTCCTATCAGCATAGTCTACAGCTTTTAAATCGGGCTTATATAACAATTGATGATCATTGGTACATTTCTACTTGCTTCCAAACGTTTCCTTAGATATGATTGTGAACAAACTTCCAGAGTCTACCAATACTCTCACAGACACATCCTCCAAGAACACCTGACAGTGCGGCTTTTCCAGTTTAGCAGTACTTTCTTGCCTGACACCTGATACTTCCACACTTGCACTTTTTTCTTTGCCTCCCTCCATTTGTGTATTTTGCAATTCTTCATTCACAGTCAAAATTATCTCTTGAACACTCTCACATCTATCGTGTACTTGTTGATCAACCACTTGAACTCTTCCTTCCCCCATGACTTCAACTCTGGTTCTGCATACTTTTGCGAGGTGTCCCCTCCTTCCACATTTCCTACATACTACATTTCTAGCTGTACACATTGTACTAGATGCAATATGACCCGGAGCACCACAGCGGAAACACTTTACCTCCCTCGGACCTGTATTTCTTTGTCTCACTTCTACTTCACCCCTCATTTTCCCTTCCACCATCTTCCTTGCATCAGTATCTTTTCCACTAATCCATTTTATTTCTTGTACGGTTCCAACTTCAGTAACTCCACTTTCCTTCTTTTCTCCTCCAGCACTGTCCATTTCCTTTAACCACATCGCAGTATGTTCCATACCTTTGGCTATTTGTATGGTTTCTTCCAAATTAGGGTCCTTCATCAGTAATCTCTCTTTAATTCTCTTATTGTTGGTGCATCGCACGATCTGATCTCGTATCAGAGAATCAGTCAATTGTTCAAAACGACAAGACAATGCCAATCCTCTCAAAGGTGCCACATAAAATGCTATGTCCTCGTCCATTTTTTGTACTCTAGAGAAAAACATTGTGACGTTCTAACACTAGATTAGTTTTAGGAGTGAACTGAATATCTAGCATTTGCATTGACATATCAAAAACATTGTTGACTTGACCATCACCCACCCCCAAAGACACCTCTGGTAAACCTTTATAAATTCTCCTCCCCTCAATACCCAAATGATGGAGAAGAATGGCTTGACGTCTAAGAGGACCATATCGATCACCCCCTATGGCTAACATATAAGTAAGAAAAAAAAATGCCACTGTTTCCATGGTATAGGCGGATCTCCTGGTGAAGATAGAAACGGTGGAGAAGATGTCATGCTCTGATCAGTCATGTTCCTTAAAAAAAAAACTTAACACAATAAACTAAAATATAAATTTAAAATAATTTAATATAATAAATTAACACAATAAACTACCATAACAATCTAAAATAACAATTTCTTGTTCCCACGTTTTTCTTAAAATGAGGAACAAATTGTGTCTATTTTCACAGGTAATCTTGCTTTGATGTTTATTGTTCAAGATATCACATGACCATTCCTCCAATCACCAGAGATGGTAAACGTTTGGCAGAGGTGCATGTAAGTAGGACTTCTCTTGCTATGGGCTAGTGTAAATAGTCTTGACTTATAACGTTTATATCCTTTTTTTTTTCTTCAGTTGAAATGCCGCTTTGCGCGTTACCCATGTGATTTCTTAAATCACATCTATTGATGAGCGTGCCTACGCTTGTACTTTCCCCCACGATTGAATGCACTTGTAATGTTGATTCGCACGAGGGTGCTTGTCGTTCCACGCGCCCACTCTCGCGCTTCCAGGTTCCTCGTGCCGATGTGCATGATGATACTAAGTAAAAAGACGCGTGCCGTTTCACGCGCCTACCCACGCGCTCTCTGAACGTTCGTGCCGACTCGCTCGTGCTGAAGGAGATCATTAAGATCTTTTCAAATACCAATTAGTCTAGCGCGTTTACAATCGTGGCAATTTAGTAAAAATGTTCCAGAAAGTGCACCATGACCACGCATTAATAATTTGCTTCAATTTAAATTGCGCACTTAACTCACTTGCCTGTTTTGAAGGGCCAAGTCGATTACATTTGTTTTCCAGGGGTGGAGGTGCTGTACAGCTGTCCCGTGCACAGTTTCTTCAACTCGTCGCCAATGTAAAGATCACAAAACATCTGTGTGTCTTCGTATATCTTTATTCTGGTACACAGCACCCCCAGCTGAGCTCCACGCTCTCCAGCTCCAACAGCTTCAATCCCCCAACCTTCTTTACAGTTTTCTGACCTCACTGCATTCCACATCTTCCCCCAGATTCCATGTCTTCACACAAATCTTTTGCTTTTATCTTAATTAAATAACTCATTTGTTATATCAGCAACAAATTTGCAGCATACACAGTTTTTACATTTAAAGCAACTACATGGTTTGTTAGCCAACTTGCAGATTTAATTTCTGTAAATCTGGACATTGGGGCCGAGTGTATTCTTCATTCTCTCTGCTTTCCTGTGTATCACCTATGATTTTTCTTTGGCAATCCTACTTAATCTATGCTAAGAAAATTCTAATGCTTTCTTAAGATGTAGTATATACTACCATTTTCAGCACAAAATTTAGTTCTAAATCTAACTTTCTGTTTGTTAGAAATGCTAATTTGTTTATCCCTATCTACAAGTAATATCTGTCTTTGTGTACTCCATATTCTCTTCACTGATTCCACATATATTTTCTGAGGATAGACACATTATTTTAGTCTGCCTATTCTCTCACATTTTTCCTTCATATAAGCATCTTCATTGGTATAATTCCTCTTCTGTCTAATAAACCCACCATGTGGGATGTTCATTTTCTGATTATACGGATGCCCTGAGTTAAAATGAAGAATCCTGTTGCTCGCTGTTTTCTTAATGTATGATCTAGTCATACGTTTTTGATCTTTCACATATAGCTCCAGACCTAGAAATGTTATAAAGGTTTGGTGGTACTCAAAGACCATTTCTACATTTATGTCATTTACATTCAGACAACCAGGATAGTCTTTAATGTCATACTCTTACCCATTCCAGATAATCAGCATATCATCTATATATCTAACTAATAAGACCACATGATTGTAACCCTTATGTAGAGCATCACTCCACGCAATATGACAACAATATGATGTAGAAAGAAAACAAGAATTGCTTAGTACGTTCTAGCCAGAGAAACCAATGCCAAATTATGTTATAGCTCCCATGTGATAGGTAGCAGAAAACAGTTTAATTTTGAGCACTATGGGCAGTGGTATTCTACAGGGAAGACTTTGGCTCATCTCTGCAGAGTTTAATAGTGCTTGTATCTCCTCTATCAAAAGAGATATTTGATTGAAAGCTATCCTTGAGGGATACTGGTACCCTGGCTTTACTTTGATGTAGTCATTTGTGGTACAGAAGGAATGCTCTTGCTGAAAAAGGCATACCTCTAAAAATACAGTCCATCCTATAGCCTTTAAAAAGGATAGCCACCAAAACCCACCACCTTAACAACAGGATGCCCAATTTTATGAGTCCTGGTTTCCTGAAGGTTGGTAACTGATGACCACTAATGGTCAAATTTGAACTACCTATGGTCCTGGAAGCAACTGGACTCTTAAGTCCTCATTCTCAGTGGCTTAGTATTCCCAATTCGACTGGTAACTGGAGCTTCTCAGTAAACCAGTAATACCACCCAATGCAATTTTGCAATCTGCATTACCAAAGACATTTCTGGGGAAACATTTGCCAGGTCAAACCTGGTAGAGTGTGTTTCCAGAAAAAGACCCAGAATTGGGAAATTACTCCACTTATATGCTTGTTAATTACTTTTTCCTTTCATAGTGGTCCAGTACTTTTATAACCTAAAATTAAGAACCCAGACAATATCTGTAATTCAGAGTACAATTACTACATCAGAATCATTGATTTGCTCATAATAAGGGTCCTATTTGGGAAGCTTTTGTCAAATTAGTGGGCTTGTATCTTGAGGGCTTGACAAAATAAACAAATTGCCACCAGACTTATAGGTTGAGTAAAGATGCCTTTAAATCTTGTTTTAATTTTGTCACATTGCTGTGCATTCAAAGACAGAGGTCCAATGTCAACTTCTTTCTTCCTACAAATTGCTGCTTATTTTATCCTGGAGATTAGTGTGTATTTTTCTTTCTCTGATTCCAAAGTTAGAGGATTTTGTAAAGTGAACTGTATGAGAATGGTTGTGAAACGAAAAGTTGTAGGATGTCTAACACACAACATATTTAAATAGCTTGTAAATGGACAGAACAATTATTTCAAATTATATCAGCAATTAGGAAAGCACATTTCTTTTGTAATTCAGAAGTGTGAAGGAAACAAAGATTTTAATAGTATCAAAACAAATCAGAAACATTTACTTGGTGTTGTGCAAATGATAAATATTTGTAGATAATATTGTTTCTATGCTTTTAGTTTTAGCATTAAAACTGCATGTCAATAGGAAAGTTTGTGGCCATTTCAAAGGGAAAATGTGCTATCTGTAAATGGCAGTGCTCTACCACATCAACCTTTAATAATATATTAATTAAAAGTGAGATTTTTTAAATATGAACCTGACAAACATTCCTGCCAACACCCTGATTTTTTTTTTTTAAACAGAATTTTATTAGTTTTTCTGAGAAAGCAAACAAAAAGCTTCAGTGACAGCATACATTAAGGATTCGGGGAGCAATATATTACAAGTGCTATTAGTGCCATAACTGCAGGCTCCCCTAGGGTGCCGCCCAACGATTCCCCCTGGCCCTCATGCCCCGCTACTGTGTCCTCCCTCAGCCCCCGCTGTATGCAATTATACAGTCCCTAGCAACCCCATGCATAGTACCGTTCAGAGTGCAGGGTCATCATAAGCATAAGAAAAAAAAAAAAAAAAGGAAATAAAGCACCCAACCCCAACAACCCCCCCACCCCAACTACCCCTCTAAGCCCCTTTAGCCCCACCCACTCCACCCATCCTCCCAAGCATGCCGCTAGCCACTAATTAAAAGGTTCCAGGTATTCCCAGGTCGTCCCCATGGACCGCCCGGTATCCCATCACACAAATCCGCAACCGTGATAGGGCAGAATCACCGGAGGCGATCCCCCGCAGCCCCGCCAGCGGGCGCAACATCCCTCCCTGTCAGTTAGAGCTCACAATATCAGGTGTCCTGAGTGCCCCCCGTTTCAGTCAGCACATTTTCCTCAGTACCAGGTGGATGCTTAGTTAATTCCACAAGCGCCATCCATGCCCTGGCCAATTCCATTGAATGCTCGTGCCCCGTGCGTCTAGCCATACCCATCCTGCAATTACCCTCACTCTCCGCCCACTTTACAAGCTCCCTTCTCCATCGCTCAAGGGAAGGTCCCTGCCTCGTCTTCCACCGGCTAGTAAGCTCCCTTTTCGCGAGCACTAATCCCAGGTCAATGTACTTACTGGTGATCTTGGTTTTCGCAGTGTGGGGATACTCATGCAGTAAACAAACCCCTGGCGTCAGTGCCAGCTCTCTCTCCGTCACAGTCGTTAAGGCAGCCATTATGTCCCGCCAGTAGTCCTCCAACTGCGGGCAGCTCCAGAACATATGCAGGAACCCCGCCCCCACTAGAGCACAACGAGGGCAGGCAGACGACCCCCCAAAATAGTCGTTCAGTTTGTTGGGCGTTAAGTAAGCCCTATGTAAGACATAAAATTGAATGAGCTGGAAGCGCGCATTTCGGGAACTCTTCCATGGCCTCTCAAGTACCGCCCCCCATGCTCCATCCGAGAAGGGCTCCCCCAGGTCCGTCTCCCATTTGAGCCGCAGCACTGTCAGGGGTTGACGCAGGTCCTGAGTAATCCGGCGATAAAGACAGGTCACCGCTTTAAAAGCACCCGCAGCCATCACCACGTATTGGCACGCAAGGGACGTAGCCGGTTCCAATAGCCCCCCCCGCCAATGCTTCCTCACTGCCGCAGCCAGGGCCGCATGGAAAAGGAAATCTCCACGCGGGAGATCATGACGCTCCAGGAGGTCATTAAACGGTAAGAGGTTGCCCTCCTCATATAGATCCCCCAAAGTGAGTATGCCCAGCTCCGCCCAGGACTGCAGTTTGCTCCAGTCACCCCCATGAGGCAACACCGCACACATTGTCAGCGGAATTTCAGGCGCATACAGGGTCCTGACCCGTAGCTTCCTGGCCATACGCATCCAGCACCGCCGCACCACGGCCAAGTCCGACGGCAGCGCCTCACCTCCCGGATGCACCCGCAGCAGAACACAGGACAGCAGGCGCCAGCTAGGATCCAATCCCCCCATAGCCTCCGGATGTCTAATGTGGCCCGCCACCCACTGCGTAAACCATTGGAATTGCGCAGCGTGATAATAGACCTCCAGATCTGGCAGCGCAAGGCCCCCTCCATCCTGGGTCGTTTCATAGTGATCAGCGCGACCCTCCGTCTCCCCGTGCCCCACAGGAACCCCGTGATTAAAGAATTCAGCTGCGTAAAGAACCTGGTTGGTATCCAAATGGGGAGCGTCCCAAAATAATAAAGGAACCGTGGTAAGGTGACCATCTTCACCAAGGCAACCCTACCCGCGACAGAAAGCGGGAGGGATCCCCAAAACTCAAAATTAGTTTTGGCACTACGCAACGCTTGCCCCACATTACCCTCCATCAGGTCAGCACTGTCATGATAAATCCGGGTTCCCAGGTAGGAGAGGCAACAAGGCTCCCACGGTATCGCCCCCACAGTCTGCCTATCGCGCCCGCCTGCTTTGGTAGGAAACAAGCACGACTTGGCCCAATTCACGCGAAGTCCCGATACTCTCCCCAAAGTCTCCAAGAGCCGCTTCGCCCCCTGGAGCGCATCCCGAAGGTCAGGCAGGAACATGAGCAAGTCGTCCGCATATAGCGAAATATGGTGTTCCTGTCCCGCCACCAAAAGCCCCGCATAATAACTGCCCGACCTGGCATGTGCAGCCATTGGTTCCATTGCCAGAGCAAACAGCAACGGGGACAGCGGACATCCCTGCCTCGTACCTCGAGCCACCTCACAGGCAGCAGAAATTAAGCCCCCCGTCCTGACCCTGGCGGTAGATTCACTGTACAGCAGCGCTGTCCATCGGACGAACCGCTCCCCGAGCCCAAACTCCCGCAGTGCACCAGTAAGATAGGGCCATTCGAGGCTATCAAAGGCCTTCTCCATATCGACCGCGAAAATGCAGGCCTCCTCCTTATCATACGTGTCAGCCCCCAGGATGCGGACGAGCCGACGAACATTCATGGTGGTGTTCCGGGTCGGGACAAAGCCCGCCTGATCTCCGTGCACCAGCGTCGTCATGTGGGGCATTAGCCTGCTTGCCAGCACCCGACTCAATACCTTATAGTCCATATTGAGCATCGCAAGAGGCCTATACGAGGAGCGGTCCCACGCAGGCCTGCCCGGTTTGAGAAGAGGAACTATGATGGCCTCACGGGTGGACACAGGGAGAGCACCCTCATGATACGCTTTATTATACAGCTCCACCAAGCAGGGCACCAGAGTGTCTGCGTAGGTCGCATAAAATTCCACCGGCAGCCCATCCGTTCCCGGGGTTTTGTTCCTGGCCATGTGCTTTATGGCGCTGCGTATTTCACCCGCCTCAATGTCCCTACCAAGAGCAATCGCCTCGTCAGAGCGAACCTTAGGGAGAGCCGCATCCGAAAGGAACCTCTCGTCACCAGGGAGGCCAGGGCCCAGCTTGGTGCGATACAACTCGGAGTAGAATTGCAAAAATTGGTCGTTTATTCCTCTCTGAGTATAAACCACCTCGCCCCTCTGTCCCCGCAGTTCCGTTATCGCTGTCCCCCTGCGCGCCGGATTGGCTAACCATGCCAGCAGGGCACCAGATTTATCCCGATCCGCATGCATCTTGTCTGTGTACGCTTTAAAATCAAAGCAACGCAAGCGCTCGAGCTGAATCGCGAACTCCTCCTTGGCCACAAGCAGCGTAGCATGTGCATCTGGGCGCTCTGGGCGCTCTCGCTCTGACACACGCAAGTGTTGTTCCGCAGCTGCCACATCTTGCAGCAGTACCTTGCGGACTCCCACCATCTCTCCTATACAGCGCCTCGGATCACCGCCTTAAAGGCGTCCCATTCCACAAGCAGAGTGGATGCCGTATTTGCATTGGCCCTAAAGTAATCCTCAATGGCCGACCCTATAGTGTCCTTAAACACTGGGTCGTCCAGCGTGTCTGGCCGCAGCCGCCATGTGGGAATGGCCGGGCGATCCCGCGCCCAATGCAACTGCACCAGCAGGGGGTTATGGTCCGAGGACGTTCTGGCCAAATACTCGCTATGCATCATTCCCCCATGGACATCCGGAGAGCAAAGGACTGAGTCCAGGCGAACATGCAGGTCATGTAATGAGGAGAAGTAAGAGTAATCCCTGTCAGTCGGGTGATGGGCCCTCCATGTATCCGTTAACCCCCAACGCTGCTGCCAGACCCTTCGTGCCGCCGCCAGTCTGTGTACCGGTGCATCCACTAAGGGGGTGTGACCGATCTAAATGGACATCAGTAATGCAATTGAAGTCGCCCCCAAGAGCACAGATCCCACCAACAGAGGGGCCAATTTCGCAGAGAGATGGGCAAAAAATGATACCTGGTCGGTGTTAGGTGCATAAATGCTACCCAACACTATGTCTCTACCATCTAAGCGCCCGACACTACTACAAATCTACCCTCAGGGTCCACCAGTTGGCCAGTACCTTGAAACGGGATTCCAGCCCTGACCCAGATCAGAGCACCTCGTGCGTAAGCCGAGTATGTCGTACAGAACACCTGCCCTCGCCACCTGCGCTGTAAAGCTAAACCCTCCTGCTTGGTCAAATGTGTCTCTTGCAACAACGCAATCTGTACCCCTCTCCTCTTAAGATAGGCATGGACCTTATGGCGTCGTGTCATATTATGCATCCCCCTTATATTCCAGGACAAACAACGGATACCTACGGCGGTTCCCATAGGGCGGCAGTTCGTAGTCCATTGTCCCTACTTAATACAGCGGCATGCTTGGCCCCGAATTCTCCCTCCCCCAATACCCCTCTAAACCCCCAACTCCCCTTCCCCAGGACAGGTTCCCTGAAACTAGTTCCCATCCAAACTAATACAACCGTTAACTGTGCACCCAGCAACAGTGAGACGTGCGCCGAATCCTCAGGACCCAAAGCCCCGCCAGGTCCCCTCCCCCGTTACAGCACCAATAGGGGGCCCTCAATCAATAATAAGCAATAGACATCGCCCCTCTTTCACCGCAGGCCCAAAAACACACAATGAGCAAACCCAAACCAGGCCATTAGCTCAGTCCATGCAGGCAGCCGTCGCCCGCTCAGCCAAACAGGTCCGCCGTCTGCGGAGTGACCACAGGTAGTTCGATGTCAGAACTCGCTGTCGGGCTACAGGAGATAGAAGTCTCGGAGCCCCCAGGGGACTGCCAGAGGCAGCAGCACTCGGGCTCACCGCACCCCGACTGATCACTGCAACCGCCTGTACCGCTCTGTCCCGTTCAAGGCGGAGAGTCGGCATCAAAGGTGCCCCCACCGGACTAGTGCCAACACCCTGATGACAATGCTGTTAGTAAACTATGCGGCAAGTCAGCGGTCATGTGTACTCTATAGAGCTAGATTCGCAATATACTTGGAGAAAAAGATTAGTCTATTAAATCAAACATAGTTTTTTGTACAGCAGACATGCCGAACTCACATATTTGAAGGTGCTCTCATATGTAAAGACAAATGGCGGTTTCTACCCAGGAGGCAAATGGCGCACGCTTAATCACGCCCAGTATTCTTTATGGCTATCTCTGCGGTGCACAAGGTAGGGGAAAGAAACCACAAAACCCCTTGAAACGTGGACCAAGGTCCATATACAACACACAAAGCCTATGCACACGCTATATTGTTCATTTGATGGTTCAAGTGAGTACACATATATGAAAAAACTTTTATGTGTTATTTATTAGAACATCACGACGAGGTCCAGCCAACACGTGTTTCGTCCAAAGGGAAAGTAACCCTGGACTTCTTCAGGGCTGATATGAAAAAGGAAATTCTAAGACCTAAAACTGGTGTAAATTCAAACCGGCCGGTACTGCATGATGTAGTCTTAAAAAGTGAGACCAGGTAAATCTAAAATCGATTAATTCCAGACCGGTAGGTTAAATGGCACACTCCAATACTTATTATAAGGTATTGTCAACAAATCTTGAAGCGAGTACGCTACAGTCCTGCTACACAACACTCCCGGTAGCGCGTAAAACCGGATGTACCGGTCATGTGTACTCTATAGAGCTAGATTCGCAATATACTTGGAGAAAAAGATTAGTCTATTAAATCAAACATAGTTTTTTGTACAGCAGACATGCCGAACTCACATATTTGAAGGTGCTCTCATATGTGCATAATGAAGAAACAGGCGGCTCAGTGAAATAAAATATTTACCCTGGATCGCACAATTTGAGACCAGTTTATGGGTCAAGAGCATTACAGTTAGGTCGAGTAGATTAATCAAGTCACTAGACCTGCTGGTAACATTTTTATGATTTTTTAAGCCCTGAGTGCAATATTTATTTTAGCTACTTATTTGCTGCTAAATTAGGCTGATGGCAACTTTAGTAATGCATTAGTTGCAGGGATTGGCACTTGTTTCCATGGTCACAGGTTCATATACCAGCAGTTCTACTCAGCCTTTCTTCCTTCTGACTTTGATAAAACTGAGTACCATTGAGTTGGGATACAATTAACACCAGTTATCTGTCAATAGTTGCATATAGCACTCACTTGTTATGCTTTTTATGGTTTCATCGTGTGATGGGTAGATGAGGATACCAGTGGCGGCTCCTCCGCTATGGCCCCCATTCCCTGGCTGAGCATCCAACCAGGACGCTCAGACCAATCACAACGCTGCAGACCAATCACAACGCTGCACTGCAGCACTGTGATTGGACAGGGGAACCTGGGTGCTTACCAATCACAACGCTACATTGTGATTGGTCAGTGGGGCCTGCTTCCTGTTCCCTGAGTTCCACGAGGAGAGCAGGAGCAGAGACGCCAGATTCAGCGGCAAGGTAAGTTTATCTATTTTTTATGTTTTTGTATATGCGCAACACCCTAATCCCCGCGAGACACCTCTCAACCCCCCCCCCCCCGCAATCGCCCCGCGAGCCATGCCGGACGCCACTGGAGGATACATTGGACATGATTAAATCGGCCCCAACTCAATTACCATTTCAGATTCAAGACTGATATTTGTCCAAGTCATCCACTGTCAGCCATTTAGATGTGATCCAGATGTGTGACTGGCTGTGCCTAGAACTACTACTCAAGCCATCACTGATCTGACCATTTACTGAATCTGAGCCAGCCCGACCAGCCTTTCAGAAGCACTTCCGTTATATGACTGACCCTTCCCCAGCCATACTGACCTTTCACCGATGAACCTGGCATGTGACCTGATATTGCTTATTCCTACCAGTTGTCAATGCGAATGCTGACAAGATAAACTATGCTTCAAATGATGCAGAAATGTTGCCAAATTGCTCTCTGTCATATGTGACACCAAAAAATGCAGAATATGCTGTTCCTATTTACACTCCAGGAAAATACCACTAGTGTACCTAGGTGGAATACAAGTCGGTGAAAATATTTAAATTTCAGAGAAAGAGCCCTCAGCCGCCAACAAAGGTGGCATGCTTTATCATCGAGCAGCTCCTTGTTGGGCCAGCGCTGCAATGCCCAAAGGACCCCTGTCAGGGGCTCTTTGCCCTAGTTCTTTTACTTGTCTAGCCGTCGATGAAGTGTACTTGAAGGTGAAAGACTTTTTTCTGCCAGTAATTAAATCCTGATCTTTTAGAGTCAGTCCACCTTCACTTCGAAGTGCTGCTACTGTCTTATTCCATTTTCCCTCTTTACTAGACACACCAGCAATCAACCTGCTTTGTCTTCCTGTCATGTGACAATTCTGTGTAAATACTGTAGTCGTGTTTACCAAGGCTATTACTGACCTGCATCAATTTTTCCATCAAATCATTACAGGATACTCAGCTCCCTTGCCGTTTCGCTATTTGCCTATCTAGTTCCTTAACCTTATTCTCCAATGTGTCTATTGATGGCATGAGTGATTTCCTCATGCCATATATCGTGCTCATGCATTTCCCACGATCTTTACTTCAAAAGCTTCCCACAGTGCCCTGGACAAATCTACTGTGCCGGTGTTTGCGGTGAAGCATTCCCTTATGGTGTCCGTAATCTCCTCATGGAATGGACTATCTTATAATGCTCTAGTCTGGGAGTGCCACTGTGGTATCAGTGCTGTGTACACCTCTCCATGTAGATCAACACATAGATGTGCGTGATCTAATAGTGAGCAATCCAGATATTCCACCATCCCAAATTCCACTATGTGTTCTGGCTATATTAGTGCAAAGTCTATTCGAGAAAATGTATTTTGAAGAGGCGAATAGAATGAATATCCTTTCCTGTTTGCATGCTGCGATCTCCAAATTCCAATGAGATTTAAAGTTTCCATAACACCATGTAGCGTTAAAGAACATCTACCAGTGGTCTTTGAGCTGTCAAGATAACTATTCAAGAGGCAGTTGAAGTCTCCTATCCACAAAATTTCTTAGTGTGCATACGGAGTCAGCAGCTCTGTTATTTACTCAAAAACATGGGGGTGTCTACATTTGAAGCTGTAGTGTCTTGTAAATAAAGAAACGCTGGAACTCTTTTGGTTCCCACTGTACACTGTAGGCCTGTGACGTAAGTGTTGGAAGGCTAAGTTGAAGACAGGCTTAGAATGTTGAGTTCTGACTTACACCCAGCAGAATAAAGACGTGAACAACTACTCTCTGTGTGTGGCTTGGTTACTGGCGAATACCAGGGCTGGTAGGACACTACAACTGGTGACGAGGTAGGGGATTCAAAGCCCGTACACTGAAAGCGCTCTTCCATAAAGTTTACCATGGCCCAGCAAACTGCTTGTGCGGAGCAGTGTCATGTGTGCCACAGTCAAAGTGAAGAATCAACACTGGCACTGGTGGAGTTTCAGAACAACGCAAGCGGTGTAAACGCTTGAAATTAAAGATATTGAAAGTCTACATGTCGGTGGCCAGAAACGGAATGAAATGGCCGCAAATAAAAGGTACTGCGCCATTACGCAAATTAATGCCATACAATAAATGGAGTAGGAACGCTAAGGGCGGATGCAACCAGGTTATGACAGCAGCACACAACAATAGTTCACTACAGTTTAAACTGAAACGCATATGCTGTGAAACAGAGATTAACCAGATGTTTGTGAAAAAACATTTAAGCCAAAGCTGACAAAATATCTTAACGTTATCTGCTTCCATGGACTAGTAGTATACAAGGTTTATCTACTTACAGAAACCATTAATGATTCATCATTCCACAATGTGCTGCAGAGCGACCACGTAAAAGGGTAAGGGGTTGTACTTGTGGAACTGTTACCCTGAAGAAGTGATCCAACCCCAATGCTACCATATAGGGGTCCGGAACAACTTCACAGACCACCATCAAGTAAAGAGCTCCAATGGAGAACCAGGGCGAGATCAAAGCTCCAAAAGTCATTAAGGCTGACCCTGAAGCCAGCACATCACAACACGCTGGAGAAGCTCTGCCTAATTAAGTTCCACAAGAAGAGAGAGCCTGAGAGATAATTGTTTTTTTTGTTTTAAAAAAATATATTTTTATTATTTTCAATAAACCAAACCAATACATGCAATAAATAGCATACCTGTTTACAGATTGTATATCCCATTTCAGTAAAGCACCCATTACTGAGGAACCTTCCCCTCTTCCGCTTAGCCAATAATTGGGACATAAAACAGTATTCAAATCATACGTGACAAGCCCCACGGCATCATAACATCATTCGAGTTCCCCTCAAAAATATCTGTTCCATTTTCCCCGAGCGGTAATGAGTATCAATAGTTTACTGTATCAAATAACTCGCAATGCAACCCTAAACCCACCCACTTATCCCTCCCTACCTCCTAATGGCGTAACAATAGTTCGACAATAATTTTATCCGCAAGTCAAAATTTTGTCCACGGTAATTGCGTCTATCACGGTGACCTGAGAAACCAGTTCATGCTGTCAGGGGTAAAAGCACAATAGCAAACATTGGAGTCATCTTCCTAAAGAGGGGCAGGTTCTCGGGGGGGAGTCTCTGAGCCCGGCGTGTCTACGTCGTCATCAGTGTCATCGTGTGGTGTAGTCAGTAATTGTACTAGCGTCTCCCAGGCCCTCGCCTGTTCCAACCTTTTATCATTGTTAGTTCGGGCTGCCATTTGCAGACGCGCGGTACCCTCACATGCTGCCCATTTAAGAAATTCAGCTCGCCATCTCTGAAAACTAGGGCCCCTTGGGGCTTTCCAGTGGGTTGTTATTTCTCTTTTTGCCAATACAAGCCCCAGGTCTATAAATTTACTGGTTACTTTGGTTTTAGCAGTATGGGGAAACCAGTGCAACAAACAGAGACCTATTGTGGGTTCTATATTTCTATCTGTAATAGCATGCAGGAGGGCAACCACTTCTTCCCAGTATGTACCTAGGTGAGGGCAATTTCACATCATGTGGCAGAAGTCTGCCCCTACGACTCTACAACGCGGACACATTGCCGTAGTCACGTTAAAATATTTATTCATCTTCTCAGGCGTAAGGTACGCTCGATGGATAATGAAGAAGTGTACCAATTGAAAACGAGCATTCCGGGTGCTCTTCCATGTACGTTCCAGCAACCCCTCCCACACCTTCTCAGGAATTTCGGCGCCCAGATCCACTTCCCACCGCTGTCGGAGCGTTACCAGTGGGGTCAGTCGTTCAATCGTCATTCGACGATATAAACAAGTAACTGCCTTGATGGTGCCGGCAGCTAGCACCACATATTGACAAACCATGGAAGTGGGCGGCTCCTGAAGCCCGCCCTTCCAATGCCTCTGGATGGCCGCTACAAGCGCTGCGTGTAATAAGAAATCCCCCCGGGGCCAGCTCGTGCCTGTCTCGTAATACCTCATACGGAATCATGGTACCATCGTCATACAGATCCCCTACAGTGAGCAACCCCCTGTCCGCCCAATCTGCCAGTGCCGCCCAGTTGCCGCCATGCGGCAGAGCATTACATACCGCCAGCAGTATTTCAGGGGCATATGGGTGCACTATTTGTGCTCGCCTGTGACTCCTGTTCCAGCAGAGCTTAAACGTCCCCATCTCACGAGTCACCGAAGAGATTGGGAGTGGTAGCTGCAGAAGCAATTTAGAAATCATCTGCCTCATCCGTTGAGATCCCACCTCGTCCCCACCACTGCGAAACTCACGCATCACCGCCTGAGTAAGCCACTGCAGTTGTGCCGCCAGATAGTAAGATTCGAAATCAGGAACTGCCAGCCCCCCCTCCGATCGCAGTCTCATTAGTGTATTAAGGGCTACTCTCCGACGTCCTCCAGCCCAAAGAAACCCAACCACCATCGACTGAAGCTGCTTGAAAACCGACGCCGGAACCCAAACCGGTAATGTTCTGAAGTAATACAACAGCCTGGGTAGTGCTACCATTTTGAGAATGGCCACTCGTCCAGCCACCGAAAGTGGGAGCGTACCACAAAACTCCATACACCCCTTAAGCGATCTAATGGCCCTGCCCACATTACCCTCCAATAAGTCGGCTTGAGTGTGATAAATACGAGTGCCAAGATACGTCAGACACTGTCGCTCCCAGCGTACCTCCTGTGTATATTTTCGTCCACCAGCCTGTTTCACCGCCGGAAATAAACAAGTCTTCGTCCAATTTACCCGCAAACCGGCAATCTTGCTAAGGTCGTCCAACAACATCTTCGCACCGCGGAGGGCATCCTCTGCGTCCGCCAAAAATAAAAGGAGATCATCAGCGTACAATGCAATATGATGAATTTGCTCTTGTACTTTCAACCCTGTATAATGCAAACCCGTCCTAGCCCATGCCGCAAGCGGCTCCATGGCCAGGGAAAACAACAGAGGAGAGAGAGGGCAACCCTGCCTCGTCCCGCGACCTACCGGACAAGTATCCGAAATCACCACCCCCGTCCGTGCCCTCGCTGTAGCCTGTTTATATAACAGTGAAGTCCATTCCACAAAACCATCGCCCAACCCGAAGTGCCTCATGACGTAGAACAAATATGGCCATTCTAAACTGTCAAAAGCCTTTTCAATATCTATCGCCAATATGGCAGCAGTATCTTTACAATATGTGCCATCTTCCAGGACATTAATAAGGCGTCGAACATTCTGAGCCGTATTTTGTTTGGGTATAAAACCCGCTTGGTCCGTATGTATTAAGTGGACCATAAAGGGGAGCAGGCGAGTCGCTAGAATGCGGCTCAGAATCTTATAATCTGTGGTCAGCATTGACAACGGGCGATAGGCTGTTCTATCGTGGGGAGGTTTACCTGGTTTAAGCAACGGTATGATTAACGCCTCTCTAGTAGTGGCAGGCAAAAGGCGCTTTTTCTTGGCAGTATTATATAATGTCACCAACCTAGGGGCCAACAGGTCTACATACGCGCTATAAAACTCCACCGGCAGGCCATCCACTCCAGGGGTTTTCTTCTGAGCCATATGTTTAATCGCGCCTCGGACCTCTCCCAGGGTGATGTCCTGACCCAACAGCTCCGTCCGGTCATGATCTAAGACAGGGAGAGCCGCCCCCTCCAAAAACTTCTGAATAACCGTTTCGTCTGGGGTCACTTTGCTTTGATATAAAGCATTATAATAATCGAAGAACATGTCATTAATCCCCTTCTGCGTGTAGCAGGTTGCCCCATCAGGTGCTCGAAGTTCTAGTATGACCGTCCCTCTACGTGCTGTGTTGGCTAGCCACGCCAACAACGCCCCAGATTTATCGCGCTCCACATGCGCCCGTACAGCATATTTTTTATAATCAAAGCAGCGCAAGCGCTCTACCTGCACCGCAACCTCTTCCCTCGCTGCTATCACGTCGCGCTGGTGATCCGGTCGCTCAGGCCTCTCCCTCTCAACCTCCCGCAGCCTCTGGTCCGCTCTCTCTAACTCCTGCAGTAATTCTCTGCGCACCCCCAACTTATACGCTATGCACTGTCCCCGAATTACACTCTTAAAGGCATCCCACTCCACCATTAACGATGAGGCAGTGCCTGTGTTGCTATGAAAATAATCAGTAATGCCAGTGCCCACCATGTCGCAGAATGCGTGATCCTCTAGCAATTCAGGGTTCAAGCTCCAAGTCGGAATTTTGGGGCGTTCGGGCAATAAATTCACACGTATCAACAGCGGATTATGGTCTGATAACGTTCGAGTCAGGTATTCACTATGCTGTACCACAGCATGTATGTCAGGAGAGCAAAGCATCGCATCAAGGCGGACATGGAGGTCATGCAAGGCAGAAAAGGAAGAATAATCCCGGACAGTCGGGTGCGACGCTCTCCAGGTATCTATCAGCCCCCACCTATGCTGCCAGTCCCTCCTGACCCTTGAAAGAGCATGAGTAGGCACCTCCGAGAGGGGAGGATGGGATCTATCCAACTGGACATCCGTGATCGAATTAAAATCTCCACCCAGGAGCACCGACCCAGTTAAAAACGAAGCGAGTTTCCCAGACATTTGTGCGAAGAATGCCGCTTGTTCTGTATTTGGTGCATATATGCTGCCCAGTACTACGTCCCTACCATTTAACCTCCCCGCAACCAGCACATACCGGCCCTCAGGATCCCTGAGCTGATGAAGGGGCTGGAAGGGAACTCCCGCCCGTACCCATATTAAAACCCCTCGCGCGAAGGCGGAATATGTTGTGCAGAATATCTGTCCTCTCCATCGACGCTGCAATGCCGCTTCTTCCTTTAGCGCTATATGTGTTTCTTGTAGGAAAGCCAGGTGGACCCCCCTCCAAACTAAATAGGTATGTATTTTATGTCTTCGTACCATAGTGTGCATACCCCTGACATTCCAAGATAAACACTTCAAATAAGAAACCGAACCCATGGCATCGACCCACATGGACTCCACATAGAAAATCTCAACAGGTTACGCCATTTCCCCCCCATCATTCCCACATCACAAAAAAAAAAACAACAACCCCACGCCAGGACAGGCACTAGAACATTAGTCCCCATCCAAACTACACCAAACTAGTTTCCCTCTGGCAACTACAGAGGAACCGTGGGGGACAGTGGTTACAGTCCTTCAAGTACCAGAGATCAGCGCACACCGCAAGACCCCGCATCCACGCCCCTCAGTACACATACCGTACCCGCCCCCGAGAGGCACCACATCTATATAAATACTTAACTTCCCACCAAATCCCGGCCCCCAATCCCCACCACACCAAAAAATCCGACATTTAAAATACCAATACCATAAGGCCCATAGGTCAATAACAACCTGCAAAGCAATCAAAGCAATGAAACATAGTGAGAACTTTCAAATAATATCATCTGCAGTTCCTGGTGTAACATGCGGCATCTGCAGACTACTGGCCTGGGTGTCGTCCGTGTCTGTGCCTGCAGCTGAGACATTCGTGTCTGTGCCAGCCTCCGAATCGTTTGCAGGGTCCCGGAGCAAGTCCGAGACCGCCTTTAGGGCCTCTTGTCTGTCCCTCTCAGTCTGGGAAGCACTTGGCACCTTCAAAGTAGCAGTACGCCGCCGCGATCTCCGCCGGCGCTGTGAAAGCTGTTTCGGAGGCAAAGCAGGCACATCTGTCCCAGCCGGTTTCCTGCCGGTTCTATACGTTTCCAGCCAATCCCATGCCTCCGACGGATCCTCGCAAAAGTGGGTTGCTCCATCCAAAATAATCCACAAGCGGGCCGGGAACATCAGTGAATACTGTAGCCCCTCATCACGAAGAGCTCTCTTGACAGCCAGGAAAGACGCATGGCGGCGCTGAACCTCCAGTGTGTAGTCTGGAAAGATCGAGACCTTACTGTTCCCGACCGTATACGGTCCCGCTGTGCGTGCCGTCTGGAGAAGATGGTCTCTATACTTGTAGTGGAGGAGCCTGGCCACCACCGGCCTCGGGGGACGACCCAGCGCCAGAGGGCGGGCCGGGACTCTATGCGCTCGCTCCAACGTGTAGAACTGCGTCAGTCCTTCCGGCGCCACTGTATCGCGGAGCCAGTCCTCCAAGTACTGGACCATATTGGAACCTTCAATCCCCTCAGGAAGACCCAGGACTCGGATGTTATTCCTCCTATTTCTCCCTTCGGCATCCTCAGCTCTTTTCTCCAACACCAGGAGTCTTCGGTTAACGTCGCCCACCTGTTCAGCAATGGACTTCTGCGCTGGTTCCAGGGTCGCCAGGGAGGACTCAGTCTGCTCCACTCTGCCCGCCAATTTGGCATGCTCTGCTCTCAACAACCCCAAGCCCACTGAAACTGTTGCAATATCCTGATGCAGGGCTTCCCGCGTGTCCGTAATGGCCTGAAGAATTCGGGCCAGCTGTTGCTGTACTCCTACGTCACCAGGCCCCTCAGGAGAAAGTGGGCGCTTCTCTTCCTGACTCGCAACCCCTGGCTCCAGCTGCGCCGCCTGTATCTTTCCCCTAGGCTTCCCCATAATGCCGCTTCAAACCAGGTGCGCCTCCTCAAAGCTGTGTATGTCTTCCCCACCACGACGCCTCCTCCACAAGAAGCGCTCGCCAGTGTCCCATCGGTGTGGTAGGAAACTCTATGGGAGTCCGCACTCACTGAACCATCAGAGCCTCCCGGCCTCGCTCTCCAGTAGAAAGGCAGCAAGACCCCCACCTTGCAAGGTCATCCAAGTACGTGTCAGATGTAGGACAGGAGGAAGTCCAGTCGTCCCAGGTAACCCGCGGTGCGTTCAGGCCACTCCAGGGTTCATTCCCCCCCAGGCCGGCAACAGGACCCAGAGGATCCCAAATGAAATCTGAGTCAAGAAGGTCCTCTAAGCACCAGTGGTATAGGCTCCAATAGAATCAAAGCGCGGATCGCGCAGGCCACCCGTTCAATCCACCATCCACTAGCGCCTCCGATTCAATGCGGCCTACCATTAAGGGTCCCACTCCGTCCCTCGGCAAAAGTTCCGGCTCCAAGGTGCCCCAAGAGCCGCGGCCGCTAAAATGATCTCCTCCTCCTCCTCTCGCGCTCACTCAGGAAACTCACTGCACTAGACAGTGATCCATAGATTCAGACCGGCAACAGGCATTGAAATACCCGGCCGCCGCTTCTCCATGCATGCGGGATAGTACAATGGAAGCTCACAGTCTCTTGCGCCGTTCAGGCAGCAGCCCCTCTTCACTTTACAGTAGGCCGCCCGACTCCGCTCGCAGTCATGTAAGTCGCGGCCGGTCACTCTCACCTGCGATAAGCGCTGCAATACCAGGACTGTCTCTGTGTTCTTCCGCTAACCCCCGCAGGGGGTCCCAGCAGGTCCTGCTCATGTACAGCAAGCGGGGCAGTCCATGTAATCCAGGCCACTTCAGCACACGACCGCCGCAGCCGCCGTCTTTCAGCCCGGGCAGCCCCGCCTCCTCCAGCCAGTGCGAGCAGGGCTCACCTCGATCATCAACGAACTCCGTGAATACGCCTCCTCAGCCCGCGGCTCACGAAGCACCGGGACAGGCGCAAACACTCGCCGCTCCGCAGTCGGGTCTCACACTCAGCCGAACCAGGTCACGGGATCGGCCGTATTCCTTCCACCCTCAGGTCAGCGCTATCTTGTCCTCCCGCGGCCAGCCGTCTTCTCCAGTCTCCATTACTGTCACACGGCGCAGCGCAGTCCGGGGAGGGCCACAATCCACTCCACGAAGACTCTCGCTGTTGCCAGGTCCCTCAGTGGGTGCCCCCCGGGGGCAGGACGGCCGCGAGGTCGGATAAATCACGGGGCCGGCGCGGAGCTCAAAGCTCAGGCGTCCGCCTCCATCAGGCTGCAAGCCACGTCCCTCCTGAGAGATAATTGTTGTCCACCAATGTATATACTGCTGCTGCGTTCTTAAAACCGCCATCTGCATTTGATACTGCCAAGAAACACAATATTGGCAATAGATGGACTGCATGGATAGAGACTTTTGAAGATTTCATAGATGAAAAAGATGAAGAAAAGATCATAAAGTATCTGAAGAACATGGCTGGTAGAAGAGTGAAAGAAGCCATGAAAACGATACCACAAGAAGGTGAAGTGACGCATGATCAAATTAAAACAGCCTTCAATGTCAAATTTAATCCAGTGCCAAATGTGGATTATGAAAGATACATATTCAGTCAAGAACGCCAGAGACCAGGTGAAATCATCAATGAATTTGTTGAGAGACTGGATGTTGTGGTGAAGCACTGTAGATTCAATGAGTTTAACGATGAGGAAGCTCCCTGCCTCAGAGAAATCGATGGATGTCTGTCAGATTCATTTCGCCCATGAATGATGAAGGAAACTGAGCTTAGAATGAGCCCTCAAGGCTGCTTGCGCTGATGAGCCTGCTGATCGTCAAGCGACTGACATGGCGGCCGGAGGCACCCAAGTGAGTCAGTTATGAGCATGAAGAGTAAGCCAAACTATAAGGCTGAGGGACACAAGGTGATTTCTCCACAGAAGAAAAAAATGTGTTACTGATGTAGACTTTCATTTCCACACGAAGGCAAATGCACCGCAATCAGACAATTATGCAGCGGCTGTGGTAAAGCAAACCATTTTGTGACGACTTGCAAGGCGAAGAGAAAAGTACGTCACAGCCTGAAGACAAAATGGCCGATCGAATGTAACTTCAACGACGTTCGACGCGCTACCACAAGGCCAAGCAATCACACCAACTGAGGCAAATCGACACCAAACAAAGTCGATCGCCATCTAAATAATCGATAAAGAGTTCCTCAGTATCAGTCTCTAGTGAAAGTAACAATGACAATTGTGCAATGTCGATGTATACTTCAGAAAGGCATGCACATGTGGGACTAGTGGGATGTGAAGAAAATTTCAAACTGACTAAAAATAGACACAAAAAGGCACCATACACATTCAAACATTGTCCGAAGGTCACTCTATGGATAAATGGTTGTTCGATACAATTCATAATTGACAGCGGTGTGTCAATAAATATCATGTCTAAAGAGAAGTATCAAGAGTTATCTCCGTTACCTCAGCTTACGAAGTCAAAGACTTAAGTATACACATGGGCTGCCTCAATACCCTTAAAGAGTCAAGGTTTGTTTGTAGCTACGATGAAACATAAGAAACCTGTGATATAAGAGACTATTCATGTACTTCAAGGAGCAGCCTCAAGTGCCTGTTTGCTGAATTTCAACACAGCTGCTGATATGGGACTGATATCAGTGAACTACAATATGAATGCCCATGATGAAATTTTAAGTCAGTTTTCTTCATTATTTAGGAAAACTCAAAACAATGAAAGTAAAGATGCATATAAATGAGGATGTTCGTCGTGTTGCACAAAGACATAGACAAATTGCGTTTCACTTGTAAGAGGCTGTTGAAAAGGAACTTAATTCATTGCTTAAACATGACATCATTGAATGCTCCACTGGTCCAAAGCCATGGGTTTCTCCCATTGTAGTAGTGCCTAAAAGAGACAGTGAAGGAGCTGTACACATTTGCGTTGACATGCGTCAGGCCAACAAGGCGATTGAGCGAGAGAGACATCCAGGTCCACACATTGCTGATATGATAACTCAAATAAATGGTGTGAAGTTTTTCTCTCGACTCGACTTAAATAAAGGATATCACCAATTGGAGCTTAAAGAAAAATCTAAGTACATTACAAACTTTTGTACGCATACTGGTCTGTTTCGCTACAAGTGATTGAGTTTTGGTGTATCCTCTGCTGTAGAACTTTTCCCAGACATCATTTGACGTATCATGCAGTCCTGTAGTAAATGCACTTAACTATAGCAATGAAATATTAGTTTTGGTAGCCACACAGAAAGAGCATGACAGAGCTCTTATACAAGTATGTCATTTGCTGAAATATGCAGGTTTAACTCTAAATGATGACAAATGTGAATTCCACAAGAAAAGCTTGAAATTCTTTGGCCATGCATTTTCGATAGGGTTATGAAACCTGATTCAGCTAAAGTGCAAGCGTTGTCTACTACCAGTCTCCCACAGGACATTTCTATGTAACGATCATTTCTTGGAATAGCCAGTTTTGTTCTAGATATATACAAGACTTTGTTACGGTCAGTGCGCCGTTACGAGAACTAATGAAAAAGAATGTATCTTTTCATTGGTCATGTGAAGGTGAGAAGAGCTTCCAAAAAATCAAACAAGTTATTGAGAATGATCCTACACTTCATACAGAGGTTGTAGTTGACGCTAGCCCTGTAGGGTTTGGCAGAATCCTGGCACAGCACAGCGGAAAGCAGAATGCTCAGAGACATATTGTGGCATACGCCAGCAAAAGCCTGTCACAAACAGAATGTGCTTGCTCGCAACCTGTGAAAGAAAGTTTGGCAGTGGTCTGGGCTTGTGAATATTTCCACATGTTCTTGCAGGGAAAACCTTTCAATGTAGTGGCTGATCATCAGGCACTGTTGATGATATTTGGCAATCCCAAAGCCAAAATGCCTCCTCAAATTGAACGTTGGGGTTTGAGGTTGCAAGAATACAACTATACAATTCTCCATCGTCCGGGAAAAGATCAGAATCCTGCTAATTATTTTTCCAGAGTGCCATTGCATTATCCTGGTACCTCATCTAAGACAACGGAGGCCTACATCAATTTTATTGTGAAATTGATCACACCAGATGCCATGTATTTAGAACAAATTGTCACTGCCACGAGGCAAGATGGTGACAGGTTAAAGTTAAAAGACATTATTGCTTATCACTCAAGGGACCAGCACACTAGACCTCTTACTAATAACAATTAGTATGTGAAAAAATGTAACAGATGAACTTTCAGTGACTCTAGAAGGCCTCTTGCTGCGAGGTACATAAATTGCGGTTCCTGAGAGTCTCCGACAATTGATTAATGTCGCCCATGAGGGACATCGAGGAATAATTGCCACCAAGAGAGCTCTTGGTGACCGAATTTGGTTTCCATGTCTCGAAAAAAGGGTCGAAAAAGAATTAAAGACTTGTCATTTATGCAACTGTCTTTCCTCTCAAGTAATTCAGCACCCTTTGAATATGTCAGAGTTACCACATCAAGCGTGGGAGAGAATTGCTATTGATTTCTTTGGTCCTCTTGAGAATAGGCATCATCTTCTAGTCATTGTTGATGAAAACTCCTGTTTCCCATTGGTAGAAGACCTTTAATCCACTACACATGAAAAGATTATTCAAAAGTTAGATGGCATCTTTGCAACATGGGGTGTACCTGCAATCTGCAAGTCGGACAACGGCCCACCTTTTAATAGTCGAGAATTCAAAGACTTTCTAAATCACCTCAATATAAAGCATCAGAAAAGCACTCCTCTGTGACCCCAGGTCAATGGTCTAGTGGAACAGTTCATTAGCACTCTAGAGAAAGCTGTTAAGCTTGCTGCATTCGAGAAGCTTGACCTCAAAGGTGTTTTGACCACTACTCTTTGAGCTTACAGTTAGACCCTCACTCGACGACAGAGGAAAGCAGTGCAACTCTCATGTTTAGAAAAGTCATGCCCCAATGGACCAACCTCAGAACCAAGAATGAGGAAGACATTCATACTATGGACTTTGGTTGCAAATAGAAGATGGAAATATATGCTGATAGACGATGTCATGTAAAAGATGTCATCTTTACAAGAGGAGATAGAGTGCTTATCAAACAACATAGAAAAAGAAAGTCTGATGCTCCTTTTGAGGCTGAACCATTTATCATCACTAATACCAAAGGACACATGGTGACTGCCCAGCATCCTGGGAAGTCCCTTTTGAGAGACTCCGTTCACTTTTGACATGTGGCCCATCACTCCCCAAACATCGATGTCAATGTAGAGACTGGGGCCAGACAGACTGTTGATGATCCCGCCGCACCTGTGCAGATCTTCGACTTCCAGTTCCCAGTGACCCAATCAGGGCGTGTGATTCTAGTGCCATGAATATTAATTGAAGAATTATAATTGCCTGTATATCTATAATTATCTGTGTATTTGTTCATGTGTTTATTGATGTATTTATTCATCTAATTGATTATCTATTTTGAAAATGTCTAACTTTTTATTTAACAAAGCGGGAGATGTAGTGTCGCGTAGATAAAGAAACGCTGAAAACTCTTTAGGTTCCACTGTACACCGTAGGCCTGTGACATAAGGGTTGGAAGGATGAGTTGAAAACAAGCTTAGAATGTTGAGTTCTGACTTAGAGGCAGTAGAATAAAGACATGTACAACTACTCTCCGTATGTGGCTTTGTTACTGGCAAGTACCGGGGCTGGTAGGACGCTACAGAAGTATAAGTGTCTAGTAAGACCATGGCTTTCCTAAACATCTTTCTAACCACTACCACGTATCAGCCATTTACATCCCTGAAGGTAGGCTCCACTTTGAAGTGGAATGACGGTGCCACCCATATTGCTACCCCCGCACTTGATGTAAAGCTGGCATGCCTTGGTGTATTCCCCCCCATTTGGCCCATAATTTCTCATGTTATTCTAGTATTAAATTGGGTTCCTGAAACATTACTATTTGGGCATGTCTGCTTTTCAAGTATAGCCATATTTTCTATCGCTTGACAGCTGTGTATAACTTTAATGTTCCAAGATATTATTGTAACACCCATTGAGTTTTGCATACATGAATATAGTGTCACGCCTGCAGATCCAGGGGCCACTGAACTACAAAGATGGCCGTTAGTCAATTGACGCGCAGGCGCAGGTAACTTAAATACCGGCTCCATCAGAGTGACGGCGCTTCGCGTCTGTTCTTTCCTGCTCGCAATTGCTCGTGCACCAACTTCCGGTCCGCCGCGTTCCCTCACTTCCGCGTCGCGTTCGTCGATGCCGGCGGCTCGCGTCCACGCTGAAATCCTCTACGGCTCGTCTCCTGGATTCTCCTGTTCTACCAGGGAGACAAATTCACTTACCTGCTCCTTCTCTCCGCCTGGATCACGGATTCCCTTTCTCTGGAGCACTCTTCACCAGCCCTTCAGTCCGGTTCCTGGAAACCTTGTCAGAAGATAAAGGATGGACTTTTAGAGACCTTTTTCACCGTGGTTACGGTAACAGCGCCCAAGCGCTGCCAGTTCTTTTCATAGTTTGTTATTGGAAGCGTATTTATGTTTCTCTCGTTTACCTGATGTGGGGACCAGCATTATCCAGGGGTTGTTCCCTTTATTGAAGGTTCTGCTAAGTCCCTAAAGGAAGCGTAAGAGAGGAAGCAAAGACTATTGTTATAATTTACACACACCGCTCCACAAGTCCTTTTAGAGTAAATTAAAGTCTACTAGAAGAGGTGGGCAAGGTGCCTTTACTTACAGCTTTAGTTTCGAGGGCATTCCAGTACATTTCTTACCTGTTTTCTCTTTACAGTAGGACATAGTGGTTGGGACGCCAGAACATTTCACTGCTACCTGTAACAGAAGAAAGGGATGTTTAGGTAAAAGCAGCTCGTACACATAAGGCAGAATAGAGGGTGTGCTTTGTTCTATCCTAACGTATATTCCCTCTTATTTCACAGCTCTTTACTTCTCTTGGTGCGCTCTGGCTGCTACTGAACTACGAAGAGGACTTGTCTTCCCCTCCTTCCCTTGTTTTGTTTCCCTTCTTCCCCAAGTCACCTGTTATAGTTCAATTTTACATTGGGCGTGTAGGTGATTCGGGGACGTTGTGGACCATTCTTCAATTTCATTGCGTTCCTGTGGAAATACAGGTGAGATTTTGACAGAACGCGAAGCCTTGAAAAAGAAATTACCTTTCTTTCCACCCGAGCGCCATGGAATTCAGTCAGGTGACATTAGCTGATTTAGCTCACATGATGGGAAGTTTGCAGGCTGAAACTCAAGCCCTATCCACTAGGTTAGATGTATTACAGCAAGGAAGAAATTCCGAAACCAGGCAAGAGATACCGAGTACTAGTGTCCACAATCCTGTGATACAGGTGTCAACCCCTCAGTCTATTCCTTTGGCACCACCGGAGCGTTTTTGGGTGATACCACTAGATTCGCAGCTTTCATAAGCCAGTGCCAACTTCACTTTATGTGTAAGGCTAACTGCTTCCCTACTGATCAAGCTAAAGTGGCTTTTATCATATCATATCTTGGGGGTCTGCGGCTAACTGGGCAATACCATTAATAGAAAGGAATGATCCTTTGTTGCAGAATTATAACGCCTTCAAACAGGAACTCAAAAAACTTTTTGATAGACACACATTCACTCACTCAGCTGACACTGAACTACTGACCCTGAAGCAAGGTACCAAGGACTTAACAAATTACATATCTACGTTTCATAGATTAGTAGTAGAAGCAGGGTGGCCCGAGGAAAAACGCAGTGCTCTGTTTTACAAGGGGCTAAGGGACGACCTAAAGGACGCCCTTGCCCAGGTGGTAGACCCTCCAGAATCCTGCCCTGCTCTTATTGATTTGGTGGTTAAATTGGACCACCGAATCAGTGAAAGGAAAAGAGAGAGGGGCAAGTCAGAGGCCAGATGGGTGTCTTATCGCGAAAGGAAACCAGAGCCGGATAAAACGGTAGAGGAACCTGAGCCTATGCAAATTGGGAGCATAAGAGGTCCTCTCTCTAATGAAGAGAGACAAAGAAGGCGTGAAAGACGATTGTGCCTGTATTGTGGTAAGCCGGGACATTTTCTTAGAGAATGTCCCGTCAAACCTAAACAAAGAGGGTCGGAAAACTAGCACGCCTGAAGTCTATAGAGACAGAGACTTCGGGTAGTTCAGGATTACTTGTCTCATCTTTAGACATACCGTTAAACCAGTCTCGCCATTTCATGCTCACCTCCCGCATAGTGTGGGAACAGCAGACGGTGGAGGTGCAGGTGATGATAGATTCTGGTGCTTCAGGGAATTTTATGGACACCCAGTGGGCACAAAAGTGGAAAATACCCCAGGTTTCTAAACCGCTTTGGGAAGAGGTCACAACCATTGATGGTAGCACACTAAAATCTGGGCCCATTACACACTCCACTGTAGAGTTGTTTTTGGTTATTGAGCAGAAACACCATGAATACATAGCCTTTGATATCATTCAGTCCCCCCAATTCCCTGTTATATTAGGGATACCATGGCTAAGTCGGCATGGTCCTTCAATTGACTGGAAGGCTATGACTATTACTTTTGATCACGATTCTTGTAGGGATCATGTTGGTCCCGCTGCAGAAGAGCCGAGGAACAGTGGTTCTCTAGCAGTTATTGTTGACAACCCATTACCTACAATCTATCAAGATCACAAAGCAGTGTTTGACGTAGAGCAGGCCACACGTCTTCCACCGCATCGAGTCTATGACTGCAGGATTGACCTGCAGCCTGGTGCTCGCATACCCTGCAGCAGAGTTTACTCTTTAACAGAAAAGGAGAATGTGTATCTACGAGACTACTTGGATGAAATGTTGAGGATTGGTTTTATTCGTCCTTCTAGATCCCCTGCTTCATCCTCTCTTTTTTTTATACCTAAGAGGGAAGGGGGCCTTAGATGTTGTATAGATTATAGAGCCCTTAATGCAATCACAGTGAAGAACAGATACCCATTGCCGTTGATTTCCTCCCTCCTTGATCAGATCAAGGACGCACGTGTGTTCACCAAACTAGATTTACGTGGTGCCTATCATCTGGTGCGCGTCAAGGAGGGAGATGAATGGAAAACGGCTTTTTGCACTAAATATGGCTTATACGAGTACCTAGTAATGCCTTTTGGGCTCTGTAATGCTCCTTCAGCTTTTCAGTTTTTGATCAACGAGGTGTTGAAAGACATGCTTGATAAATATGTTATAGCCTATATTGATGACCTCCTGATATTTTCCCCAACTGTGCAAGAACATGAGAGACACGTAAAGAGAGTTTTGGAAAGATTACAGGA